>CM070648.1:34011180-34611180 GCA_036346575.1 Dendrocalamus sinicus | reverse complement strand
TGAATTGTATGTGATCTCAATTGCTCGCAACTATTCCGACCATGCTTCGAATCGTTTACCGCTTTTGAGGAAGGATAGGGACCCCGGATGCGTTTATCACGTGATGGTCTGTCGGCCCTCGTGCTTCTTCGATAGCCCTCTTCCTTGGCGCCTTGATGTTGGAGCGGACGCCCGCGATGATGTTGAAGAATGCGCGGGTGACATGTTGCTCATTTTGTGGGTCTATTAGGATAAGATGAGAAAGTGTCATACCATAAGATAAGAAAATGCAATATCTATCTATTTCGCTCAATATAGGCGATTACAATACATATATATATGTGTATATACATACATATACATATTTATACCTACATATATACATATATAATGTAAAAGGCATGTATCAATTAAAACTAGCAACAAGCTCAAGTTTTAATTGATTAATTTGTGCTCTCAAATTGTAGGGTTGCACAAGATTAATCTTGGCCGTCCCGCTACTAAATCATATACTCTTCCTTGATTGGTTAGGCCAAATAATGAATTCAGTATTTTGAGCTCTAGATACAAACCCTACAATCTCAAGATCAAGATATATTCAGCATGCATATATTCGCACAGCGAGATTCATACAGATCAAGACCATACAAGTTAACTTTGCCCAATAATTCAGTCTTTTACTTGTCAAGATTAAATCCTAACAGATCAATTTAATAACATGCTATAACCTGAAAATCGCATGAACCGACGGCTATTAGAGCTCAAAGACCGAATGAACCAATCTCAAGATATGAATTTATCATCATCGAGCAATCAGTAAATCCCACAGCAATCTCAGATATGGAAGATTAACAAACTTGAATACACATGAATGCAACTAAGCAACTAACCATAACAGTAAGCATAACAAACTTGAATATACAGTAAGCAGACACCATAACAATAAGCATATACATGACAGTAAGCAACTAACAGTAAGCATATACATGACAGTAAGCAACTAACATTAAGCATATACATGACAGTAAGCAACTAACAGTAAGCATATACATGACAGTAAGCGGCGACGACGGAGGAGGAGGCGGCGGCGATGGAGGAGGAGGAGGAGGAGGCGGCGACGACGGAGGAGGAGGAGGAGGCGACGACGACGGAGGAGGAGGAGGTGGCGACGGAGGAGGTGGCGGCGACGGAGGAGGAGGCTGCGGCGACGTCTTCGTTCGGGGAGGCAGCCGGCGAGGCCTCAGGGAGGCGGCGGCGACGACGGGCTCGGGATTTAGATCTAGATCGAATAACTGCAGCGCACACGGAAAACCCTAGCGAGAGGGTATATATAGGGAGGTTATCACAAACAGTTCTGAACTTAGAACCGTCTGTGATATCATATCACAGACGGTTCTAAGTTTATAACCATCTGTGATAGTTTACTATCACAGACGGTTCTAAACTTAGAACCGTCTGTGATATGATATCACAGACGGTTCTAAGTTTAGAACCGTCTGTGATAAACCTTTGCCGACTGTTGTTATTAAGACAACACCAATAACTACACAGCTGCATTCATATCAACCACCAAACAGCTGCATTCATATACAACACCAACCAGCTGTATTCACACAGTGTATTTCTTGATACATTTTGTCATTCTCAAATACATCACACTGCAGCATTGTTCTATACATAAATGCATACCATTTCACATGTACATCACACATACATAAATGCCAATACACATATACATTTTCACATATACATTTTGTCACACATTTTCACATATACATCTCAAAATTGACTACATCACACATTTTCACATATACATCTCAAAATTGACTACATCACACATTTTCACATATACATCTCAAAATTGACTACATCACACATTTTCACATATACATCTCAAAATTATCACACATTTTCACATATACATCTCAAAATTGTCACACATTTTCACATATACATTCTTATTGTACTTGCTTATTTCCTTTAAAAATTAGTCCTTCATCATGATCAATGCGTACGTAACTAGTTTTGTCACGTTGTTCATCGTCGACCCTTATGCCATTTCCAAAAGGAGGTAACTCATCAAATTGATTGTATTCCTCCTCATCCACTACATTCTCCACTCCGACAATTCTCCTTTCTCCATGAAGAACTACATGACGTTTCTTATTTGCCGGGTCGGTTACATAGAAAACTTGAACAACTTGATTGGCGAGTACAAATGGTTCGTCTTTGTACCCGACACGTTGGAGGTCCACGGTCGTCACACCGTACTTGTCAACCTTCACCTGTGGGAGATGCACCCAACGACAGCGAAATAAGGGGATCTTGAAAACCACATAGTCGAGCTCCCAAATCTCTTCTATGAAGCCATAGTACGAGTTTCTCGACCCATCGGTACTTAATGCATCTATGCGGACACCACTGTTCTGGTTAGTGCTCTTGACATCCTGAGACTGCGTATAGAATGTGTACCCATTTATGTCATATCCTTGCCATGTCACAACTTTAAATGTCGGCCCTTTTGCCAACCATGTCAGCATCTCACTCGGCGAGCTCCTAGCGATTTGCTCCTTCAACCATTAGTTGAACCAACGGTTGTGTTGCCTCATGATCCAAACATCCGGCCGCTCCGGATTCTGTTGCCGAAGCACATCCTTGTGCTGGTCCACATAAGGCACCACTTCAGTCATGTGTTGCAACACCGTGAAATGGGCTTGAGTATACGTGTCCATATCTGGAGTGATTGCTTTCCTTCCGATAGTTCCGAGACCCTTCAACCTCCCCTCATGACGAGATTGAGGGACACCTATCGGTTGAATCTGAGCCATATAATCGACACAAAACTCAATGACCTCTTCGCTTGCATAACCTTCGACGATGCTGCCCTCCGACCGAAAATGATTGCGTATGTAGGACTTGAGAATTCCCATGAACCTCTCAAATGGGTACATGCTACGTAGGAATACGAGCCCGCACATTTTTATCTCCCACACAACGTGAACAATGAGATGGACCATGATATCGAAAAACGAAGGAGGAAAATACATTTCAAGGTGACATAGAGTCATCACCACCTCGTCCTACAGAGCATCTAGTCCTTCGGGATCGATGACCTTCTGAGCAATTGTGTTAAAGAAATAACATAGCCTCATGATTGTCTCTTGGACTTTGATCGGCAAAATATTTCTAATTGCAATAGGGAGCATCTATGTCATCAGCACATGACAATCATGAGACTTCATGCCATTTAACTTCAAATCTTGCATCGAAACAAGTTTCTTCACGTTGCCGGAGTAACCAGACGGAACTTTGACACCATGCAAGCACCGCACGATTCTGTTTTCTCAGCCTTGGACAGAGTGTAACACGCAGGGGAAAGGTACGTTCGTCCATTATCAGTGCGTGTCGATGCTAACTCAGGCCTGATGTCCATGTCAGCCAAGTCAAGCCGTGCGTTGACACCGTCCTTTGTTTTATCACGGATGTTCAGTAAGAGACCAATCAAGCTGTCGCATATATTTTTTTCTACGTGCATGACGTCGATGTAGTGTCGAACATCTAGGTACTCCCAATAAGGTAAGTCCCAAAATATTGATCTCTTCTTCCAGGTGTTCTTCTCATGAGCCCTCAATTTACGTCCCTTTCCGAGGACAACATCTAAATCCTTAACCATATCATAAACCTCGTGTCCCCTTAAATGCCTTGGAGCTGAACCGTTTTCCTTCTCTCCGTCAAATTGTTTCTTCATCTTGCGGTATGGGTGAGCCCTCCGAAGGAACCGGCGGTGACGCATGTAGACGGTTTTGCGTGAGTGTCTCAGCCACACACTCTCGGTACCATCTAAGCAGTGAGTACAAGCTTTGGCACCTTTTATACTATGGCCCGATAGGTTACCAAGGGCAGGATAATCATTTATGGTGCAGAACAATAAGGAGCGCAGAGTGAAATTCTCTCGTTTGTATGCATCCTATACTGCACCCTTCATTCCACAATACTTTTAGATCTTCCACCAACGGTGCTAGGAACACATCGATATCATTCCTGTGTTGTTTTGGCCCTTGGATAAGTATCGACAACAAAATATACTTTCGCTTCATACACAACCAAGGAGGAAGGTTATAGATGCAGAGAGTCACGGGCCATGTGCTATGTCACGCTCATGCTATCGAAAGGATTCATTCCATCTGCACTCACCCAAACCTCATATTCCTTGGTTCTGCACTGAACTCTGCAAAACTCCTATCGATGTTTCTCCACTGCGCGGAATCAGCAAGGTGTCTTAGCATTCCATCCTTCTTGCGCTCCTCTGAGTGCCAATGCAGCAGTTTTGCCTCCTTTGGATTTGCAAAAAACCTTTTCAAACGGAGAATTATAGGAAAATACCATGCCACCTTAGCAGGAGGTCCTTTCTTCGCCTCTGTTCCCTCGCCATCATCTGATTGATTGTTACGTTTGTATCGGGATGCGTTGCACACTGGACATACATGCATGTTTGCATACTCTTTACGGTAGAGGATACAGTCGTTCGGGCATGCATGTATTCTTTCTACTTCCATTCCCAACGGACAAAGAACCTTCTTGGCATTATACGTGGTTTTAGACAACTTATTTCCCTCCGGAAGCATGTCCGCTAAAAGACCTAGCAGCGCCGTGAAACTCTTGTCGGACCAACCGTTGCTTGCCTTCAATTTCAACAGTTCAAGCACGGTCGACAATCTCGTGTACTTGCAGCCCATGTACAAAGGTTTCTCCGAGTCCTCCATCAAGCCGCGGAATTTAACATACTCTCTCTCATCATAGTTCTCTTCTACATCGCGAAGCATCTGATCCAGATTATCATCGTGCAACCTATCCGAATCCGAACCACAATCGACATCAGCCGGCGGCATGTCATTCACTTCACCGGCGATGTCATCCGGCGGCATATGATCATTCACTTCGCCATGACTGGTCCAACACGTATAATCCTTTTTGAAACCCCTCCGAATCAAGTGCGCTTCAATTTGCCCTCGGTTCTTAAACATCTTCAAATTCTCGCAATCAGTGCATGGACAGCACATATATTCCACCCTCTTATTCAACATATCCTCCTCGGCGGCTCTTATAAAAGCAGACACGCCATTAATGTACTCTTCACTCACATGGCTCGCGGCATACATCCAGCTTCGGTCCTACGTTACGTACATATATAACAATGTAGTATTAAAATCTAGATTAACTAATTATAATTACTACATATATACCGGCCACATTTATTATATTGAGACTTAATTTGCTAGCTCAATTCATATTATAAACACAATAGCTATTATATAACCAATAATTTTGCAAATTAACCATCTTCAATAACACTCATGGATTACTTAGACCTAAATTGTAATGCAATTAAAGAAAAAATAAATTTCACTACTAACCATATCTAGAGCAACCAGGAAAGTCTGAATCTTCAAAGCTCAATCTCTGCCTCTTCCCACCAAATTAACTGGCCTGAAATTGCCTAGCTTCCTCCCAAGTGAAAAAGTGCTCAGCAGTGGCTAGATCTGGATCGAAATGAAGACAGATGCGGTCTGAGCAGCGCAATAAATGCCTTAGAGCCATTATCACAGACGGTTTTTAATCAAAAACCGTCTGTGATAATCTGGGATTATCATAGACGGTTCTTAATATAGACCGACCGTCTGTGATAATCCTTTCTCCCCCCCCCACAAATACCACAGATAGCCTCCAAATTACAACCGTCTGTAATAGTGTTAGTCAGAGACGGTTTCATAAAACCATCTGTGATGAGGCGTCTACTATGAGGCTTTCTGTAGTAGTGAGAAATGGTTATAAAGATGGTTTTCCGAGTTTAGAACTGTTGCTATATGTTTATTTGAGATCCCTTGTAACACATGAGTAATTAACTAGCAAAAACAAAAGGAGGGCTACATAATTTATATATTACTAGCACTTATATACAATGCAAAATGTATATGAACATGCCTGCAAAGGTTCCAGAGTATAGTTGACGAAGAAATCACACGCATGTCTATGTTAGACCTAAGAGTTAGGTCGTATCGTACCGGCATGGCATGGGCTCTGCGGGCTTTGGGCATGGTGGGCCATGCCGTGCTGGCATGACTTGTCTTTGGCAAAGCCTAGGCATGGCTCAAGACAAGACCGGCCATCGTCGTGCTATGTCGGCTTAGGCCCAACCCTGTTTCTAAATCAGAAGAAAACATAAAGGGAATGACCAAATTGCAATTCCCATGAAGTTTGGAGCTGCATCGGGAATTTTGGACCGAGCCGGCCGAAGCACGGCCCATTGGAGCATGCCGTGCCATACCACCTGATATGCCTAATTCTCAGGGCCAGCCCCGCCCGGTAGTTCGTGCCGAAAAAGCAAAGCCAAACTCCCACCACAAGTCTATGCGTATATGAACTTTTTTAAGGCCCTGTTTGGATCAGTTTCAGATTCTTAAAAACCAGCTATTACTTCTAGTTTTTAAAAGCTGGTTTCTAAGCAAAAACTGGTGGGGTGTTTGGATCTTCTAGTTTTTAAAAGCTAGTTTCATTTATGATTGGTGCTAATAGACTATTATACCCTTACATTTATTGCTCTTGAACAGCACATTAAACAGCCATGCGTGATCTTTAATGAGGGTAAATGGGTATTTGTGCAAAAATCGCAAAAGCTGGTATCAAAAACTTCTTGGTTTTTAAGAATCTGGGTAGGTAGATTTTAAAAACTGCCCCAAAAACTGGTCTGTTTGGATCTCACCCAGTTTCTAAAAGTCAGATTCTTAAAATCTGGGTGGATCCAAACAGGGCCTAAGGCACTGTGTATATGAATTTTGAGTAGAAGGGCAAATGCTATCGGGCCTCGTATAGACAACACGAAGCAGTTGGCTAGCTATATATGAGAATTGCTGGTGCATTGGGCATGAGGTCTGTGTGCTCAGGAGTAAAGAGCCTTATCCACATTGTAGCTGGTGTCCCCTAGTTAGTAAGTGTTGATTGTGAACTTTTTATTAAATAATCTTTTTAAAAATATTTTACTAATAACTTCTTATCAACTTTAATTTCAATTATGGTCCTTTTGAACACGTCATAACCCATAGGGTGGAAAATCCACATTGCCGCACTATCAACCCTGGCGTGGCCAAATCTTGCTATGCCACTGGTAGTGCCATGAAAGTATTGTTTTGTCACGTCATCACCAGTCACTACCACAAATTAGATCTTTCTTGACTACTATGAATTTTCCTGTTGAGCCCACCACACCTTCAGGGTTATTAATTTATTTGACGGGTACAATAAATCCTTAAGGAATATTGTGCATTTTCCTGACGGTTGGGCTAAAACCGTTAGAAAAATCGCATTTGTGTGTCATCTGCACAGAACCGTCAAACCCTTTTCCCCGTTGGTTATTCACCGAAAAATAAAATTGGCAACCCAAGGCTGGAAAAAAAAAAATGCGCATACCCAAGGCTGGAAAAAATGCCAACGCGCTGAAAATTTCGCCAACCGTGCCACATATTTTGCTGTCCCGCCACACTGCATAATTTTCCTGACGTGCTCGCGTGGCCGCCAGGAGACCACGTACACACCAATACAAAAACCTGTGCATTCGGCTAAGGATGCCAACAATGCATTCGGCGGGTCCCTGCTCGGAAAAGAGCCTGACACTGCTTATTATTGGTTATCTAGTCAAGAGAACTTATCCACATTAGTGATAGCTAAGAGTACATGAACCACTACTTAGCGCTAACAAGTTGCATATGTAGAATATTCAAGTTCAGTAAGTTTGATACGAGTAGCTGCCGATAAACTTTCCAAGCTTCTCAGAGAAGAAGAACAGCAAGAAGAAATGTTCACCTGTAACCAATATATATATATATATATATATATATATATATATATATATATAGTATAAATAACAGGGGCACCTAGGTGTCTGGACACCTAGTCTCCCTACCTTTGGATTGCTTTTAGATGCGTGCTAGTGTGATTGAGACTTTCCATCCATGATTAAGACTTTCCTTCCATGATTGATTTAGCATGCCTAATATATTACATACCATTGCTTCTAAAGACGTATCTAAAAGCAATCTAACGGCAGGAGCCTAGTGTGTGCAGGCACCTAGGTGTCCCATTTCAAATGTCTATATATATATATATATATATATATATATATATATATATATATATATATATATATATATATATATATATATATATATATATATATATATATATATATATATATATATATATATATATATATATATATATATATATATATATATATATATATATAGGAAAAATACTTTTACTCCCGGTGTAATTACTCCCACCTCTAATATACCACCTAAATAAACTTGAAATACTCCTTTATCATTTTAGGTATGCTCGTATACTAATTATAAGATACTCCAATGTGAACCACACGAAAAAATTGCAAAAGAGTCTATAGTTTTTACCGTATTTTGTAAATACCTTTATATACGCATATCAAAAGGAGTATGTCTAAAAAATATACATACCACCTCTGAAAAATTATACATACTACCTAGATGATCTTAAATACTCGTATACTACATGTACATACCATCCGTTACACGAGATACTCCCTACGTTGTGAGATACGACATAGGGAGTAATTACACCCGGGAGTAGAAAAGAGGTTATATATATATATTAGAACATATTTGTATGCATGTTCTAAAAATTTTTATCACCCGTAACATAATCCGTGCGTTGCAACGGAAACCAAAATTTATAGCAAATATCATGCATGTTCTACCCATTCATCCTAAACCACTCCCCTAGCATGCTTATTTGTTGAGTGCTAGCAAGATGTTAATCGGTAGAGATAGCCTACAACCCTACACTGACTATTATGTAGCTTTAATTTTGTTAGGCCTTGTTAGGAATAAAATTGTAGGATTATTTTGTCAAATAAGCATATATAGGAGAAATTAAATCCTATCATGCACATTGTTTTAAAAAGCATGCTAGTGACAATGTCAACAATAATTTATACTACTGGTTCAGCTAAATAGCTTGAAACTCTCTTCAATAGCTAGTTGGTTGGGAGCAAGCCCAACTTAGACATTATCAAGCATGGATATAGCTTAAGCTTATAAAGTTTTTCATCAGCTGCATAGCTTGGGCGTCAGTAAATCAACTTGCAATCATTAATCATCATCTCAAGCAAACACAAGCATAAAATAAAATTAAGGTCACTTTAAGGTCTAAGAATGGGCATTTCAAAACAAAATTATTTGGTTTTTTTTAAAAAACTAAGGTCTAAGAGTGTAGCATCAACTGCCAACTCTGACATGGTTGGTGTTAGCTGGCTGGGACCCCACATCAGAAAACAACTTTGCTGCAGATAGCTTTTTTTTGAAAGCCAGCTTGCTGCAGGTAACTGAGCATTATGGGGGCAATGTACCTTTATCTTCTATTGAATCCTTGCCCTTGCCTCTTGATTATCTGATTCTTCCTCAATCTCTACTGAAGCTACGGATGCCAGTGCAAGTTGACCAACATAATCTTCAAAATAGTCGCTCCCAAAAAGCATCCCAAAGACAGCAAGTTGGATCGATCATGTTATCCCTGAATGCCATTATAAGATATTCAGTGGCGCCATCAAGTAAAAGTCTTAATAGCAGGACGATTAGCTAATACAATGTACAAGCGACATGCAAGTTAAAGCTCAGATTGTTTGTGGCCATTGGATTTTCTGTAAATTCTTAGGTAGTTCTATGTTATAGCAAAAAGGTGTTTGGAGCTTAATATTTCAATACAAGTAGACAAACAAAATCATGACTTACTGGGAAAGACCTTCCTTTCCATGCTTATCATAAGAATCCTTTTTTTCAGGATCACTTAGGACTTGATAGGCCTCACCTAGTTCCTTGAAAAAGTAACCAATTTAGTCAGTCAATATTTGCAGCGAGTTAACCCTCTACAAAGATAATGGATTAATGGGTGCATCAATCAGACACATCTTTCTTTACCCAATCATGTATAACAGAGTTTAGCCTTCACATTACTTGAACTCCCCAATATAAAGAATTCTATTATGAAATAAAACATCATCAGAAACAGAAGGCATAACCAGAGTGACCATCTCATTCGTTCTGTTATCTAAAAACCATTGCCTGCACTATTTCCTCTCCTAGAACATTGATTCTACAGCAATAACACACTTATCTCTCTGCACGCCAAAATCATGTAACAGGAAACAAAAACACAAAACGCAATAGGACAGAAGCGAAAAATCTACCTGAAACTTCTGCGTGGCATCAGGGTTCTCGGGATTTCTCGTCCAGGTGCACCACCTTGGCCTATAGAAACCCAAACATTGCCAGCAAGGTTGAATTAAGAAATGAGAGCACATTGCACAAAAATACCATCAGCGTTTGATCGCAGAAGGATTACACACCTTGAGGTAATAGGCCTTCTTGATATTGCCCGCGGAGGCGTCAGTGCTGACCTCTAAGATGTCGTAGTACGTGCTGTCCTTCACCATCGCAGCTACTCCCGGCTGGATCCCACTACAACACTGGTCACCAAGAAACAACACCGCACTCACGCACGAGGAAGATCGGATGGGAGGACTCCGAGATCGGTTGCGGGAAGAGGTGGGGGGAACGGTTGCACGAGGAGGGAGGCGCGTGCGGGTGCGGCGGTTGCGTGAGGAGGGAGGGGAGGAGGCGAGGGTGGAGCAGGGTGTTGACTAATTCTTGTTTTTGCTAAGTCTAGGGAGTCCAGGTTTTTCAGGATGTCTTGCGTAAGACTTGGTACAAGTAACCGCGTCCTTTCAGTTTTTGCTCAGTCTGTTAGTTCAGTCTTGAATAAACCGAGTCTTTAGGATCTTAAGCGTCAGTTTAGATGCATGCTTGTAATCTGTTTTTCCATGTAATATATAAGGGGAAGAAGACCCAGAATAAAGTGTGGCCTATTCCCAGTAATTTCATTGTGTTCATAGTTCAATACATTTCTCTGAATTATCTGAAGTTTTCTTGCATTCTTCAGTTACTATTCATTTTCCCAAAAATACACAGAGCTGAGTGCAGAGTGAGTTGTAGTTCTTCGTGGGCTTCAGTAAGGGCTTTCGGCTGACATTTGGTATCAGAGCTCGTGTTGTGCTCGATCCTAGATGGCCGGAAGTCGCTCTCTTTCACCACGACGCTCTCTCACACCTTCCCACTCTAGAGCGCGTCAGGACGGCGCCGGCGGGAGCGGCAGCGGCAGTCAGGCTCTGGTGGTTCATAAGGTGGTGAGGGAGGTTGGTGGAGGCACGGTGTATCCGATGCTAACACGGACCAACCACGGCGATCGTCCGCACTCATGAAGGTGATGCTTGGGCGAGGGACCGTGGAGCATTGTGGAGACCGGTGAGGCTGAACGGCTGGAAGATATGATGGCGCGGAGGCCATCGCGCCGTGCGGTGCCACCGGAGATGATCACCGTGATCACCAACAAATCCAGCGCGAAGGACGCGTGGGATTCCATCAAGACGCTGCGTGTTGGCGTTGATGAGTTCGGCGAGCCAAGGAGCAGCAACTCCGGCGAGTTCGAGGACTTCTCGTTCATGACGGCGAGGCGTGGACGATTTCACGATGCGCCTCATAGGTCTTGTCGGTCTGGCGAAGGTACTCGGCGTCGACATCGAGGAGCCCAGGGTGGTGCAGAAGATGCTGCGCGTTGTACCTCCTCGATTCAACCAGATTGCCCTCTCCATTGAGACCTTGCTCGATGTTGAGACGCTGACGGTTGAAGAGGTGGCGGGACGCCTCAAGGCGGCCGAAGATTGGCTAGACGAAGGCGCACGTCCAAATGCCGGAGGAAAACTCTACCTCACTGAGGAGGAATGGGTTGCCCGGTACAAGGATCGGCTATCGGGGAGTGGATCCTCGAAGAATTACCGCAATGGCGGCGGGAATCGACGTCATGGGCACGGTGATCACAAACGCGTCGATGACGACGGACGTGGCGACCACAGCGCTCAAGAAGGCGATGGCGCAGCAGCACGAGCGATCGAAATAACAACTCGACGAGGTGACTCGGTGCACGCCGATCGCGCGCGACGACAAGTGTCGGAATCGCAGCAAACTTCGGTCATTGGGCGGGAATGCCGACAACCAAGACGCGATGGGAAGGCGCCGCCACGCAGAATGAAGACGACGAGCGAAGCTTCTCATGGCACACGATGTGCTATGACGACCGGGAAGATGCCCTCGCGGCGTGCACGCCACCCGCCGGACTCGGTGGGTCATCCGTCACGGCTCGGGTGGAGGCATCGACTCGAGTACATGAGGAGATGCTGCTCGGCATGGATGGAGCCGCGACGACCGCACTGGTTCGTGAACACGGGTGCCATGAATCACATGACAGGCGGAAAGAGCTATTCGCAAGTCGAGAGCGATGTGAATGGCTTCAAATTCGGAGATGGCTCGCACGTCGACATCCGAGGCATCAAGACAAGATCGCCACCGCCATGGGGTGCACAGCGGGCACTTACAGGAGTCTACTTCATCCCAGACCTCCGTGCCAATATTCTCAGTGTGGGACAACTTGATGAGAATGGCGCAAGAGTGGAGATTGAGCATGGAGTCCTGAAGATCTGGGACAATCAACATCACCTACTTGCTAAGGTGAGATGAGGACCAAATCGGCTCTATGTGATGCAGCTCGAAGTGGCACGACCAATCTGTCTGTTGGCGCAGAAGGGAGACCTAGCGTGGCGATGGCACGCACGGTATGGTCATCTCAATTTTGATAGCCTGAACATGCTAGCACGCCGAGGCATGGTGTGTGGTATGCCCTTGCTCAAGCACGTCAATCAACTATGTGAAGCTTGTCTGGCCGGGAAGCAAAGGAGGTGCCCATTCCCACAGAAGGCAAATTTTTGGCCGAGGATCGATCGACTCGATGCATGGAGATTTATGCGGTCCAATCACTCCAGCAACCAATGGAGGCCGGTGGTACTTCCTCTTGTTGGTTGACGACTTCAGCCGCCACATGTGGCTAGAATTGTTGACATCAAAGAGTGAGGCACCGGCGGCGATCAAGCGTGTACAAGCTGCAGCTGAAAATCGATCGAGGAAGCTGCGAGTCCTTCGTGCAGATAACGGGGAGAGTTCACCTCAGCTCAATTTGACGACATCGCATGACTCTCGGCATTGAGCGACATCTTTCTGCAGCCTACACGCCCCAGCAGAACGGCGTTGTTGAAAGGCGCAATCAGACCATTGTCGGTATGGCAAGGTGTCTTCTCAAGGCAATGAAGGTTCCGGCAGAATTTTGGGGAGAGGCGGTTGTTACTGCAACCTATCTTCTCAACCGGTCACCTACCAAGAGTCTCAATGGTCAAACTCCGTTTGAGGCTTGGCATGGGTGCAAACCAGTAGTACACTACCTCCGGACGTTTGGATGTGTTGCGCATGTGAAGAACACGAAGCCGACGCAAGGGAAGCTTGATGACCGCAACACTCCAATGGTCTTCATCGGTTACTCAGCTGGGACCAAAGGATACAGGGTTTACGACCCCGCCACAAACCGTGTTCACGTGACGCGTGATATGGTATTTGATGAGGATAGGAGCTGGGAGTGGGAAGCAATGACCACGGAGCAGGTGTCCTTCACCACCGGAGATTTTGTCATCGAGCATCAGGAAGAGCCCGTGGAGAATGCAGATTTCACGGATCAGACTGAAGGAGTCCCTGGTCAAGACAGCCCGGCAGCAACGGCAAGCCAAACTCCGGCGGCAACGGCGCCCGCTGCAGAATTTGTTTCTCCCACCACTGAAGCAATGACCACAGTTGATGATGAGGAGACGCTACCTCGTTTTCGCATGGTGGACAACATACTGGCTACCTCACACCCAGTGGAAGAACTGCACTTGTCGGATGTTGAGGAACCAACCGTTTGTTGAAGCCCAGCAACATCGCCACGGAGACAAGCAATGGCGTAAGAGATGCAAGCCATCGAAGACAATAGGACACGAGTTCGTGGATCGCCACCGGGCATCATGCGATGGGTGCGAAATGGGTGTACAAACTGAAACGTGATGAGACCGGGGCTGTGATCAAACACAAAGCTCATCTCGTCGCTAAGGGTTACATCCAGCAACATGGCATCGATTATGATGAGGTATATTCTCCTGTTGCCCGTATGGAATCTGTAAGATTGATGTTTGCAATGGCAGCGCAAGAAGGCTGGATGGTTCACCACATGGACGTGAAGTCGGCCTTTTTGAACGGGGAGTTGGAAGAGGAGGTGTATGTTGTTCAACCTCCAGGCTTTGTCGAAGACAAGTAGCAGCACAAAGTATTGCGGCTTCATAAAGCGTGTATGGGCTAAAACAAGCACCGAGGGCTTGGAATGCAAAATTGGACCATACCTTGATCACACTCGGTTTCACCAGGAGCATGACAGAACATGGCATTTATATGCAAGGTTCAAGAGGTAACATGCTGCTAGTTGGTGTATATGTTGATGATTTAGTGATCACAGGTGCAGATCCTTCAGCGGTCAGCAGATTCAAGACAGAAATGAAGAAGAAGTTCAGAATGAAGGACTACGGGTAGGCTACGCTAGCGCAAATTAATAAAAATTATGCCCGTAAACCAAGATCACTGCAGTTATAGATCACGAAATTACCACTAGACGCGCAGGTGCGGAATTGATGCAGCACGTCGGGCGAGTAGTCGTACTACGTCGATGCAAAGACGTCGGGCGAGTAGTCGTACTACTTCCTCGTCCTCGTCGCGGCCCAACGTACAACTCCTCTCTTGCGGTTCGCCCAACGCTACGATGCAGCGCCGCCAAAAGGTATCCACACGTGCGGGAGGAAGCGACGCACGCTGGATTACTAGATCCGCGCGGCGCCCGAGGCGTGGGAGGGTGGCGGCGGGGTTTGAGGAGGTCACGAAATTCTCTTTCTCAACCCTGTGCGCCCTTGCCCTCCTTTTATAGACGTCCTTATAATGGGCTTCAGCGAATGGAGGCCCATTAGGACTCAATACCCAGTCCAACCCGGATCCAATCCGAATTAGGCTTCAGCCCTTAAGTGTGTGACCCTATAGGTTCACGTATGTTTAGACATGACGCGAGTACACATACTTGGTCAATAGTTGGCAGTGGCCTCTAGCAAGACGTGCCAACTCCTAAACATACACAAAGATCATATCGGACAAACCATCACAACTTTATGTACATGCCAATCCCTTTGCCTCACGATATTTGGTCGAGCTCCAAGCTGACCACTCTTTCTCGATCCTGTGATCCGGAATCCCTTACTAGGTTAACTCTTAAACTTAAGTAGCATGGCCATGCATTTCTGGATCCGATCACTCGAGGGGCCCAGAGATATCTCTCTCAGATAGAGAGGGGCAAATCCCATCTCGACTGACCATGCCTCGTAGCATGCTTCATGACAAACCCGAAAACTACCTTTATAACTACCCAGTTACGGAGTAGCGTTTGATAGCCCCTAAGTAGGTCGATTCACATCTCAAGTACATGCGACAATCTCAGGTCTAAGGACAAGGCGTACACATTGTGTAGAGAGAGAACCATAAGTATAATTGTTATGTCTCATGTTGGGTCGGTCCAACCCCATGTTCTAAACATGTGTCCACATTATTGGTTTGACATCTCTATGTCTATGACCTGTGAAACATGGTCATCAACCGATACATGTGCTAATCCATTATTCACGTGTGTCCTCACATGAACTCCGACTAGGGACAACTTTAGAATAACCATATAAGTAAAGAGTTTCACAAACAAGTCACATACTTGTTAATCAACACAAAGGCAATATTCAAGGAACATTTATTAAATCATGGATACAACGAAATATCATCATCTCTATGATTGCCTCTAGGGCATATTTCCAACAATCTCGTGCATACACGTCCTGATATTTCCTTTGCAGTTGGATATGTGAGCAGGTTTATGGAAGATCCCAGGCGAGATCATCTCTTGGCAGTCAAACACATACTCAGATATGTGGCTGGTACGCTGAATTTTGGGTGTCACTACTCCAAACAAGAAGGCAAGGAACCAGGTCTGATTGGTTTCAGCGATAGTGACCTGGGAGGGGACACTGATGACAGGAAAAGCACCACTGGAGTAATATACTTCTTTGGAGAAAGTCCAATTGGATGGCAATCACAAAAACAAAAGGTTGTTGCACTCTCTTCTTGTGAGGCGGAGTATATTGCTGCAACAACTGGAGCTTGCCAGGGCATATGGTTCAGTCAACTGATGGGTGATTTGAAGCATGAGAAGACTGCGCCCGTAAAGTTGAAATTGGACAATCGTTTGGCTATTGCTTTGTGTAAAAATCCTGTTTTTCATGACAGGAGTAAGCACATAGACGTCCGATTTCATTTCATCCGAGATTACGTTGAGAAAGGCAAGATTGTACTCGAGTTTGTCAGGACTGAAGATCAGCTTGCAGACATTTTTACAAAACCGCTTGGGAGAGTACGGTTCCAGGAGCTTCGAGAAAGGATCGGGATCAGGGAGATCAAGCGCATCAAGAATTAGGGGGGGTGAAATGTTGACTAATTCTTGTTTTTGCTAAGTCTAGGGAGTCCAGGTTTTTCAGGATGTCTTGCATAAGACTTGGTACAAGTAACCGAGTCCTTTCAGTTTTTGCTCAGTCTGTTAGTTCAGTCTTGAATAAACCGAGTCTTTAGGATCTTAAGCGTCAGTTTAGATGCATGCTTGTAATCTGTTTTTCCATGTAATATATAAGGGGAAGAAGACCCAGAATAAAGTGTGGCCTATTCCCAGTAATTTCATTGTGTTCACAGTTCAATACATTTCTCTGAATTATCTGAAGTTTTCTTGCATTCTTCAGTTACTATTCATTTTCCCGAAAATACACAGAGCTGAGTGCAGAGTGAGTTGTAGTTCTTCGTGGGCTTCAGTAAGGGCTTTCGGCTGACACAGGGGAGGAGGCGGCGGCGGAGCGAAGGAGTGGGGGGAGGAGGAGGCAGCGGTGGCGCGGGATGGGGAGGAGGAGGTGAGGGTAGAGCGGAGGAGCGGGGGAGGAGGTGGCGGCAGCGCGGGGTGGAGAGGAGGAGGCGAGGCCGGAGCGGCGAAGGAGTGGGGGGGAGGTGGAGGCAGCGGCGAAGCGGGGTGGAAAGGAGGAGGTGAGGCCGGAGCGGCGGAGGGAGATGCATAGGCGAGGGCGGAGCGGCGGAAGCTTCAGTGGGGAGGTGCGGCGGAGAATCTATGGGTTGGAGCAAGGGCGGAAGACTCGGTGGGATTCGGTGGGAGGAGAGAGGCGCACGGGATTCGGTGGGGAGGAGAGAGGCGCACGGTTTTCATGAGGAGGGTGAGGGAGGTCCACATGTTAGCGTAGTTTTTTTGTGAGGAGGGGTGGAAGAAAACGGACCAACTACCAACTCAAACTTATTAAGTAGTGTGTGTGATATATGATCATAACCTGAAGATACGAATGAAGCTAGACAGAAAGTGCAGAACTCAATTAGCATTCATTGGTGTGCTCAGGCTCGTCCGGAACGTCCTCTCCGAGGAGATTCTGTGCTTCAGCTGTCACCATCGCCACGCCCATCTCTCCCTCAATGAAGTAACGGGATGTGCAAGCACTGCAAAGGGATGTACTATATACGTTTGTCTCTAAGATTTGCGTTCGTGTTCTAGACTTCTGGTTCAGTGTCCTGCGTCCTGCACTTCTGTCTCAACTCTCTTTTTGAAACAAGACTTCTGTCTCAACTCTCAAGCATACGGCATGGGATGTGTAGGATTTTTTCAAAATAATCTATTTTTTAATTTCAAATTACAGTATTATACCTGTATTTTTTTTATTTTATAGAAAAGGTCATCTATCACCGTACAGTTGGGCGACATGAGCAAGTCACCCAACCGTTGGGCGACTTGGCCGGCGACTAGTACTAATCGCCCAACGGTGGAGTGACTACTTATCCTTTTCTCTTTGACCCGATCTCCTCACGGGCTCTCTCACCATTTCTCTCGCAAGAAAACAAGAAGAGCTCGAAAGAGGAGAAAAAAGAGGGAGAGAAGAAGAGGGGGAGAAGGTCGCAAAGAAGCTCGGGAGAGGAAGAGAATGAGAGGGAGAGAAGGTCACAAAGAAGCTCGGGAGAGGAAGAGAAGGAGAGGGGGAGAAGTAGAGAAGCTCGAGAGAAGGAGTGAAGGAGAGGAGAGGAGCTCGGGAGAGGGAGTGAAGGAGAGGAGAGCAGCTCGGGAGAACGTAAGGAGCTCGTGAGGTTAAAAAGAAAGACGAAGGAAGCTCATTGATAAGAAAAAAGGTCTTTGCGTAAAGGTAATAGCCTCATCCGTTTTTTGTAGCTACGCATTTGTTTAGCATATATTTAGTGCATGCATGTTGACAAATGGTAATATTTGCAGTGAAAAATCAGTCATATCGGAACCCACAACATTGAAAGTGCATTACAGTATTGGTACCATTCGTGAGGGTCTATACGGTGTTGACCTGAGCAATTTTCCGCAAGTTAGTATGGTACTCCCAGACGCAGAGAATACTTTAATCGAAGATGTCTTGTACTGGCTTACACACATCTTCTCCTTGGACCCCAAGGAGTGTAGTGTCATCCTACATGGGCTTTAGAGTCAGTCTGCCATAGATATTCGGTGGGAGTTGAGGAGACTGATGCACACGGTCGCATGGAAGGGCTTTGTGGAAAGCTACCGGCGACATAGTTATGAGTACGTGCTACTCGTGCATCTATGTCCGAAAGGAGTCACAGGAGGTCTGGTTGGTGGGAGCAGCTCAGGCGCGCAATGCGCGATTCATCAAGAAGACGCGATAGGTGATGTTGCTGAGGCAGAACCGGAATATCACAAACTACATGCTGAGCCCACCCAACAGACGGATGTAGATGTTGTCAAGGCAGATCAGGAAGGTTGCACTACGTAAATTGAGCCCACTGAACAGGTGGACGCAGGGGAGTATGTCAACAACACAGTGCATCAGATGAGATCGATGACCAGACAGCCTAGGCTGAGGAGGAAGCTTTAGAAGAGGATGGCAATGACTCTTCCGATGAGGACGAAGGTCCCATGCCGCAGGCATGGAATAGGGTATATGTTGAGGGTCTTTCTGTGCACAACAAGCATGAATCACCATGGGAGTACCATGCTACAGAGGTTCAGCTTTATGCAATGTTTGCTAACAAGGGATCACTGCAGGATACCATTAAGCTTTGGACCTTGTCCATACAATGAATGTTTCGGGTCCTAAAATCTAGTCAGGAGCAGTATATCATGGTCTGCAAGCAGGTTGGCTGTTCTTGGCGTGTGTATGCATGCAGACCTAAGTATGAGACTTACTAAATTATCTCGAAGGTGGAGCCACACTCTTTCATGCTCAGTACTATTTTTCCGAAGCATTGCAACCTAACGTCCACCTTCATAGCCAATCTCATATACGGTGAGATAGTGAAGAAGAAGGATATGGAGGCCAAGCACATCATAGTGGCTATTGAGCAAAAAAATCAAGTACAAGATTTACTATGTCAAGACATGGCGTGCAAAGTAGAAGGCTTTGGAAAAGGATGTTCAGTTCTTTCGAGGTGGCTTGCGACAAACTTTTCATATGCTCGAGGTAATACGGGACAGAAACCCAGGCACATACATTGCTGTGAAGGACAAGCCATCCAGAAAACCACTCGGTTATCTAGTTTTGTAGAGGGTCTTCTTAGCCTTCGGTGCCTACATCGACATTTTTAAGCACATGTTCTAATGATCTCAGTCGATAGGATGTTTCTAATAGGGAAATACAAGGGGCAGATCCTAATAGCGATGCCATTGATGGCAATAATCAGATCCTACCCTTGGCCATCGCATTCGTTAGAAGTGAGGATTTCGACAGCTGATTGTAGTTCTTCAACATCTAAAGAAGGGAGTAGTTGGGGCACATCCTGATGTCTGTATAATCCATGATCGCCACCCCGGGATGATGAAGGCCATAAGTAAACTTTAGCAAGACCCAGAGGAGCCATTCCCTTGGCCAGACATGAGGAACAGATGGTGCATTTGCCATCTGAGGGTCAATTTCTTCAAGTAGTTCCTGCAGCAATCGTTGATGAAGTTGTTCAAGAGGTTGGCTATGCAGAATCAACATCATAAATTTGATGCACTGTTGGAGATGTTGGAGGAGCACACCACGAAGCACATCATCGAGAGGAACAAGCAGTTAGCTATTCTTGGTTCGGCGCAACCCGAACACCTCGCACCATTGCCGGAGCTTGACCCTCCTAGTGTGATGCGAAGGACCTCGAGGAATATCAAGTGCTTCTCCCATTGGATTGAGGCTGAGCCATTGAAGAAGTAGTCTTTGTTGCATGACAGGATGGTGTGAGATATGTCATAATGACCACTAACCTTACGGAATTGTACAACTGGGTTCTTAGGAGCATCCATTCTCAACCCCTCATTGCCATCGTTGAAGGTGTTATGCAAGGTACAATTGGATATTTCAGGAAAAGGCATGCAAATACAGCACTCTATGTAGCCAATCCACATACATCGTACTGATCGAAGATCATAGCGTATATGCAGGCCAAGATCGAGAAGGGTCAGTCACACACATTCGTCGTGATGGGCAATACGGACCATTGTTTTGATGTGCTCCTTCCGGACAGAGCCGGATTTGGGACTACGTGTTCTCTTGTTACCCACGAGGTGTGAACGAATGTAGTAGCACATGCAATAAGCCAAAGCTCCTTCACAAAGCTATGCTCTTATGTTCTCACTGTATGTGGGACTATCAGCATGGAGCCATCGAACTTCATGTCGGAGTACTTCATGAAGGAGAGGGTATTGCAGGCATAGGGTTGTGGGTAACTTTGCCATGTCAAATATTGCACAGAGGACTCGGATTCCAGATTTGGACCTTTTGAAGGTTGGGAAGGGATGTCAATAGAGTCATCGCATTACAAACGATATGGAGTGGCGGGTAGACATTGTGGCCGCTGTGCTAAGGAAGGCCACATCACGAGAAGATGCAAGACGTTTGCCGATAAGTAGCAGCACCACATCTTGTTGTGTGTGTAGTGGTACTAAGAGTAAAAATGCTATCATGTTGTAACTTTATTTGCAAACTTGAACTTCATTTGTAGTATCAATCCATGAAGTGTAGCACCACTTTTTGTTGTGTGTGTAGTTGTATTAAGAGTAAAAATTCTATGAGGTTGAAACTTCATTTGCAAATTTTAACTTTACTTACCAGACTTGGGCAGTGACAAGACCAAACGAAATAGCTTTTGTGCGGCGTCCTAACCAGACCAAACATGACAGCCTTGCATAGTGACAAGACCGAACGAGACATCCTTGCAAAATGATAAGACCAAACGAGACAACCTTGCGAAGTGACAAGACCAAACGAGATAGCCTTGCGTACTGATAAGACCAAATGGAGCAGCTTTGTGCGGCAACATGATGCTACGTTGGTCCACGAATCATCCGGTGTGCTGCTGCCTTACAGACGCGAATTTACCCAAACTGAATTAAACTTGTCAAGCGTACGCCGTGTTAGTACCGTTCCATAACATGTTTTTCTACACAACCCTAACAAGTGGCAATTTTGGGAAGATCTCGATGACATGGCTAGAAGTGTACCTAACAGTGAGAAGCATTTCTTAAGAGGCGATTTCAACGGTCATGTCGGTTCAACAGGCTAAGGTCGCCAAAGCCACGAGGATGAAGTGGTGGAAACTAAGGAATGCCTCATAGGCGTTTAAGGAGAACAAATGGCATGTGCACGCACAGCCGCCTCAGGAGGGACAGTCCTACTTGATGTGACCACGCCACCAACACATACAACTATAGCGGCCAATATCAAGATTTAACTAAAGGTGAATTCATTTTTTCAACTTCAACATATTTTAAAGGAGAATATGATGCTACCTAATGATGAAAAAATATATTTTTGTAGCACCACATCATTTTGGAACCAATTGAAGCAAGGGTTCAAGTTGGACAGGTTTTGGAATCCAATTCGGCCTCCAGATCAATTCGGATTCAGCCTGACAGGCCCAACTTCAAATGTGCATAACTTTCACATACGGAGTCCGTTTGAGCTCCACGAGTACTTGTTGGAAATATTTTCTCATCCTCTTTCCAATGGATCTAGTCTCAGATTCAAATTCCTCCTGTGCGAATCATAATGATCAAAACAAGGTGCCACATCACCTGTTTGGGCCAAATTGGGCCTTGTAATGCTTGGGCCCAAGGGGGAGGCGCCTCCCTCGCCAAGCCCGTACTGTTCACAGATTACTATTCATGTGAATAGTACCATGAATAGTATCACCTCGTTTTCCTTAGTTTTGTGCGGCTTTCCCACCCCTATTTAAGGAGGTCGCACCCTTCTAGTTTGCTTGGATTTCGTTTGCTTAGTTTTTCCATTGTGAAAACTCTTGTTCTTCGCTTGTGTCGACTAGACCAACCGTAAAGAACATCTACGGAATCCCATCTTTTGAACTCAATATAAATATTTGCAATTTCAGATTGCTTGTTATCTTGTTCTTGCGTGTTCTTCGGTTGCATGCAGGAATAGACCTTCGTGGTCAGGTCAACCGCATTCTTGGCACGGTTGATAACGACTCGGAGTGTGGTTTAGCGATTGCTTGGTGTTCTGGTCATGGCCGGTTAGAAGCCTGCATCGTCAAAGTCGTTCTCCTCCAAATCGAAGTTATCATCCTATCGGAAGATCGGAACCCCATCGCCTCATCAGTTGGTATCAGAGCTTCAGGTTGACCGGTAGGAATTTTTTGTATCCCTAATTAGTAGATTGGTTTTTATTTCCCACAGTCCAGAAAAATTGCCCCCACAAAAAGAGTTAATTTCCGCTGTCCAAACCCCGTTGTGCCTTTCAATCTATTAGTTTTGGTTTGCTAAATTGAATTTGTGTCCGTTTTATCTTTGTCTAGTTGCTGGTCATATCTTTGATTCCTATAAAAATCCAAACAAAAAAATTCCCCCGCCCCAAACCCTAATTCCAATTCGGCTGATTTTTCCTTCCTCTGCAGCCGCCATCAAAAATGCTATAACTTTTGATTCCGATCTTATTTTTGAGTGAAACCACCGCCATTAGATTCAAAACTTAATTCTCCATCTATATGTAAAATTTCACTTCATTACAGCTAGGAGGTTAAGTGATATATGCGGTGAAAGTTGACCTAAATTTCTGAATTGAATCTGCAACAGTCGGCACTTGTGAATTTTGTGCGAATTTTTCGGTCGGTTTCCAGAACTTTACCCCAAAACACAAGTTGTATAAAAAGCCGTCAGTAAACGGAGAAAAAAGAATCATTGAAAAAAAGGTAACTAAAAAAACGTTACGTCTGAAATACCGACGTGCTATCCAGTGGGCAGAATCTTCAGTTTCCAAGTTTTGGGTCAATCCTTGTGTCCTTCCACTTCAGATTGCATTCGATTGAATTATCTTGTATTTACCACTCCCATACATTGCCATACACGTGTTTTTAGCCTTCTTCCATTCTTGGTTGATCAGCAACATAGGCTAAGTGCTAGATACGAACTATAATTCAATTCTATGCAATTTCTGAAATTAACTGATTGTTCTCCATTGCTACATATCAAGCCTTCCAAGCTATACTTTATACTAACCGAGCAGATCACGTCGAACCATCCCTTGCAATCGCTATACACATCACTTGAGTCAAGTTATCACGAACCAGCCACCGGTTGCACCACTTGTTTGCATTGGTAAGAACTTGTAAGAGCTTGGTAAGAGTTTGAGAGATGTGTGACTTATTAAGCTCCAGATCCTAGTAGTTGATAGAACATATTATTGTAATTTAGTTCCTTGTTTTCTACTAACCATGGCAGGTTCACGGGATGATTATGAGATAGATCCACATTTTCGTCGAGCCATTGAATGGGAGCTCAAGAAAATTCGCAAGGAAGATGCACACTTGAGACAAGCTTCTTCACCACGGGAGGTATATGATCATGATAGTACGTCTGGTAAAACTAAAATCACTTTGCCATCTTTTGCTGGTAAATTTGATCCTGATCCCGATGCCTATATTGACTGGGAGATAGCACTAGATAAAGAATTTGAATGTTATGATTGGTCTGATGGGCTGCCACTAGTGTTTTTATTGATGATGCAAGACTTTGGTGGAAGTATTTTGGTAGGCATGGTAGAGTGCCTCAAACTTGGAATGCATTAAAAAAACTTATGAGTGAGAGATGAATTTGTTCCTAAAAATCATGCTGATTATTTGCTAGCTAGATTGCAATGTTTAAAACAACGAAGTAGAACTGTAAGAGAATACTATCATGAATTAAAAACTTGTTTGTTGCGTTGTGGCTTAAAAGAACATGCTGAAGCTACAGAGAATAGATTCTTACGTGGGCTTAATAAAGAAATTCAGGACCTTCTTATTCACGAAGAATATAATTCTCTCTCTCATTTGTTTATACTTGCTTGTAAGATTGAAAGTCAGATTGAGAAATTGAGAGTGCTTGATGATACGAAACATAAGAACAAACCTATATTTGTACCTTTTTCTATGACTAACAACTTGCAGGAAGTTGAGAACCATGCTGAAGAAAAGAGTGAGTTGTGTGTTTCCACAACATGTGAGATTGAGAGCATTCAAATTGAGTGTGAGAGAGATACACTAAAAGAAAAAGATGAGAAGATAACCATGGTCAGAGATGAAATGCTTGCTGCCCTGTTGTTTCGTCATAAGGATTTGACACCTACATTAACTAAGAAGGTCGACAAAGGTAATAACCATATTGCTAAATTTAAAAGTGAAAAGGTGAGTAATTGTGAGAACTCATGTATTCAATTAGAAATTCCATGTTCTGAAATTTTTTGGCTCAATTTACACAATGTGGAATTGATTACTCATAAGGAAGTTCTTACTAGAATATCTCCTGATAACTCTTTATACTATATTATGTTCAATAATCCTATAGAGCTATCTAGTGTGATTGAGAACCTTACTGAAATTTCATGTTTAAAATCACTAGTTAGTACTTATGCCTACACATATAAATTCAATTTGATTGGAGATTATGGTGTAGATGACAAGTTTTATGTTTATCGAATATGCATTACATGTGATAAGCTTGCTGAATTGAAATTGCATGTTTTAGATAAACAATTTTTGGTTCCATGTCATGATCACAATGTGTTGAGTCTCAACAATAGTCCTTGCTGTTTAGAAAGATTTCATAATCTTAATTATTCATCCTTTGATGTACAATCATGTACAAGTGATCAGAGTAGCGCAGTTGAAGCATGGAAAGCACTAAAAATTTTCTCCCCCATATTTGAACATCTTGATCGAGTTATGACCTTTAATATCTTGTCTATGTCCTTAGGAAAGTCGAGGATAATTCTTTTTCATGGAAGAGAGAATGATGTGAATGACAATATTACAATATATACATCTTATAGTTGCTGTTGTGCTAAATGGTTTGTGCAAAACAACGAGATTAACACCATCATTGATTCATACATATACCATGCATATGTGTTGTTCTCCTTGTTTACTACACCTTCAGATGTTATTGATGTGATAAATAGGAGAAGTGTGGATGACATACATATATACCATGCATACACTTTGGATTCTTTGTTACCATACTTTCAGCTTATCAAAAGCCGAGGACGGTTTTGTTTGCAAGAAGGGGAGGATGGTAAGAACATGTACCCTATGGATACAACCATATTTAGTATACTTGTTGTTCCAATTACAAGAGCTCCAACGCATCACTTAAATTATCAGGTGAGCTCGTTTCAAAGAAATTTTACTTTATTTGATAAAGAACTTATGATATTACATAATGAGAGTTTGTTGCATTTGTTATTATGTACCAAGATTTATGATCAAGATCATGCAATACGTGACACTACACATATGTTAAAACCGAGGACGGTTTTCTGTCAAGAAGGGGAGGATGATGTGACCACGCCACCAACACATACAACTATAGCGGCCAATATCAAGATTGAACTAAAGGTGAATTCGTTTTTTCAACTTCAACATATTTTAAAGGAGAATATGATGCTACCTAATGATGAAAAAATATATTTTTGTAGCACCACATCATTTTGGAACCAATTGAAGCAAGGGTTCAAGTTGGACAGGTTTTGGAATCCAATTCGGCCTCCAGATCAATTCGGATTCAGCCTGACAGGCCCAACTTCAAATGTGCATAACTTTCACATACGGAGTCCGTTTGAGCTCCACGAGTACTTGTTGGAAATATTTTCTCATCCTCTTTCCAATGGATCTAGTCTCAGCTTCAAATTCCTCCTGTGCGAATCATAATGATCAAAACAAGGTGCCGCATCACCTGTTTGGGCCAAATTGGGCCTTGTAATGCTTGGGCCCAAGGGGGAGGTGCCTCCCTCGCCAAGCCCGTACTGTTCACGGAATACTATTCACGTGAACAGTACCATGAATAGTACCATCTCGTTTTCCTTAGTTTTGTGCGGCTTTCCCACCCCTATTTAAGGAGGTCGCACCCTTCTAGTTTGCTTGGATTTCATTTGCTTAGTTTTTCCATTGTGAAAACTCTTGTTCTTCGCTTGTGTCGACTAGACCAACCGTAAAGAACATCTACAGAATCCCATCTTTTGAACTCAATATAAATATTTACAATTTCAGATTGCTTGTTATCTTGTTCTTGCGTGTTCTTCGGTTGCATGCAGGAATAGACCTTCGTGGTCAGGTCAACCGCGTTCTTGGCACGGTTGATAACGACTCGGAGTGTGGTTTAGCGATTGCTTGGTGTTCTGGTCGTGGCCGGTTAGAAGCCTGCATCGTCAAAGTCGTTCTCCTCCAAATCGAAGTTATCATCCTATCGAAAGATCGGGACCCCATCGCCTTATCACTACTGCTAGCCATTTGGTTCTCATCGCTAAGCGTCTCTACCCTACCCTTAGGCTTCTTCCCAACGGCACACACATCACAAGCAGATGGTGACTTCTTTAGAAGGTCTTTTGTTAGCTTCACACATTTTTCATCCAATGCAATCAAATCAGATTTTAGTTTTTCACAATTATTGCATGATGAGCTAACAGGATCCTTAGAAGCATAATGAGCCAATTTGTTACTGTGATCAATCATTTCTTAAAACTATTTTGAGACAGATTCAAGCTCAGCAGTCAACTTGGGACAGTTCACACATGAAGCAATGGGCTCTAGTAGAAAAGCTTGTAACTCAGCAAATTTATGATCTGCCTTCTTTAGGTTCATCTTCAAATTAATGCAGCTTTCACATGATTCAGGCAGATCGAGAAGCATGGTATAAAGACCTCTAAAAGCATTGTCCTTATCCTCACATGAGGTGTAAGAGATAGTCTCAATAGTAGTAGATGAAAGAGCAGCTACCCTACTCATCTCTAGTTCAGCAAGCAGACTAATATTCTCCACCTTAATCATGTCAAGCTCAGAGGTCACACTATCATGCAAGGTCCTCAGCTTCTCCATGTCACCAAGCAAAGAAGAGCATACATCACATTCGTCACGGGAGGGAGCAGATATAAGTGAAGTAAGCTCCCGTGACAATTTCTCTACTTTCTTCTCCAACTCACTACACCTAGCTCTAGATATAGCATGAAATTTTCCTAGCTTAAGAAATGCATCATTGAGCTGGTCATAGGAGGGATATACCTCATCGGAGTCAAAGTAGAGCTCGTTGTCGCTGATGTCGCCCTTAAGGTCCATGAAGCACATGCCGGTGAAGTCGTCGGCATTCTTGGGATCTTGATCGTCCTTCCCATCGTCGTCACTGCACCCCTCCACCTCGCTGAGGTTGAGGTCGTCGAAGGCGGTGAGGACACGGTGGAAGAGCTTCTTGGCTTTGCCAATGTTGTAGAACTTCTTCTCTTTGCTTGGGGGCTTCATGTTGCGATTCTTGTTGGTGTAGTCATTCTTGCTCGAACCGCCGTAGTCATTCTTACCCTTCTCCAACTTGGGACAGTTTGCTCGAATGTGGTTGGGGCCACCACACTCAAAGCGAATCACACGTCCTCCTCTCTTTCTCTCTCTAACCCTCTTGTATGTATGAAAAAATTTCTGGCTAAGAGAGCTAGTTGGTTTTCTGGAAGCTGTTCTAGATGATCATCATCAATTTTACACAGAGCAGCAAGAGAGAAACTAGAAACGGTGTCAGCAGAAGATCCAGTGGCAGGACTGGGATCGGTGACCAATGCCATCGACTGAGACTTCAACTTACGAGAGACAATGTCAATCTCGTGAGTCTTGAGGCGTGAATACAACGCATCAAGAGTCAAATTTGAAAGATCTGTCGTGTCCTTGATGGTGGTTACTTTCATCTCCCAAACTCGCAAATCCAAGGCCGCAAGCATCTGACGAGCATTGTCCGAGTTGGGGTATGTGAGACTGACCTCTCGGAGGTTACTCAAGATCTTGTGGAACCTCGCAAAGCACTCATCAAGGGACTCTTCAGCGAGCATTTCAAACTTGTTGTAATCTCGCTTGAGCTGGTCCTATCGTACCGTCTTGATTTGGGTGGTGCCCTCATGGTAAGCATCGAGGTTCACCCAAATGTCGAAAGCCGACGTGAGAGACCATGTGGTTATGATCCCATGTTTGTGATGACTAATTGACGAGTATGTTGAAAAGATTGAGTTTGATTGGTTCGTTTCGTGCCATGACGGCATTTGGCTCAGTCGGGTTGGTTAGACGGACTTATCGCATATTCTTTCTCTCGATTGGTCATTTGGGCAATTTTGTGCCTGAGTATGGTTCATTGATACTATTTATGCTTACATGTGTTGAGCGATGCTATTTGATGTGTTTCTTGTCTGTGATGGCTGCAGGACGTCGAGGTAGAGTCGTGGCGAGGCACGGGGTGACCGGACTAGGCACAGGCGGTGTCGAGGTCAGAACGGTCGGATGTGTCGAAGACGGCGGAAACTCGAGGTGGTTGCGAGGCTTGGATGACAAGGAACGCGGAAGTTTCCCGGAAGGTGCAGGAGGGGCATTTCGGTAAAAACACAAAGCTGCACAAGTGGAAGCGGTTCTGTTTGGGTTTTAGCGGCAATAACGGGTTGGAGACCCGTTAGCCAAAGCTTATATAAGGAGGGGATGTCTCCTTGTCGCTGCATGTATTCCATGGATTGAAGGGGTTGTTAGGGTTTGCTTTAGTCAAAATAGCCTTTGGAGAGGTTGCTTTGGCTTTAGGCTTTAGTGGTTGAGAGAGTGCAGAATGTGTCTCCCGTAGCTTTTCTTGTTCCGGTGTTCTTGAGGGAAGCATGTAGCTTGTGCTCTCAATCCAAGCATGTATGGAATTGTAGGGATGATATGAGTTGATACTCATAATCATGTATCTCTCATCCTCAATATCAATCTGAGATGGCTTTATTTGGGTTTGTTTGAGTCTTGAGCTCTCTATGTTGGTTTTGCTCTTCGATGCTCTCTATGCTTGATTTCTCAAATTTCTGTTTTTGTGTTGATACTTGATGAGGAGTGGCAAAATGGGTTGCTCTGTGATGGAAATAGGTCTCAAGATCATTTGATCAGTTTTCCCACGAGCAAATCAATTTTATTTTCAGATTTCCTCTCTCAACCTCCTCTATTCTTCTTTTTCATTTCTAGGGTTTCTTGGTCCCCTTTGATTCCCTTCATGAGATGGCATGAAACTTGGTATCTTGAGTCCTGAGGCTATTAATTAGCTATTCTCAAAGTTTCATGGGCAAAGGTTCAAGGATTGGAGAGGAATTTGGATTTTGGTGCTGCCTCTGTTGGTTTTCAGGTTTTTATCCCAAATCTTGATTTCTTGCTTTTTAGTTGAAATTTCTTGGTTCCCAAGGCCCCTCAGGCTATTTGGGTTATAATCCTTTTATTCTGGGCAGAGAAATCTAAAAGGAAGCCTCAAATTTCTTTGCAGTTTGAAGTTCTCAGTTTTCCTGAAATTTTCAGCCTACTGTCTCCTCTGGAATTCGATGGGCGGTCTGACCGGAGTTCCTCGAGCGGTCAGACCGGCCACTCAAGGGCGGTCAGACCGGCGGCCAGGGTGCGGTCTGACCGGCCCATAAGTGGCGGTCTGACCGGCCCCCCTGACAGCTTGTGTTGTCTGCTATTTTTGTTAGGTTTTGATTTCCTTGTTTGTTGTGTCTTTTCCTTTGGGTGCTCAAGGTTCCAGAGAGGTGGTTTTAACTCCTTCATATCTCTTCATAGCTATTGGAGAGGAGTTTTCGTTAAGTGGAAACTTTAGGGGGAAATTTTTAGAGTCGACATTCACCCCTCCTCTGTCGCCGATTTTGATCCAACACGACGAAAGATGATAAATGCAATCAAACTCGTTTCGGCTCAAACCTTAGATGATTTTTGTTAGTAGAAGGTACTCAACTCTGGAATACCCAAAACAAACTCACTCTCTCTAACACAAGTGTCAATTACTCATCACAAACATGGGGACACCTCCACATGGTCTCTCAGATAACCTTGCCGATCAAGCAAAATCAGCTGATTTTGATGAAGCTTATCATGACATCCTCTTTGACATTATGGAACATGCTACTGATTTGCTCAGGCTTGAGGAGGAAGTGGAGAGGGCAAGGACAATCTTGACGGCATTCGAGAACACAGCGGCTGATCCTCCAACTCCACAAGTCGACGAAGAAGCATATGAAGCCCAGAAGATTAAAATATGAGAATGTCTTTTTTTAGACTTTTGTAATAAAATTGCCTTGAATTTGACTCTCGTCTCAGTATAGCTTCTGTAGTTCATACCACAGATGGTTCGTATTAAGAACCGTCTGTGAAAGTTCACAGACAGTTATTAATACCAACTGTCTGTGTTGTCTAGATTATCACAAACGGTTCATATTAAGAACCGTCTGTGAAAGTTCACAGACGGTTCTTAAATCGAACCGTCTGTGATGTCTCAATTATCACAGATGGTTCGTGTTAATAACCGTCTGTGAAAATATCACAGACGGTTGCTAGTATAAACCGCCTGTGACAGTTTAATCACAGACGGTTCCGTATGAACCGTCTGTGATGTAGCCGTCCAGTATAGCCTCTTTTGTAGTAGTGTAAATATGTGCTAAACAAATAAGTAGCTACATGTTGCCCATATTCGGATGAGCACAAGAACGAATGAGGATATTACCTTCGCACGAGACCTTTTTTCTTATCAACGAGCTTCCTTCTTCTTCCTCTCTAACCTCATGAGCTCCTCTCCTCTTCTTCTCTCCTTCTCCCAGGCTCCTCTCCTCTACTTCTCCCCCTCTTGTGACCTTCTTTCCCTCTCCTTCTCTCCCTCCCCCAAGCTTCTCTGCTTATCCTCCTCTCATGACCTTCTCCCCCTCTTCACTGCCCCTCTCCTTCTCTCCCTCTTTTTTCTCCTCTCTCAGGTTCCTCTTGTTCTCTCCCTCTTTTTTTCTCCTCTCTCAAGCTCCTCTTATTCTCTTCAAAGAGAAATGGTGAGAGAGATTGTGAGGGGGTCGGGTCATAAGGAGCTGATAGCAAGTAGTCGCTCCACGGTTAGGTGACATGGGCTAGTCGCCCAACGGTTGGGCGACTAGAGGACCAAGTCGCCCCACGGTTGGGTGACTAGAGGACCAAGTCACCCCACGGTTGGGCGACTTGGTCATGTGTCACCCAACGGTTGGGCAACTAGCCCATGTCGCCTAACCGTGGAGTGGCAGATGGCTATTTCTGTAAAATAAAAAAATGTAGGGATATTACTATAATTTAGAATAAAAAATTGATTATTTAAAAAAAATCGTGGTAGCTAAGATTACATCACTCACTACTTAGCGCTAACAAATTTCATATGTGGAATATTCAAGTTCGACAATTTTGATGTGTGGGATCATACTGAAGTACTATAGTACATTAGGGGCAAACCCACCTGTGTTCTTCGGTATTCAGCCCAACATTTAAAAATTTTGACAAAAAATCTAGTATATAATAGATATAATACATACATACACACACACACTTAATTAGTTAGGTCATATATGTGATATTTGTACCCCATCATTAGCCTAATTCCACCTTACTTTCCTAATCTCTCATCAACCCACATGACTACATGAGCATCATGGCGAGGACGGGCTGGGTCTGGCACTTCGTGGCAATGGCCAACGGGCGCTGCGCCGTGGCGGCAACGAGTAGGGTAGGGCATGTTGCAGAGGTAGTAGCTAGCAGGTGCATCTCGACCCCAGTATCTTGCTAATTAATGTAGGTTAAGATCGACTACATTTTTTAAACATTATTGTTGTTGTTACATGCCAAATAGTAGTTACCAAAGTTTCAAGAGATTTCAGAAGGACACCTAGAGCCTAAGACTAAAAGGGGAACAGCGAGAATGTATGTGCAATGCTTAATCCTAACTCAAGCCTTTTTCTTACACCATATGTCCTCTCCTCCTATGATGTCTTAAGGGTTATATTTATATCCATGGAAGAAGGTGTTTATAGAAATGCCCACTTAGGGTCTTAACTAGTGGGGGAAAACATGTAATTTCCTTGATATGGCCATAGTGGGCCTGTCTTTTAGTTACATGCATAATTGGGCTTTGCCTTGTGGGCTGGTTGGGTCAAGGCGGGGGCCACTCCCCTAACAGTAGCCTCTTATGGTCAAGGGCTTCGCAACTGCTAGGTTAAAACCATGTCCTTCGCACTTTGGCCCCTCCATCCCCTCAACCCACCGTTGTGATCCTTGAAATGATGTACACTTTGTGCTATGCTGGTAGCTGTATGTGGATTCCTTCAGGCTGCCTCTGGGGAATATGCCTAGATCCTGTGCTGTGGCATCCGCTTACCAATCGGCCTCCCCTGCTGGACCGCTTCATTTGACGCATTTGTTTTCTGGTCGAGCTTCACGCTTCTACCAGACCCGTGCCATCCTCATGTCAGAGGTCTCCTCGATGCTACATCTTTGGTTTAGTTTGGGTCCCATAGTCCCATAAGTCCGAACATCTCTTTCCCGAGGTCCAGTCCATTCACTCCATCTCTTTCCATGTGTCCCACCGCCTGGGTTACCGTGCCGGCGTCGTATGCCGGCCCTGAGCATGCATTGTTGGCCTCATACACGTGGTGATGATCTGGCCATGAGGATGTGGTTGTTCACACCAATTACAGAGGCACATGTGCCTCCTCAAAAGGCTTGCTGATATTAATGCATACAACAGTTTACATTATTTTCATTTCTTCGTACCACTGCATCCTACTCGTCCTCATTCCCATTGTTCTTGCTCACCGCCACACCTTCACTTGTGCCTTGAGGTTGTGGCTACCGCCACCCGTGCTTGCCCCTGCCATCGCCAACATGACTTGAGGAAGACAACACGTTGGCCGCTCAGATGCGGGTGCCACATCGTCAAGTTGTGGCGGTGGTGCTCACAACAGCAGGCCCGTTGAGGATTCACGGTTCGAGCGCCCAGTCAAGAAGTGCTGGAGGGGGTCTGAGCATGTCAATTCATTTGTGAACAAATTCAACCACTTGTTGGTGATGGACGAACTCTTGGATGCGCTCTTGCGGGAGACAAGGTCTCATATTGGACATCAAACCTAAGGATGCAACCACTACTTCGCCCTGTGGCACTGCATCCTCTACTTCAACAACATCCTCTCCAATAGGACTTTCGGCTGATGCAAGACCATATTACCCAATTGGATCAAGCTACGTCTACATGCCATGGTGCTACGTCTACATACCATGGTATTATGTCTACAAGCCATGGTGCTACTACATGTGCCAAGCTGGATACGTTTTGGTCAGATCAGTTCGGAATCAGCCTGATAGCACCAATTTCAAATGGGCATAACTTTCACATACAGAGTCCGTTGGAGGTCCACGAGTACTTGATTGAAAGCTTATTTCGTCCTCTTTCCAACGGATCCAGCCTCATCATCAAATTCCTTCTGGACTGATCGCAATCATCAAAAGAAGACGTCAGATCACTTATTTGGGCCAATCTGGGCCTTGTAATCATACTGAACTTGGCCCATCTGCCGACGGCCCACCTGGAGGGCGTATTACTGATCATGTGAACAGTAAACCGTGACTTTAGTCCCATTTTATTAGATGTGTGGCTCCTCATCCCCTATTTAAGGAGGTCGCACCCCCTCTAGTTTTCTTGGATTTTGTTTAGTTAAAAGTTAGCCTTGTTGCAACTTCGTGTATTGGCTTATGTCAATTAGACCAACCATAATACCACTTCAGAATCCCAACTCAATTCAATATTTCAATTCCTATTTGCAATTTCAGATTGCTTTATCTTTTTCTTGCGTGCTTCTTCGGTGTATGCAGGAATCGACTCTCGTGGTCAGGTCATCCGGGTATTCGTGCACGGTTGATAACAACTTGTCGAGCAGTTCAGCGATTGCGTGACTTCGAGCCTTGCGTGTTCGTAGCTAGGATCGTGAGAGTTGAGCGACGCCTACCGAACTTATCCTTCTCATCGAAAGATCGGGCCAACAATTGGACCTTCGGGTACATCAGGTGGTATCAGAGCTACAGTTCATCGGTGAGAATTTTTCTTTCCTACTGATCCAAATAGCCAAAATTAAACAAAAGAGTTAATTTCATTGTCCAAACCCCATTGTGCCTTTCAATTTGTTAGTTTTGGTTTGCTAAATTGAATTTGTGTCCGTTTTAGCTTTGTCTAGTTGCTGGTCATATCTTTGTTCCATTAAAAATCCAAACAAAAAAAAATTCCCCACCCCAAACCCTAATTCCAATTCGGCTGATTTTTCCTTCCTCTGCAGCCGCCACCAAAAACGCCATAACTTTTGATTCCGAGATTATTTTTGAGTGAGACCGCTGCCATTAGATTCAAAACTTCATTATCCATCTATCTGTAAAATTTCACGCCATTCCAGCAAGGAAGTTAAGAGATATCTGCGGTGCAAGTTGACCTAAAATTCCAGATTGAATCTGCAACAGTTGGCACTTGTGAATTTTGTGCGAATTTTTCGGTCAGTTTCCAGAAATTGGCCCCAAAACAAAAGTTTTACAAAAAGCCGTCAGGAAACAGAGAAAAAAAATCATTGAAAAAAAGGCAACTGACAAAAAGTTACCGCCAAAATACCGACGTGCTGTCCAGTGAACAGAAATTTCCAGTTTTCAAGTTTTGGGTCAATCCTTGTGCTCTTCAATTCTAGATTGCATTCAATTGAATTATGTTGTATTTACCACTCCTATACATTACCATACACATATTTTAGCCTTCTTCTATCCTTGGTTGATCAGCAACATAGGCTAAGTGCTAGATACGAACTATAATTCAATTATGTGCAATTTCTGAAATTAATTGATTGTTTTCCTTTGCTACAAAATACATAGCCTATCCAAGCTCCACTTCCTACTAACTCAGCAGGTGCCATCCCTCGCAATCGTTGGTCTGATCGCAAGTGAGAGTATCACGAACCAGCCACCGGTTGTACCACTTCTTTGCTGCATTGGTAAGAACTTGTAAGAACTGGGTATAAACTTGAGTGTGAGTGACTTGTGAAACTCCAGAACCTAGTAGTTCATAGGGACATATATCTGTGATCTGTTCTTTGTTTTCTACTAACAATGGCAGGTTCGGGATCACAAGGGGGAATAGCAGGCCCCATGTTGAGGAAGATGCACCTCTCACGCCCGCACGAAAGACATCATGCAACGCTTTTCACGCTTGTTGAGTCAACATTCGAGCGTATTGAGCGAGTTCTAGATCGCACCAATAACGATCTTGCTGCAATTGCTACGTGTGGAGCAGCTAGAGAGAGCTCCCCCTGCTGCCGCCCCGCTGCTGTTGGCGTTGCACAACCTTGCCTTAATCCATCATTGCTCGCTCGCTCTTGGGCGATGAGGTGGAAGAAGAAGAAATGAACAACTACACTGCTGATACGGAAACAGATGGAATCAATGTTCACAATGATCGCAACCATCGTCGGCTTCATCACAATCGTCAAGGTATGGGACGACATCAACGTGAGGTACGTGACCATAATGATGCAGTTGGTAAAATTAAATTCACGATGCCATCTTTTGCTGGAAAATATGATCCCGATGCTTATCTCACATGGGAGCTTACAGTAGAACAAAAATTTGCTTGTCATGAATTCCCTGAAGATAAGAAAGTTAGGGCTGCTACTAGTGAGTTTTCTGATTTCGCATCTATTTGGTGGAGTGAATATGGTCGTACTCATCAGGACATACCTAGGACATGGAATGCTTTGAAGAGAGCAATGAGACATAGATTTGTACCTTCATATTATTCACGTGATTTGCTTAATAAAATACAACGCTTAAGACAAGGTAGTAGTTCTGTAGAGGATTATTATCAAGCATTGCAAACTGGTTTATTGCGTTGTGGTTTAGATGAAACCGAAGATGATAAGATGGCTAGATTTTTGGGAGGTTTAAACCGAGAAATTCAGGACATAATTGATTATAAAGAATACAATTCTATCAATTGTTTGTTCCATCTTGCTTGCAAAGCTGAAAGAGAAGTGCAGGGTCGACAATCTCGCTATAGGGGCAATTTTGGAGGTTCTTTTGTAGACCGGCCAAGTCAACAACAACACGTTGCACCTTCCTCAAGCCGTGCACCCCTTGTTGCTCCTTCCACTCCTGCGCATGTCTCTGTTGCAAGCAAATCTGCAAAGGTACAAGTCCCTACAACACGTGTTTCTTCTGTTGCTTCTACAGGGCGATCTAGAGATGTACAATGTCACCGTTGCAAAGGATTTGGGCACTTGATACGCGATTGTCCCAGTCAGCGAGCTTTACTTATCAAGGACAATGGTGAGTACATACGCTAGCGACATTGAGGAAGAACATGTTTTGGTTGCAACTAACAATGTAGGTGATGAAACTGAGGAAGAACATATAAGCCATGAGGCATCTGACACGTACCAAAGCTTAGTTGTCCAGCGTGTGCTAAGTGCTCAAATGGAGCTTGCTGAACAAAATCAACGTCACACCTTATTCCAATCAAAGTTCGTCATCAAGGAACGATCCTGTAAAGTCATGATCGATGGCGGAAGTTGCAACAATCTTGCTAGCACAGACATGGTCAAGAAGCTTGGCTTGACTACAACTCAACACCCTCATCCTTACTACATTCAATGGTTGAATTCTTGTGGTAAGTTGAAGGTAACTCAACTTGTGCGCGTATATTTTTCTATTGGATCATATCATGATTATGTTGATTGTCATGTCGTACCTATGCAAGCATGCTCATTATTATTAGGTAGACCTTGGCAATATGATAGATATACTGAACATCATGGTAGATCTAATCATTATACTTTTACCTATAAAGAAAAGAAAATCACTTTGCTTCCAATGTCTCCTGCTGCTATATTAAAGGATGAATTAGAAAGATCTGCGAAAACAAGTAAGGAGAACACAAAGGATGATCGTAAGATTATAGCTCCAAGTGAACTTAAATTGAAAGCACTGTTATGTTAGCTAGAAAATCTGCTTGCATTGACTTGGAACAACATCAATCTAAATGCTCTAGTATGGTTTGCAAAGAATCTTTGTGTCCTTTAGAAGATATGCATGTTTCTTTGTTTCCTGTTGCTACTAACCTTTTTCAGGAAAGTGATGATGCGGAGACAACGATTGAGTCGAGGACGACTCGAATTCAAGAAAGGGAGGATGATGAGGACATCAAACCTAAGGATGCAACCACTACTTCGCCCTGTGGCACTGCATCCTCTACTTCAACAACATCCTCTCCAATAGGACTTTCGGCTGATGCAAGACCATATTACCCAATTGGATCGAGCTACGTCTACATGCCATGGTGCTACATCTACATGCCATGGTATTATGTCTACAAGCCATGGTGCTACTACATGTGCCAAGCTGGATACGTTTTGGTCAGATCAGTTCGGAATCAGCCTGACAGCACCAATTTCAAATGGGCATAACTTTCACATACAGAGTCCGTTGGAGGTCCACGAGTACTTGATTGAAAGCTTATTTCGTCCTCTTTCCAACGGATCCAGCCTCATCATCAAATTCCTTCTGTACTGATCGCAATCATCAAAAGAAGACGTCAGATCACTTGTTGGGCCAATCTGGGCCTTGTAATCATACTGAACTTGGCCCATCTGCCGACGGCCCACCTGGAGGGCGTATTACTGTTCATGTGAACAGTAAACCATGACTTTAGTCCCACCCCGCTGGTTTTATTAGATGTGTGGCTCCTCATCCCCTATTTAATGAGGTCGCACCCCCTCTAGTTTTCTTGGATTTTGTTTAGTTAAAAGTTAGCCTTGTTGCAACTTCGTGTATTGGCTTGTGTCAATTAGACCAACCATAATACCGCTTCAGAATCCCAACTCAATTCAATATTTCAATTTCTATTTGCAATTTCAGATTGCTTTATCTTTTTCTTGCGTGCTTCTTCGGTGTATGCAGGAATCGACCCTCGTGGTCAGGTCATCCGGGTATTCGTGCACGGTTGATAACGACTTGTCGAGCAGTTCAGCGATTGTGTGACTTCGAGCCTTGCGTGTTCGTAGCCAGGATCGTGAGAGTTGAGCGACACCTACCGAACTTATCGTTCTCATCGAAAGATCGGGCCAACAATTGGACCTTCGGGTACATCATTGTGGGTGGCCCAGTTGTAGACCACGGTGCCAAGTGTGGTGCTCTTCGTGTCCCTACATGATGCCCACTATCAACTGAAGCGGGTTGCTGATTGGGTGCGGAGGTGACTTGCGGTTCATCATTGTGTCCTACAATTACTTCTCAAAATGGGTGGAGGCACAAACCCTCACCATGATCACATCGGCGGCGGGTGAACAGTTCCCCTAGCAAAACTTAACATGCTGGTTCGAAGTCCCAGGGAAGTCGCTAGGGACAACGGATTGCAGTTCGATGCGGCAAGATTCCAGGGATTTTACGAATACATGGGCATCAAGGTATGCTATGCCTCTGTGGGCTAGTCAAAATCCAACAGGGATGTCAAACATGTGAATGGCACCATCTCGGATGAAATAAAGAAGTGGCTGGATGAGTTACCCAAGGTCCTCTGGTCCATGTGCACTGTGACCATGTGCCCTACTAGATTCACCCCATTTAGACTGCTCTTTGGTGATAAGGCCATGACGCCCGAAGATTTAAAAGCGAAGTCCCACTGCACGCAGTCACATTCACCCCCAGCAGAATAGGAGCTGTCGCTACAGCTCACTGATGAAACTAGACTCTAGGCAGCCAACAACATTGTGAGGTATGTAGGGTGATTGCGGGTTCCTACAACATAAAGGTCAAGGTGTGTTAACTCGCGGTAGGGGACCTTGTCCTCAAGAAGGCTATATAGGCCACCACCACGAGCAAGCTAGACTCAAAGTGGGAAGGCCTGTACATCATCATGAACTCATTTAGAGCAAGCTCCTATCGCCTTTCCACCCTTGAAGGTAAACCGCTAAAGCATACATGGAATGGCGACCTCCTACGTCGCTACTACGCTTAGACGCGTGAAGGTTGATGATAAATGTGTCATATAGAGGCATCCCAAATCACCGGCCTCAGTGCCGTACTTGTATGAATCTAATGTAAAGCCTACTTGTGCAAACTGGGTTCAATAAAGTTGTTTCACCCAAAAATAAATGAGTCCATTAAGGGTTGCCCTCGTACTCCACAGAGTCTAAGTGAAGGTGCGGAAGCCATCGCACCAGGTGCAGAGACCATCGTGTCCCACACTAGTCTACAAAATCAAAATCAACATCGAGAGGCCAACGCACCTCGGTGTACTCTATGGAGTCTAAACATAGGTGCGGAGGCCATCGCACCCGGCACTACTCTACGGAGAATAAATCAATGCCGAGAGGCTAGCGTGCCCCAACGTACTCTACAGAGTCTAAACGAAGGTGCATAGGCCATTGTGCTCTGCACTACTCTACAGAGTCGAAATCAACGCTTAGAGGCCAACGTGCCCCGGCATACTCTATGTAGTCTAAACAAAGGTATGGAGGCCATCACACCACTTACCACTCTACAAAATCAAAAGGACCACCCTTGGAATTACGCCCCTGCCCACGCTAAGGACCATCTTCAACGACACTCATTCGAAGAGTGGGGGATGGAGCGTGTGTAAAATTATCGAGTCTACCTGTAGGGACCCAGATTTTACAATCCGGATTCCTCTGTGATTACTGCACAATTCCCTGGATCAGTAGATAGTGCTCACAGTTACAGTAATGAATATCAAAATACATATCATGCGGAAGCGTAAATTTAATAGTAGACTTACTCATGGGCCGATTAGGCCGAAATCATTAAATTGCAGCAGCGGAAGAACGAAGCATACAGGTGGGACCTTCAGGGCATGCCCACAGGCAGCCAACTGGAGGTTCGCGACCTAGCCCTTGACATCTTCATCTTCTCGGCCAGCGTGTCCAATCTTGTTGCTGAGGCGAGGTGATTTGATTCCTGATTCTGAATTTTGTCGCAAAAGCGAGTGTGAGCACTCCAACCCCGTGCTCCGCGAGCCAATACACCGAATGTAAATAAGTAGTATGCATGGCTTATCAAAGGACAGGCCCGGGTAATTTTATTTGTCAAAAATCACTTTTAGTAGCATTATTGTTATCACATCGTAGTGTTATTATTCCTACCTAAACTCCACACGGCGATTGCCATAATTGACTTAATCCACCAAAGACACACTTCCCTTACTGATTGCTGTCTAAGACTCCAAACAGCGAATGTCACCATTTAACTAATCCACCGACCTGATTCCTTCTATATTGATTACTGCCTAATACTCTAAACTGAGAGCGACATCATTTAATTAATCCACCAATCATACACTCTCTATATGGTTTGCTGTCTAAAACTCCAAACAGCGAATATCATCAATTATTCAATCCACCAATCAAATGCTACCAATCCTCAACATCGAGTATCATAATCTATATAATCCACCGAGCAATTACTGCCTAAAACTCCAAGCAGCTAGTGACATTATTTATCTAATATCACTTATTTAATCCACCAATATCTTCTGTATTCTAAATTCCTAACAATCCAATCCTTTTATTATTGATCCACAACCATAATTTGCTTTTCCAATTTTCAACCTCATCTTCCATTATCTATCTCTACTAATTCACTAGTATCCATCCACCAAGAATATCATTGATCAAGTTTATACTCCAAGCATTATTACCTTACCTCCAGATTCCTAAAAATCCGATTCATCCATCCAGTATCTGATCAAAGCCTATTAATCCCATTATCGCCAACCACTCCCAGGAATCAATCTAGCAGCTACCTTTTCACTCCCTAATTCTCCAACAATCATTTAAATCATCTATATGACCTATATATATATATATTCATTTTTGACTCCACCAATTTATTTCTCCCACAATTCTCACTATCATTTCGTATTCATGATTGACAGGATTCCACCAATATCTTAACCATATACATCCATCTCCTTTACTCATGACTCTATTTACCCATACCATATTTAATTTTGTAAGAATAGAAATGCCACTAATTGAAATACGATACATAAAATTTCCTGAGACCTAGCAGCTTTGGAACAAAACATAATGTTCAAAGAATATTAACATGATTTTCCATACATATGGCATCACACCATATGCCTAATATCACCATAATTTCTCCATACATACGGCATCACACCGTATAACATCTTTCAGCGTTATAGCCGCTTAACTTACCACTTGGACGACACCTAGGACAACTCAAATCAGGGCTTTTCACTGCCCTCCACTTTTCCATCCCACCCACAAAACATTTTGAAATAGAACTATATCTGGTTAAGTTCCCATGTCCGCCCTTGACCGTGGGCAGGGCTATTCGAATAGTTTTGACTCTGCAGAGTTTGTACACTTTCACCACAAGAGACAATCAACTCGTTGCCCCACATGATGCCTTAGACATGCGGTTGAGCAGACCATCACAGTGACTTTTCAAACTATCTAGTCCCTTTTGTCATCTCACCCTATGGGCCGTTCCCACTTGCGGTGGGTCCCATACATTGCACGGGATGTTCCCCACGGCTACTAGCGTATGGGCTCCACTCCCCTCTACGCTAGTACGACTGGGAAACTTCACCCTCCACTCAGTGTCCCTTTAGGCCTCCCCTTGCCCTTGCATATCCACTCCTGTCCACTACCGGTGAGATGAATCCGGGGGTTTCGATAAATTTACTTAGCCAAGTTGTATTTTACAGACTTGTGGTTGTACTGTTTTACACAGGAGGTCATGACAAGATTCAGTCCTTAGTGGTATCTGAGCGGTTCTACCACACTCCATAATTTGTGCTCCCACCGCACCACATACCAGCCCCCAAAGCATCCGCTCAGATATTTAAGCAAGTTAGGATTTTTGGGGAGCATAAAATAATCATGTCAAAACATACCAGTCATTCCCACCATGATTGCCCAAACCAGTTTCTCATGATTTAAAATGACAATGATGTTTCGGGCACTTCAGTGCCCCTGAGTATTTATGCAGTACTAAGCATGGCATATAATTAGGGACTTATTTTCAAACATGTATTTGCATATAAAATAACAGCATGCAATTTGATAATTTAAACAAAAATAATTTGCAGAAAATGTAGGTTCAACATGATCAAAGTATTGACTCGCCTAGCGCGGTTTACTGCGGTCTTGAGTTCACACGACGCTTTCTCTTGAGCTTCTAGTCTTTTCTTCACTTCGCTCTTGATCTTGCGTGATCCTTGGATTCTTCAGACTCAATATCTAATTACGTGCTAAACGACTGAATACAAGTAAAGGCAAATAACTCAAAAGATCCCAATAAATCCGATAAACGCATTTTAGTTTTATTTTGAGTTAATGGGTGATTTTGGGTGATTTGAGGCAAGGTTAGTGGTAGAATACGATAACTTGATCCTTTTATTAAGAATCCCTTTTATTATTTTTGTATTTATCAAGGAAGTTCCATGAGCTAGGAGGGACCTATGAATCAATGTACAGGTTTAGCTGGGTATCATTTTGTCGGGCGCTAGTATTCATGGCGTTTTGGCTTACCGAAATAAATTTTAGAATCTAGGTGTATATCATTTTATGGGGTGACATTTTATGTAGCCTCAGTTTTCACTAGACCTATTTCAACCTGAATTAGGATTCAGTTGTATGGGCCATATATTGTTATTTCATGCTCATCATTATTATTTACTAAATCTAGTATTAAGATTTAACTAATGGTACCATTATTATTTTATCTATGCTTTAGTTACTGTTAGGCTTAGCCTTATTCCTAATTTTTCTATTTGGGTAAAACTTGTTATGTAGGGTTATATTTTTAATATTTGTTATTTTGCAAAATCTATCGCTAAGATTCATTAAATGACAGTGTTATAATTATTGGACATATACTTTAGTTATAATTAAGGACATCTTCACTATGTGTGGATATTTAACTAGACTGCCCTTAATTAACATTTATATGTTTAATAATTATTTAATCTACACTAGTTGCTCATGCAATAAATAACCGATATTAAATAACCTTATCTTACATTTTAAGCTGGATTTATTATATTCCCTAGATTATTCCCCAATTTCCCTTGGTTTTATTGATTAACATGAGCTACAAAAATGAAAATAAAGTGTGGGTGAAAAGTTGTGGCCGGCCGGAATCGAACCAAGACTTCGGACTGGGACATGTAACGCTCAGCTGAGCTAACCAGGGGACCAACCGTTGTTTCTTGACTTTTGGGGAAAGATGGATTGATAAAGCATGCAGGTGCTGAGAACCAGTGAGGATGCCACCGGCCAAAAATAGGGGAGCCGGGGGCGCACGGCCGGCGGCGGGAGCTCCGGTGAGGGAAAGCCAAAGGAAGAGGATTGGCCGGTGAAATGGGTTCCGGAGTGCTGTGGAAGCCGGTGGGGGAGACGATGCGGTCTGGGATGGCGCAGGTCGGCGGGGCCGGCTGCTTGGGTGGCGGCGGTGAGGTGGGAACGGAGGCGGCGACGCCGGAGTGGGAGAAGAGATAAATGGACATGGGCGTGAGCACTAGGGGGAAAGGGGATTCTCACCACGGCATTGGTTGAGCGGGAGAGGAGCTCAGGCGAGCCGGCAACGGGAGCCTTCGGCGGCGCAAGTGAGCCCACGGCGCCGGTGAGCTGGGGTGGCGGGGAGTGTTGGCCGACGGTTGGAGGAGGTTCGGGGCGTCGAGGGGATGCTCTCCGAGTGTGGAATCGAAGAGAACTTGACCGAGGAGGAAGCAATGCGGGCGGTGGCAGTTTCGGCCGGAGTTGGGGAGGATGGCCGGCTCGCATGCTCTAGTGGGCGAAATTTCAATCGGCTTGAAGAGGGGGCACAGGGGAGGCGCAGACACACCGTGACGCGAGTGGTTTATGGGGAGATGGCCGGAGCGGCCGGGGCGGCGTGGAGGCGCAGGCGGGCGTGCAGCCAGGCTGGTGATGGGGTGAGCGAAAGACTGAGGAGGGGATGGGCTACCTTTAGCCGTAGAGGGGGTGGGGAAAACCTTGTGCGATAGTGGGGAATCGGCGTGGGCGTCGGCAGCAGGCTGTGGGCGGCGAACGCAGGGCGGGAAGCAGCGCGACGACGCGATAATTCCTGGCGATGAGATGGGACTAGGCGCGGCGCGGCAGCAAGTTTCGCGGTGGACGTGACAGGGTAGGCACGCGGCAATGATGGCGAGCAGTAGCGCAGAGGGTGGAAGTAGGTGACGCAGAGTAGAGTGAAGGTAGGAGGGAGACGCGGAGGTCGCTCGGCCACAGAAGAGGGAGGGAGGAGAGAAAAAAGGAGGAAGGAGCAGGCGCGCTGCGCAGTGGGGCTCAATGGGCAGTGAGGGGAGGCGTGGACAAGGAAGAAAAAGGGGAGGGGCCACTGGTAGAGAAAGATAGGGATGGAGAAAAAGAAAAGGGAGGGAAGCAATGCCCAGTAACCAAAGTTTGGATTTTTGCTGGAATTCAATATTTAAATTTTAAATCTTGATTTGAAATCAAGGTTCAACTCAAATCATTTGGATGGTAAATTTAAATATTGTTTTAATTTTAGTTTCCAATTATTTTCATCCTCGATTCGAGTTTAAAATTTCAATTTTAGTTTGGATTAAAGTGTAATTTAAAATTGGTTTTTGAATTCATAATTTATTGTCTTATATTATTCCCATATCTTTTATTAACACTATTATTATTACTTGGATACTATTTCTCGACATATGCATTTGCATGCCACAATATTCAAAAGATTTCGAATAAGTAATCAAAAAAAATATTGGAATGCCAGCAAAATGCAAGAAAAGTTTTAAAATATTCATATTTTTGAACATCCAAAATTTGGGCTGTTACACTACCACCATTGTCGACAACGCTCATTGGAAGGGTGGGAGATGGAGCATGCGTGAACCAATATGGAGTCTACCACCATCTTCGATGGCACTTGTTTGAAGTGTGGAGGACTTAGCACACATGAACCTATCACATGTACTGCCATCTTTGATGGCGCTAGTTTGAAGGGTAGGGAATGGAGCATGCACGGACGTATCAAGTCTACCGCCGCCTTCGATGATGTTGGTTTGAAGGGTAGGGGACAAAGCACATGTGAACCTATATGGAGTCTACCTCCAACTTCGATGATGCTCATTCGAAGAGCGGAGGACAGAGCCTACGAACCTACCGAGTCTACTGTTGTCTTCGACAATGCTCGTTCAAAGGGTGGGGCACAGAGCATGCGTGAACCTATACAACGTCACACCTTATTCCAATCAAAGTTCGTCATCAAGGAACGATCCTGTAAAGTCATGATCGATGGCGGAAGTTGCAACAATCTTGCTAGCACAGACATGGTCAAGAAGCTTGGCTTGACTACAACTCAACACCCTCATCCTTACTACATTCAATGGTTGAATTCTTGTGGTAAGTTGAAGGTAACTCAACTTGTGCGCGTATATTTTTCTATTGGATCATATCATGATTATGTTGATTGTGATGTCGTACCTATGCAAGCATGCTCATTATTATTAGGTAGACCTTGGCAATATGATAGATATACTGAACATCATGGTAGATCTAATCATTATACTTTTACCTATAAAGAAAAGAAAATCACTTTGCTTCCAATGTCTCCTGCTGCTATATTAAAGGATGAATTAGAAAGATCTGCGAAAACAAGTAAGGAGAACACAAAGGATGATCGTAAGATTATAGCTCCAAGTGAACTTAAATTGAAAGCACCTGTTATGTTAGCTAGAAAATCTGCTTGCATTGACTTGGAACAACATCAATCTAAATGCTCTAGTATGGTTTGCAAAGAATCTTTGTGTCCTTTAGAAGATATGCATGTTTCTTTGTTTCCTGTTGCTACTAACCTTTTTCAGGAAAGTGATGATGCGGAGACAACGATTGAGTCGAGGACGACTCGAATTCAAGAAAGGGAGGATGATGAGGACATCAAACCTAAGGATGCAACCACTACTTCATGCTGTGGCACTGCATCCTCTACTTCAACAACATCCTCTCCAATAGGACTTTCGGCTGATGCAAGACCATATTACCCAATTGGATCGAGCTACGTCTACATGCCATGGTGCTACATCTACATGCCATGGTATTATGTCTACAAGCCATGGTGCTACTACATGTGCCAAGCTGGATACGTTTTGGTCAGATCAGTTCGGAATCAGCCTGACAGCACCAATTTCAAATGGGCATAACTTTCACATACAGAGTCCGTTGGAGGTCCACGAGTACTTGATTGAAAGCTTATTTCGTCCTCTTTCCAACGGATCCAGCCTCATCATCAAATTCCTTCTGTACTGATCGCAATCATCAAAAGAAGACGTCAGATCACTTGTTGGGCCAATCTGGGCCTTGTAATCATACTGAACTTGGCCCATCTGCCGACGGCCCACCTGGAGGGCGTATTACTGTTCATGTGAACAGTAAACCATGACTTTAGTCCCACCCCGCTGGTTTTATTAGATGTGTGGCTCCTCATCCCCTATTTAATGAGGTCGCACCCCCTCTAGTTTTCTTGGATTTTGTTTAGTTAAAAGTTAGCCTTGTTGCAACTTCGTGTATTGGCTTGTGTCAATTAGACCAACCATAATACCGCTTCAGAATCCCAACTCAATTCAATATTTCAATTTCTATTTGCAATTTCAGATTGCTTTATCTTTTTCTTGCGTGCTTCTTCGGTGTATGCAGGAATCGACCCTCGTGGTCAGGTCATCCGGGTATTCGTGCACGGTTGATAACGACTTGTCGAGCAGTTCAGCGATTGTGTGACTTCGAGCCTTGCGTGTTCGTAGCCAGGATCGTGAGAGTTGAGCGACACCTACCGAACTTATCGTTCTCATCGAAAGATCGGGCCAACAATTGGACCTTCGGGTACATCATTGTGGGTAGCCCAGTTGTAGACCACGGTGCCAAGTGTGGTGCTCTTCGTGTCCCTACATGATGCCCACTATCAACTGAAGCGGGTTGCTGATTGGGTGCGGAGGTGACTTGCGGTTCATCATTGTGTCCTACAATTACTTCTCAAAATGGGTGGAGGCACAAACCCTCACCATGATCACATCGGCGGCGGGTGAACAGTTCCCCTAGCAAAACTTAACATGCTGGTTCGAAGTCCCAGGGAAGTCGCTAGGGACAACGGATTGCAGTTCGATGCGGCAAGATTCCAGGGATTTTACGAATACATGGGCATCAAGGTATGCTATGCCTCTGTGGGCTAGTCAAAATCCAACAGGGATGTCAAACATGTGAATGGCACCATCTCGGATGAAATAAAGAAGTGGCTGGATGAGTTACCCAAGGTCCTCTGGTCCATGTGCACTGTGACCATGTGCCCTACTAGATTCACCCCATTTAGACTGCTCTTTGGTGATAAGGCCATGACGCCCGAAGATTTAAAAGCGAAGTCCCACTGCACGCAGTCACATTCACCCCCAGCAGAATAGGAGCTGTCGCTACAGCTCACTGATGAAACTAGACTCTAGGCAGCCAACAACATTGTGAGGTATGTAGGGTGATTGCGGGTTCCTACAACATAAAGGTCAAGGTGTGTTAACTCGCGGTAGGGGACCTTGTCCTCAAGAAGGCTATATAGGCCACCACCACGAGCAAGCTAGACTCAAAGTGGGAAGGCACAGTACATCATCATGAACTCATTTAGAGCAAGCTCCTATCGCCTTTCCACCCTTGAAGGTAAACCGCTAAAGCATACATGGAATGGCGACCTCCTACGTCGCTACTACGCTTAGACGCGTGAAGGTTGATGATAAATGTGTCATATAGAGGCATCCCAAATCACCGGCCTCAGTGCCGTACTTGTATGAATCTAATGTAAAGCCTACTTGTGCAAACTGGGTTCAATAAAGTTGTTTCACCCAAAAATAAATGAGTCCATTAAGGGTTGCCCTCGTACTCCACAGAGTCTAAGTGAAGGTGCGGAAGCCATCGCACCAGGTGCAGAGACCATCGTGTCCCACACTAGTCTACAAAATCAAAATCAACATCGAGAGGCCAACGCACCTCGGTGTACTCTATGGAGTCTAAACATAGGTGCGGAGGCCATCGCACCCGGCACTACTCTACGGAGAATAAATCAATGCCGAGAGGCTAGCGTGCCCCAACGTACTCTACAGAGTCTAAACGAAGGTGCATAGGCCATTGTGCTCTGCACTACTCTACAGAGTTGAAATCAACGCTTAGAGGCCAACGTGCCCCGGCATACTCTATGTAGTCTAAACAAAGGTATGGAGGCCATCACACCACTTACCACTCTACAAAATCAAAAGGACCACCCTTGGAATTACGCCCCTGCCCACGCTAAGGACCATCTTCAACGACACTCATTCGAAGAGTGGGGGATGGAGCGTGTGTAAAATTATCGAGTCTACCTGTAGGGACCCAGATTTTACAATCCGGATTCCTCTGTGATTACTGCACAATTCCCTGGATCAGTAGATAGTGCTCACAGTTACAGTAATGAATATCAAAATACATATCATGCGGAAGCGTAAATTTAATAGTAGACTTACTCATGGGCCGATTAGGCCGAAATCATTAAATTGCAGCAGCGGAAGAACGAAGCATACAGGTGGGACCTTCAGGGCATGCCCACAGGCAGCCAACTGGAGGTTCGCGACCTAGCCCTTGACATCTTCATCTTCTCGGCCAGCGTGTCCAATCTTGTTGCTGAGGCGAGGTGATTTGATTCCTGATTCTGAATTTTGTCGCAAAAGCGAGTGTGAGCACTCCAACCCCGTGCTCCGCGAGCCAATACACCGAATGTAAATAAGTAGTATGCATGGCTTATCAAAGGACAGGCCCGGGTAATTTTATTTGTCAAAAATCACTTTTAGTAGCATTATTGTTATCACATCGTAGTGTTATTATTCCTACCTAAACTCCACACGGCGATTGCCATAATTGACTTAATCCACCAAAGACACACTTCCCTTACTGATTGCTGTCTAAGACTCCAAACAGCGAATGTCACCATTTAACTAATCCACCGACCTGATTCCTTCTATATTGATTACTGCCTAATACTCTAAACTGAGAGCGACATCATTTAATTAATCCACCAATCATACACTCTCTATATGGTTTGCTGTCTAAAACTCCAAACAGCGAATATCATCAATTATTCAATCCACCAATCAAATGCTACCAATCCTCAACATCGAGTATCATAATCTATATAATCCACCGAGCAATTACTGCCTAAAACTCCAAGCAGCTAGTGACATTATTTATCTAATATCACTTATTTAATCCACCAATATCTTCTGTATTCTAAATTCCTAACAATCCAATCCTTTTATTATTGATCCACAACCATAATTTGCTTTTCCAATTTTCAACCTCATCTTCCATTATCTATCTCTACTAATTCACTAGTATCCATCCACCAAGAATATCATTGATCAAGTTTATACTCCAAGCATTATTACCTTACCTCCATTCCTAAAAATCCGATTCATCCATCCAAGATCTCGATCAAAGCCTATTAATCCCATTATCGCCAACCACTCCCGAGAATCAATCTAGCAGCTACCTTTTCACTCCTAATTCTCCAACAATCATTTAAATCATCTATATGACCTATATATATATTCATTTTGACTCCACCAATTTATTTCTCCCACAATTCTCACTATCATTTCGTATTCATGATTGACAGGATTCCACCAATATCTTAACCATATACATCCATCTCCTTTACTCATGACTCTATTTACCCATACCATATTTAATTTTGTAAGAATAGAAATGCCACTAATTGAAATACGATACATAAAATTTCCTGAGACCTAGCAGCTTTGGAACAAAACATAATGTTCAAAGAATATTAACATGATTTTCCATACATATGGCATCACACCATATGCCTAATATCACCATAATTTCTCCATACATACGGCATCACACCGTATAACATCTTTCAGCGTTATAGCCGCAACTTACCACTTGGACGACACCTAGGACAACTCAAATCGGGCCTTTCTTTGCCCTCCACTTTTCCATCCCACCCACAAAACATTTTGAAATAGAACTATATCTGGTTAAGTTCCCATGTCCGCCCTTGACCGTGGGCAGGGCTATTCGAATAGTTTTGACTCTGCAGAGTTTGTACACTTTCACCACAAGAGACAATCAACTCGTTGCCCCACATGATGCCTTAGACATGCGGTTGAGCAGACCATCACAGTGACTTTTCAAACTATCTAGTCCCTTTTGTCATCTCACCCTATGGGCCGTTCCCACTTGCGGTGGGTCCCATACATTGCACGGGATGTTCCCCACGGCTACTAGCGTATGGGCTCCACTCCCCTCTACGCTAGTACGACTGGGAAACTTCACCCTCCACTCAGTGTCCCTTTAGGCCTCCCCTTGCCCTTGCATATCCACTCCTGTCCACTACCGGTGAGATGAATCCGGGGGTTTCGATAAATTTACTTAGCCAAGTTGTATTTTACAGACTTGTGGTTGTACTGTTTTACACAGGAGGTCATGACAAGATTCAGTCCTTAGTGGTATCGAGCGGTTCTACCACACTCCATAATTTGTGCTCCCACCGCACCACATACCACCCCAAAGCATCCGCTCAGATATTTAAGCAAGTTAGGATTTTTGGGGAGCATAAAATAATCATGTCAAAACATACCAGTCATTCCCACCATGATTGCCCAAACCAGTTTCTCATGATTTAAAATGACAATGATGTTTCGGGCACTTCAGTGCCCCTGAGTATTTATGCAGTACTAAGCATGGCATATAATTAGGGACTTATTTTCAAACATGTATTTGCATATAAAATAACAGCATGCAATTTGATAATTTAAACAAAAATAATTTGCAGAAAATGTAGGTTCAACATGATCAAAGTATTGACTCGCCTAGCGCGGTTTACTGCGGTCTTGAGTTCACACGACGCTTTCTCTTGAGCTTCTAGTCTTTTTCTTCACTTCGCTCTTGATCTTGCGTGATCCTTGGATTCTTCAGGACTCCAATATCTAATTACGTGCTAGACGACTGAATACAAGTAAAGGCAAATAACTCAAAAGATCCCAATAAATCCGATAAACGCATTTTAGTTTTATTTTGAGTTAATGGGTGATTTTGGGTGATTTGAGGCAAGGTTAGTGGTAGAATACGATAACTTGATCCTTTTATTAAGAATCCCTTTTATTATTTTTGTATTTATCAAGGAAGTTCCATGAGCTAGGAGGGACCTATGAATCAATGTACAGGTTTAGCTGGGTATCATTTTGTCGGGCGCTAGTATTCATGGCGTTTTGGCTTACCGAAATAAATTTTAGAATCTAGGTGTATATCATTTTATGGGGTGACATTTTATGTAGCCTCAGTTTTCACTAGACCTATTTCAACCTGAATTAGGATTCAGTTGTATGGGCCATATATTGTTATTTCATGCTCATCATTATTATTTACTAAATCTAGTATTAAGATTTAACTAATGGTACCATTATTATTTTATCTATGCTTTAGTTACTGTTAGGCTTAGCCTTATTCCTAATTTTTCTATTTGGGTAAAACTTGTTATGTAGGGTTATATTTTTAATATTTGTTATTTTGCAAAATCTATCGCTAAGATTCATTAAATGACAGTGTTATAATTATTGGACATATACTTTAGTTATAATTAAGGACATCTTCACTATGTGTGGATATTTAACTAGACTGCCCTTAATTAACATTTATATGTTTAATAATTATTTAATCTACACTAGTTGCTCATGCAATAAATAACCAGATATTAAATAACCTTATCTTACATTCTAACTGGATTTATTATATTCCCTAGATTATTCCCCAATTTCCCTTGGTTTTATTGATTAACATGAGCTACAAAAATGAAAATAAAGTGTGGGTGAAAAGTTGTGGCCGGCCGGAATCGAACCAAGACTTCGGACTGGGACATGTAACGCTCAGCCGAGCTAACCAGGGGACCAACCGTTGTTTCTTGACTTTTGGGGAAAGATGGATTGATAAAGCATGCAGGTGCTGAGAACCAGTGAGGATGCCACCGGCCAAAAATAGGGGAGCCGGGGGCGCACGGCCGGCGGCGGGAGCTCCGGCGAGGGAAAGCCAAAGGAAGAGGATTGGCCGGTGAAATGGGTTCCCGGAGTGCTGTGGAAGCCGGTGGGGGAGACGATGCGGTCTGGGATGGCGCAGGTCGGCGGGGCCGGCTGCTTGGGTGGCGGCGGTGAGGTGGGAACGGAGGCGGCGACGCCGGAGTGGGAGAAGAGATAAATGGACATGGGCGTGAGCACTAGGGGGAAAGGGGATTCTCACCACGGCATTGGTTGAGCGGGAGAGGAGCTCAGGCGAGCCGGCAACGGGAGCCTTCGGCGGCGCAAGTGAGCCCACGGCGCCGGTGAGCTGGGGTGGCGGGGAGCGTTGGCCGACGGTTGGAGGAGGTTCGGGGCGTCGAGGGGATGCTCTCCGAGTGTGGAATCGAAGAGAACTTGACCGAGGAGGAAGCAATGCGGGCGGTGGCAGTTTCGGCCGGAGTTGGGGAGGATGGCCGGCTCGCATGCTCTAGTGGGCGAAATTTCAATCGGCTTGAAGAGGGGGCACAGGGGAGGCGCAGACACACCGTGACGCGAGTGGTTTATGGGGAGATGGCCGGAGCGGCCGGGGCGGCGTGGAGGCGCAGGCGGGCGTGCAGCCAGGCTGGTGATGGGGTGAGCGAAAGACTGAGGAGGGGATGGGCTACCTTTAGCCGTAGAGGGGTGGGAAAACCTTGTGCGATAGTGGGAATCGGCGTGGCGTCGGCAGCAGTGTGGCGCGCGAACGCAGGCGGGAAGCAGCGCGACGACGCGATAATTCTGGCGATGAGATGGGACTAGGCGCGCGGCGGCAAGTTTCGCGGTGGACGTGACAGGGTAGGCACGCGGCAATGATGGCGAGCAGTAGCGCAGAGGGTGGAAGTAGGTGACGCAGAGTAGAGTGAAGGTAGGAGGGAGACGCGGAGGTCGCTCGGCCACAGAAGAGGGAGGGAGGAGAGAAAAAAGGAGGAAGGAGCAGGCGCGCTGCGCAGTGGGGCTCAATGGGCAGTGAGGGGAGGCGTGGACAAGGAAGAAAAAGGGGAGGGGCCACTGGTAGAGAAAGATAGGGATGGAGAAAAAGAAAAGGGAGGGAAGCAATGCCCAGTAACCAAAGTTTGGATTTTTGCTGGAATTCAATATTTAAATTTTAAATCTTGATTTGAAATCAAGGTTCAACTCAAATCATTTGGATGGTAAATTTAAATATTGTTTTAATTTTAGTTTCCAATTATTTTCATCCTCGGTCTGAGTTTAAAATTTCAATTTTAGTTTGGATTAAAGTGTAATTTAAAATTGGTTTTTGAATTCATAATTTATTGTCTTATATTATTCCCATATCTTTTATTAACACTATTATTATTACTTGGATACTATTTCTCGACATATGCATTTGCATGCCACAATATTCAAAAGATTTCGAATAAGTAATCAAAAAAAATATTGGAATGCCAGCAAAATGCAAGAAAAGTTTTAAAATATTCATATTTTTGAACATCCAAAATTTGGGCTGTTACACTACCACCATTGTCGACAACGCTCATTGGAAGGGTGGGAGATGGAGCATGCGTGAACCAATATGGAGTCTACCACCATCTTCGATGGCACTTGTTTGAAGTGTGGAGGACTTAGCACACATGAACCTATCACATGTACTGCCATCTTTGATGGCGCTAGTTTGAAGGGTAGGGAATGGAGCATGCACGGACGTATCAAGTCTACCGCCGCCTTCGATGATGTTGGTTTGAAGGGTAGGGGACAAAGCACATGTGAACCTATATGGAGTCTACCTCCAACTTCGATGATGCTCATTTGAAGAGCGGAGGACAGAGCCTACGAACCTACCGAGTCTACTGTTGTCTTCGACAATGCTCGTTCAAAGGGTGGGGCACAGAGCATGCGTGAACCTATACAAAGTCAATGACTGTCTTCGATGATGCTCGTTCAAAGGGTGGGGGATGGTGCACGTGCGAACCTATCGAGTCTACCGTCTTCTTCAATGACACTCATTCAAAGGGTGGGGATGGAGCATGTGCAAACAATATGGAGTCTACCATTGTCTTCGACGGTGCTCGTTTAAAAGGTGGGAGATGGTGTGTGCACGAACCTATCGAGTCTACCGATGTCTTTGATGATGCTCATTCAAAAGTGGGTGATGGAGTGCATGCGAAACTTTCAAGTCTACCACTGTCTTTAATGATACTTGCTCAAAGAGTGGGGGATGGAGCCCACACAACCAGTACGAAGTCTATCGCCGTCTTCGACGATGCTTGTTCGAAAGGTGGGGGATGGAGTGTGTGAACCTATGCTATCTCGAATGAACCTGCTAGCTCTACTGTGTGTGTGTGTGTGTGTGTGTGTGTGTGAGGCTACGCTAAACCATTGACAGGATGCGAAGGCTGTTAGAAACTTGACTGAACAAAAAAGAAGAAGAATGAAGAAGACACAAGGTTTGGACAATATAGGTTAATCGCCCTCGTTGGAGCTCTTTATCTTTACATCCTCGATGGGATGAACATGTGTTTGAGTCTAGTAGCTTGCCCAAAATTGAAACAAGTCTTCATGCTGATCCCAACGGCGGAGCGTACATAGGAATAAGCGCTCCGTGAAGGGGACCTGCTGAAAATAGAGATAGTAACGACATAAGGAAACAAAGTACACACAAAATACATGAACAATATAAGTCATTCTTTGCCAAAATAGACATAACAATGCAAGGGCCGAGGGGACCCACCCATCAAACAAAATAAAAAACAACAAAGGCACAAAAAATTTACATACATGACACCCTACAGCTTACATGATACGTAGTAGGAGAGAGGTGGTTCGACAGCTTCACACCTATCGATCTCCTGTCTAGTCAGTGGACGGGGCTGTACTGGGTCTAGTCCATCGGGGAACACTGCCCAGCGATGAAACAACATCAGTGGGGCTACTAAGTGCCCAACAAAGCAAGATTTCCATCGCATCCTCGCCAAAATAAGCTTAAATTTGTTCATGGTCACACATGCTTCTGCATCGCATGAATGGCACTCATCATCATCGTGGCTCTAGGAGGCAGATCTAGCTGGGGGTCCACCAACTCAACCACATGACCAAAGTTGTGAATATGAAGCATCCCTAGGAGTAACTTCGCAGTCACCTCGGAACATTGGTTTCCATAGGCCCGTGCGGCATTCAGGGTGAGTGTGAAGGCATCGTGTATGTGACGAATGTTGCTAATGAGGTCCTACTCAGGGCCGACCCTGGGCCTAGGCAGCAGGGGCAACCGCCTAGGGCCCATGAAAACTAGGGGCCCCTAGTCTAAGCCCATGTATTATGTATATATACATCATGTTATTCATGTACTGACTACTGGGGTTCTTTGCTCAATTGCTCCTGCCATTCACGCTCTTCCGTTGTGATTGGGCCAACCGAAGACAACGACCCAATCCATTCATCCATCCGGGCGACCGGGCCTGGCGCAGTCGCGCAGACGCGCACTCGCGCTGAGAGACAGAGACCAGCCACCAGTGACCGAGACCGAGAGACAGCGCTATCGCCAATCAGCGATGGCGGTCAGATTGCCAGAATCCCCATTCCCCAATCTTTCACCGCCTCCGATACGAGCAAAAGATTTGCCAGATCCGGAGTTCCCCATTCCCAATCACACGCCGCCGTCGCTGCGTCGTCGCCTCTGCCTGCTGGTAAGTCGGCATAACCCAGATCCGCCAGATCTCGATTTGATTTCTTTGATTTCTTCACTTTGCAACGGCTCTCGAAATCCCCTCAATCCTCATATAGCCATGGCTTTTGCATATGCCGGTGTGGTCATTTACTCATTCGCATCCCCTATTCGGCCATTGCATATTTGCATACGCGGCGGAGGAGGCAAAAGGCAAGAGCAGTGCCGTAGATGAGTTGCTCGGTTGCTCTGCGGCGGCGCAGCGTGTCGGCGTGCCGCGTCCGTCTCCACAGGCCGAGTGGCCGGCCAGACCAGACGACCGCTTCGGCGCTTCATCAACCGATCACCAAACGAGCTCAAGAAGTCAAGGTGACACATTTTGCAATTTGCATGTTCATTCAGTCATTCACTCATAACTCATTCTGCAATTTGCATTCTAATTTTGTTGAAATCTGCAATCTGCATTCTAATGGTAGTGGTACTGTGGTAGAAATTGGACTTGGAGTGGAGACTGTGGAGTCTTGCCGTCTTGGAGAGTTGGAGTTGGAGAAGGGCAAAACCGCAGAAGGGAGAAGACCCAAGGCAATTGGGCAAACCGGCAAAGGCCAATTGGTGTGGTAAGATGTCATCTAGAAAGTATTTGTCTGGGAGTGAAAAAGGAAAAAAAAGAAAACAGGTAGATGAGTTGATAGAATCCCAAAGAGGATCCATTGACAAATTCTTTAGGATTAATACAAGTTTTTCTAGGAATTATGAGGAATTGGCCTTAGTTACTGTTGAAGAGCAACATAATGAAAATTTAGGTCAGAATGGCGATATCAAAGAGGATGACAATAATTTGAATGGGCATGAAAACTTTGCTGATTCCACTAATGTAGAAACTGCATGTGTTGATGAAAAACCAAATTTTACTATAAATATTTATGATCCAAGACACTGGGACAACCTTGATAATAAATCAAGGGACATTTTAGTGGAAAAGGGGCCTATAAGAGAAGAAAATATTGTATTCCCTTTAGGTAATCTCAATAGGCATTTTTCATGTGCTTACTACTATAGAAAAATGAGCAATGGAGAGGTACATGACAGAAAATGGCTAGTTTATTCTAAACATGTTGACAAAGTGTATTGCTTTTGTTGTAAGCTTTTTAGATCTAATAACAACAAGAGTTTTTTAGCTGCTGATGGATTGAGAGATTGGAAACATCTTAGTGGGCGGCTCAAAGAACATGAAAGTAGTGTCGAGCATATTACAAACATGAACACTTGGAATGAACTAAGAATTAGACTTCGCAAAAATCAAACAATTGACAATGATTTGCAGCAACAAATCACTAAAGAGAAAGAACGCTTAATACAGGTTTTAGTTAGAATAGTTGCCATTGTGAAATATCTTGGCAAACGTAATTTAGCTTTTCGAGGATCAAGTGAGAAACTTTACGAAGATAGTAATGGCAATTTCTTAGGATGTGTTGAAATGATTGCAGAATTTGACGTGGTAATGCAAGATCATCTTAGACGCATTCAAAATAATGAAATTCATCATCATTATCTTAGTCATAAGATTCAAAATGAGTTAATTTCTATGTTGTCAAGTAGTGTTACAAGTTCTATCATATAGATTGTTAAAAAGGCCAAATATTTCTCCATAATCCTTGATTGCACTCCAGATGTGAGCCATCAAGAACAAATGACTCTAATTGTTCGATGTGTTAATATGTCAAACAACAAAATAAAAATACAAGAGTTATTTCTGGGATTCCTGAAGGTGGATGACACATCTGGTATGGGGCTTTTTAATGAATTGCTTAATGAGATGGAGTCTTTTGGTCTTAATATTGATGATATAAGGGGTCAAGGTTATGACAATGGTTCTAATATGAAAGGTAAACACCAGGGGGTACAAAAGCGGTTGCTTGATATGAATCCAAGAGCTTTATATATGCCATGTGCTTGTCATAGTCTTGATCTTACTCTATGTGATATGGCAAATTCTTGTGGTAAAGCTATTTCATTTTTTGGAATTGTGCAATGAATATATGTGTTATTTTCAAGTTCTCCAAAAAGATGGAAGGTGTTGCTTGACCATGTTCCAAACTTAACTGTGAAAACTTTGTCTAGTACTCGTTGGGAGAGTCGAATCAAAAGTGTTAAAGCTATTAGATATCAAGCTCCTCAGCTAAGGTTAGCTTTGTCTGAATTATGTAAAACCTGTGATGATCCCAAATCAAAGAGTGATGCACAAAATTTATTTGATGTGCTTGGTAGTTTTGAGTTTTTACTTGGTATGGTTATTTGCCATGATATTTTATTTGCTGTAAATATGGTGAGTAAGAAGATGCAATCTCCATCCATGTGCATTGACTCTACCTTACAGCAGATTGAAGGTATAATGCAATATTTTGATAAGCATAGAAATGAAGGATTTGCATCTAGTTTGGCTATTGCTAAAGGTCTTGCATCTGATATGAATGTAGATCCATCATTTTTGATAAAACATCATGCTATTAGGAAAAAGCAATTCGATGAAAGTGATCACAATGAAGAAATTCTATCGGCTGAGAAAGCTTTTGAAGTTAATTACTTTCTTGTTATGCTGGATATGGCAAATACTTCATTGAAAAATAGATTTGAAGAACTTAAAGTGTTTAAAAGTATATTTGGATTTTTACTTAACTCAAAAAACATGAAATCATTGGATGATGTTGAACTAAGAAAGTGTTGCATTAAATTTGCAAATACTTTTTCTCGAAATGATTCATGTGATGTTGAGTTAGATGAACTTTTTTCTAAATTAAGAATGCTGCAAATGACTTTGCCAGATGTGCCAATGTCTGCTATTGAGATTTTTGAGTTTGTTAGAGATATAGACTGCTATCCAAATGTTTCAATTGCTTATCGAATCTTGTTTACTGTTCCTATGACTGTAGCATCAGCTGAAAGAAGCTTTTCAAAGTTGAAATTATTGAAAAACTATTTGAGGTCATCAATGTCACAAGAAAGGTTGAATGGTCTGGCCACTTTATGCATCGAGAAGGATATGTTGGATCATATCGATGTTGATACTATTGTCAATGACTTTGCATCTAGAAATGTTAGAAGAAATTGCTTTATATGACTTTGTATTTTGTGATGTACTAAGCAATTGAGCCAAACACTTGCATTCTTGTTTGTTCTGCGAATAATAGATGATGGCTCTCCTTATTGCCTTTTGAGTGATGCAATGTTGTAGTTTACCCATAGAGCACATGGCAATATGAGACCATGATGGCATGAATATTTGCTACGTAGTATTGAACATTAGCTTTATAGTTGATATAAAAACATGTTTATGTTTGAGTAAAGAGTCTCGACTTTTATCTCGCTCTAGGGCCCCCTAAATGTTAGGACCGGCCCTGGTGGCCACGGCAACGACAAAATCGCAAGAATAAACATCCATGCCTCTGTTCTGTCCTCGTACCCGGCCCACCTCGTAACCTGTGCCTCTGACAAGTCATGAGCTGAAACGTGGGCTGCTGCACCGAATCACTCGGCGTCGGCGCTCCGCGACGGCTGCTGGGTGTGAGCTTGTCGCGCGGTGGGCGCCAAGTGCCTGCAAGGCTCCACTGCGAGTTCAGCTCGCGCCGACGGCAATTATGGCATGGACGGAAAGCGCCCGCACGCACTGGCAGTCGAGGCGAGGCCTCTGCACGCTGCTCGGGCCTTGGCCATCCGCACGCACAGGCCTCTACTTGCCCGGATGCCCGTACGTACGTGGGCCGTGGCAGCCTCATGTCGAAATTTTTGCTACAGTAGCCTCCTTGGATTTTTTTTCATTTGCCTCTCGATGGCAAGTTTTTGTGCGATTGGCTCCTCTCCGACCATGGATCAATGCGTCGGTGACACGTTGCCTTTTCCGTGGCCAGGGAGAGTGGAGCCGCGGAGCGAAAGCACGGCCTTTTGGCGCCGTCCTTATGCACATGCGAACGACGGGTCTCACCCAATGTCCGCGGTCCCCGAGTGCAGGGCACGGCTAGGAGTTTCCACAGTGCCGGCGCACGGACGCGAGGCGGCTCCTGCTCGGCGCATGCAGCATAATGTCTCCCGGTAATTTTTTTTAAGAAAAAAATTCGAAAGTATTTTTTGTAAGAATTGTGTAAATAAGCAATGAAGTTAATAAATAAATAAATTTGTTGTAAAAGCCTAGTAATACAGTTTACTTGGTTATGTAATTTTTTTTGTAATTTGAAACATTCAGAATTGCCGTCCATAATTTATTGCGGGGGTGTGACCTCGTGGAACGCTCTGCTTGTTCGGCCTAGGCCACAGCAGCCCTTGCTTATTCATCACGGGCCGCAACAGATCTTGCTAGGTCACAGGTCTCCTCCCATTACTTCATCATCTTGTCCCATTACTTCTTCTGTCTGTTGCCTATCCCAACATAGTGAAGTAAGCTATGATATAGTGTTAGTTTTGGTTGTGTAGTGTTCTTTCCCAAATCTATTCGACCTCATTTTATAATCCAAAAGGTTGGCATCGTGTGGTTAATTTCGTATGACTAGCCACCAATGCATAGTGTTGCCTTGTCTTTCTGAAAAGTACCTGGCGAGGTAGAGTGTTGTCACTGCACAAAGCTACCCCCGTCTGGTGTTGTCACTTCACAAAACTACCCCCTTTGGTCTTGTCACTGCGCAAAGCTACCCCGGTCTGGTCTTTTCACTGTGCAAAGCTGCCCCCGTCTGGTTTTGTCACTGTGCAAAGCTGCCTCGTTTGATCTTGTTACTGCGCAAATGTGCCCTCTTTGGTCTTCTCACTATGCAAAGATATACCCTTTGGTCTTGTCAATGCACAAAGCTACCCCATCTGGTCTTGTCACCGCATATAGCTGTGCCCTTTGATCTTCTCACTATGCAAAGCTACACTATTGGTCTTATCACTGCTCAAAGCTGTTCCATTTGCTATAAAATGCACACCACACCTCATGAAAGTAGGAGCACTCAAGCCTGTGAACCACACAAGGAACTACCTTCTCCGTCATACGGTAACATGCCATAGCAGATGCGAGGGGCCAATCGGAGCGGGGTTGCCAAAGGAAAACCTTGCCCTCGAAAGGAGGAAGGACTTCGGCCCTAACTACCGCTTGATGTCAAATAGGCGTCGGTATGGCCAAAATGCAGATATAGGGAGGACGTAGTTGCGCAGGTCCCAGAAGGCCATTTCGATGGCAGCTGACATTTCTTCCGATGCCCACACTCCGGGGGTGTAATTTGCTAATATTTTGCTTTCTCTTACTGCTAATAGAGCTTCCATGTTAACCAGCCTTTCCAACAGATAGCGAAATGTGACTTCGTCCGCTGGATCGATCCTCCCCATGAAAGGTATATTCTATGGTACATGGATACATTGTGGGAACAAATCTTAGAGTTAGAGGTGTGGATCGACAGTCTCAATGAGGAGAACGATGACATCCAACAATAGATGCAGCGCGAGAGGGGCAATAAGGAGGACATCAACATAGAAAGTTCGTATGATTTCACATGCTGTCGCATGAACCCTAGCTACATATGTGCATGCTACTGCAACGATGGCCAGCCACGTCCGAGGCACCCCCCTCTGTAACACTCCATGTGGGTAGCGCGAGGCGTCTTCTACTAGTAGCCACGCCCGGAGAAGCTTGTACCACAGTACTCTCCCCTATTGTACATGATTATGTTTAGTCTCCTAAAGCTTGTAACTAAATGGTGGACACATCATTGTGGTTGCCATTTATTGTGTGAACTATTGCAGGGCTGTGTCACATGCCTCGTTAGGTCTTATGTCGTACAAGTTTGTGTTTGGCGATGGACCTTTTAGTAAAGATGTTATGTACAAGAAATGGCGTGTATTGCAATGATGTTGTTTTTGTTGGCAAAATAATTTGAGAAGCACATACCGATGAGAAGATTATTATTTATATGCATTATACACAAGTACATGATACAAAGGAGTGTAGGTAACAACGTGACGCTACCGAACACTATATACACTAACTCATTGTGCATCTTGCCAGCACTTCCTCTAACGGCATATGTAACCCTTGGAGAAGGCGAACCTGACAGGGGAGCATGGTGCATCTCAAAGTTTGTACTACGAGGGCTGCGTCGGAGGTGGGGCTGTGGACAACTCCATGGAGAGTTGCGATAGATGGTCAAAAATGAAGGTCACTCAGTCGATCGAAGAGGGGTCCACATCCTGCTCAGATGGTACAGCTACATTAGGCCAAACATTGCAACATTTATAATGTGTAGTACTATTGGAAGACATGTACCTGTGGAGTCGGAACTACAGACGACAGAACCTAGCCTTCATGTTTGAGTTGCTCTGTGCAAACTTGCAGATTTTATGGATGCGTTAGTGCGTGGCAGCGTACACACATGTTCTGTTAACTATGTTACAATGTACCGGTGTATGCGGCCATGCAAACGATGATCCTGTAGGCAAATCGCCCATGTACTACTGCACGGTGTATCCTTGGTCTATCTGGCTGAACCATTCCTGCCACTGATGCAGGCCGAACTGAATGCCATGTGCGAATAGGGGCAACACATCCTCTGGATGGTGGGGTGAGTCGAGGTCGATGTCAGCAGTCGGCCCCTGTCAGGCTAGTGAGCATGTTCGGTCCTGGGTCGCCCTCCGTGATGACAACGGCTGAAGCAAGCTGCTGTCCCTTCACAGGTGTTGCAAGAAAAGGCAGTACCGAGAGATATGTTGCTATGGAGTGAATGAACAAACGGCTTAGAACTATCGTACCACTAGGCCAAGGCACGTGGAGGACGAGCAATCATAACTGGGATGACTCCCGAACTACGTTGGATGTGCCAAGGGTGGTCCAGAGGGAGGCTACCCTCGGTGTCCGCCTCACTGTACAGCAACGTCGTCATGGCGACCGCAACTGATGGTCCTCATTCCCACCAGCGCGTCAATGTACATGGCACATATGGAGTCCAGGAGGTGACCGACGATGTTTGTCCTCCCACACCATAGAGCATCACTAGCCTCATTGTGGATACGATGAAATCAATCATACTGCAAGGGAACAAAGATTGAGTTAGAGACATGGAGGTGTGGAAGTAAGTTGCGTAAAATATTTTACCATCTCATCCTGGTGTGCAGCTCGGTGTCGGTCAGGACCTGCTCGCACAACGGCCTTCTTCGTGATGTCCTCTGGACGTTGTGGTGTTGGGCCTATTAGCCTGCTCCTTGTGTGCGGGACGTACCACCGCAAGTACGTAGCATACATATCGACGTCGTATGGTCATGCCTCATAGAGAACCTCCATTGTTGCCCTCACGGCCCACAGCTGCATCCACGGTAGGTGCATCTGCCTCTAGTCATCGCCCCTGTGCCCTCTCCTCATTTGCCTGCAAGTAAACCAGTATGTTACATAGGCAAAAAAGATGTGCACAATAAGTAAATGGATTGAACGAGATGTGGTACTGGCACCTCCTGATATAGGCCAAACTGTCTCATTACCCACTAGGGGGAGTAAGGCTCAACCATAAAGGAGAACACCAGGTGGCATGTTGACATCCAATACGCGTGGTCCTGTCCGCACTGAGAGGACAACCCGAAGGGGATATCATCCCGTGTAGAGTCTCGAACTGGTTGTGGAACTTGGGATATACATGCCTCAGCCTCTCTATGGCCCTCCATAGCTGATCACGTGTCCAATAGGTACCCATTGTGGGCCCGTCAACTGCATCTGCGTCATAAACTCGAGAGTTGAAAAGTGTGCACAGTGCTATGGAAGTACAGCCTGCCCACCGGGAAGTGCTTCCATGACCATAGTTGTACGAGTATGTAACACACCATGAGGACAGGCTCCCCGCCCATACTGCACTGCGAGGCATTGCACAACCCTTGGTACGTAGTGTAGAGCACTGTAGAGCCCCAGCTGTACTGTGGCACCTCATCCACCAAGGCTCCACCAAAACCTCAACGAGATGGATGTAGCCAGGGTACACCCAATCTCCCTAGGTGGTAGGAAATAAGACCCACCTGATCAGTAACAACAAGTACGCAAGGTAGTGCATCCACACTAACTCCTCTATCGCATCCACGGGGAAGGAAATGTACTACCGTAGTCACCAATGTGGCTGACTGAACCTCTACTCCATCCGTGCCCTCCAATTTGCTCACCTGGAAGGTGGCACTACCGTAGTACCCTGCAGCAGTAGACCGATGAGCATACTAACATCCTGTAGAGTAATGGTCATCTCCCCCTACCGAAGTGGAAGGTATCAGTGTCAACGAGCGCTGAAAGTAGTGACTTGTCAAACTGAAAAGCTTGCGGTAGTTCTATCATGTGGGCCAATGGCAGTAGCTCGGTGTCCCATAGGTGTGGGATGTATTGGTGGTCCAGAGGTTAGTGCTCTCTGGGGCCCCTAAGGATGAGGCTCGGAGGGCCGATGCCAGACGTCCACGCTAGGCATCGGTGTCGCCCGTCCCAACATGGGTTAAGCACTCGTACACGCTGCCACCTAGAGGCTGTGCCATCTCCTGAGGAATATACGAGAGGAAGTTAGTCTTCAATGAATACATCAGAAGCAACAAAGCAAAAATTAAGTAAAGAATTTTGATATTACAAAAATAAAGTAAGTGAAAAACAATGGACATGTTCGATGCATTTCAACTTGACAACAAATAACACAAGTCATCTAAATATATTACAACATCTAGAGAACATGATGCCACATCCAATACAACATGGTTGCTATGGGGCATTGCTCGAACTAGCTCTCTTTAGGCAGTTGCCTATGGAGTGGCCGACCGTCTTGCATAGTCTGCATCATGGGCACCTAACCCATTGATCACGCTGACTCTCATCCATGTCATTACGGATATGATGGGACTACCATCTTCCACGGCTTGCTTGCTTCAGTGTATCGTTCAGCAACCACTTCACCTCTGGCCATGCATACCTGTAGTGCATGTTCAGCCCGTACGAATTGAACTCAACACTCCTTGTGTCGTAAAGGTGGTGTGTGTCATAGTACTCAGAGATGTAACATGCTAAGGCCTGCCGCCACACCGAGCATGCCACATACACATGGGAGCATGGCTTGTGAAGAAGTTGAGGCTTGTTGCATGTGTAGGACGCTTCATCATCAAGGGTGCAGAGTTGCTTCCGATCCCCTCTAGTTTGACCCATGACATACTTTGCCCTCAAATGGATCTCAAATTTCTTTATGATCCCAGACAAGGGCCGAGCATTATGGGAATGAGCCTTCTCAATCTTCTTATCCATGAAGGCTTGCATCACTTTGGAGAATTGCTTACTTTCCTCCAAATGCTTCTTTGCCATCCTGGCTTTGTTAACAAAGTACCCGACGGTACAGTTCTAGGTCTCCTCGACAATTGCGGTGGTTGGTAGGGATCGGACACCCTTCAGGACCCTGTTGTACACTTCTAACATATTGCATCATCAACCTGGCATTACTATCTGAGATGACACAGACTTCTACCCAGTCATGAACGACTGCTTCCTTCACATTGGCTAGGAACCACAACCAGCTATCTGTGTTCTCATTCTCCACAAGTGCGTACACCCACAGGGTGTAACTGGTCATTCACATTGGCTGCGACCGCTGTGAGGATCGTACACTTGTACTTGCCACAAAGTAAGGTGTCGTCCATCGTCAGCACGGGACGACAGTACTTGAATCCCTCAATAGTCTGCCGAAAGGCCGAGAACACTCTGTCATGCGGCCGCTCCTGCTTGCTAATGTACGTGCCAAGATTTGATGTTGCAATTTGATGGAGCATTCTTAGGACTAAGTCGTAGGCGTCCTTGTATGTCTCGTACATATGCTCTAGGACCTTCCTTTTCACCCACCATGCCTTGTAGTAGCTGACCTCAAACCCACCGTATTGGCAACAGTGAGGCCATGTGCAGGTCACCCCATGGTTGTGATGAGTAATTGACTCTTGATCTAGAAAGATTAAGTTTGGTTTTTGAGGTTTGAGTTGTTTTTGTTAAGTTGGCGTGTGGTCAAACTTCGGCATTGATCTCTACAAAGTTGGCAGTCTTCGATCTTGTCCTCGCTGCGAAGTCTCTAGTCTTCGACTTCGAACTCGCTGCGAAGATGGTATACTTTGAGTACACTGTCTTGCGACTGTTGGGGAGCCGAGTTCACTAGGTACGACCACACTATGTTAGTTTCGACCACATTGAGAAGTTCCTACTTAGACATAGCCCTTAAGAGTGGTCGGAAGCCATTTACAATCATGTTGAACTTGGTCGGAACCTGGTAGATGCGTTTTTTAGTGGTCAGAAGGCTTTACGACCACGTTGGTCGTGGTCGAAAGCTGGGCTCTCTGTTTACGACCACGTTGTGGCATTTACGACCACTTTGACCATGGTCAAAGGCAGCTACGACTACGTTGGTCGTGGTCGAACGCACTTACAACCATGTTGGCCGTGGTCGAAGGCAGCAATGATCACATTGGCCGTGGTCGAACGCACTTATGACCACGTTGGCCGTGGTCGAAAGTCGCAAGTCGAAGCCACGACCACTGCGGTCGAAAGTCAGCGTTGGGGCTTACGACCACGTTGAGGCGTCGGTGGCTTACGACCACGTTATCGAGACCTGCAGTCGAAAGTCGAAGCTTCGACCGCTGCGGTCGATAGTCGGCAGACTTCAACCATGACCACATGGGAAGTCAGCGGACTTCGAACACGTTGTGAGGTAGTCGAACATGGTCAGATCGCACTCGGACGCGGTCGTTTGTGGTCGGCTGTGGTCAGATGGGGTCGAATGCAGTCGGACGTGCTCAGGACACAGTCGGAAGCGCCCGGATGAGGTCTGACATGCTCGATATGCGGTCGAACATAGTCGAAAGGGCTTCGACCACGTTGGAACTTGTTGCAAAGGTCGTAGCTCTTATTAAATCGATCGTATGGTCTTCTAAGGTGGTTGTAACCCCTGATAATCGGTCAGATGAACTACTAGCGCGGTCGTAACGATCTGGGATGAGGTTGTAGGCCTTGAGCATTGCGTGCCGTGTGATCCCGACCGGCCGTAAGTTGGTACGACCTGGTTGGGTAAGTCGTAGCTCGTGCTGCTTGGTCGTAGCAAGCTACGTTGTGGTCATAGCGATGTTGTGTGCGGTCGTAGGCTGCCGGAAGGCTTTGGTGAGCTCAAGTGTTTCTCTGTTTGGTGCAACAGAGCGGTCGTATTGGGTCTAGACTTTGTGCGATAAAGTCGTAGCGGCTAGCGATGGTTGTGGCTTGTGTCTGCATGGTCGTAGCAAGCTTTGAGGCGGTCGTGACGACATGCTGTGTGGTCGAAGGAAGTGGGGAAGTCTTCTAGGGCTTCGACCGCTTCTTGAATTGTGCATTCGAGTGGTTTAGGTGGGTTATGACTAGCTACGATTATGCACTTTCGTACGGTGCTATGTGACGGTTTGCTTGTCTGTGTGGTTCTAGGACTTGAAAGCTATTTGATGGTGAGGTGTGGGAGGACCGGGACTAGGCACAGGAGGTGTTGAGGTCCAGACGGTTGGAGACGCCGAAGATGATCGAGGCTGCTGAGGTGGTTGCAAGCCGGGGAGACGAGGAACCAGAGCTGGAGCTATCGGAGGTGGACAGGACGGGCAACGGCGAGGTGGACCGGGACTAGACTCAGGGAGGAGTCGAGGTCCAGTCGGTCGGGTGTCGGGTGCGGTCGTGCGCAGCAGAACGAATCAGGACTAGGCTCAGGAGGAGTCAGAGGTCCGATAGGTCGGAGGCAGGTGCGGTCGTGCGAAGACAGGAAGCTTCCGGAAAGATTCTTGAGGGGCAGTTTGGAGAATTGCTAAGGCCTGAAAAAGGGAACAGTTTCTGTTAAAGCAGCTGTAATCCTGTCGATGGTTTACGGGTTGTCGGGAGAGTTCGTGTGTGTAAAACCCGGTGTTCGGAGGGGTTAACGGGTGATCCCCTGTGTAGACTAATGGGTGTATCCATTAGGTCTAGGTTTGCTTGTGAGACTATAAATGGGAGAGGGGAGGCAAGTGTTCGAAGTGAGCTGGTCAGTTGAGCCCTGGCAGCTGCTGCCTCTCCCTCCCGATGGGAGTCTATCTGTGTGAGTGTAGCTCTAGGGTAGAGCGTGTTCTCCTGAGGGGAGTGGGTGTTGAATCTTTCATGTATGCAATCATTCATCTCTACGCCTCAATTCGAGTTGTGTTGTCTGCTTTGTTTGATGGTCTTGTTTGCGCTTTCTATGTTCCTTCATTTATCTGTGTTCTTGGCTTTCTAAATCGCAGTGACATGTGGGTTGTACTCCAAGCCATCTTGGCTACTCTAGTCCCACGAGCGGTTTTGTTCTCTCTCGGAGTTGGTTTTGGGTGCTCTCGGTGAAACATAGTCGATCTCTCATTTTGGTTGCTAAGTTTTCAATTAAAGATCAGAGCAACTTTTAGAGGCCCTAACCATGTTACTTGCAAAGTTTCTTGGCTAGACGAACGCTTAATCAAAAGTTATCAGAAGTCTGGCTCTTGCGGTCTTGTGCCTTCCAACTTCCTCTGTTTCTTCTTTGACTACGTCGTTCTCATCGACCACAGCGAAGAAGCTTTGGTTGCCTTGTTATTTCTCTCCCAGAGGATGTTGGCTTGTAGTGTTTGAAGTTCCTTGACCAACGGAACCAAGAATCAAAAGTTATTCAAAAATCGGTTCCGGTGGTCGAGCACTTCCATCTTCCTCTGTTTTGGTTTCGAGTATGGTGTTCTTCCCGGTTGCAGCAGAAAGACTTCAACCGTTCTGTGTTTTCTCGACCTGAGGTTGTCTCCCTATTGTGGTTAAAAATTCATGACCGATCGACTTGAGAATCACAAGATATTTGTATTTAAGTCTCATTGGTCGTTCGCTTCTGCTCTTTGTCTTAGTCGGCCGAGACTGTTTTACTCTCTCTTGTTCTCTATTGTCAGTCCTATTTACAATTTTTAGTGAGCTTTCAATCTTCTTGCTTAATAGTTGTTATAGCTATTGGAGGGGAAGTTTTGTGAGAATACTTGGGGAGTTTTGAAGGCACCATTCACCCCCTCTATTACCATTTTGGTCCTACAGCAACATCTGCCAATAGAACCTTCGGCGAAACAAAAACATCGGCCATGATGATGTGGCTTATCAGGCTCCCAACGTATGACGACGTGATGTTGTGGTGCCTATGAAGTGGCTCCGCAAGCACACATGTGTGATCCTTCATCACGGTTATCCAGAAGTCCATGGCCGCTCCCCTCATCGCTGTGCATGGTCCTTGCTAGGGCAAGATTTGTCCACACACTTCACAATGTATGTGTCCGTGTTCGACCTTCGCACTCGATACGTCCGGCTGATGCTCATGGCATATCTATCAATGGCCTGCTGGGCAGCACTCCTGTTAGGAAAGCACTGTCCTAAGAGAAGGGTGTCTTCATTGAACAACCACCATGCCTTCTCTGGCTATGGCAGAACCAGAGATGCCACTGCGATGTTGTCCAGTCTGGACAATACATAATCACTGCCGGTGGTACAACACCACTTATGACACCCCTCGTAGCACTATCTCCATCTTCCTCACCTTCATAGCTAGCTGTCTCCACATCCTCCTCCTCCTCCTTAGTTTCTCCAACCTTATTAGTAATGTACTCATGGCAATCAATACGGGATAACCACCATTTCCCCATGCCTTTGTTCATCTTGAAATCCATAGCAAACCTCTGCATGTATTTGTTGTAGGCTTCCTCGCCGGAGTCTGCTCCAACCCCAGCACCTACATCAGTACTCGAGCCCAACCTTGCCACTTCGTCAGCAGGAGCTCCACCGAAAGCACCTGTGCTAGATGATTCTGTCCTCTCCACAAACTGAGCATACAGCATTGGCCTTGCGTATATTGCAATGACAGGGTTACACACAACCTCCATATAATTGGCCCACGATGCGTCACTTGTCACCCTCACAAGTTGCTAAAAGGTGGCCCCTCCAGCACCCAGGTCGAGGCATACGTCGCCTCGATGTGTAGTTTGTTCTGTGCAGTAGCGCGATTGAGCACACTATGCACGCACCTCCGTAGCTCCGTCAGGCCCATGTCCTACAGACCCCGTGCCCAGATCACCGTCCAGTCACAACCAGATAGGTCCGTCCCATACGGTCCGTCGCGTACGAGACGATCTCCATAGAACACAAACAGATCTTGAATGTCCAACATGGCGTACCTAAAACCGGCGTGTATGAAACCCAATTAATACAAGGCACACGCTAATCGCGCCATTGAACAACTCGTCTGATGTGTCGTATGGTGCAATTGCAAATTATTCAAAAAATTACTTTAATGTCTTACTATACTTTACCGACTATTTATTAATATGCTGTGACTAATACTTAATCGTACGGTTCAACTGCTATTCGCACATGATGCAACTCTTACCTTGCTTTGCTTACACAGGCAATAAGAATTAAATGCCACACCTATTTGATATTTACTCTCGGTTAATCTGTTGCATACCTTACTTTGAATTATTTGCTATTTGCTATATACAATTATATTACACTACCTTTTATATACACTCACTTATTCTATTCCGTACCTTACTTCAAATTAAATTATATTTGTTACGTACAATCATATTTAACTACCATTTTATGTACTTTCATTTATTATGTTGCATACCTTGTTTTAAATTAATTTCTATTGTTTATATACAGTTACATTACACTACCATTTCATGTACTCTCCCTTATTATGTTTTAAATTAATTTTTATAAGTTGTAAACAATTATATTTAAATATAATTTTATTATGTTGCATACCTTTTTTAAATTAATTTATATTTTTAATATACAATTATATTACACTACCATTATATGTACTCTTGCCTATTATGTCGCATAACTTACTTCAAATTAACTTCTATTTGTTATATATAATTACATTTAACTAGCATTTTATGTACTCTTGCTTATTTTGTTGCATACCTTATTTTTAAATATTTTATTTTTTGTATACAATTATATTACAGTGCCATTTGATGTATTCTCGCTTATTATGTTGCATACCTTACTTCAAATTAAATTCGGTTTGTTATATGCATTTATATTAAGTACCATTTTATGTAGTCCTGCTTATTACATTGCATACAATAATTATATTAAAGTACCATTTTATGTTGCATACCCTACTTTAAATTATATATTTTTTATTATATACGATTATATTTCACTACCATTTTATATACTCTCACTTATTATGTTGCATAACTTAATTTAAATTAAATTCTTTTTGATATATACAAATATATTTCAATACCATTTTATGTACTCTTCCTTATTACTTTAAATTTATGCACGTCTGTATTGTTACTGTAGAGACCCGAATCAGCAAATTCGAACTCTCCTGTGTATTCTTCACTAGTTCAGGATCACGCTAGTGCACACACTGTAAACATAGATGAAATATTGACCATATCACGATTTACTAAGAAAAAACTCAATTATTATTAGTAATCAGAGTTGCGACCTTATGGCCAAGCATACAAATAATTGCCTGAAAGGCTTAAGAAACTTGCAGCAGAGAACAAAAGATAAACACCAAGGCCACTCGAAATGCCCACAGGAAATCGGCTGGGGAGTGAAGTCCTAATCTATGAAGTCGTTGAAGAAACCTCCTTCAAATTTCTCTATCTAATCCGGCTCTTCTTTAGCAACTGAACAAATATAGATATAGCCGTGAGTACATAGAGTACTCAGCAAGTCATTTGTAACAAAGATGTAATATAGTATGCAAGGCTCACCAAAGGATGGCTGAATGGTTATTTTGCAGAAAGCAATAATTTTAATGCAAACACAATAGATAGATTGAAAATGCAATTTTGGAAAGGACATATAGAAATAATTAATGAATCAAAGGATTGTATGAACCACAAGTGAATTAACCATTTACTTCCCAAACAACTTACTCTCAACCCAACTAAGCTTTTATGAAAAACCTACCCCTTGTGTGAAATCACCGAGCATTGTCCATGACCGGGGACACGGCTATTCGAATAGTTTTATACTCTGCAGAGACTACACAACTTTACCCACAAGAGATAAGTCATCTTAATAGCCAACATGCTTCCTTAGGCATGAGACCTAGATAATTTATCACAAAGGCTTTACGTCACTCTGACTTAGCTGGACACCACCCGCTGAGATTTCACCGCTGAAGTGTTAAATCCACCACAGTCAGAAGTTCCCTCTTGCGCCGTATGAGTACAATAAATCCCTGTGCCTCACTGTGAGTAAACCAGTACAACCTGGTACTCACTTACCATTGGTGATATTCAAACTAAACATTTGCAAGTTAATCAGCTAGATCATACCTATTTAGACGTGTGGTTATACAGGAAGACTAAGATCAATGGCGCACAAACACTACTACAAAAGAGGCTATGCTGGATGGCTACATCACAGATAGTTCACTATGAACCTATCGGACCTCGGGTTAGCAAACCCAGATCCTCTGTGATTCCACCGCACTATTCCCTGGATCAGTAGATAGTGCTCACAGATACATTACTGTATATCACAAACATACCATGCGAAAGTGTAAATAATACAGTAATACTTACTCATGGGCCGATTGGGCCAAAAATAATAAAATGCAGCAACGAAAACTTCACACAGGGGGGACCCGCAGGACTTGCCCACAGGAAGCCAACTGGGGTTCGCAACCAAGTCCATGGCCTCTTCGTCTTCCAGCTCTGTCGACCCCTTTTTAGCGTCGCAGGGTTTAGCATTCCTGTTCTATCTGACTGAGTGATGGTAGTTAAGCAAGAATGAGTACGATGATACTCAGCAAGCCACCACACAGGATACAGTAATAATAGATGCAAAGATGTCAAGGGAGGCTTGAGTTTCTTTTATTTGCTAAAAGCATGGTTTTGGAATTACAATAAGTAAGAAAAATCTCCTAAGACGTAGAAATTTTAACTGAAACATGTTTTATGAAATTGATTGTGAAAATGCGATAATAATTGTAGTGTAGGTTACATCCACCTTTTTACATTGCATGGTTACCTCCACCAATGCTAGTTTTCGCCGCTAGAGTACATCTCTCCAGGAAAAGTTCATGGTCAGAGTACATCTCTCTGATAGGTTTTATCCCACCCACAAATGTTTTTGGAAATAGAACTAACTCGAGTAGGTTCCCATGTCCGCCCTTGACCGTGGGCACGGCTGCTCGAACAGTTTTACACTCTGCAGAGGTTGTACACTTTCACCACAAGAGATAAGTCATCTTAATAGCCAACATGCTTCCTTAGGCATGGGACCCAGATGGTTTATCACAAAGCATTTACCTTACTCCAATTTAGCTAGATACCACCCCGCTGAGGTTTCACCGCTGAAGAGTTACATCCGCCACAGTCAGAAGCCCCCTCTTGCACCGTATGAGTAAACCAGTGCTCTGGCACCCATCTTCCGTGATGATATCTAAACTAAACCTTTGCAAGTTAATCAGCTAGGTCGTACCCATATAGACTTGTGGTTGTACTATTTTACACCAGGAGGTCAGTACAAGATTCAGTCCTTAATTTGTCCAGGCGGTTCTTACCACAAACCACGGGTTCTCGTGCGACATCAGCACCATCCACTCTCACCAACCGCTCAGACAGGTAAAGCAGATTTTTAGGGTTTTGAGAAGCATAAAATAGTTGTAGCAAAATACTCAGCCACGTACATCCCATGACTGTCCCAAAAGAAATTCTTATGTTTTAAAAATTGATGATCAGGACAACTAGTGCCCTGGACTTTGACAAGACTAGCATGGCATTTTAATTCGACTTATAGCTAGTAAAGTTATCATTAAAATCTATGGTGACAAGGATAAGGTGATTCAAGTATCAAGGGATGGCATAATAAATTAATACAACATCAAGTGGGCATGTAGCTACCTTAAGCTTTGACATATATTTGCATAATAAATTAGGCATGCAAGTTGGTAGTTTAAAAGAACATAATTTTGCATAAAATGTAGGATCAATATGATCAAAGTGATGACTTGCCTTGCTTGTTTTACCACGGCCTTGATTGCTCTAATTCAAAGCCTTCTCGGTCATTGATCTTAATTTTACTAGTCCTCGCTTTTACCCGAGTCTTGGTCTTGTTCGAATCCGTCGTCCTGTTGAGTCTTCAGATTCTAATACGCGGCACAGAAAAGAAAGACCAAATAAATCCAAACACTTTAAATGCCCAAGTTAATTTAAATTATACATTTATTACGATTTGAGAATAGAAGGATGATTCAGTTAGTGTCTTTGTAAGCACAGCGGTAGATGAATTGGGCGAAGGAATGAGGTGGCAGAATAGCTTTACCGTGACGGAAAATTTAGAATAAGGAGGGACCAAAATGAAGAAGTACCAACAGGAATATACCCCCTTTTGAAAAGGTAGAGGTCAAAACATAGCTGATCGGGGCAATGCGAGGTTCTACCATTTATTTGATAACTTTCTCATTATTAATTTTATATTTATCAAGGAAGTCCTGTGAGTCAGGCAGGACTTACGGACAGATAAAAGGGGTTAGCGAAGATAGTAAAGAGGAATAGAACTTTGTATTTTTAGGATGCGGGAGCTTTACAGGAGATGAGTAATTTTAATTATTTAATGAAATTTGATATTTCATGAGGCGATATTTATCTAAGATTGTAGTAGCCACTTAACAAATCATTATGTTAATGGCTCAATCAAATGATGGGGTTAGCCATTTCAGTCTAGTCGTTGTTAGGAGCAAAGTTAATTAGCTACTTATTAACAATCATTATTAGATATGGCCAACGATTGTGTTTTACTAAAAGAGATGCTATGACTTTATAGGGATCTTTTTAATAAAGCTATTCCTTTTTATTATTAATTGCTCTCGACTATCGAATTTAAATCCTGAGATAATGATTGGAGATTTGGATGCTAGACAAAAATTAAGGATTGCCCTCTCTTGTTTAAGAATTCTTAATCGTGAGCATATGTTATTTTAAATCTTAGCATTTTAAGATAAATGTTGAAGTTTGTGCCACAATTATTTTAAGCACTTTTGAAAAGATAGCTTTCATGATTGTAGAGACGAGTAAACCACACTTGATATTTTATGTGGCTTGCCAAAGATTATTTCAAGCATTAATAAGAGAGATGGCATGATTTTAAAGATGAACAATTTATGGTCAATATTTTATGTGGCATAATCTTGTTAAATCGATTTACTTAGTTAGCATAGACTTGGACAAGATCATATGGGTATGAATCTTTTATCAAGTTTCAAAACTAAATCCTTTGTCCAAGATGTTGTTATCATTATTATTATTACTTTATTAACTTTATGTCAGTTTCTTAGTATTAGAAAAATAGTTCATGCCATGAGCTTACTTTAATTAACTTTAACTTATTAATCTGGCATACAATTGACCCATGCTTAGTTTTTTTGTTTAATTGCATTAATCTTCTTCATTAGTAATTTATAAATAATTCTTATTCTTACTCTCATTCACAATGTATCTTTATATGCAATTTAATCAAATTTAAGTCTTTAATTCCATTTCATAACCCTTTTAGTGTAATCTCATAATTGAATTTCATTCTCATTTTTATTTGCAATTTATAATTTGAGATGTCTGCTACCACTGAGATGAGAGGATGCAAGTGATACATATTTACCAGGTGCTAATCTTTAATGGGTCCACATGTAATAAGAGAAGGAGAGAGAAAGGGTGTTGGCTAAGGCGAGCAGAACCAAGCAGAGGACGGAGGCACCGGGCTGGCGACGCGACGGCGCGAAGCGGCGAGGGCGGGGCGGCGATCGGCGAAGCGGAACGCCCGACGACGAGGAGGTTCTGGTGGCAGGGCTTGGCGGGCGATGCCAAGCGGGTGGCGGCGGCCGAGCGGCCGGCAGTGAGGAGAAGAGAGGCGCCGGTGGCCGAGCGCGAGGGGGGAGGAAATGAGGCGCGCCCGAGCACGAGGGGAGTACGGGTAGCTCACCTGGGCGACTGAACCGACCGGAGAGAGGCTGTAGTGGACCGGCGACGAGCACAGGCGGCGGCGCAGGGAGATGACCGTGGCGGGGTCACGTCGGCGGGGGAGAGCGCAGGCCATCGGCTTGGGAAGCATCGGGGTGCCGAGGTGCTGCTCCCACCGCGCGGAATCAGCCCGGGGCCAATCGAGAAGTGCGTGTGGTGTGCTTGGGCAACGGTTTTGCAATTAACCGCGTGGGGAGGCCGGAGACGACCCGAGGCTTGATGTGACGCGGTCGATTGGTGGAGGGGGTGGCTGGAGCGGCGGAATCGGCGTGAGGTGGCGGTGGCCGGCGCAAGCTCGGGTAAAGGGGGAAGGAAGGGGAAGCGGGCAATGGGGAGGAGGTGAGTCCAGGATCCTTTTATAGCCAGGGAGAGACGACGCAGCGGAGCAGTGCCGGGCATGGGCGGGGTACTGGCGGCATGGCAAGGAGTACCGTCGGCATGGCGCTGCTCGTCCGGCGGCATTGCGCAGCTGCGTACTTCGGCATGGGCGACGGGGAAACCAGGGGCAGCTAGGCGAAACCGGGGGCGGCTAGGCGCGGGCTGGGCCGGGGCAAAGCAGCGCGAGGAGGGCAGGCCGGCTTGGCGCGACGGGAGAAGAGGGAGGAGGAGGAAGAAGGAAGAAGAGCGGAGAGCGCGTGGGGTGGGCTGCATCCAAAGGACAGAGGAAAAAGAAAAGGAGCGGGCCGAACGGGTTGGCGAGGAAAAGAAGTGGACTAGGCTCAGGAGGGGATTTTAAGGATTTTCCTAACTTGGATTTCTAGATTTTATTTTGCAGTTGGATTTTCAATTTTGAAAACTTGGTTCAAAATTTTGAATTTGACAATTAGATTTTAGGATTGGCAGATTTCGGACAAATAATTATCTTAGTTTTCAGAATTTGAAATCCCGGATAATTAAATTGGATGGAAGGATTTTATAGCAAATTATCAATTTCCGCTCTTGGTTTTTTTTGGAGTATCTCGATTTCAATTTAAATTTGTAATGGAGACTCCCGGGTAAGTTTGGATCTTCTAAATTTTTAAATTTTGATATCTTGATTCCCAGGTTTGAATTTTATTAGTCGGGCTTTCGACTAGAAATCAATTCAAGAAATTCGAGTACACCAAAAACTTTTTGAGAAACTCGGGAGAAACAAATAAAATATTTTATGATTTTTGCAAGTACAGCAGTCCCCTTTTTGGGATGTTACAGATCCTACCCCCCTTAACATGATTCGAGTGGAGCAGAAAGAAGGAGGTGGGAACAAGCTGGCTAGCAATAGGTTCTAGAGTACTACTTGGTATTGCGCCCTTTCCTTGGAGCCATTCGAAGAGAGGACATCCAAACAAAAGTGGATCAACACTTTGGAGAAAACACCACACAGGAGACCTTGTTCTTCTGGATAGCTTGCAGCTAGCTTCACTCCATTGCTTGACATTTGGGGTTTCTTTGTTTCTTGATCTTGATTGCTAACTTCTCTTTATGCTGGAGTGGTAGTAGGGTCTAACCTCAGGGTGCTTCGACACTTCTTATTTATTTAGGCTACCCCCCTTAAAATGACAGGTGACCAATACTAATTGCTCTTGTCAGCTTTAGTCATGACAAATCTGGTGGCAGCTTGGAGGCTCAGTCTTTGTATCTCAAAGACCTTGGTCAAGAACGGGCTCATGGAGCAATCCTTGGGGCGATGGTCTTGTCCTTCACAGAGAAAGCAGTGATCTTGCTCGTTGGACATTCTCCTGGTGGGTGGTCTTCTTCACAGTTGGGGCAATTTGTTGTACATTGACTTTTCTCATGTCCCTTTTCTCCACAACGTGTACATGCCACTAGGTTCTTGAGACAACCTTCTGGTAGACGGTGTTTCTTGCAGAAGGACAATACGGAGCTGGGCAATTGTAGCTGTAGTGTCTGTTTGTCCGCAGTAAAGCATGTAACCTGCTGCATGGAGGGCATGATTGGGCGTCATGTCTGTCTTGCCACATTCAGCGCATGCGATGGCCGGCGATTCTTACGGACACGATAGTGGGGCCGTTAGGTCCGATGAGGTTCTGGATGGCACACTTGGAGCTAACACACTTCCCTTTATCAAGACCGAGGTTGATGGCGACGACATCCTTTTCTTGCTTGTTCGATTTCCGTTGAGGGCAGTCTCTCACATAATGTCTTGGGTCACTACATTTGAAGTAGTTGGCCGCTTTGTCTTGCTTCTTCTGGGGGCACCGGTTAGCATAGTGTCCAATATCTCGGCAACAGAAGCAAACAATATCCTTTCGAAGTTTGCTTGGGGTCATGCCACTGGTATTCCCATTGTGATGACTGCTTCTCATCGATCTCTGCAGAGTGGGTTTGAGCGAATATTTGGTTGAGTGGTAGGGACTAAAGCAAGTAGGAGCTACTGGTTCCTTCGTCTTGCTTCTAGTCGTGTTCTTGACCATTGCTTGTTTGATGATGACGGGATCAGTGAGTTCTCAGTGAGTTGGGGACTTGAGTATTGATCCTTTTGAGTGACGTAGCTTCCAAGTCGTTGTCTTTTTCAAGATGTTGCCTCTTTCGACTGTAGAGCTTTAACTATCTTGACTTGGCTATCTGCTACCTCTTGCCTGCAGACCTGACGAGGTTTTTAGCAATAAGGTGAGGGGGAATTAGCACGGGGTACGAAAAATATTACAGGGATGAGATATTCTAACTCATTCTAAGGAGTGCACACCTAAGTGAGGCGTACACACAAGCCACACAGAAAAACCAAGTTTTTTTTAAAACAAACTTTTCCTGTGACTACGAAATACAACACCCGAGGGCAAGAAGGCAGTGCACAGGGCCAAATAAAATCTTTTTGACCAAGCAACGTCTATGCGTGGAGACACACACAAGAAGGCATGTGGTTCTATACACTAAGTTTGCTGAAGCGAGGCCACCAAATCTTCACGAGCATCCTTGACGCCTTCGAGCTTAAGCCTTTGAAGTGAGGGAAAGGGAATAGGGAAAATCAGATTTCCTTTTGTAGATGGAAGTAGCAGAAGGAAAGGTTGAGAAGTGTTTTGGCAACGAAGCTCATGCTTCTTATTATTGTTTTGAAAACAGAGCTTTTTAGAAAATGGTTTTCAGAAATACCGAGGTTGAAAACATTTGCCTTTTTTTTCAAGATAACGCCACCAATTCTTTCTAGAGTAAGTAGATCCCCAAGTTTTGGTTTTAAAAGCAAGATCTTGGGAATTAAGCTTTTGGGTTTTCAAATACCGGGGGCCAAGTTTTCGAAGTAACTTGAAATCAAATCTTTTCGCAACAAAGATATACTATATACTTTTGATATAGAGCTCTATAACAAGATTGATTTTCCTGAAATGGTTTTGGAATATTTGAACCCTTTTTTTAAAAAAAATACCCTTTTTTTTTGCAAAGGTATCCTAGCATCCTCCAATATCACAATATCAACAGACTAATTTACTCCCATAATCTTTTTATTCGTAGGCTATTAATCCAAGGTCTTGTTAATCTTGCATATACTTGATTGAATCTAAAAGTGACTCCCTTCATTACTTAGCCTCAGCACGATTGTTGTCTAATACTCCAAACAGTGAGTGTTATCATTTATCCGATCCACAATCATATAACTTCCAAGGTATCATCTTATGGTTTCATTCACCAAACCAGAGTTACCTATTCCTCAAATGGATCTCACTTTCCTACATAAAATCATAAATCCAGTCTTGGGTTCATTATTCCACAATCCCATTCAATTATTTACCTGAACATTACTCCAAATTCTTTACCTTTAAATCCACCCGTATCTGTTTGTATCATTGTTTCAAGATTTCTATATTTTAAATCCACCAATACCATTCACATCTTTTACATTTTAAATTCACCAGTATCACTCGCATTATGGTTCCGATAGTTCAATCCACCAATAGCATTTGTATTCTAATCCAACCTTTTTCACCATGGATCTATACTCATAATCTGTTTACCAGTGATCAGTCTTACTATCCGCAAATTTTCTTCCAAGCGACTTCATTGTCATAAATGTCCACCGAGAATAAGATTATTACTCAAATCTATAAATCAAGGATTATTATTACTTTTCCTAATTTCCTCAGAATTTCCAACAATCCATCCAGTAGTCAGGCTATATTCCATTATCCCACCAGGGTAAACATTCACCGGGAGCCATACTGTTTATTAAAACTGCAAACCAACAATTGTTATTAGATTCCCCATTCTTCTAAAATTCTCCACTTATTTTAGCCAATCCAATCTCTTTTGAGTCAGTCCATTCATTTAATCAATTCAATCATCTATATTGCTCCAATTATTTAACCAATCCGATTATTTTAGCCAATCCAATCCTTTTACATTGGTCCACATATTTAACCAATCTAATCATTTAAATTGGTCCACCCATTTTAACCAAATCAATCACGTAAACTGGTCTATCCACTCAGTCAATCCGATTATCAAGTTGGTTCACCCATGTAACTAATCCAGTCTTTCAAATTGATTTGCCTATTTTTCCCCCTAGAAATTCACACCATTGATTCTTTCTTACGATAGACATGAATCCACCAAGATTTACACATATATCTAAGAAATCAAAGCAAATTTTTAGAATAAATTGGCAGGGGGTTTTAAATTTTGGGAAAATTTTCCTTGGAAGTTTAGGTTTGTTGAAATGAGCTTAGAAATATGCTTTGCAAATAAAATTTGGCAATTTAATCTTCCAAGGATAAGCAACTTTTGTAAATAAAACTCAATATAGGTTTTATGATTTTGGCCCAAGGTAATTTTTCAGAAAAGAACACAGGCACGCGTTAGTTTGAATTTGGGATAAGAGAGCCTTGGAGCTAAAAATGGCCAGGGCAGCAAATAGATGAGAGGGAATCATCTAAGAGGGATAAGAGTAGTAATACTACTTATATTTTGCAGTTAGATTTTGAAGAAATAATTCTAGTCATAAAGCTAACAGCCATGCTAACTAAGGTTACGACCTACAGTCGATATGCTCTGATACCAGCTCTGTCGGACCTCGGGTTAGCAAACCCAGATCCTCTGTGATTCCACCGCACTATTCCCTGGATCAGTAGATAGTGCTCACAGATACATTACTGTATATCAAAAACATACCATGCGAAAGTGTAAATAATACAGTAATACTTACTCATGGGCCGATTGGGCCGAAAACAATAAAATGCAGCAGCGAAAACTTCACACAGGGGGGACTCGCAGGACTTGCCCACAGGCAGCCAACTGGGGTTCGCAACCTAGTCCATGGCCTCTTCGTCTTCCAGCTCTGTCGACCCCTTTTTAGCGTCGCAGGGTTTAGCATTCTTGTTCTATCTGACTGAGTGATGGTAGTTAAGCAAGAATGAGTACGATGATACTCAGCAAGCCACCACACAGGATGCAGTAATAATAGATGCAAAGCTGTCAAGGGAGGCTTGAGTTTCTTTTATTTGCTAAAAGCAAGGTTTTGGAATTACAATAAGTAAGAAAAATCTCCTGAGACGTAGAAATTTTAACTGAAACATGTTTTATGAAATTGATTGTGAGAATGCGATAATAATTGTAGTGTAGGTTACATCCACCTTTTTACATTGCATGGTTACCTCCACCAATGCTAGTTTTCGCCGCTGGAGTACATCTCTCCAGGAAAAGTTCATGGTCAGAGTACATCTCTCTGATAGGTTTTATCCCACCCACAAATGTTTTTGGAAATAGAACTAACTCGAGTAGGTTCCCATGTCCGCCCTTGACCGTGGGCACGGCTGCTCGAACAGTTTTACACTCTGCAGAGGTTGTACACTTTCACCACAAGAGATAAGTCATCTTAATAGCCAACATGCTTCCTTAGGCATGGGACCCAGATGGTTTATCACAAAGCCTTTACCTTACTCCGATTTAGCTAGATACCACCCCGCTGAAGGGTTACATCCGCCACAGTCAGAAGCCCCCTCTTGCACCGTATGAGTAAACCAGTGCTCTGGCACCCATCTTCCGTGATGATATCTAAACTAAACCTTTGCAAGTTAATCAGCTAGGTCGTACCCATATAGACTTTTGGTTGTACTGTTTTACACCAGGAGGTCAGTACAAGATTCAATCCTTAATTTGTCCATGCGGTTCTTACCACAAACCACAGGTTCTCGTGCGACATCAGCACCATCCACTCTCACCAACCGCCCAGACAGGTAAAGCAGATTTTTAGGGTTTTGAGAAGCATAAAATAGTTGTAGCAAAATACTCAGCCACGTACATCCCATGACTGTCCCAAAAGAAATTCTTATGTTTTAAAAATTGATGATCAGGACAACTAGTGCCCTGGACTTTGACAAGACTAGCATGGCATTTTAATTCGACTTATAGCTAGTAAAGTTATCATTAAAATCTATGGTGACAAGGATAAGGTGATTCAAGTATCAAGGGATGGCATAATAAATTAATACAACATCAAGTGGGCATGTAGCTACCTTAAGCTTTGACATATATTTGCATAATAAATTAGGCATGCAAGTTGGTAGTTTAAAAGAACATAATTTTGCATAAAATGTAGGATCAATATGATCAAAGTGATGACTTGCCTTGCTTGTTTTACCACGGCCTTGATTGCTCTAATTCAAAGCCTTCTCAGTCATTGATCTTAATTTTACTAGTCCTCGCTTTTACCCGAGTCTTGGTCATGTTCGAATCCGTCGTCCTGTTGAGTCTTCAGATTCTAATACGCGGCACAGAAAAGAAAGACCAAATAAATCCAAACACTTTAAATGCCCAAGTTAATTTAAATTATACATTTATTACGATTTGAGAATAGAAGGATGATTCAGGTTAGTGTGCTGTAAGCACAGCGGTAGATGAATTGGGCGAAGGAATGAGGTGGCAGAATAGCTTTACCGTGACGGAAAATTTAGAATAAGGAGGGACCAAAATGAAGAAGTACCAACAGGAATATACCCCCTTTTGAAAAGGTAGAGGTCAAAACATAGCTGATCGGGGCAATGCGAGGTTCTACCATTTATTTGATAACTTTCTCATTATTAATTTTATATTTATCAAGGAAGTCCTGTGAGTCAGGCAGGACTTACGGACAGATAAAAGGGGTTAGCGAAGATAGTAAAGAGGAATAGAACTTTGTATTTTTAGGATGCGGGAGCTTTACAGGAGATGAGTAATTTTAATTATTTAATGAAATTTGATATTTCATGAGGCGATATTTATCTAAGATTGTAGTAGCCAGCTTAACAAATCATTATGTTAATGGCTCAATCAAATGATGGGGTTAGCCATTTCAGTCTAGTCGTTGTTAGGAGCAAAGTTAATTAGCCGGCTTATTAACAATCATTATTAGATATGGCCAACGATTGTGTTTTACTAAAAGAGATGCTATGACTTTATAGGGATCTTTTTAATAAAGCTATTCCTTTTTATTATTAATTGCTCTCGACTATCGAATTTAAATCCTGAGATAATGATTGGAGATTTGGATGCTAGACAAAAATTAAGGATTGCCCTCTCTTGTTTAAGAATTCTTAATCGTGAGCATATGTTATTTTAAATCTTAGCATTTTAAGATAAATGTTGAAGTTTGTGCCACAATTATTTTAAGCACTTTTGAAAAGATAGCTTTCATGATTGTAGAGACGAGTAAACCACACTTGATATTTTATGTGGCTTGCCAAAGATTATTTCAAGCATTAATAAGAGAGATGGCATGATTTTAAAGATGAACAATTTATGGTCAATATTTTATGTGGCATAATCTTGTTAAATCGATTTACTTAGTTAGCATAGACTTGGACAAGATCATATGGGTATGAATCTTTTATCAAGTTTCAAAACTAAATCCTTTGTCCAAGATGTTGTTATCATTATTATTATTACTTTATTAACTTTATGTCAGTTTCTTAGTATTAGAAAAATAGTTCATGCCATGAGCTTACTTTAATTAACTTTAACTTATTAATCTGGCATACAATTGACCCATGCTTAGTTTTTTTGTTTAATTGCATTAATCTTCTTCATTAGTAATTTATAAATAATTCTTATTCTTACTCTCATTCACAATGTATCTTTATATGCAATTTAATCAAATTTAAGTCTTTAATTCCATTTCATAACCCTTTTAGTGTAATCTCATAATTGAATTTCATTCTCATTTTTATTTGCAATTTATAATTTGAGATGTCTGCTACCACTGAGATGAGAGGATGCAAGTGATACATATTTACCAGGTGCTAATCTTTAATGGGTCCACATGTAATAAGAGAAGGAGACAGAAAAGGGGCTGTTGGCTAAGGCCAGAGCAGAACCGAAGCAGAGGACGGAGGCACCGGAGCTGGGCGACGCCGACGCCGGCGAGAAGCGGCCAGAGGGGGGCGGCGACCGGCGAAACGGAACGCCCCGGCGATGAGGCGGCTCCTGGTGGCAGGGCTTCGGCCGGGGCAGCACCAAGGCGGGTGGGCGGCGGCCCAGCGGCCGGCGATGGATCGAGAAGAGAGGCGTCGGCGGCCGAGCGCGAGGGGGGAGGAAATGAGGCGCGCCCGAGCACGAGGGGACTACGGGTAGCTCACCTGGGCGACTGAACCGGCCGGAGAGAGGCTGTAGTGGACCGGCGACGAGCACAGGCGGCGGCGCAGGGAGATGACCGTGGTGGGGTCGCGTCGACGGGGGAGAGCGCAGGCCATCGGCTTGGGAAGCCTCGGGGTGACGAGGTGCTGCTCCCACCGCGCGGAATAGGCTCGGGGCCAATCGAGGAGGCGGCGGTGGCAAAGACGGCAGCGGCTGGCCGGAAGTGGGGAAGAAGTGCGTGTGGTGTGCTTGGGCGACGGTTTTGCAATTAACCGCGTGGGGAGGCCGGAGACGACCCGAGGCTTGATGTGACGCGGTCGATCGGTGGAGGGGGTGGCTGGAGCGGCGGAATCGGCGTGAGGTGGCGGTGGCCTGCGCAAGCTCGGGTAAAGGGGGAAGGAAGGGGAAGCGGGCAATGGGGAGGAGGTGAGTCCAGGATCCTTTTATAGCCAGGGAGAGACGGCGCAGCGGAGCAGTGCCGGGCATGGGCGGGGTATTGGCGGCATGGCAAGGAGTACCGTCGGCATGGCGCTGCTCGTCCGGCGGCCTGGCGCAGCTGCGTACTTCGGCATGGGCGACGGGGAAACCAGGGGCAGCTAGGCGAAACTGGGGGTGGCTAGGCGCGGGCTGGGCCGGGGCAAAGCAGTGCGTGGAGGGCAGGCCGGCTTGGCGCGACGGGAGAAGAGGGAGGAGGAGGAAGAAGGAAGAAGAGAGGAGAGCGCGTGGGGTGGGCTGCAGCCAAAGGACAGAGGAAAAAGAAAAGGAGCAGGCCGAACGGGTTGGCAAGGAAAAGAAGTGGACCGGGCCCAGGAGGGGATTTTAAGGACTTTCCTAACTTGGATTTCTAGATTTTATTTTGCAGTTGGATTTTCAATTTTGAAAACTTGGTTCAAAATTTTGAATTTGACAATTAGATTTTAGGATTGGCAGATTTCAGACAAATAATTCTCTTAGTTTTCAGAATTTGAAATCCCGGATAATTAAATTGGATGGAAGGATTTTATAGCAAATTATCAATTTCCGCTCTTGGTTTTTTTTGGAGTATCTCGATTTGAATTTAAATTTGTAATGGAGACTCCCGGGTAAGTTTAGATCTTCTAAATTTTTAAATTTTGATATCTTGATTCCCAAGTTTGAATTTTATTAGTCGGGCTTTCGACTAGAAATCAATTCAAGAAATTCGAGTACACCAAAAACTTTTTGAGAAACTCGGGAGAAACAAATAAAATATTTTATGATTTTTGCAAGTACAACAGTCCCCTTTTTGGGATGTTACAGAACCGTCTGTGTTGTAATTATCATAGACAGTTTTACAAGTGTGACTATATACTGTCTGTGATACCCAACTATGATAGACGGTTCATACAAATAACCGTCTGTGATGTTTTCATAGACGGTTATTAATACGAACTGTCTGTGATAATGCAAAACATCACAAACAGTTTGTATCCATAACCATTTGTGATAATTCACAGATAATTATTGATACAAACCATCTGTGATAATGGTAGACATCACCAACGGTTCGTATTAATAACCGTCTATGAAAGTTAATAGATGGTTATTAATACAAACTGTCTGTGATAGTTTTATATCACAGACGGTTTGTGGTTGGAACTATCTGGGATACGTCATGTTATTAAATAGCCAGCGTACGTGGTCTTGACAGATTTGTCTTCATTGCGTTGCATTGAAGGAAGTGGCTGGCTTTGGGGAGTTTGGTGAAAACATACTATTTGTAGATCGATTTGTTCTTGGTGATTAGAGGTTAGTATTTATTTCTAATAACTTATATGCATTGTAATAGAGAGAGATGATAGCTAGGTTTAGAGAGAGATGGTAGTTGCTCCAATTTAAGAATGGGTTAGTACTCCTAGTTTACTTCAATATATTCTTGCTTGATATATATATATACATGCATATTGCTTCATGAATACATGGCTAGATACTTGATTTAGATATGGACAATTTATTATTAGGTGAATGACAATTATGTGTGTAAGTAGCTAGGCTGCTTAATTAGCTATAGTAGCATTAATAACCTAATTTGACATTAATTTGTTACATGCGTAGTGTAGATGGACCTGTAATATCCCGAACGTCGTTTCGGCGTAAGTTTTAAAATAATCGCGGAGTCGCCGATTTTTCAGTAAATCGCGGGAAGGAAAAAAATAAAAAATTGTAGAACAGTATAAAATGAATAAAATAAGTTAAAAAATAATAATAAACTCGGAGTGGGCTGTAGGGAGAGTGGGCCGACCACCTTGGGCCGGAGGCCCAAGGGGTGGCCGCACCTCCCCCTCTCCCTCCCCTAAAACCCTAAGCCACTCTCCCCTCCACCCCACAGCCGCCACCCCCTTTCCCACCCTCTTGGGCGCAGCCCCCCTCCCTGGTTGGTGCCCCCACCTCCCCCCAAGCTGCTGTCCATTGGAGCCAAGAAGGAAGGAGAAGAAAGGGAAGAGGAGGAAGAAGAAGAGAAGGAGGAGAAGAAGAGGAGGAAGAAGAAGAGAAGGAGGAGAAGAAGAGGAGGAAAGAAGAGGGGTGATCTTAAGGGATCATCTAGGTAATTTTTCCTCATCCGAAACCATCTGTTCTTATGAATAATTAGGGTTCTTGGCACGGATTTTGAACGTAGTTAATAGATTAATTGTCCGATTAGAAATTAGCTGCGGTCTGCCAGTAGATTGATTCGCGCAGCGTGTCTGTTCGTGAGGTTTTGACCTAGTAAACGAATTTTCCTGCGGACTCTCCCAAAAGGAAAGTTGTAGAGGACTTCCAGACGCATCTCCTGTATTTGTTTCGGAATTTTTTGCCGTGGGATCTGGGAGTTACAGGGTCGGGAATACTGCTGTTCGTCAGGCGAGCAGATTGGTACAGACCGACGGTAATCTGTGAATTTGAGGTAGTAAAAGATTTTTATGGTCATGGCTGTAATTGAGAAAGTTGTAGATAATTTCGATATCTAGCTTCTGTATAAAATTCAGAATTCTTAGACCCCTGTACTGTTTCTGGGACGCAATTGTATACCGCTGTCCAATCTGCCAGAACAGAGTTCTTCCTCTGTTTTGGGCATTAAATTACACCTATCTGTGATCAAAATAAAAATATGTGTTTTACATGAAAAATGTAGGTTTTTAAGTGATGAATCCAGAGAGGTATCGTTTGATGTATTTGAATCAATATTTTTAGAGTTACGAAAATGTTAAGCAGCGCTGCTGCAAAGGGTAATTTGCTGAATTGTTGAGCGGAGAGAAGTTAGTGCGGGTTCGGGGTTCTAGCGACGTCTTTAATTATTTATGTCGTGTTTGTATGCTGTGGCTTTGTGCTGAGAGATGCCTTTTGGACAGGTGGTCTTGTCCTGGCGCTCTTGATTTTACTTCGCCGTCGGATTGAGGCAAGTAAACGTAGCGGTGGTTGCTACCATTTAACTTGTTATTCCTTCTACTTTCAGTTTACATTATTATTATTATTTGATACATTATGCCATGATTGCATGAAATCTTAATTGTGGAGATGGTAGAAAGTATAATGATGGTTTAAATTTTGTATCATGGATTGTCGATGTTTGTTGGTGTTTGATCCATGTTATGAAAATGTGTGGTCTTGATGATGTTAATGATATGTTGATATTGTTTATGGTCGATTGCAAGTGAAAGAGTTCATGAGAATTTCTGATGCATAGATGTTGTGAATGCATGTTTTATTTGTTAAGACATTCACATTTGTGCATCATGCTGATTGATTGAAGTCTTGGTCACGAGATGACCAAGCGTCGAGGTCCCCGTCATGTTGATAAAGTGACGGGCTAAAGGTCCCCATACTTGAGAAGTATGGGCAATTGGTCCCTGTACCAGAGGGTACAGGCATGGGTGTGCATCGACGGATGCACACTTTGCATTACCGGTAAAATGCAGAAGAGAAAGAGATAAAGAGATTTTTGACCATCTTGCATAGCATGAAAGCATTCATATGCATTGCATTGTGGAAAGATTCATTTGCATGCATATGCAATATGTTGTGGTGAAGTTATTTTGTGGAATATTCAACCTCATAGTTGCCATGTGGAATTGGCTCATGTGAGCTAATTGTGGTATGAGGATTGTGGTTGTGGTCGTGGAATGCGATTCCTTCCTTGTGTTTGGTAAGGGTTGTGATGGTGGCATGAGATTCTTTCCTCTTGTGGTAATTGATGATATCAATTGTGGATGTGGGAAATAGTAAAGTATTGAAGTAAGACATACATATGTTTTATTGCTATTGGTAGTGGTAGTGGTCGAGGATTTAAAGTGGTCAAACAAGATTTATTTGCTAAATGCTTTACCGTCATTGATGGTGATTTGAGGTTGATGATTAATCTATTGTGGATTGTAGAAGATTAAATGTTTTCTCTTGCATCTAATCGTGGATAAAATGATTGCATGCTATGCCAATTAAATCTGAAATTGAAGAGGTATGAATACGGAAGTTGTGGTGGTTTAATAATTGTAGACATGAATTGTGGTTGTAGTTGTATGGAATTATAAATGATGATGTATAATTGTTTGTAGTTTGAATAGCTGTTAAGCAGTTTGCTTGCTGAGATTTTATCTCACCCTTGTTTCCCCCTCCCTCTGGTGGACTTTGAGCATACATGGGAAGGGTAGAACGGCACCACACCGATGCACGTGAATCATATTTTTATGCTGTAATAAAGTTGAAAGGATTCTAGACCTTGCATAGCCTTGTTGACACTATCTTAATAATGTTAAATTTGTGAACTATGTTTTAGATTAAAATGTTAGAGGATGTTTTAAATAGTGAATTGCTATCACTATCCTGTTATTCCTTAGTTGTTTATGCTTCCGCTTATACTATCTTGTTTAGTAATTGTTGCGTTTATTTTATCTTGTAAATTGGCTAGTTGTGGACTAGAGTAGCATTCCGGGTAATGTGGAACCCGGGTGTTACTGATTGGTATCGAGTGGGCGTTAGGTCCGTGGTAATTAAATTATTAAATTGACACCTTTGGTGCATGAGGATGGGATGGGTCAAGCATTGCACTTATGCTTTTGACATGTTGTATTGCTGATTTACATTATGAGATAATCTTGTATGATTATGATTTGCTCCTATGACTGTTATGAGTGAGAATTGTCAATGATATGATGTAGAGATTGTATTTGTTGCCTTGGCATTTGCCAGATTATTACCACTGTTCATAGTATGTGGTTAGCGATGTAGTTACCTCGGGTAACTTAGTTGCGGATGTTGTGAGTGAGTTTATTTAGAAAAGTTGATATCTTCCTTGAGTTGATTTTGGCCAATTCTTTGACTATTGCAGTTAATGATTTTCTCTTGAGTTTGTGGTTCATTGCAGTTGAGGGTTTGCAATTGGTCTCTATCTGTCCGTTGAAGCAATTATTGTTTCTTTTCAGACTATTGAGATACTTTTGCTGCTTGTGAACATTGTTGATTTGTAAGGATAGTCCCTTCGTGGGAGTTTTGATCCTGTTGTGAATCATGACTCATTGGTTCGCTTGGTATTTTTATTAATGAAAGTTTTGTGTTGCAAACTCATTAATATGTTAAAAGTTGGATCTACATATTTCACTTAGATTATTTCGAGTGTTCAAGTTTAATTCCTCTCCTTTCTAAAAGAGAGTGTTAAAACCATCTGTGGTGTTTTGCTATGTTTAAGTGGAAGGTGGTAATCATATAAACTAATTCATAAGGAAACAATAGTAATAGAGAGTTTGGTAAATTCGAGAGCTTGCTGGAGGACCTGGAGAAACCTTTGTTACCTGGCTGTAAGTCACAATACACAATGTTGTTATCTATTCTTGAACTACTAAAATTGAAAGCAAGCAATGGTTGGTCCGACAAGATCTTCACTACGTTGTTAGGTCTCCTAACGAACATCCTTCCAGAGGGAAATGTGTTGCCGAGAACCACCTACCAAGCCAAGAAGGTTCTTTGTCCATGGGAATGGAAGTAAAAAGAATACATGGATGTCCAAATGATTGTATCCTCTACCGTAAAGAGTATGCAAAATTATATGTTTGTCTAATGTGCAAAGTATCCCGATACAAGCATAAGAATGACTCAGATGACGGTGAGGGCATCAAGGTAAAGCAAGAACCTCCTGCTAAGATGTTGTGGCATCTGCCTATAATTCCCTGTTTGAAGCATTTATTTGTGAGCCGAAAGGATGAAAGATTGCTGCGTTGGCACTCGGAGGAGTGTAAGAAAGATGGAATGATAAGATACATTGCTGATTCTGTCCAATGGAGGAACATCGATAGGATGTTTGTAGACTTCAGTGCAAAATTGAGGAATATAAGGTTTGGGTTGAGTATAGATGGAATGAATCATTTCGATAACATGAGCAGCCGACATAGCACCTGGCTCGTGAATGTATGCATGTACAACCTTCCTCCTTGGTTATGTATGAAGCGGAAGTACATTTTGATGTCAGTACTTATTCAAGGGCTGAAGCAACCTAGCAACAATACTGATGTGTACCTAGCACTATTGATAGAAGATCTTGTGACACTGTGAAACGAAGAGATAAAGATATGTGGCCCCGTGTTTCTACGTCATAAGTACCCGTTCGAGTGGTACATGGGAAATCTCAAGTCCTATGTATGCAATCGATCTCAGCCGGAGGGAAGCATCATCGAAGGTTATGCAACCGAAGAGGTCATTGAGTTTTGCGTCGATTACATGGCTCAGGTCGAACTGATAGGTGTGTCTATATCTCGTCACGAGGGGAGGCTAGAGGGTATCAGGACCATTAGAAGGAAAGCAATAACTCTAATCTGGATACGTACACTCAAGCCATTTCATGGTCTTGCAACACATGACAGAAGTGTCCCCGTATATTGAAGAGCACAAGGACATGCTATGCTAAGAGAATCCAGGCCGGTCGGAGGTTTGGATCACAAGACAGCACAATCGTCAGTTCAACGAATATTTGAGGGTACGATTTACTGAGAGGTCATCAAATAAAACGCTGCAATGGCTGGTAAAAGGGTTAAAATTTATAATTGTTATATGGCAAGGATACGACATTTATGGGTACACATTTTATACAATAGATCAGGACAGAAAGACTACAGTCCAGAACTCAGGTGTCTGCATGGATGCATTTCGTGATGAGCAGTTCAGTACAGCTAGCCCAAGCTCTTACTATGGACATGTAGAGAAGATTTGGGAGTTCGACTACATAATTTCCAGGATCCCTCTATTTCAGTGCCGTTAGGTCCAACTCTCACAGGGTGTAAAGATCGACAAGTACAGTGTCACTACTATGGACCTCAAATGTGTATGATACAAAGATGAACCATTCATACTCATGAGGCATGTTGTTCAAGTTTTTTATATCACTGACCTGGCAAATAAGAAGCACCACGTAGTTCGTAATGGAAAAATACATATTGTCGGAGTTGAAAATGTCGTGGATGAAGAAGAGTACAATCAATTTAATGAGTTGCCTCCATTCAGAGACAACATCAAGCTCGAGGAAGAATCAAGCAATAAAGCAAGCTATATGCATATTGACCAACGTGAAAGGCTTTGTTTAAAAGGAAATAGCCAAGTGTAATGAACCCACATTGCAAACACCTATTTCAAAATTATTCCAAAATTATATGAAACTCATCATGTAATTAAGGAATTATTCCATTGTAATTGATTTAGTAATTAAGAAACAATTACATCTGTGATTGTATATGCTGTTGGAACTTATCTTGACTATGCTAATTGTGTTGAGGCATGGTCGAAACAACAGTCATGACCGTGGTCAAAGTGGCCATGGTCGTAGGAGTTAATTTGTAAGTGGACGAAGCTTGCTTTTCTTCATAGGGCATAGGTAGCACTTCATGTTGAAAATAGGACTAACATAAATGGTTCCATAATATAACTGTCTGTGATACTACAACATGATAGACGATTCAATTATGGAAACGTTTGTGATGTGGTTTATATCACAGACAATTTTATAAAAGAACCGTTTATGATATTAATATCACATATGGTTCTTTTAAAGAACCATCTGTGATAATTCCTCCTATAAGTAATGCCTCGCTAGGGTTTGTACCCTCATTCACTTACTCGGCCACACATCCTTTCACCTCCTCACCTCTCCTCCCTATCACCTTAGCTCACTGTCGCCCCCAGCCAGATCAGTTGTCGTCCCCAGCCGGATCCGTCCTCGCCCCCACCAGTTTCACCGTCACCCCAGCTAGATCCGTCATTGCCCCCACCTGGTTCGACCGTCTCTCCTCCCTATAGCCTTAGCTTCAGCCGAAGGTATGTATTTGCTTCATCGTCTTTTCTATCGCACTAGCAATCCTTGTAGAAATAATTTGAGACAGTGTTTTTTTTGTTAAGCAGAATACATTTTTGTTAGATCTATCTGGACAGTGTTTTTCTGTTAAGTAGAACATATTTTTTTAGAAATACGTGTCGAGAGATAAAATAGCTAGGGAATGAATTTAGAGATAAATTGCTGGAGCTATTGTTTCTATTGTCTTGTATCAATAATATACGTCACCGAATGTTCTTACATGTCCCCTCCTCCGAATCGAAGTAGTAGTTGTAGCTAGGGATAAAAATACCTAGGGAATTAATTTAGATATAAATTATTGGAGCTATTGTTTCTAAGTGAGTTAGAGGGTCATGTTATTGCTACAAGATCTATTTAGATTGGCTTGTTAATATGTTCCAAAGAGACCTTGTAGTAATAATATATGCCAAAGAGACCTTCCAAGGGTATGAAGCAAATCACACACTCTAGTATCCTCTGTGATTCACTTTGTTATTGCCATAAGATCTATTTCAATGTGTTAGGTTCTACAGAGTAAGTTATAGCTGTTGTTTCTTCCTCCTCATCATGTTATGTGTTAGGCTTGGTTGCTATCTTAGGTATAAAAGAACCGTTGGGCTGTCTGCCCTTCATTTATAAATGAAGGGCGCGGCAACCTAAAGGTTCTCTTATGCTTAAGACAATAACCAAGCCCAATACGTAGAATGAGGAGGAAGAGACTCCAGCCATAACTTACTCTGTAGAACCTAAGACACTGGGCTGTGTGATTTGGGATGTTAATATTGTAAAGAGACCTTATAGCAATAATATATGTCACCGGATGTTCTTATTTCTTGTAAGATAAATCATGTGCCAATGTTTACGCTCACAGCTCACTGTAATTAGTTTTTTCTTGTAAGAGAGATGTCATCATCATTGATGTCACCGAATGGATCTGACACTTCGAAGACTGGGGTAACTAAGCATGGCAAAGGAGTATCTAAAAGACCAGAAGTCCAAATGACCATCATAGTGGTCTCTCCGGATGGGGTCCCTCTGCAACTGAAAAAAACAATTGCAATATTTCAGACTACCTGCGGGATAATCAGAAGGCAACGAGTCCTCATCACCGTAGCAAACTAGAAAGGTTTGACAGAAGGCAAGAGAAATGTGTTGTGGACAGAAATTTCAAACTTGTTCGAGATCCCAGCAAAAGTCCAGGAACGCGTGCAATGGCATGTGCTCCTCACGATGGGAAAAGTGTGGAAGACCTTCAAGAGCATGCTTGTCACACAATACATGACCAAGGATTGCACGCTCTTCACGAGGTATCCTTTCATGTCAGCAAAAACATGGGAGGCCTTTGTGCGGATGAATACGATGATCGAATTTCAACAGGAAACACTCACCCCCATAGACCTAGCACCGCTGGGTATGCGGGTAAAATCCCACAATGGAGAATGGATAATAAAGTCACAATCTGATAGGAGGCCTCCCCACCATTTGCCGGGATCAACCACGTCTTTGGGCGTCGCCACTTTCAAAAACCTCACAGACAAGGAAGTGCCCCAACGTCTAGTAAGATATGTTAAACTAGCTAGATGTTAATAGGTCCATAACTTCATGGGGTCTAAAATAACATGATTGGCTCTTGCAGCAAACATTGACTACCGAATCTTCCGAAGGCTCCTTCTAAGCAATCAGAGATATGGATATACTATCCATTGCCCTAGGAAACAAGGAGCACTCAGGTCGCATGCGAGGCCTAGGGGTTTATGTATCTTGGAGGCATAGATTTCCAAACGACTCCGAGGCATATAGGAGTAGGAAGAAATCCAAAGCCGAACACAAGGAAAGTATGAAACGAGACTTTGATGCAAAACTTGAGGACATAACTGCCTCACTTTGAGGAGAGATAGATGCATTGAGGAAAAAACTGAGAGAAGTCTACAACCAGTTGCAAGCCACCCCGTTATTACGGTACCTAGTTTGTGTTGTAAGTATCACAGATGGTTTGAGAGCCATCTGTGATAACCAACTATTATCACAAACACATAAATTCAAACAGTTCAGAAACTGTTTGTGATGATGGTTTCAAACCATCTATGATGAGCCTTTCTGTAGTAGTGAAAATCAAGTACTTAAACAATCCCTAGGTGAAACATCCACATCCCAATGTGCTATTACACCCCTTTTACTGCACGATCATTCGCCCAAGTAAAAATCATTTTGTATAACCATAACCAATGACACTACTTATGCCATGATACACAAATTTTATATTTGTGGTTGACCACAATGATTCAATATCTCGTTAAATCAAAATTGATTAATTGATCACATGTGACAATAACCCAACGTAACTAAAAGCATGGCTAAGCATACTAGACGTACAACCCAAGTGGATACTAATATTGTATCATTAGACAAATACCCATCCCGTGATGACGATGGAATTATGGTATTCAAATTATCAAAGGAGGGATTAATCAAATAGATCATTAACTACCAATACAAAGATTTTATAATAAAATAGCGATGCATGATAATTTAAAACAAAATAATACATAATAGATTTAAAAATGAGGTTCAATATGATCAAAAGACACGACTGGCCTTGCTCAGTTACCCATTTATTGATCTTTGGTTCCTACTTCTGCTCTTTCCAAGATGTTATCTAACGAGAGAAAATAAAAGGAAGCACAAATAAAATCAAATAAAAACTAAATGAACTCAAAACTAGAACAAAAATATAGAGCTCAATTTTAGATGAATTTAGGAAAAAGAATCGGGTTATTCGAGCTAGGACGAATGGGAACGGGCTCTTGGAAAATCTAATCTAAAGAAAAAGACTAAAAATAAAAAATTTTACTATGCTATGGACTTGGTGCATGGAAAGACTAGTCTACGGTGGACTCGGCTCATGGAATAGTGTAATGGTGACTAGGCTTGCTGCTGTGGGCATGCGAGACCCGTGGTCAGGGAGTCGATATACGGTAGATCAGGTTCACAGGAATCTGGAGGGGAGCGGCCAGCGTCGGTGCAACTGTTGATGTGGCGGGTGCGTGGATTGGGGCGCTGGTAGTGAAGCGGCTGGTTGGTGGATTGAGCGAGACAGCGAGGGCAGTGGGCTGACCGAGAGACAGTTGCTTATCAGAGGTCAGGGTGAAGCGATGGGGCGAGGCTCACCAGCAGAAAGTCGACGATGACGGAAGAAGATAACGACGAGGACGGTGGCGACTAGAACAAAAGGCGATAGTGGCGGTTGTGAAGGCGATGGCGCATGAGCGAGCAGCTCGGGACGGGGAAAAAGGTGGAGCGGCATGGCTATTTATAGCGTGGATGCCGAGATGGGCGTGAGCGGTATCCGGATGGTGAACACACGTCATGCATCCAACGGGCGAGGCGGACCGCCCGATGCCTGACACGTGGCGAAGAAGAGGTAGGCTGAAGCAAGTTGAAGCACGGCTGGGCCGAATGGAAAAGATGGGTTTCGGCCCAAATGCCTTTTGGGGGTTTTAGGGGGATCTTATTTTAGAAATTCAAATAAATTATTTTGAAATCTAGAAAATAGCAACTAACTCTGGAAAAAAAACTTAGAAAGCTCCAAAAAAAAACCCCCTTGAAGCATAAGGAACCCAAGTGAATTACTTCCATCAAATGTTCATGTTTACTTTAGTCATATTAAATCTTTTTATTTAATAAAGACTCATTTTAAGATTGAATTAATTCTAGAAAAATCCAAATTGTGAATTTTATTTTAAAAACTTCAAAAAGGCTCTGAAAATCAGGATGTTACAATTACATTGAGTAATATTACTCTACCATTATTAACTACATGTATCGTCAAGATTTAATTAACTTTGCCGCATGAATGAAAATTATTTAATGTACTCTCTGCTTAGCACGTTGCAATAATATTTTCACAAACTACATGTGTTGAATCTATCCATACTCTAGCACCAATTAGTTTCTACTACTTCTAAAAACAAAAGGGCGGAACAACTTTCTTAATTACCAACACAACGTCATGTGCCCCCTCATTCAAATGTACTAGCATATCACACATAATCTTGGAACAAGCCGAATAACATTATCTTAAACAACGTAATTAATTAGGCTTCTACTACTCTACACTTCTTTTACTGCTACTGTTTCGTGCAGCAAATTATATGCTAATTGCATCTTGACAACTGTACTGAAATTGTAAAAAAAAAATTACCTTTTTTTGTAGCTCGCAGGCTAATCCGCAACTTTCGTAACTACACCACGTCGAAACTCCAAATGAACTAGCGGAAACTTCCTCTCTCGCTTTCTTGCACTTTCTTTGGCTGGAGAAACCAAATGCTTTGCAATGGCAGCCTGATGTGCGCGCAAGCCATTTTATTGCCCATTGATGCACACTCCAAAAACGGGGCCAGGGACATGCGAGTATGAGGGGCTAACGTGTGCTACTACATACAACAAGCTTCCGAGGGGCCAAAACCACGTGCAGCGACATCTGCTGAAAATGGGCAGAAAAACAGTAGCTAGGGGACAAAAAGCACCGAAGCACATCATCGGCTAGCGCATTCTCCGCCATTTTCGTGGTCGCTAGGCGTAGCTTTCAGGTCCTGTTTGTTTCCACTTAAGATTATTATAATCTAGTTTATAATCATAAGTGGAAACAAACAGTCCAGATTATAAGGTAACTTATTATAATCTAATAGCCCAGATTATTGTAATCAAATAAGCTAAAAAAAGGAGCTTATTTCAGCTTATAGATCCACTTTTTATCTTAATGACCATAAAACTTTAGAAATATTACCCACCTTTGCCATTCATCTATCCCAACTCTCGTGCCTCTCTCAAGGGCATTGTAGTCTTTAAACATTCGAATACAACAATCCATAACTCTGATAATCCAGGCTGCCAAACACCTGACAGCTTATTTCCCACCAGCTTATTATAAGCTAGCTTATATAATCCCTCACCTATAAGCTAGATTATAATAATCTTAAGTGAAAACAAACAGGGCCTCAGTCAATTTCCGCGCTTGAGGGCTACCGTCTTTGCCCGCCTCTTTTCCATGCCCGCTGTCCGCAGGCCACGCTGTTTGCACACGCTAAGGGTGCCAAAAGCTCACACTCCCACTCCCGCTCCCGCTCCCGCTCTGCAGTTCCGCTCTCCCCAGCCGCGGAATAGGCCACCTGTCGCTGGCGCGTTGATCCACGGTCAGGTAGGGGGCAATCGTGCAAAAACTTGCCATCGAGGGCCGAATCTGCCAAAAAATATCCAAGGGAGCCGCTGTAGCAAAAAATTCCCTCATATCATGCCGACGTGTCACCCGCGATCCAACACGTTGGTACCATATACTCCCTCCCACTCTAAAGGTAGGTTGTTTTCAACATTGACATAATCTTTAATGTGACATTTTAAACATCAATTTATCTAAAAATATATTGTTTCGAATAGAAATATTTAGAGTACTGCTATTTTGAGATTACACTCACCAACCTTTGCTTGAACTTTGGTTGAGGACACTTGCAAGTGCTACCACATGGCACCCTACCTTCACTCCCCCTTTGATTCCCTTTCGCAACCTTCCTTCTCCTCTAACACAAGAAAAAATTTATATTTCAAAATATTCAGATGAATCAAAACTTTTAGTTTGAAAACTTTCATTTAAAAACTTTTAGCTTAAAATTTTTTCATTCAACTCAAAACATTTGATTCAAAAACTTTTGGTTAGATAAACTTTCAAAATGGTTAAAAATATTTCCTATTCAAAAACCTGGGGGGATTTGAAAACAAGAATTTTTTGAGTTGGAGGGTGATGGAATGGGGGAGAAAGGGGATGTCGTTGTATGTTGCACCGAGAGGTCGTCCTCACCAAAGAATTGGTGAGAGCAACCTCAAATTAGCAAAATCGAAATAATCATACATTATGAAAGTATATTTCATGATGGATTTAGTAATATAAATTTTATTTTGTCAATATTGATACTTGTTTATATATTGATGGTTAAATTTAACAGTAGTTTACTGGCCCAAATTCTAAAATGACTTATATTTAAAACCAGAGAGTAGTTTCCCTCGTGGCTGGTAAGACAGCAGTAAAATTAATAAAAATGATGGTATCCAGTGTACTAAACAAAAACTGATCGGTTCACTAAAAACCAGGCGATTTATCCTATTTTCCCCTAGCTGCCAAGGTCACCGCTCCCTTCGATTTAACTAGAGGTCCGTCCAGTTCGGCCTTATAAACTTCTCTTCCATCTGTTGCCTTATAAACTAGAGGTCCGTCCAGTTCCAGGCGCGCGGAATTACCTCTCCGCGGCTCCGCCCAAGCAGGACCAGGGGCGGAGTCCCAGATTAGAGTGAAGAGTTATGTAGTTCAATTTGTTTTGGAATTACCGCGAACCATCGCTAAAACTCCCCTGAATATTACGCCTGCAGTTGATGCCATCGATGATTTGACGTAGCCCACTATGCACTTACAACCCCGGTGCCCGGCCCATAAGGCCACAACCATATAATTGGTTTTAGAGGTAACCACTAAAATTGGCACGACCACGAGGCCACAACCATGAGGTAACTAGGTTCGATCTCTAAGATTGACATCATGTGTCACATTTATTTGAGGCGCACACACACACATATATAGTAAAAATATTGAGTACTACTAGGTGTCCGGACTCCTCAATCCTCAGCCGTTCGATCGCGCATGCACAGCAAGCGATAGACTTGAAGATTAACGGGTGGTGCGGCTGCTAGACTCGTTGTTTCTGCCGAACGTTGGCAAAATAGGAATCTCCCCAGGTATCGCCTCTTTCCCCCGGATACGTATCGCCTCTTTCGCCGATAACAATCCTTTTTTTCCCATTCTTTCCGTTTGTGTCTGGATACGTATTCATATGTTTTTTTTCTTTTGGACTCCTCTTTTCCCTGTTCACGGCAATACGCTGCCAAGCCAAACCACAATACGCGGTAATCTAGACATGAGGGCAACGTCAGAGTAAACCGCCTGCACGAAGACGAACCATACGAAGAACAATCAAAATTCTGTGATTTGGGAATCCACGGATACTCTGATTCACAGTCATTGCGCTGTGGTAGACAATGAAAGGTATGTTTCCGTCAAGAGTACTAATTCTCCATTGATTTTCATGTGAGCAAGGATATGTATGTATATGTTATTTTCTCCCATCACCTCTTCTCCCAGATCACGCCAATACGCCTGACACTTCACCTGCGGCCAGCGCCGCCATTCAAAACAGCACCAGATGCTTCACCGCCGCCACAGCTTCTGGTACCGCCACTGCCATTTTTTTGATACCTTTTCCTCTCCTGCAATTACGGGATTTGTTTTAGAATTTGTATATATGCTTCTTGGCTGATGGACGTTTCGTACAGACATGTCCGAATTTTCTGGGTCCATGAATGTTGATAGTGTATTACAGAGTGTATAGTATGTTGGTTGTTCAAAGTGCACATGACCAGTTAATTTCTTTTGTTTTCATTTGTTATCTGGTAATCAAGACTTGAATTTCTGAGCCCAAATGATCCCCACTCTTTCTTTCTAATATACCTTGATTATAATTTTGACAATCAAGTTCTGGAATTTCTGTGCCCAAATGATCCCCATTGTTTCTTGCTATTAGTCTATGACATACTTTTTCTTAAATTACGTAACCATTCATACTGATGTAACATCGCAATTACGAACAATTATTTGTAAAAAAATGCCAAAAAAGTATTGTTCGTAAGTACTCCCTTCATTGTTTTTAAGATGTTTGCATTTTAGTTACCTGTTTTGTCTATTGTTTGGTAAGACCGAAGAAGTTATGGTAGACAGATTGGCTGCTTGATATTAGAGTTATGTACTAATTATGTTGTTCTTGTTTTGCAGTAATTTGAAGCAAAATTTTCTGAGATACAAGCACGCTACTCTGCCTTCGAGTAAGTAACTAAGTATCACCCATCTGTGCAATGTTCTCACTAGCTTGACCACCTGAATGATTTTTACATTAGTTTGAGTGATGTAGATCGCATGTACTACATATCAGTATGTATATCAAGAAATAACTTTGAATTCTTGGTAGATGAATTTTCAACCTTAACCTGGTCTCTTATCTTGCCTACAGTTTGTGTAGGAGCTGGATAAAAACTTGCATGAAATTCTGAGTGTACAACATGTGTGTCTTTCTGATAGTACATTCGTTCATAGATAATATCTCAAAAAACAAGATATGTACCTTTACGTTCTTAAGGATCTGTTGTGCATTGTATTCATAGTAAAATTTGTTCTTGTACCTTAATTAAATAATATGTCTTGCTTCAGCTGAACATTTCCCAGACAAAAAGAGTTGACATTTTAGAACCATAATAGGATGTTGTCCTCATTTCCTTTTGTAATTGTCAGAAGAAATATTCTTTGCTATTGTGGGACTAAAATTGTTCTTAAGGATCTGTTGTGCATTGTGGGAAGTAAAATTTGTTCTTGTACCTTAATTAAATAATATGTCTTGCTTCTGCTGAACATTTCCCAGAGAGTTTACATTTTAGTACCATAATAGGATGTTGTCCTCATTTCCTTTTGTAATTCACTTTATTTTATCATATTGAATTGTTAGAAGAATTATTGTTTGGTCTTTTGTGTTGCCAGAAAAAATTGATTGAATTATTTTTTTACATTTTTTACTGCTTGTCTCATTGTTTTTTATCCTTCATTTTCGTATTCAGGACAATAGAGTTTTCTGAGTATACAAGCACGCTACTCTGCCTGTGAGTAAGTAACTAAGTATCACCCATCCGTGCAATGTTCTTACTAGCTTGTCCACTTGAATGATCTTTTCCATTTAGTTTGAGTGATGTAGATCGCATGTACTACATATCAGTATGTATAGCAAGAATAACTTTGAATTCTTGGTAGATGAATTGTCAACATTAACCTGGTTTCTTATCTTGCCTACAGTTTGTGTAGGAGCTGGATAGAAATTTCCATGAAATTCACAGCGTACAACATGTGTGTAGGAGCTGGATAGCACATTCGTTCATAGATAATATCTCAAAAACAAGATATGTATCTTTACGTTCTTAAGGATCTGTTGTGCATTGTATTCATAGTAAAATATGTTCTTGTACCTTAAATAAATAATATGTCTTCATACTGCTGAACATTTCCCAGACATAAAGAGTTGACATTTCTTAAGCCGATTTAAATCAATCAGTGTGTCATACCCGTTTTCTTGAGCCGATTTTCTCCACGAACCATTCAACAAGAAATTGTTGCTCGAATGAAACGAAAATTTCACATAATATTTTTGCCTTAACTGCTAACATTATGTACAAATTCGCCGCTCTAAATCAGTTCGTGCGATGAATATAAATTATTGGAAGTCAACACATGCGATTGTTGTCCGATTCAATCAATACATCTAACATATCAATTTTTTTGTCCGATTATGACGAATAATCCACACAAGTTATTAACCGAGACCACTATCATGATGTGCGAATTCGCCATTCTAAATCATTCCCTTCGACATATAAAAAAGGGAAGTCAACACATGCAGTTTTTCCTGCGCCGTTCGTATCCATCAACAATTCAACGAGCATTTGTTCATCGAATGAGATGAAAATTTAACATAAGATTTGTACCCTGACCGCTAACATGACGTAAAATTTCGCCGCTCTAATTCATTACGTTTGGCGTATATAAAATAATGTATGTGAACATACGTGTTTTTTCTGCGCCGTTTATCTCCTTCAACCATTTAAGATACCTTTTTTGTTATTCGATTGATATGAAAAATTCACATAAGATTGTCATCTTAAATGCTAACATCACGTGCGAATTCGCCACTCTAAATCATTCCGTGCGACATCTTAAAATTAATATAAATAATGCAAGTTAACATACTCGTTTTTTCTAAGCCATTCGTCTACATCATCCATTTAATACAGCATTTTGTTGTCTGATTCAGTAGAAAAAATCACATAAGATTATCACCTTACCTGCTAACATCTCGTAAAAAATCGCCGCTCAGAAACATTTCGTGTGGTGTATAACAATTAATGAAAGTTAACACAGTTTTGCTTATGCCGTCAGTAGACCACTTAAATTTTTTGAGTATAATATTCGATTTGATCACAATGATTCATCACATATCTTGCACGTAATGATATTTTGAATGCATGAAAGAATATTAAATTTATATGTACAAGCGAGCATACTTCCAATACTGCCGTACAGATTTACATACCTACTCCATGTTAATTAATACATGGCCGATACATTCACATAAGATTTGTACCTTGACCGCTAACATGACGTAAAATTTCGCCACTCTAATTCATTACGTGTGGCGTATATAAAATAATGTATGCGAACATACGTGTTTTTTCTGCGCCGTTTGTCTCCTTCAACCATTTAAGATAGCTTTTTTGTTATTCGATTGAGATGAAAAATTCACATAAAATTCTCACCTTACATGCTAACATCACGTGCGAATTCATACTTTAAATCATTCCGTGCGACATCTTAAAATTAATGGAAATAATGCAAGTCAACATACGTGTTTTTTCTAAGCCGTTCGTATACATCATCCATTTAATACAGCATTTTGTTGTCTGATTCAGTAGAAAAAATCACATAAGATTATCACCTTAGCAGCTAACATCTCGTACAATTTCGCCGCTCAAAATCATTTCGTGTTGTGTATAACAATTAATAAAAGTTAACATAGTTTTGCTTATGCCGTAAGTAGACCACTTAAAATTTTTTTGAGTATAATACTCGATTTGATCACAATGATTCATCACATATCTTGCACGTAATGATATTTTGAATGCACGAAAGAATATTAAATTTATATGTACAAGCGAGCATACTTTCAATTCTCCCGTACAGATTTACATACGTACTCCATGTTAATTAATACATGACCGATACACATTGAGCAAGAATTCTATTTATGGCAAATAAAGATCTACACACATACATACTTCTACGTTAATTTAAAAGGATCTATACACATACCTAGTTCAACGTTCAACAGGAAGCGGAATTCACAAATTAATGACACATTAGTTCTTAAAACATAATTGATGATTCATTCAGATCGCAGGTTATTTATGGCCGTGGACAATTCCGGATCGTTGGTTAACTATGGCAAGCCGTATACCCATGATCGCGCACGCACAGCAATCAGTAGAAATCCGGATTGCATGCACAGCAATATTGCGCGGGATTCAAATCGCTGAATATTTATGGCAATAAAAATCCAAATTGCAGTAATTAATCTGACGTTTGAATTCTAAGGCAAACACTATGCACTAATGGATATACCCGTTAATCTCATACCTACTACAAACTAACACATCTCAATGCGATCGAATGGTAGATAGGTTAGATGTCCGGACTCCTTGAGTCCCATTTCACACACACACACACACACACACACACACACACACACACACACACACACACACACACACACACACACACACACACACACACATATATATATATATATATATATATATATATATATATATATATATATATATATATATATATATATATATATATATATGTTTAGTGAAAAAGCGTATGTTGGCACTCCATAAGGTCCTAAAGTCTTCATAAAATTCCTAATGTATGTAATGAATGTGTGCATGTGTGTTCTGTGAAGAGAAAGGTAACCCCTAAACAACCCAAACCAACCAAGCAAGGTAACATGAGCTGGAGCGTTTGGGTAAAATTTCGTGGAGTGGAGCTGTTTTTCGTGGATCTGGAGCTGGTGGAGCTCTCCCAAACAGGCCCTATATTAGCTTCGGAAAGAAGTGAATTTAGATGCGTGTAGTGTGATTGAGACTTTCCCTTCATGATTAAGACTTTTCATCCATAATTGATTTAGCATATATGAACCATTGCACTAGCATGCATCTAAAAGCAATCCAAAGGCAGAGAGGTTTGGTGCCTGACACCATGGTGCCCCATTTCAGCGTCTATATAGTATAAATAAATAATATATATATATATATATATATATATATATATATATATATATATATATATATATATATATATATATATATATATATATATATATATATGTTTAGTGAAAAAGCGTATGTTGGCACTCCATAAGGTCCTAAAGTCTTCATAAAATTCCTAATGTATGTAATGAATGTGTGCATGTGTGTTCTGTGAAGAGAAAGGTAACCCCTAAACAACCCAAACCAACCAAGCAAGGTAACAGCCCAGACGCCCATGCCTTCTCCGGCTACTCGATCGGCCCACTAGGCGTGCCAGCCAGGCTAGCCGAGCCCATCTTGCTCCGGCCCTCACGTTACAACAGGGCCGTAAGGCAGACCAGATATGGAGAACACATACCCCAATCGACTCTACTCCGCCGTCACGACTCGGCGGAAGAACCTCGCCGGTTCGATGACGGCGGTCGCCACCCTTGTTTGGTCGCGGGCGTCCCGCGCGAGGCAACACCGCTCGGCGGCCGCTGCGCTGATGCCGCACAGTCGTATTCGATCGGCTTGGTGGTCGGTTTAATTTGATTTGCTGCGAGATGCATGGGCCATGGAGCAACCGGCTAGGATGCGCTAGTTCTCTCCCATCACTTTTGTGCGATCAGGTATGCCATTCCCTCCCCCTTCAAATCTTCGTTTTTCTAAGCTAGTGCTAAACTGTAGACTATGTGTGATGTATTTCTTCAGCAGTCTTAGGTTTCTTGAAGGTGCAGCTAGTCATCTTTACTGCTAGATGGTTTCATATGAATTCTTTTCTGTATGCCCAAATAGAAGCAGGAATATACGGAGTGAATGAGATATGAGGTACGATACATTACATTAACAGATTCACATAGCATGACAAAGATCGGCGACGCGACAAAGTGGTAACCATCGTTGGCGATTTGCATTACGGTCGCTGTTGGAATAGATTGATTAAGGCAACGTACCAACAAGCCACGCTGATAACGTGTTGTATACTGTGGCCGTGTTGCCGATAGAACAAGAGACAAGATGTAGTTCCGAACTGTCTCTCTTTATTGATATCATGGATGTGTATATAATGAGCGGTCCTTACATCTTACTAGTATAGTGCCCGTGCTAACGCTACGGCGGCATTTCAGGGATGCACATGAAAACAACCAAATGACGATAAAGTCAACACAATTTTTGTGAGAATCCGTTTCAAATGTGGCAGCAATTGAGCTAACATCTATTCCTTTTTTATGATATTTTTCTGACATTAATTCTATTTTTCAGCAATAAAGAGAAGGGCTTGTATGTAGAATATGAGAGATCCATGGTGCTTCAAGAATCCCATATATGCATCCGAGGAAGTTAGCAGATAGCAACAGGCACATGCAAACAAGAAAAAAAACTGCACTCTCACAGCGGGAAGAAAGTAGTTTACTGAAATTTTCCTGGAAGTATGCCTTGTAAAAACATTTTTAGGTTTATTTTATTTGGGTGGCAACCGATGTTCCAAACCAGTTTTTGAACCTTGTTCATGGTTTTGACTAAGGTCAAAATAGTTGATAGATGTACTCAAATTGACAAACATAACAATGCTAAATATAGGAGTTGCAAGTACTAAATCTAGTCTTTGCTTCTATGTTCAATCCAGAGAAACATCTCTTTGTGTGCATCTCATTATTCACGTGAACATGTAAGAAAAATGATCACCAGAAATCTCAATAAAATAATAACTTCAGTTTCAATTTATCCATGCAAGTGATGAGACCATGTGAGAGATAGAAAAGTATAAAAGTTTCAATTTATCCACCCTCCTCAGAACTTTTCGGGCTTTAGCAACCAAAGCATTGATTCTAACCTTGAATTTCTCATACTGTGGAAAATTCAAGCTTGGCCTAATTAGCATGATTAGCAAATATTCAAATAAAAGACCGCACAAAGCATTAAAGAAACGACCAAATAATTCACCTTCATTGCTCTTCTCTCCCCAACAAAGTTTGGTGCCACCTTATCTTCGGGTAGTCTATCTTCGTTGGAAGTACCACTGAGCACGCGGTTCAATGCTATAATTTTTGCAGAAAGGAACCCATTTATTTGCAAATTCAGATGTTTGCACAATGCTTCAAATGTCGCATTGCAGCACCATCATCGAAACATAGCAAGTAACCTTATCAACTGGATAATCTATCGCGAATAGATAGAACAAGATTTTGTGACTAAAGGAGGTTCCTTCAAGGGTCAACCGCATCGACAAAGAAATCTCATGGTGAGAGTTGAGAAGGTGGCCCTCCTTGTCAAACCTATGCAGACAAGCAATTATTCTCAAAACATTATAAAGAAGAGAAGGTAAGTCATTGTTAGGTAGCAGCAAGAACAACCAACCTCGGTGTCAACCGGTCAAGGTAAGTCTCCTCTCAATAGGGAACCACTTTGGGAACCGATCAAGAATCCAAGACATGGCGAACCAGATTTCACAGATGACGGATATGAGCCATAAAGCAAATGCATCGAGCACGGGTGCATCACTTCAGTAGTGGAAGAAGAAACCCAAAACCACCAACCAATTATGATAACTATTCAGAGGGGTTAATCGGCTTGAAGAAATCGGAATCTTTCGGACAATGGTTGTCCGCTTCATCCATTCTCGTAAAAAAACAGTTGGTAATTGAGTCTAGTAATGATTGTGATAAGAAAAGGGCAAATATGTGCTTAAGCAAACACCGGATGATAAGTTTTGTACAGATGATAAGTTCTTACAGTCAAAGATACAAATAAACAAAGAGATTAGAATTTTTCTTAGATCATATACTAAAATGCCGAACTATGCAATCACATCCTTCATCCACCAAAAAAGGCAACAACAGAAAATCGCTAAGTATGATACGCCGTTTCTTTCAATATTCTAACAAAGTTGATAGTGTTACTTGTATTTTCGTACTTTGTATATCCTAATGCCGAATGGAGAATGAAATATCATGTTTGACCACCGCATGGAACCAAATAGCCTATCACAGAGGCACCAAATTAGTAGACGCGTCAAACAAGTTTCCAGGATCATACGATGGTAGATCTGCGTCAGCGCCATCGCCATCCCGTCTTTACCGCTACCATCATTCCTCATCCGTGCAGCCTCTCGCTTCGCCTTCCAGCTCTCCATCCTCTCCTTCCACGCAACGCTACCATAACCGTATGCAGCGAGATCCTTGGACGGGTCCATAGATCTTGGTTGCACTGCAACACAACGACTGTTAACCAATTCTATTCAAGCATCAGCACAACTAAATTCTATAGTAGTGAGCCCGTGCTAACGCTACGGTAAAATACAAAACAAGATAAAATTTGTAATAATAAAATTTGTAATAAAACATGGACAAACAATAGCTCCCATTACTTGACCAATCAAATAATAAATTACTGATACAACAAAATCTCTGGCACTTAATCACGCCTCATGGTCTCATTGTACACATTCTGCATTACGCATGGTGGCCATTAGACCGTAATATGAAAATCAAACACACCAGGGACCACAGTGCCCCGAATTATGAGCTAGGTTTTAGTGACGGCGACACGAAGACGCACGGTAACCGGTACCCCACATTTCATCAAACGAATGAGAACTAAGTGTTCTGTCAAAATATAAACACAAAATGGATCAGATTAGGTTGAATCCTAGTATTAAGCAAGGCAATGAAATGCAGCATGATTCATAGACGAGTATAAGAATGACTTTCAATACCCCATGACTGCCTATGTATTTTGCATTGAAACAATTGGATCAGCAAAATACAAAAACATAGTAGTTGTGAGGACCAAACCTTGCTCTACTCTAAGTAAATCTTGGTTGTGATTGCTGGGAGTTGCTTGCCAGATGACTCATGCAAATCATAGGTGAATTCCATATCCATAAGCCGGTGATTCTCTTTTGAGCGAACCATCGAGAAAGAAACTTTAACATTGTCCCCTTCATTTACTCTCAGAGGTGGAGTCAGCAAGAATACCTTGCAAGGGAAAAAAGAGCAAATGTCCGTTGAATTGTGCCAGACAACTACGGTCTATAAAATGGTATGCATTTCCAATTTTCCATAATGACATAATCAATTGAAAGAGTATATTATTTCGAATAAAATTTCATATGCAGACTGGTGACAAATCAATTGAAAGACTATATTATTTCAAATAAAATTTCATATGCAGACTGGTGCCATTGAAATAATTAGTCTCGAATTTGCAAGAAAATTTTGCTCTCTGCTCCTACGTAAGAAATTCACAAAAAGGGCTGAAGCTTCTTTTCCTTCTCTTTACATGTTTTCCTCTTTTATGTATCAGCACTCGCAAGTTAAAGAACGAAGAATTTATCATTTTAAAACTAAAGCTATAGCTGGCAACAAATTTCTGCAATGACAAAAAAACTGATTTATAACCCAGGGAACCAACCTGCTGGCCCCAGTGAGTACCACCGTTCTCATCTGGAGCAGTACTTAACTCAACTTCCTGAACTGCAGGATTTTGCATGCTACCCTAAAATGTATTACAGAGAAAAGTGAAAAGTGATCATCTGCCATTGGAGTAAAATGTAAGTCTGTCAGAACTCATGAAATGAATTGAATAACAATTCAGTTTGACATACCCGAAAATGAACATCAAACCATCCAGCTAATGCTGCTAATCTTGTTCTATCTCGCTGATTGGCAATGTAACTTGCGCTCTAACTTCTTGAATCTCATCAACCGTTCTTTGTCAAGCAATCAATTTCCTTAATAATGACTTGCCCTATAACTTGGTTTGGGTGAAGATTATTTTCCATTGAAGACTGCAGAAGAATACAACCATCTGTACATTAAGATTGATGGCAAAGGCACATAAAAACATATATATACACAACACTTAGGACCAAATCCTTGAAAGATTATTCATTGATCCTATATTGCATATAGCAAACAAGTATAGACTTCAAAAACCTGAAATTTACATCCCAAGACTGCAGTCATGAATGATTAGAGAAATAATTGCGCAAATAATCTACATCCCAAAGGGCAGAAATACATTTCTTGTTTAAATAAAATGAACTATGACCACATTTCAATATAATAGATTGGGGAAAAGGAGCCAATTAGGTCGAGGGCCAAATTATTCTAATGACATCTTAAAATACTCAAAGGACAAGCAAGAACTACAAATCCATGAATAGTTACGATGTGTCATTTGGCGAAGGAGTGCGATCCAAGTTTATCAATAATCTCAGCAGCATTCATAGCATTTGGAAGATCTTGCTTGTTAGCGAACACAAGCAACACAAAGATCTCGTAACTCATCCCGCAATCGATTGCCATGTGTGTAAACCAAGAACTATTGTAAACAATTAAAATACACAGGGAATAAACAGTAGTATAAGACTTTCATTAAACTACAAGAAAGCCTCATAAATGTTTCCAATGAGACCATCAGCACCGACCTTCCCATAAAGTCAAAGCAGTGATTTAGTGATTCGTCAATAAATTTCTAATTTGTAGGATAGTATATCCTAGTGCCTATCTCCTCCATCTTACACAATAGCATGTTAGGAAAATGCTTACTCTAAACCATTCAATGATAGGCATCATCATAAAGCATTGTAAATGAACAAACAAAATGTTCTCATTTGTTGTGATAAATGGCATGATCTGTCAGAAGTAGCTGGTTGTTAAAATCATATTGGAAAATCAATGGGAATCCATCTGATTTTCTTCATCACCCAGAATCATGCGCATATCAACCCAACAGAATCTCTAAAGAATATTAAAACTGTCTACTTAGTGATAAACAGAAGGCTTCGTATAACAAAACATGGGCAGTCGCAGTCGAAGTACAAACTCTTACAGGGCAACAACAGATTAGACGGCTAAACTTGCAGCGAAATGATTGCAAAATTAGAGAAAATCGAATACACAGAGGACTGCATGTAACAGCACAAGAGTAGGTTAGTTCAACAACAGGGTCAGTTTTGTTTAGCCTCACATAAACAAATGATCGCTAGTTGATAGCTTAACCCGCTCATAATAAAGAACATCGAGCTACTGAGTCGCATGCACAAGAAATCCATTGAAGGGACATGTAAGAGGAAGGAAAGCTTACCCGATGGTGTCGTAGTAGTTCCATCCGACCTCCTTGGAGAGCTGGCCGAGGAGGCAAGATTTGTGTCCAGTGCAGCCTCGTAACCCTACAAAACCGCACCAAAAGAACGCCATCAAATAACAGACGGACACACCCTAGTCGCGCCAGATCTAGATGACATGCAAATCCCACTTACTTGAGCGCGTCGGGGATGACCATGCGCTTGGTCTGTGCATGCGGCGGCGGGACGCCCTCGTACACCTTGAGCCGCCGCGCCGCCACCCCTCTTGGTCTTGTGCGGAATCATCCCGCCAAGCACAGCTCACATGCCATCGAAACACAAATCGAAATGGAACAACGAAGCAAACAAAAACACCATGGATCTGCGCGTTGTTCCCCTACCCGCGGACGGTGCGCCAGAGGATCTTGGCGGGGGAGCGGAAGTGGATCGGCCCGTGGGATGGCTTGGTGTTCATGCTGCCTCATTGTATTGGACAGTTTACAACATGAATGAATGGCCTCACCTGAAGCATTCAAGCAATAGGAAAATATGTATAATTAATATAGAACAAAATCCTGAGGGAATTTTAGCATAGTACTTTTCTTGCTGTAGATGATTGTCAGCATACCCACCTTTTGAAAACAAAAAAGAGATGAATCCTGATGCTCTGACTTTCTCCTGTGTAGAAGAGTTGAAAAAGAACTTCAGATTAATACTTTGGTTTAACAAAATAATACATTATGGGATGCGAACAACTATCAAGAAAAAAAATATTGGAAATCTACATTCAACACTAAGAAAAGAGCACAATAAGCACAGAAATTGGTAAATATGACATCCTAAACGGTGTAAGTATCATATGTTCAATTCATCAATCAGTCTTACCAAGATCAAGAAATCCTTCGTACTTCTATTCTCGTCATCAATCTCCCTGTCAAAAGTCTTCTATTCTCGTCATCAATCTCCCTGTCAAAAGTATCTCCTCGATTTGCACTACATGGGCAAGGAACTATCAGATATATAGACTTCATCAGATATCTAGACTTCGTATGGTCATTCATGCCAGTAGGGTAATAAGTATGGCACACAAATAAGTATGCGATACCTTCTTCCAACTATGAAGCGTACTACAATGCCTTTTTCTTCTTCTAGTTTCTTCAACATTGAACCTGCGCATAGAAGTAAATTTAAACCACACAGACAAGAGAGCATTTCTTACCCAACGAAGAAGTTGGGAAAATAATGAAATAAAGAAAACACATTTTTATCTGTATGAACAGAATGTCTTTTAAAATAATTAATTTAAAAAGGGTACCATTACCACAATACTTCATTATGAGGATAATTAAAAGTGCAACATTTACTCCTAGATTCATTCAACCACCTACGAATGCCAAATTCTGAAGATTGTTGATCAAATAGTAATAATTTTACAAAAGACAAGCTCTATGTTGAGGTCTTTCATACTCTGGTGCATCTTCAGAATTACATACTTGTACAACTTGAAATCACCAAACTTATACTACACTTTTTTTCCCTTTTCGTATTTGTAGCTTCAGGACAAAAGCATAAAATTCGCGAATACACACAACATGAATTTAATTTTTTACAGCTAAGAAAACTATGAACTTACTATCTGGTGAACGATCGCCATTAGCTAATACAGTCACGATTTTACTTCGTTTTTCAAATTCATCAACTTCTATCATGAAACAATAGCATTAACCGACGGTATCCTACTATCCCACGGCAACACATCACGAACTCTGGTTTCAAAAAATACATCACGAACTCTTCCAAAGACAAGCCAATGGCAAACGTGGTTCCACACAAGCCAATGACAACGTGAGAAGTGAATCAATTACCGCGATTGGGGTCGAGCGATCGCCGCCGCCGAACCGGGAGCCGGTGGAGACGGCCGAGGTCGGTGAAGGAGGTGGGTAGCTCGGGAGTGGAGGCGAGCCGCCGCCACGAGCACGCCATCCATGATGAGCACCTCGTCGTCCGTCGTCTCGCGACATTGGGAGTTGAGGAAGAGGAGGTTTCCCATCTTCGGCGTTGGGAGACCTCGGGGTAGGCGCGCCATGACAGAGCGAGACCAAGCGAACACGGCGGCCGAAGCCCTAAACCCTAGCTCAGCCCTCCTAATCTCGCGCGCACCTTTCCGGGACGCCGCGAATAGCCATCTCTTGGATCCCACGCCGCCTCGCCCCGCCGCGCGCGGCGGCGGCTGTGGTGACCACCGCAGCGCTACCTTGTCGGCCGGCGCTTCCTCCGTCGCCGCGGGGTCCTCGCCGAGAGGAGCCGCGACGGTCGGGCCGACTCTTCTGCGGCGATCCGGTGGGGCTCCACCCAGCCGCCGGTGGGAGGAGGAGGCGCGGTGGAGGATGGGGAGGCGGAGGAGGAGGCGCGGGGAGGATGGGGAGGCGGAGGGAGGAGGCGCGGGGAGGAGGGGAGGCGCGGGGAGGCGTGGGGCGGAGGAGCGGAGGAGGCGCGGGGAGGAGGGAGGCGCGGGGGAGGCGGAGGGAGCGGAGGAGGCGCGGGGGAGGCGGAGGGAGGGGGCAGCGCAGGTCGCTCGGGGGCGCGGGGTGGAGGGGTACTGCAGATCCATTGAAGGATGACCGTCGGATATGGTTGGGTAAAGAGAGAGAATAGAGGAGAGTTAATCTGGTGTGGACGTTTTTATGATGGTGTAATTATGGGTGCATATTGTGGTGTGGACGTAGTTAAGGTCATGACTGTAGAGCAGGTAATTGTTGGGTGGATGTAAAATAATTTGAACTGGTGCTTTATTAGTTTAGATATAGGGGGAAGAGGTCTACCCTCTCAGTAAAAAAAAATAGAGATCAAACTACGCAAGGTCTTGTTTTGTTGGGCTCAAATCTCAGTCCATCCATGTGGATGGCCTGAATTTTAGTTCAAATTTACGGCCCATCAATATGGATCTCAGTCAGGATAGATCTTCCAAATAAGTCTTAATAGGACTAATGAGGCTGCTCTCTCTAATAGGCCACATTAGGTAACATAGGCCGAGATACGCTTTGACACTTTGTACCATAGCTCTGGCGGTATCAAAATCTTCAGCTGCAGTCTTGTTGCAGAATTGCATGGAATACATTGGCAAACTGCTAAGAGAACAGAAAATGATTTTGTATATGCCGAAAAGGTGATTTTATGGTAGTACTACTCTAATACGAGAGTTCTGATTTGTCCTTCCTGTGTAAGGCCTCTGCATGTCTGTATTATGTGGCAGTCTGGTCGGAGCTGGCCGAGCGGTCAAATCAGCATGGTACCACAGTCTGGCTGGTTCCCTAGTTATCAGGGTTTGACCAGTTTGACCAATTCGGTCCAATCGGCCTGGCAATGGCAGTTAGACCGTCCATGTCTAAAATATCTAAGTAATTTTGGATATTTGTGGAAAATGGTCATAGGTCAAGTTTTGGAATCTAGGTCATTGCATTCATGGTGCATGAAGGAAGGTGCTTCTATGCTTTTCTAAATAGTGATTTGCATAATTTTTAAAACAACTTACCTCTTCATGTGATTTGATATTAGTATTACACTTGTTAGAGAGAAAAGTATAGATGCACTTCTCGTCATGTTTAGACTAACATGTGTCAAATTATGAAGAACTTGTGTCTAAAAATAGTTTCTTAGTCTTTGATGTACAGGGTGCTTCAAAGCAACCATGGTCGATGGAGTGGATCGGGACTAAGCTCAGGAGTGAGCTGGCGTATAGTTAAGAGAGCTGGGTAGGATAGTTGGACTCAAGTAAGCACAGGAGAAGACAAGGGATGTTGAAAGGAAGATTCGAGCAACGGTTCATAGAGTAGTACGATTGGTGCAAGTGGGGCATGGTCAAGAGAACCGACACAGAAAGACTTATTGATGCATGAGCCATTGGTAAACCTACACATTGCAAGCATGTGGATTGCTTGCAAAGGAGGAAATAACCTTGGACTAGTCTCGGGGAAGAAGCGAGGTCCATGGTAAAGGTGAAGGTGTTTCGGCGAGGAAGCCAAAATACCGAAAGTAGTAAAATGACCAAAATCATGGCACTTGGAGGGCATTTGGGAGCGGTTTAGGTCAAGAAGACGCTAAGGAGGCCAAGTGGATGGAAACTTACTCCTTATTGGTGTGGGCTTATGCACTTTGAAAAGCGCCCATAAGTCATGTGTTAAGTGTAAAACCCGGTGCGTGAGTGATTAATACGTTTTATGCAAATGTGCTAGTGGATAGTATCCATTAGGGTTAAATGTGGGTTGATTGCCTTATCTATTTGAGTTGGGGGGTTGGTGAGATCGGAACCAACCATCTTAGGGTTTGTGTGAGAGGCTTCCAAGGGAGAGAAGCTTTGTGTGTGTGCTCTTGGGAGAGAGAACGTTGTCCTCTAAAGTGAAGTGGTTATAAAATTTTTATCTACAAGATGCAGTAGATCAACCTTGTTCATCTCCATGGTGTTTTTTCGATCTTGTTGGTTCTGCATTTATTTTGGTTGGAGTTTTTACTCTCTTTCCTCTTTTCTCTTGATCTTGATGGTTCCATGGATGTGTAAGAGTTGGTAATGCCTCATTAGGATCATATGCCATCAATCTAGGAAATTGTTGTAGCAAGATTTAGGAGTTTGCTTGGTTTGGCATAATTTGGAGCACTTCTTATGAAATCGTGATCGTAAGGTTTTGGCCTTGAATCCTTCGGTGTTCTAGTTTACTGTAACATCCCAAATTCTGGAAGTTCAAAAATATGAGAATTTTAAAACTTTTCTTGCATTTTGCTGGCATTCAAATATCTTCTGAATGTTTATTTGAAATCTTTTGAGTTTGGTGGCATGCAAATTAATAGTCAGGGATAATCCCAAGTGCAAAAAATGAACATGTAAACATTACAGATCATGAATTCAAAGTAACAAAATCCTGAATTCAAATTTCAAGTCAATAAAATAAAAACCAAAGGTTGGATATTCAGAAGCCTATATATACACACAAATCAGCTACAACATTAATTTAAAAATAATAAGTCAAACATATGAAAAACTAAAATCATAATAATAAAAGAAATGAAAAGTCCGAAGCAAGGGAGTTATGGATTTAAATCCAGGAAAATTAAGCACAAACCTAAGTTCATCTTCAAATTGAAAACCAAAACCTGGTGGCCAAATAAGTAAAAGTAAATTTTATAAATCCGTTTGTAACCAAGTCAAGCCAAAAAATCAATTTAAGTTTAAATTCAGATTCCATGAATTAAAAATCCAAATCAATAATAATAATAAGGAGAAGAATTTAAACTTTTATTGGCTTTTCTTTCTCTCCCTTTTCCCTTTTCTCTCCCCTTATTTTCCCTCCCTTTCTCTCTATGCCATGTGGGCCCCCTCCTTTTCTTTTCTTCTCTTCCCTCCTCCCTCTCTTTCTCCCTTTTCTCCCTCTGCCTGCTGGGCCCGAGCCCTGCCCCGCCTCGTTCTTCTTTTTCCTCCTTTCCTTTTTTTTCTCCCGGCTGAGCTCTCTCTGTATCACCCCCTGTTCCTCCGTCCTCTTCGTGACAGCCACGCTTGCCCCCATCTCGTCGCGCACGTCACCACGCCCGTGAATGCATCACATCCTACGTTTTCATCGCGTCACCACGGCCTGCTCCCGTCATTTCTCGTCGACCAGCCATGCCCTGCTAGAAGCTCCCACATCGCCCTGTCGGCTCGCCCCCTTTAAGTGTGCGCGCACCTTCCCAAACGCCTCACCACACCTCTGTCTCCCTCCCATCGTGGCGAATTGTCCTCCTGTGCCTTGTAGCTAGCCGGCGGCCCCCCTTCTTCTCCATCTCCGGCCACTGGAGACCGGCCAGACGGGGCTGTCCCTGGCCGATTCCTCTGCACCAGAGCTCTAGCGCGGCCTCATCAACTCGTCCCCACCGCCGATTGGAGCTATGGCCTGCCCCAGCTCGCCGGCGACATGAACCTTCCCGCGCCACCGTAGGCCATCGTCGTCAGCTCGCCACGGCCTCTTCCCCGCTCGGCCAATCCCATGGTGAGTGTCCTCCTTCCTTACTCTTGCTCCAGAGCCTACCAATTCTTCCTCCCCTCCACGTCGGCGCCGCCGCCCCGAGCCCACCTCGTCGCCGGCCGCTTTGGATTGCCACCCGCCCGCCTCGCCGTCGCTCCGGCCACCGCGCCACCACCCCTAGTTTCCTCCTGCTCCGAGCAATGCATTTTATTGGTTGCGCCAGCCTCCCCGGCCACCGCCTGTCGCTAGCAAGCTCGGCACCGTGCGCCGCCCGCCTCCCCTGTTTTGATTCCCAACCACTCTCACCTCTTCTTACTCTCTACACAGATTTCATCAGCCCAGGCCTTCGGCCCATTTGGCTAGCAGCACGCGCGTTAAAAACCAGCAGCTGTAAGATCGAGGAGGCCGACTAGAGGGGGTGAATAGGCAGTTTAAAATTTTGTTCTAACTTAGGCTAACAATTTTAATTTTAACAATTTCTTAAATCAAGTAAACAGTGTATCTACTAAATCAAACTAGAATGGCTCAAGATAATTCTAGCACAAGTAATTAACTAAGAGCAATTTCAATTAACCTAGGTCAAAGTTTGCTACTCTAACTAAACAAGCAATCAAATAATTCAAATGAAGTAATATTGCTTGAATGAAAGAAGGCACAATAGAGCAAACCACAATTGACACAATCACTTTTTACCATGGTGTTCGGAGACTTGCCGGTCTCCCCTAGTCCACATTGAGGTACACCCAAACGAATCGGACTGGCTCCACGAATTGAGCCTAATCACCTCGATCACTATCGGTAGCCCTTTCCTTCTCCGGGTAGGCGAGCTCCAAGCCTTCACAATCTTCCGGGCCTTCTCACAACCTTCTTGAGAAGATCACCGAAAACTCCGCCAAGCCGTCTAGGTGCCGGCAAGCACCAAGAGTAATGAACCACAGCGGCTTGATCACACACAAGTGCCAAATGGATCAAACTAGGATGCAATGCACTAGAAATCGCTCAACTACCTCAATTTAATGCACAAGAGAGAAAAGAGGTGTGAGAGGTTGCTATAAGCTCAAAGATGTTCAATGGGGGTTCAACAACATGTCCTTGTGCTGGTGGGGTTGAATTTATACCCCCACCAACCTCAATTAGCCGTTACATTAAACAATCCTGAAAAAATCAGGGAAATCGAAACTACCGCAGTTATGTGGCGGTATACGATTTCCGCCGCCGGTCGTAACGGCTATGTCGGGAGTCGGCAACCGTTGGTCAATGAGTGCGGTACTTTCGCCGTTAAAATCGCGGTACTTTCGGAATCCCGGAAGTTCCGATATTTCTCCGGTACTTCCGATCTCAGCGAGTTCAAGTTTAACTCTGGGCGCTCTCTGGAAATAAAGTTCCGCTCGGGAGGCCGGAACTTCCGCGCTTGCGATAGTTCCGCCGTTCACCCCACGGTACTTCCGATTTCTGAGAGACTAACTTAAACTCCGGCGCTCGAAAACGTTCGCGGCGCGCAGTATTACCGATCGGAAGTTCCGCGCTTTGAACGCCGGTACTTCCGAAAATTCTGACACTGCATGATTTTGATTCAATTATAATTTCTAAATGTATGCATGATCCTAAATTGATCCAAGAGACATATTTGCATGTGATCAAGCCTTTTACCATGATCCCTCTTAATAGTACGGCATCTATGCTATAATCCAGTCTTCCACCCTTTCTCCAAGACCGGTAAAATTAAAATAGCCCTAAACTATTTACCTTGTCGCCTTGGAACTCTTTAAATCTTTGTGAAATATTTTATGACCCTCTTTCTTCGCCATTTGGACTTATCCTTTCAAACACTTAACGCACATATTAGTCCCATGATCACATAATGTCATTAATTACCAAAACCAAAATTCTTAGGGGTCTAGAAGCTTTCAGCAGCCCTTTAGGTCCCGAGTTCGATTCTAGCCGACCGCAACTTTTCCACCCCATTTTATTTTAATTTTTGTAATCCATATCAAGCAAGAAAAATTAAGGAAAATTAGAGAATAATTTAGAGAAGCTAATAAAATTTAATTAGGAGGTAAAAGAGATTATGTAGGATCTAAATTTGGATTAGTTATCATTAATGTGCCTTTAGTATTTATTTTAAATCTAATTAATAATTAAAGGCATTAATAAAGAAAAGTGGCTTTGGTTAAATGTGCAAATTTAGTAAAGATACCCTTAATTATAATGGAAATATATGTCCAATATTTAACATGCCATCTTAAATAAACCTTAGAGGTAGATTTTGCTAAATAACAAATATTAAAATATAACCCTATATAACCAGCTTTACCCAGATATATAAATTTAAATTAAAACTAAAGCTAAGCCTAATAATAATTGAAGTATAGACGAAATGATTGAGCATGATTGAGCACGGAATTAAATCTTAACGTTAGATTTAGTAAACAAAAATACTGAGCATGATTGAATATAGCAAGCTAAGACCCGAACAAATGGATCCTAATTCAAATGATGCCTAGTAATAACTAAGGGTATATAAAGTATCTTACCACAAAATATTATAAATTCGGACTCTAAGGTTAATTCGATAAGCTAAAAGTTGTATACATCGCATATAGCATATGCCCTGAAGATTAGCGCTCGACAAAAACAATGCTTAGCTAAACTCGTACACCGAATCATAGGTCTAACATGACTCCTGGAATTTCCTTGATAAATACAAAAATAATAAAAGAAACTATTAATAAAACGATCGAGTCGTCATATTATGCCATCAGCTATACCTAGCTATCTCCGAATACTAAGAAAAAATAATATCATGAATATACCTTTGTCATGACCCATCCTTTGATCTCCGTTTTGACAAGTTTCCCTGCCATTTCTCACATCACTCCAACCACTATGACTCCGACAATACTCCGCGCCCAATCAACCTTGTCTTAAATCACCTATTTAATCATAATAAAAATTAATCAAGTTCAATTGGATTTATTTGGACCTTTTGAGTTATTTGCATTTATTTGGATTCAGTTGCTTATCGTGTAATTAGAAATTGGAGTCCTGAAGATTCAATGGATCAAGTGAGATCAAGATCGAGGTGAAGATAAAGACCAACGACGAGAAAGCTTGAGTGAGCTCAAGACCGCGGTAAACCGCGCAAGGCAAGTCAATACTTTGATCATGTTGAGCCTACATTTTCTGCAAAATACTTTGGTTTAAATTATCAAACTGCATGCTGTTATTTTATATGCAAATATACATTTAATTTAAGATTCTAGTTATATGCCCATTGTTTAACTTGACTAATATTACACCTCCTTTGGAATATTTGATTATGTGAACCTTGTCACCCTAGTAAAAGTATAATGGTAAATTTTCAAAAATAAGTCCGTAATTATATGCCATGCTTAGTACTGCGTAGATACTCAGGGGCACTGAAATGCCCCAATCATCATTATCATTTTTAATCATGAGAAACTGGTTTGGGCAGTGATGGTGGTAATGACTGGTGTATTTTGAAATGATTATTTTATGCCCCCAAAAATCTCAAATTGCTTAACTATCTGGGCGGATGATTCGAGGGTGTGTGTGGTGCAGTGGAAGCACAAAATGGGTAGTGGTAGAACCGCCCAGATACCACTAAGGACTGAATCTTGTCATGACCTCCTATGTAAAACAGTACAACCACAAGTCTGCAAAGTGCAACTTGGCTAAGTAAATTTATCAAAACTCACAGACTCATCTCACCGGTAGTGGATAGGAGTAGATATGCAAGGGCAAGGGGAGGCCAAAAGGGACACTGAGAGGAGGGTGAAGTTTTCTCGTTGTGCTAGCGCTATGGAGAGTGGAGTCAAATGCGCTAGTATCTATGGCGAACATCCCATGCAACGTATGGGACCCACCGCAAGTGGGAGCAGCCCATAGGGTGAGATGACAAAAGGGGCTAGATACTTTGAAAAGTCACTGTGATGGTCTACTCAACCACGTGACTAAGGAATCATGTAGTGCAATGAGCGGATTGTCTCTTGTGGTGAAAGTGTGCAAGCTCTGCAGAGTCAAAACTATTCAAATAGCCATGCCCACGGTCACGGACGGACATGGGAACTTAACCAGATATAGTTCTATTTCAAAAACTTTGTGGGTGGGAATGGAAAAATGGTGGGCAGTGGAAAGCCCTGATTTGTGTTGCCCTAGGTGTCGCCCCAGTGATTTGTGCAAAAACCATGTAATGGTGGATGGAATCTGGATCGCTGTTATGATTGTTTTCTTTTATGCATTATGTTCAAACTACTAGGTCTCAGGGAATTTCTATGTATCATATTTCACAAAAAAAAATAAATAAAATACTTCTTTTCCTACAAAATGATTATAGGGGAGAATAAATAGAGTTGAAAACAAAGAAGATGGATGTTTGTGGTAAACACAAAGATGGTGGATTTTGTGTCGATTATCAAAAGGAAAGGATAGTGTGAATTCTGGGAAAATAAATTGGTGGATCCAAATTAAATGTATTGGATTATCATTGGATTGTAGAGTGAATAGATTCGCTAGATGGATGAATTAAATGATTTTAGAGAATTAGGGAGTGCAAAAGTAATTGTTGGATTTCGACACTAATAAATAATATAAATTCTTGGGAGATGTTGGCAATATTGGAATTAACAGAATTTGATCAGTTACTAGATGAGTCAATTGAATTTTTGGAAATTTGGAGGTATGATAACAACTATTGGAGTATACACTTGATCAATAATATTCCTAGTGGATGTATACTAGTGAATTAGTTAGAGATAGATAATGGAAAATAAGGTTGATTACTGGAAGAACAAATTATGGTTTTTGATGAGGACTGAATTGTTAGGAAGTCCTGATACAAATGATATCGGTGGATTTAAAAATAATTATGTTGGATAATTGTTAGAGTTCAGAAGTGAAGAGTTGATGAATAGCAACCTCAAGATTGGATTGTTAGGAATTTAGAACACAAAAGATATTGGTGAATCTAAAATAAAGGATACTGAATTTTATTAGACTGAGGAATTGATCAAATTGGTAACTAGTGAATCTACGATTGGATCTATGAATTGGGGGTAAAAATTTAGATTCATATGAGAGTTGGTAGCCCCAATTTGATTAATGGGATTTTTAGACAATGCAAGGGGAATTGTTTTATTGGTGAATCCAAATTAAAGGTATTGGGTTATCATTGTAGAGTAAACAGAGGGGCATGTAGTGGATCTGAGATTGGGAGTATACAACCATCTGAGATTAATTTACAAATTTATGGTGGAAGTTAGGATTTATGCGAAAATAAGACACCCATGGCTGGATTAACGAAAAGGTGGGTAATAATATAGAAAGAGTATGATCGGTGGATTAAACAAATGATGACACTCGCTGTTGGAGTCTTAGACAACAATCAATATAGAAAGTGTATAATCGGTGGATTAATTAAATGATGACACTCGCTGTTTGGAGTCTTAGACAGCAACCAAAATAAAAAGTGTATGATCGGTGGATTAAATAAATGATGACACTCACCGCTTGGAGTTTTAGGCAGCAACAATAACACCATAATTAAATAATAAAAATAATACTAAAAGCAATTCTCTGCAAATAAAATAACCTGAGCCTCTCCTTTGATTAGCCATGCATATTATTTGCACTCTGTGTATTGGCTTGCGGAGCACGGTGGTTTGTGCTCACTCTCGCTCTCACAAAAAATTCAGAATCGGGAACCAGATCGCTACGCTTCAACAATACTCTTGGTCGTGATGGCGAAGAAGACGAAGATGTCAAGGGCTAGGTCGCGAACCCCCAGTTGGCTGCCTGTGGGCATGTCCTGAGGGTCCTACCTATGTGCTTCGTTTCTGTTGCTGCATTTTTTTGATTTCGGCCTAATCGGCCCATGTGTAAGACTTCTATTATATTTATGCTTCCACATGATTTGTATTTTGATGTTCATTTCTGTATCTGTGAGCACTATCTACTGATCCAAGGAGTAGTGCTGTGGAATCACAGAGGATTCCGGATTATAAAATCTGGGTTCGACATTTACTACGATATGTGGGAACCTATCTAGAACCATCTTAGACATATGCCAAGTTTGTGAGTTTTGCTCTATTTTTGTACAACTATGCTTGTTTTAAGGAAAAGTTAGAACTTTGGTCTAGATTCATGTGATCCTTGGGTAGATGTGAGACTATGTGGAGGTCACCCCATGGTTGTGATGAGTAATTGACTCTTGATCTAGGAAGAGTGAGTTTGGTATTTGAGGTTTGAGCTGACTTTGCAAAGTCGTAAGCCTTGAGAATGGTCGGCAAACCGCTTACGACCACGTTGTCGGCAGCATATGGTTAGTAGTAGCTGTTACGACCACTTTGGCTATGGTCGAAAGCTGTTATGACCACGTTGACCATGGTCAAAAGCTCTTACGACCACATTGGCCGTGGTTGAAAGTCAGCAGAAGGGTTTATGACCACTCTGTCACTGGTTGGAAGCCAGCTGGACCATTTACAACCACTTTGCTGGGAGTCGGAAGCCGAAAAACAAGTTTACGACCACTTGGTTGGAAGTCAAAAGGCGGCTACACTGTTTACGACCACAATGTTGAAAGTCGGAAGTCTGCTGAAGGAGTTACGACCACTGCAGAGCAATTTGAACATGGTCGAAAGGGTTTATGACAACGTTATCGTGAGAAGTGGTCGAAAGTCGAAGCTTCGACAGCTGCGGTTGATAGTTGGCAGATGAGCCACGACCTCGTTGGGTAGTTTGTGGCCTATGACCACGTTATCGCGAGAAGCAGTCGGAAGTCGAAGCTTCAACCGTGGTCGAAAGTCAGCAGACTTCGACCATGACCACGTTGGGAAGTCGGCGGACTCCGACCACGTTGTGATGCGGTCGGTTGTGGTCAAACGCGGACGGACGTGCTTGGGACAAGGTCTGACGCGGTTGATTGTGGTCAAACGCGGTCGGACGTGCTCGGGACGTGGTCTGACACGGTCGGTTGTGGTCGAACGCGGTCGGACAAAGTCGGAGCGTGGTCGAAAGTGGTCGAACGAGGTCGGATGACTTCATTTTGCGGTTGGACGTGGTCGGAAGGGCTTCGACCACGGCGAAAAGTGTTGTGCGTGGTCGGAAGGGGATTCGACCACGGTAATCTCACTGTACATGGTCGGTGGATGTTTCGACCACGGTGAAACTCACTGTACATGGTCTGAACGGGGTTCGACCACGGTGGAAAGCGATGAACGTGGTCGGAAGGTTCTTCGACCACGTAGTAAGCGGTCGTAGCTTCTAGTAATCGGTCATAATGACATCTGGGGTGGTCATAACGATCTGGGATGAGGTCGTAGGCTTTGAGCGTTGGGTAAGTTGGAGGCCAAGCTAGCGATGGTCGTAGCGGTGTTATGTGAGGTCGTAGGCTGCGGGGAGTCTATGATGAGCTCAAGTGCTTCTCTGTCGTGTGCAACAGAGTGGTCGTATGGTGTCTAGACCTTGTGTGATAAAGTTGTAGCAAGCTAGCGATGGTCGTAGCAGGTTGTTACCTGGTCATAGCTCGTGCTGCTTGGTCGCAGCAAGCTACTCGGTGGTCGTAGCAGCCTAGCGTGTGGTCGTAGGCTGCTGACACTTCATGAATTGTTCTTTCGAGCGGTCGTAGGGGGTTTACAGCCAGATGTTTTGCTGTGATTATGCACTGAGATCGTGTTGGGTATGCTGATTGATGATCTAGTGTTTTGTGCGGTGCTATGTGACGGTTTGCTTGTCTGTGTGCTTGCAGGACTTCATAGCTAGGTCATGGTGAGGCGTAGGAGGACTGGGACTAGGCACAGGAGGTGTTGAGGTCCAGATGGTCAGAGACGCCGAAGATGATCGAGGCTGGTGAGGTGGTTGCAAGGTTGCAGGACTTCGGAGCTATTTCATGGTGAGGCGTGAGAGGATCGGGACTAGGCACAGGAGGTGTTGATGTCCAGACGGTCGGAGACGCTGAAGATGATCAAGGCTACTGAGGTGGTTGCAAGCCGAGAGACAAGGAGCTGGAGTTGGAGCTACCGGAGGTGGACACGACGGGCAACGACGAGGAGGACCGGGACTAGACTCAGGGAGGAGTCGAGGTCCAGACGATCAGGATGTCAGGTGCGGTTGTGTGCAGCAAAGCAGACTGGGACTAGACTTAGGGAGGAGTCGAGGTCCAGTCGGTCGGAGGCAAGGCGCAGTCGTGCGAGGACAGGAAGCTTCCGGGAAGGTTCTTGAGGGGCAATTCGGAGAATTGACTCAAGGCTGCAAAAGGGGAGCTGGTCTGTTAAAGCAACTGTGTCTTGTCGATGGTTACGGGTTTTCGCGAGAGTGCACGTGTGTAAAATCTGGTGTTAGGTGGGGTTAACGGGTGATCCCCAGTGTGGACTAATGGGTGGATCCATTAGGTCAAGGTTTGCGTGTGAGCCTATAAAAGGAGAGGCGAGGCAAGTGTTAGACTTGAGTTGGTCGGCTGAGCCTTGGCAGCTGCCGCCTCTCCCTCCCATGGGAGTCTATCTATGTGAGTGTAGCTCTAGGGTTAGAGCGTGTCCTCCCAAGGTGAGTGGCTGTTGGGAGTGTCCGTGAAACTTTCATGTATGCAATCATTCATCTCTCCACATCTATATGAGTTGTGTTCATTGTTTATTGCTTGGGTGTCTTGATTGCAGTTTCTCCGTTCGTCCTCTTTTCTGTGTTCTTGGCTATCTCTTGTTCTCGGTTTGATCTTGTTGATTGTTCTTAATCGCAGTGATATGTGGATTGTGCTCCAAGCTAACTTGGCTAGCTTTGACCCACGAGCGATTCTAATCAACGATTTCGGTTCGTGAACTCGGTTCTTGTGTGCTCTCAAGCAAATCACAAAAGGTCTCAATCTGATTGATAAGATTTCAATTCAAGATTGGAATTGCTTCTTGAGACCTTAAGCAACGTGCGCGCAAAGTTTCTTGGCCAGACGAACTATTAATCGAAAGTTATTTGACGTTTGGCTGTTGCGGTCGAGCACCTCGCTGCTTGCTCTATTTTGGTTTCGACCGTGTCGTCTGTTTTAGTCTCAGCAGAGAAGTCTTGCCTTCTTTGGATTTTCTCAGACAGAGGGTGTGTTCTTGCTTTATTTGAAGTCTCATGACAAATCGATCCATGAATCAAAAGATATTCGAAAATCGGATCTTGCAATCAAGCGCTTCACTGGCCTATTATGTTCTGCTTACGTTCTTTTTGGCTGCTTCTCTTTTTCGATCGGTAAAGACTTAGATCGGTTGCTTTCTTTTGCGCTGGTTTTCGAGTGCTTGATGGTCGTAGATCTCGTGGTTGTGTGCCCCCACGGTCTCATGAGGTGTCTGCGACCGCAGTCGGCTATAGGCACTAGTCGATCTTCAACCACGTTGATCGTACGACCATGCTATTGGCCTACGACTACGTCGGTTCCGACCGCACTCATCTTTCGATCTCGTTGGTCTTGATTTGGTGGTTATCGACTACAATGAATCCTGTTTGATCATCGATTTCCTACCAAGTTGCTTTTCGGTCGAGTGGTCGAAGTTACGACCATTGTACAGGCTATCGACCGACTTGTCGATTTCTGCCATGGTGTCGGTCTCGACCACATTGTCTGCCCAACTACGTTGTCTGTTACCGACCACCTTGTGTCTCTGCTGAGTGGTCGAATGTGAGCACATTGAGCTTCCGCCAAGTGGTCGTAATTTGACCACACAATGCTTTGATCTGGTCGTTAGGTAGTCTGAGTTCCTTTGTTTTCTAGTAGACCTCATATTCTAAATTTTCATAGCTTTGTAGCTATTGGAGAAAAGGAATATGTTAATATTTGGAGGAAAAATCTTTAGGCACCATTCACCCCCCTCTGTTGCCTCATCCAGTCCTACAGTAGATTAGATTCTTGCTATCTATGGCAAGGTGTGTGCAAAGTTTCTTTGGAGATCGCACCTTTTGGGTTTTGAGTTGGGCTATTTTTGTTATTCTGGAATAGGGGCAGTTAGATCGCACCCTACAAGCAGTCAGACCAGAGCTCCCTCAGTTGTCTGACCTCTAGCCGATCCAAACGCTGGGTCAATAGCGGTTAGACCGGTTGCCTGGAGTTGAACTCCATTTTGCTTTCACATTTGTTTGTGTTCCTTCTAAGTGAGCTAATCTAATCTTCCTGGTTTCCAATAGCTAATGGAGTGAAGATTTTTGAATACGTTCTGGGGAGGTTGGATTTGAAGGCGCCCTCCGATTGGTGAAGATTTTTAGAATACGTTCTGGGTAGGTTGGATTTGAAGGCATCATTCACCCCCTCTGATTGCCATCTCAGGTCCTACAAGTGGTATCAATGCATGGTTAGATCTTCTTGATAGATCTTAACTGGTCTAAAAGCAATGGCATCGAATCATTATTTCACTAAGCCACCAATTTTCATGTGTATGAATTGTCCCTATTGGATTGCTTGCAAATCGGCCTACATCCAGGTTAAGGGCAACCAATTTGGGCAAAAGTCAAGAGACTTTATGTTGTGCCTACCGATGACCAGACCATTCTGGTAAATACTTCGGATGTTGAGGCAAACAACAAGGAACGCAATTTCTTGATTCAACAGCTTCATAAATCTGAGTTTAATCGAGTAGCTCACTTAACTTCTGCTCACGAGATCTGGAGGACCCTAACTAATTATCATGAGGGCTCCAGAGCGATCAAGGAAGTGAGACAGAACTAATGAGTACTCAAAGTTTGAGGAAAAGCTTGGTGAATCTTTGGATGAGTTGTTTGCTAGGTTCACCAAGATTCTCAGCAACCTTCGTACGGTTGGCTTGACTTATTCTGAGTCTAAGAATACATGCCAAGTGCTTAGTGCCCTAGATATGAAGGTTTAGGGGATGAAGATTACATCAATCAATGATAACACTGTCATGAGTGAGTTTTCCTTGGATAAGCTCTACTCGAGGTTGAAGACGCATGAGATTAACTTCATCTCTCGTCTCCCTAATACAGAGCAGATGGCTCTTGTGATTGACCCCATGAGAAATGGCTCTTCTCAATCCTTGGATTTTATCTCTAGATTTTCCTTGGCTGCTTTGCATGGGATGAGTTGTGAGCAACTTGAAAAGCTACTTGAGGAAAACTTAGCCCTCCTATCCACAAAATTCATAAAAGCTTATCACAATGTGATGATTAGGAAGAGAAGAGGTTCCTTCTTTTGCTTTGAGCGTGGTGAGCCAAACCACATGTGGGCAAACTGCCCTAAGCCAAATGACAAGGAGGAGAAGGTGTACCACAAATCTTCTCAAGCTCGAGATGATAAGAAGCCCAACTCTGACAGTTGATCAACTAGGTCCTTACCGCTCTTGAGACTGTAAACATGAGCGATGTGGACTCAAAGACTGAAGACAAGAATGATTGGAGAGGCAACAAGAAGAAGGGGATCACTGACTTCACTAGCATGTGCTTCATGGCATTTGAGGACATCATCGACGGCAATTTCGAGGACGCATTCGATGGTGGATCCATCTTTAGTGATGATGTTTTCCCTTCTATAGAGGATATGAAATGTGCTATCATCACTATGGTAGAGAACTTGATAAGGAATATAAGAAAATTGAGAATTAGGATTGTGTGTTGATACAACAACAACAAAGCCTTTTGTCCCAAATAAGTTGGGGTAGGCTAGGAATGAAACATTCTCAAGTTCAAAGAGATGATAGCCTTGAAATAAAACCTACAATGCTAAAACCCTAAGCCGTACATCCTGTTATCTGAGTCGAGAGCCTAAAACACTGCCCCTAACTTTCTTATGGTTCCGGTATGTGGATCGCTAACTTCCATGCACTCCTATCTACAACTAATTCTTTAGATACATTTCAGTCCCTCAAGTCTCTTTTAACTACTTTCTCCCACGTCAGTCTTGGTCGACCTCTGCCTCTTCTTACATTTTCAGTACGTCTTAAAATTCCACTATGTACCAGTGCCTCAGGAGACCTTCGTTGGAGATGTTCAAACCATCTCAAACGATGTTGGACAAGCTTCTCTTCAATTGGTGCTACCCCTACTCTATCACGTATATCATCATTGCAGATACAATCCCACCTTTTATCATTTTTACGCTTGTATCGGGATGCTTTACACACCAGACAAACATGTAAGCTAGCATACTCTTTACGGTACCGGATACAATTATTTGAACATGTATGTATTCTTTCTACTTCTATTCCCAATGAACAAAGAATCTTTTTGGCTTGGTAGGTGGTTCTCGGCAACACATTTCCCTTTGGAAGCATATCTGCTAGGAGACCTAACAATGCCATGAAACTCTTATCGGACCAACCATTGCTTGCCTTCAATTTCAACAGTTCTAGAACTGATGACAACCTCGTGTATTGCGGCTTGCAGCCCGGAAACAAAGGTTTCTCTGAGTCCTCCACCAAGCCCTCGAATTTCCAAACTCTCTCTCACTATAGTTCCCTTCTGCATCACATAGCATCTAATCTAGATTATCATCCTATGACCTATCCTCATGATCGAAAGCACAATCTACAACCAGCATATCATTCTCCCTCGACGATTTCATAACTACCTTCTTGTGTAATATTCTCTTCACCGTTACTGGTCCAACATTTGTACCCCTTTCTAAAACCCCTTCGAATCAAGTGAGTTTCGATCTGCGCTAAGTTGCTAAACATCTTTAGATTATCACAATCAATGCATGGACAATACATATATTACATACCCTTCTTCAACATATCCAGCTCGGCTGCTCTTTTAAAAGCAGACACGCCATTAATGTACTTTTCACTCACACGGTTCTCAACGTACATCCAATTTTGGTCCATCTACGCTACGCATATAACAAATCGGAATAGCTATACTTAATTACACATGACATCTATATTAGGTAGGTAGCTAGCTAGCCACATATTCATGGCACAATAATATTAAGTAAGAATATATTGAAGTAAACTAGGAGTACTTACCCATTTTGAAATTGAGCAAAGTACCATTATCTTTCTAAACCTAGCTAGCTAACTAGCTAGACCTAAACAAAAACCTAGCCATCATCTCTTTCAATTACAGGACATATAAGTTATTAGAAGCAATTGAGTACTAACCTCTGATCACTAAGAAGATGTATATAGATCTACAAGCGATATCTTTTCATCAAACTCTCCAAAGTCAGTCGCCTCGCTCCACTGATACAGCGCAATGAAAACAGATCTGTGTCGAGACCACGTACACCAGTATTTAATAGCATAGATTATCCCAGACGGTTCCAACCACAAACGGTCTATGTTACCAACATTATCACAGACCGTTCATATTAATAACCGTCTGTGATAATTCATAGACGGTTATTCATACAAACCATCTGTGATGTCCGTAATATCACAAACGGTTTGTTACAAGAACCGTCTGTGATGTCCACAATATCATAGACAGTTTTTTTACATGAACCGCCTGTCATGTCCGAAACTTTGACAGACGGTTATTAACACAAATCGTCTGTGATGTCTGACTTCACAGAAGATTATTGACACAAACTATTTGTGAGGTCTCAGTTATCACAGACGGTTCATGTTAATAACTGTCTGTGAAAATATCACAGAAGGTTGCTAGTATAAACTGTCTGTGATAGTTTAAGCACAGACATTCCGTATGAACCAACTGTGATGTATCTATCCAGTATAGCCTCTTTTGTAGTAGTGTAGCCTTATCCTCGTGTGCAACCGTATCCAATACAGGAAGCTTCTTCCGTCTACGTGTATACGTCCGGCCCCACATAACAGTAAGTGACCAAATGTAGCAATGAAAAAATAAAGACATTAGTTCCCTGAATGTTAGAACAGCGATGAGAGGTACATCAAACCAAATTACAACACTTATCACAAACATTGTTGCTTTGTGAAAGGTGCAACATATTAAGACAAATAACACAAACAAAGTTCGGCCGATATGGAAACTTGACAAACTACTCTTAACATATACCAAGTTGATCAATAAATTGCAATCTAAAAGGATAACAGCTACTAGCCCTGATCAAATATAAAATTTAATTGAAAAGCAGGAAAAAGGCAACCAACCTCAAGAACTTGCATCATATAATTGTTAAAACTCCTCAAGTTGTCCTTTTGTGCTTCTTGAATGGATGGGACAATTGCCATTTCATGAAGCTGAAAACACAGAATTCATGAGACGTACACTCAGTGAAATTTAGGAAACAATGCACTAACAGAGAGATATTAAATGTTCACCTGCTGGAGGTACTCCTCAACAGTACTTGCTTCAGATGGAAAAACATCCTCAAAGGTGGCCTACAAAACATCAAATCTAGCCACTACGATGTATACTCATAAGCAGTTCAGTGAGTGATATTCAAGAGCTGTAAATCTACAATAACAAGCAAAGCCATAGATGCACATAGAGCAATAGACCAGAAAACGATATTAGGGTAACATGTACTTGATAGGAAAGGAGGTTTGATTGTTACATTATAATAAAAATATGTGACCATTATATTATCTGCATTTGAGTAACCATCTTAATTTCACAGAAGAAAACACTACATTGCCGGAGCCTCAGCTAGATGGCTGTACTTCCATGTTGCTACAATCTTCAATATGGTTTCACAAAGCATTCACTTTGAGCCATCCAGACTAGGAAACGTGTGTCTGAAAGTAAAACTGAGATATTATTGTTTTAATACTGCTAATGGAAGCAAAAAGGGGGAAAGCCCTCAATAGTAAGTTATGTATACCTAGTATAAAATGCCATGAGTTGGGCATAAAGTAACTGAGTAAATACAAACAGAATATGTGCCCCATGTCTAACATATGTGGCCCAGATGTTACACATTGCAGTTTTTTATATGGAAAATAAAAACAAAATTGAGGCAGGGTGGTTGTTTGACTACACTCCACAGTGTAAGGTGAGTCTTGAAAAAACTATAGGACAGACGAGGTCTTGCAGCAGCTCAAACTCCGGAGTTGTTTGCAACATATTTCATGAAAGCTGCTGAACTCAAAACTCTGGTATGTTTAGTTATGATTTATGAATAACAATGAACTGTATAAAGATTAGTCCAAAATACAGTGATAATAAAAGTGAAGACAAGATAAGATGCGGTAATTAGCAAATACCAACATGGCAACATCTCTTCCTCAGTTGTTCATTTCAATTTTTTTTCAAGATGCTTTTCAACAACTTGTGCAAGGAGCAAAATCGTAAAAACGCTGATGTGAATATCATTAGGTTTGACATACGTTGCCCAGGTGCACCAGATCGAACTCAGTTCCATCTACTTGTAATAACACTATGTTCTAACAAATAGTAGCACGAAATGTATAAACCTTTATTTAACCAAAGGTCCAAAACAACTGCTCAATCTAACGGCCACCAGTCATTTTTATTAGGAATAAGTATATGACCCTATTTGTTTAGGTTTAGACTTTCTATTTTTTATTTCGGTTTATGGTTTTTGAGCTGCTCGTAAGAGAGATTACAGGGTTACACAAATTCGTGTGCGGTTTTGATCGATATAAATAAAGTTATTATAGTATGTACTATAATCAACTTGTACACCCCACCTTGAAAAGGTACTCCATTTGAAAGCTAATTACTGTACAAAAGTCAAAAAATATCTTTTAGAAGATGAAAAAATTCGAGCCTGTTCTTTACGGCTTCTAAAGCGGCTTTTGGCTTTTGCTACAGTATCTAACTTTCCAACGGAGTATTTTCTCAAGACGGGGTCTACAAGTTAATTATAGTATACGTTAAAAGTCCAACATCTGTACCAGCCAAAATCGCAAGCGGGTATCTCTCTATCTGTAATCTCTGTCGCGAATAGCCTAAAATTAAAAAATTTCAGCCAAAAACTATAAACCACAACTATAAGCCAAAAAAAGAATAGACCCGAAGAGGCACTTGGCTTATAGATTAAAGTTAGCCTTTTTGCTTAAGCAGCTTAAGGATATGTTCGTTTTAGCTTTGCCTTATAGCTTATTGGCTGCGGTTTATGGCTTTTAGGTTGTTCATGAGAGAGAGAGAGTACGGAGTAACATAAACTCGCATGCGGTTTTGGCCGATATAAATGAAGTTGCTATAGTGTGTACTACAATCAATTTATAGACCTCCCGCCTTGAAAAGACACTTCACTTGAAAGCTAGTGTTGTGGAAAAGCTGAAAAGTAGCTTTTAGAAACTGAAAAGAAGATGCCCTAAAAGTAGTTAGCTTTTAAGCTAAGCTAGGCTATTTAGCATCATAGCTTTTTAATGGGTTGGATGGTGTAGCTTATTATCAAAAAGTCTGAAATACCCCTGTTATGTTGGTTGACAACAAGTCTGATCTATGTTATCTTGTAGCAATTGAATTTGATTACTCTTTTGTTTTGACAAAGGTCAATTGCAAAATGTGCAGTACTCAATGGAGAGTTGTAACCCACTTTACAATTACAATTTTGACATGAAAATTAAAAAAATATGTACATACTCAATGGAGTGTTGAAATTGATCTGCGGCCATTTTGAAATCAAATTACACATTGTTTTTTCAAAATTGACAGAATAACAAATTCAGATTGGTCATTGATCTACTACCCATCTCAAAATCAAATTACTCATTGTTGATACACTATAGAAAAATTGGAACTGCTTGGGTGCATATAAAATACTATGAAACATCAAGTAATATCCCATCATACATTGCAATTTATAGTAAAAGTAACATGTACCTATCATATATATTGCACATATGTAACATCCCAAATTTTGGGTATTCAAAGATATGAACATTTTATAACTTTCTCTTGCAATTTGCTGGTGTTCAAATTCTTTCTGAATATTTATTTGAAATCTTTCTGAGTTTTGAGGCATGCAAATTAATAATCAAGGATAATCTCTAAAATAAATAAGGTCATGTAAATAATAAAAATGGAAGATGATATTGCAGATCATCAATCCAAATACTAAAATCTTGAATTTAAATTCAAGATTTATAAAATGACATCGAAAAGAATATTAAAACATGTCTCTAAAAAGTTGAGCTAACAATTCCTCCTTTTAATTTAATTAGCACAAGAAACCCAAATTTGGACATTCAAAAATTCATATATACAATTTATAGTAAAATTAAATAAAATAAAAAATAGTGGACTATTATATTTTGTATCAAGATAATTGAACCAAGACTTAAATCAAAAATCCAGAAAATGCTTGAGCCTCTCTTCCTTTTTCTTTCCCTTCTCTTTTTCTATCTCACTTACAGTTGGGCCCCACTTTTTTTCTCTTCCCCTCCCATTTCTCCTCTGGCCGCCGGGCCCCCCTTCCTACTCTCCTTCTTTTCTCCATCGCATGCCACTCTTTCCTCTCTGCACTGAAGCTTCCATTTCTTTTTCCCCAGACTCCTTGGCTGAGCTTGCGCCGCGTCGTCTCTGCCTCGTAAGCTCTGCACCCGTCGCATCACGCCGCGCGCATGCCATCTCCCTCCGCTCAGCACATGCAGCGCAGACCATTATACCGTATCTTTTCGCAAGATTTCCGCCTGCCCCGTCGCCATCACCCAGTGCCCCGACGCGTCACCTCGCCCTAAGCTCCGCACGCCATGCTCTGCGCAGCACCTCGCTCGACTACGCCCGTGAGCTCGCCACCGCGCCTCCCCCACCCCTCTGCAGCTACAAGAAGCCCCCGGCCTCCCTTTCTGTTCCGCACCTTCCCCCTTCCTCTCTATCCCGCCGTGCCTGCACGCCCGCCAGCACCTCCACGCCGCCTCGGCCGCTCCGGCCATCTCCTCCAAAGACACCCGCGTCACAACGTGTCTGCGCCTTCCCTCTGCCCCCTCATCAAGTCAATTGAAATTTCATTCAACAGAGCACGCATGCTGGCCATCTTCCCCAACACCGGTCAAAGCCGCCGCCGCCAACGCCGCTCTCTCAGAGACCAGAGATGAAGAAAAGAAGTGGGAAGAAGCAGATGCATAGTCGCTCAGCGAAGAAGTCGGCTATGTCGGCTGCTCACCGAAGAATCTGGGAATGTCTTTTTTTTGCACTTTTGTAATAAAATTGCCTTAAATGTTGCGGGAAAAAGAAGGATTGTCGGAGTGGAGAATGTTGTGGATGAGGACAATCAATTTGATGATCTGAATGTGTTGTCGTGGTTTGCGTCGTGAAGGTCTATCACGCGGTTCTATTAACGAACCGCCTATGATAAGCACAATCACGCACGTTATTAACACTAACCGCTCGTGATAGTATGCATCACGCATTTATTCGTGTAAATAACCGTCGTGATAAGCAAATGTTACCAATAATTGGCGTATACCCAGGATTTTGATCTCACCCGTCCATTCTCTCCACATCGAATGGCTGGCACAAGTTCCTCCCACGGCTCGGCCCTTATTAATAACTTCTCATCAACCTTTCCACCGGTACTAGTCACGCATGAGATCATCCACTAGCTAGGTTCCCCTCCGCTGTGAGCTAGCGCCTCCGTCACGGCATGGCCGGCGGCTGGACAACACACTCTTGCCGTAAGTGTCGTAAGTGTGTCTTGTTCAGCCACACGGTTGTGCCATGAAGGGTTCGTTAGCTTATTATCCTGTAATAGATCGATCTGAATGTGTTATTGTGCTTGCCTCTGTATTTGCTTGTTCCTCCACAACGCCGACTACTGCCGTGAGCTAGCGCCCATCGCCGCACGGGCGGCTACCGACAGCACACTCTTGCCGTAAGTGTCGTAAGTGTGTCTTGTTCACCGCACCGCCGTACTCATGAAGGGTTCGTTTTTAGCTGTAATAGATCTGAATGTGTTGTTGTGCTTGCCTCTGTATTTGCTTGTTTTCATCTTCTTTCCAGAGGGCATGGGTAACATTATTTTATTGCTTGTTTGCATACGAGTGAACTATCACGACGGTTTGTAGTGTAAATCGTCATGAAGGACTATCGCGCACGGTTCTATATACGAACCGCTCGTGATACGATAAATCATAGACGGTTGGTATTTCAACCGCTCGTGATATTATGGACATCACGCACGGTTCGTGTTAAGAACCGCTCGTGATAATGTTTAGACTATCGCGCACGGTTATTTATGCGAATCGCCTATGATAGGCAACAATCACGCACGGTTATTAATTTGAACCGCTCGTGATATTGTTTGTATCACGACGGTTAATATTAATAACCGTCGGTGATAATTCACGCACGATTATTAATACGAACCGCTCGTGATATATCATTTTCGCGCATCGCTTGTGGTTGGAACCGCTCGTGATATTCTCGCGTAGTATTAATTACTTGGCGTACTTGCTTGAAGGATGTCGACACCGATCTGTCTTCATTGCGCTGCATCGGTGGAGCAAGGCGGCCGGCTTTAGGGAGTTGGGGGTGAAACAATATCACCGTGTTCTTAGTGATCTGATCAGAGGTTAGTATACTCAATTACTTAACATTCTCAGTGATCTGATCAGAGATTAGTACTCAATTACTTAACATTATTAGTGATCTGATCAGAGGTTAGTAGTAGGGGTAATAATCATTTTTGACACCCATTTGTCACTTGTGTAGCGTAGATGGACCGAAGCTGGATGTATATTGAGAACCGTGTGAGTGAAGAGTACATTACTAGCGTGTCTGCTTTTAGAAGGGCGACCGAGCTGGATATGTTGAAGAAGGGGATGAAATATATGTATTGCTTATGTATTGATTGTGATAATCTCAAGATGTTTAGCAACTCAGCGCAGATTGAAACTCACTTGATTCGAAGGGGTTTCAGAAAAGAGTACAAATGTTGGACCAGTCACGGTGAAGAGAAGAGTACACAAGAAGGTAGTTATGACATAGTCGAGGGAGACAACGATATGCCAGTTGTGGACTGTTCTTTCGATCATGAGGATAGGTCGCAGGATGACAATCTGGATCAGATGTTACGTGATGCAGAAGGGAACTATAGTGAGAGAGAGTTTGGTAAATTCGAGGGCTTGATGGAGGACTCAGAGAAACCTTTGTTCCCGGGCTGCAAGCCGCAATACACGAGGTTGTCATCAGTTCTAGAACTGCTAAAATTGAAGGCAAGCAATAGTTGGTCCGACAAGAGTTTCACGGCATTATTAGGTCTCCTAGTGGACATGCTTCCAACGGGAAATGTGTTGCCGAGAACCACCTACCAAGCCAAGAAGATTCTTTGTCCATTAGGAATGGAAGTAGAAAGAATACATGCATGTCGGAATGATTGTATCCTGTACCGTAAAGAGTATGCTAGCTTACATGTTTGTCCGGTGTGCAAAGCATCCCGATACAAGCATAAAAATAACTCTGATGATGGGAAGGGCATCGAGGTGAAGCAAGGACCTCCTGCTAAGGTGATGTGGTATCTTCCTATAATCCCCCGTTTGAAGCGTTTATTTGCAAACCGCAAGGATGCAAGATTGATGCGTTGGCACCGCGAGCAGCGTAAGAAAGACGGAATGATAAGACATGTTGCTGATTCTGCCTAGTGGAGGAACATCGATAGGATGTTTGTAGATTTCGGTGTGGAATCGAGAAATATAAGGTTTGGGTTGAGTATAGATGGAATGAATCCTTTTGGTAACATGAGCAGCCGACATAACACCTGGCCCGTGACTCTGTGCATGTACAACCTTCCTCCTTGGCTGTGTATAAAGCGGAAATATATTTTGATGTCACTACTTATCCAAGGGCTGAAGCAACCTGGCAACGATATTGATGTGTTCCTAGCTCCATTGGTGGAAGATCTTGCAATACTGTGGAATGAAGGGGTACATGTATGGGATGCGGACAAACGAGAGAACTTCACTCTACGCGCCATGTTGTTCTGCACCATTAATGATTTTTCTGCCCTTGGTAACCTGTCAGGGTTGATTATAAAAGGAGCCAAAGCGTGTCCGCACTGCTTAAATTATACCGAGAGTGTGTGGTTGAACAACTCACGAAAAACTGTGTACATGTGTCACCGTAGGTTCCTTCCAAAGTATCACCCATACCGCAAGATGAAGAAACAATTTGATAGAAAAAAAGAGGATGACTCAGTACCAAGACCTTTTAGCGGGAAAGAGGTGTATGATATGGTCAAGGATATAAATATTGTGTTTGGAAAGGGACGTAAATTGAGGAAGAACATGTGGAAAAAGAGGTCAATATTTTGGGACTTGCCTTATTGGGAGCACTTAGAAGTTCGCTCGCAATTGCATCGATGTCATGCACGTAGAGAAGAATGTATGTGACAGTTTGATTGGTCTCTTACTGAACATTCTCGATAAAACAAAGGATGGTGTTAACGCAAGGCGTGACTTGGTCGCTATGAACATCGGGACCGAGTTAGCACCGATAGAGACCGATAAAGGCCGGACGTACCTTCCCAAAGATGCTACACTGTCTAAGTCCGAGAGAACTGAACTGTGCGATCCTTACATGGTGTGAAAGTTCCATCCGGTCACTCCACAAGCATGAAGAAACTTGTTTCCATGGAACATTTAAAATTAATTGGCATGAAGTCTCACGATCGTCATGTGCTAATGACACAAATGCTACCTGTTGCAATTAGAAGTATTTTGCCGAACAAGGTTCGAGTGACAATCATAAGGCTATGTTATTTCTTCAACGCAATTGCTCAGAAGGTCATTGATCCGGATGTACTAGATACTCTGCAAACCGACGTGGTAACAACTCTATGTCATCTAGAGATGTATTTCCCTCCATCATTTTTTGATATCATGGTCCATCTCATTGTCCACCTTGTGAAAGAGATAAAAATATGCGGCCCCGTATTTCTACGTCATATGTACCCTTTCGAGAGGTACATGGGAATTCTGAAGTCCTATGTACGCAATCGATCTCGACCGGAGGGTAGCATCATCGAAGGTTATACAATAGAAGAGGTCATTGAATTCTGCATCGGCTACATGGCTCAGGTAGAGCCGATAGGTGTACATCTATCTCGTCACGAGGGGAGGCTAGAGGGTATCGGGACTATCGGAAGGAAAGCAATAACTCCGGATCAAAATACGTATGCTCAAGCCCATTTCATGGTTTTACAACACATGACTGAAGTGACCCCATATATTGAAGAGCACAAGGACATGCTACGTCAGGAGAATGCAGGCCAGTCAGAAGTTTGGATCACGAGATAACACAACCGTCAGTTCAACGAATGGTTCAAGGCGCAATTGACTAGGAGGTTGTCAAGTGAAACACTACAATGGTTGGCAAAAGGGCCAAAATTTACAATTGTGACATGGCAAGGATACGACATTAATGGCTACACATTTTATACAACTGATCAAGATAGAAAGAGCACAGTGCAGAACTCAGGTGTCCGCATAGATGCCTATGATGCGCACGGCAGTACCGCTGGCCCAAGCTCGTACTACGGGCTTGTAGAGGAGATTTGGGAGCTTGACTACGTAATTTTTGAAACTCCTTTATTTCGGTGCCGTTGGGTCCAACTCCCACGGGGTGTAAAGGTTGACAAGTACGGTGTCACTACCATGGACCTCGAATGTGTAGGATACAAAGACGAACCATTCGTACTCGCGAGGCAAGTTGTTCAAGTATTTTATGTAACCGACCCAGCAAATAAGAAGCGCCATGTAGTTCTTCAGGGAAAAAGAAGGATTGTCGGGGTTGAGAATGTTGTGGATGAGGAAGAGTACAATCAATTTGATGATTTGCCTCCATTCGAGACGCATCGTGCTCGAGGAAGAACAAGGCGATGAAGCAAGCTATATGCGTGTCGATCATCGTGAAGGGCTTTATTTAAAATGATATAGCTAAAGTGTAATAAATGATATTGGTTATGCTTGTGTTTTTCATAAATGTATGTATATTCCATTGTAATTGTAAAATGACTAAGGAACTAAGAAATAGTTATATTTATGGTTATGCTTGCGTTTTTCATAAATGTATCTATGTTCCATATTGTAATTGTAAAATGACATAGGAACGTAGTTAGCTGCGGGTATTTATAGTGAACTATCACAGGCGGTTTATCAAAAGAAACCGTATGTGATAACACTTCACAGACGGTTCTATCGATATAACCGTCTGTGATAATATGGATATCACAGACGATTATATCTATAGAACTGTCTGTGATAATATGCATATCACAGACGGTTATATCGATACAACCGTCTGTGATACCACTATCACAGACGGTTCGTTTAAGGAACCGTCTGTGATAGCTTATCTTTAAATACCCGCAGCTAGGTCTGCGGAGTCCGCTCTCGCGCAGTCTCTTGTCTCCACTCTGCAGCGCCCCTGCTAGCTAGGTTTTGGTCCCTCCCACCGCCGCTCCCTCCCGACGCCGCCGCTCCCTCTCGACACCGGTCCCTCCCGACGCCCCTCCGACGCCGCTCCCTCCAAGCTTCACATGTATTTTATGTTATATGCTTCACATGTTATATGCTCATGTTATATACTTCACATGTTATATGCTTCACATGTTGGAAGGCCCATAGCTCACTGCAGTTAGTTAATCGTTAGAACTTTGTCAAAGGGCATAAAGCAAGTGATACACTCCAGTGTATCTTGTTCAATGAACTTGATGCACTGGTTTGTGTCACTTGATTCATAGAACTTTGACAAGCTGGGACCATAGCTCACTGCAGTTAATTTTTTCTTAGAAGAGAGATGACGTCCACACAGTCTTCGTCGTTGTCATCTGGGTCTCACGCTCCCAAGATTGCAAAAACTAAACGTGGCCGAGGAGTATCGAAAAGGCCAGAGGGCCGAATGACCATCACGGTGGTCTCTCCGAATGGGATCCTCCGAACCGACGAAAGCGGCGTCATCATTTCGGACTACTGCGGGATAATTGGAATGCAACGGTCCCCATCACCATAGCAAGCTGAAAAGATTTGACAAAGGATCACAAAATCAGCTATGGGAGGAAATTACAAATTCGCTCGAGATCCCGCAGAAGTACAGGACTCGTGTAACGGCAAAGCGCCTCGCGATGGGAAAAGCATGGAAGAATTTTAAGAGCACTCTTGTGATGAAGTACGTGTCCAAGGATGTCACGCCCTTCACGAAGTATCCTTTCGTGTCGCCGGAAACATGGGAGGCCTTTGTGCAGATGAAGACGACGACCAAATTTGAACAACAAAGTGTGACGCACAAGGCTCTCCAGTCACAAAACACGCACCCTCACAGACTTGGCACTGCTGGGTACGCGGGTAAAATCCCGCAATGGAGGATGCAGGATGAGGTCGCAATCCGATCGGAGGCCTCTCCGCCATTTGCCGGGATCGCAAACGAGTGCGCTCGAAACTGGTTAAGAGTGAGGTCATCAACCACATCTTCGGGTGTCTCTTTTAAAAACCCCGCAGACGAGGAAGTGTCCCAACGCCTGGTAAAATATGTTAAACAACATAGTTGTTAACACCTCTTGAACTTCATGGGTTCAAAAATAACATGATTAATTGCCTCTTGCAGCAATCATTGACTACCGAATCTTCTCGTGGCTCCTTTGAAGAATATAGGGAGATAGATTTACTATCACAGCCTTGGGAAACAAGGAGCACCTGTGTCGCACACGAGGCATGGGGGTTTATGTACCTTGGAGGCACGGATTTCCAGTTACTCCGAGACATATAGGAGTAGGAAGAGATCCAAGGCGTACCGCAGCGAACAAATAAAACAGAGCTTCGTGCTCAACTTGAGGAACAACTATTTGCCTCACTTCAAGAGCATCGCCTCACTTCGAGGAGAGATAAATTCGCTATGGGAAGAATCGAGACAAGTCCGCAACCAATCGCAACCCACTCCTACTACTGCGGTACCTAGTTCCCCTCAACGTCGCAGTAGCTATGCGTCCACACCAATTTCTGAACATAGCGACGCCCACTTACCTATTGATGACATTCAGGTAATGTACCTCTTTAGAATGGTACATAGATCTCTCTGGTGGACGCCTTAACTCATCTTGTATCGTTATGTAGGAGCCCATGCCTTGCAGCCTCAAAGTCAGGCTTGTTGGCTCTATTCCCATTGACGCCGGCGCGCATGGTGTATCCATTGCTGCCGGGGCGGTGCACGGTGTACAAGTAGACACCGGTTTCATAAAGGTCCAGGTGGATATGATTAATGATATTTTTAAGACCGTCCCTCTTGAGAAGCCCCCAAACGAAGAGATTAAGACATTAGGGGATGCCGTCCACACATTCATTCAGCGAGTCTGTTGCATCGGCTCCCGCCGAGACGCCACCGAGAACATATCGTAAGCGAAGCTCCAAGGCCTCCAAGGCTCATGCGAAGGAAATTAAGCCGCGTCCCGTGTCATGGAAGTTTACTCTAGGAGTGTCGTTGGTGCCCGAGTCACAATTATCCCAGCTTGGTTTGATTTGCAATACATTGCATGCCTGGTACGTGGAGAAGTCCAACATGAAGCCAATCCGGCAGAGTGCATTCACTCTAAAATATAAGGAGACGCATTTCCTCCACGACTCGGGCTACATCGTCGTGACATTCGAAGATTTATTCTTACTATTCAATCTCGACGAACTCGACACCTCACTTCTACGATGCTGGACACTGTAAGTGTACTGTACAATGAATACATTCACGTTATACAGATAAATGTCATTACTCTTTCTTTATGTATAGATACATGATCCAAGAAGTCCGGCGATCGTGACGACCGGTGGGTTTCCTCGACCCTCACTTGGTCTCCGAGCAATCTATCAACACAGATGCATCCTTCGTGCAAGGTTACATAACGAGGGGATTGATTGCTCACACTGACAAGGAGTACGTCATGGTACCCTTCAACCAAGGGTAAGTGCTTCACTAGTTGCCACACATATGTTTCATTTGTACTTTACATGCAGCATGAACTTAGGATTAATCACTATGGCGACACACATGATTAGGCATCACTGGATTTTGATTGTGATTGTACCAAAGTGGAGCAAGATAATATACCTTGATTCCCTCCTTAGGAGCAACCACGACTTCAGTCGTGTGCAAGAAGTACTTAACAGGTAAACTCATTTCCTTCATACATAACTCTATTGTAATATTTCTTTTGTTTGCCACGGCCGAGGCTAAGTTTTTTGAATCACGTAGGGCGTTTGCCGATTATGTTGCCCAAGGAGGAAGACACGACAAATCCAGTGACACGCTACGACACAACACGCAATTTTCGGTACCCGCTACAACACAACAATCCTATATCATACTTTGCTATAATACCTCTAGAATTGACAATACCGATGTATGTAATTCTATTTTTGTAGTGCCACCAGCAGCTACAGGGCAACGTATGATCTTGACAATCTCGTCGACATTCGTGCAATCATCTCCCAATTCTTGCTAGCAGAGGTCATAAATAAGAGGGGAGAGTTCCATGCCGGCAATGGTGATAATTAGATGTTGAAACATTGGATTCAATTGTACAAATCAAACAATTCCTTCAATTGAATTCATTTGTCAGATTTTGTGTAACGATTTTCATTCTATATATGTATGTGATCTGCTGGCCGTTTGTTACATTCATCTGTGTATCGAATTTTGTTGTAATTTACTATGAGTTGCAATTAACTTATATCTGTCATTTATCTGTAATTTGCTTGCTTGCTTGCTTTCAGAGGGCATGGCTAGCATATCCTGAGGCTAGCCAAAAAACAGCAAATAAAATGGATGATGCACTTGGTATCACTGCACGGTTCATTGTTAAAACCGCTCAGGATACAATATCACTGACGGTTTCAAAGAGTGTCGTCGTGGTGTGAATGATATCACAGACGCCTTTACTACTAATCGTCAGGATATACACAATATCACTGACGGTTAGTAATAAAACCGCTCGTGATATTGTGTATATCATGACGGTCTTTATTACTAACCGCTCGTGATACTCGTCTATCACAGATGGTTAGTAATAAAGACCGCTCAGAATGTGAGTTATCACGACGGCTCTGAAACCGCTCGTGATAACCACCAACTATCACTGACACCTAAACACTGACGGTTTAGAAACCGTCTGTGATGACGGTTCCGAACTGTCTGTGATAGGGCTGTCTGTAGCAGTGAAATTGCAAAAAAACCAAAAAAAATCCCCAATCCTCAAATAGTCAAATCCTAGTGCCGCTACCCCAATTCCAAACCGAGCGTATAGTCGCATTTCTTTCTTCTCCTCTTTGCCCCCATTCGCTCCCCCTTCCTCCTCCTCCGTCTCTAGCACCAACGAGGCTAGGTTAGCTCACCGATGATGGTCAAATCCTTTTTTGCATCGCCCCCTTTGCCTCTTCGCCTTCTCCACCATCAGCTGCCATTGCTCCTTGCTACTCTCCTCTCCACATGCCATTGCACAACCACTACCACAACTTGCCACCCTAGCTTGCTGGCACGTCACTGCGACCACAGCACCACCGTCACTACCATCCTCTACACCATGCAGTCCATGCCTCCTCCCAGATCCAACTCCTTCGGTCCTCCCTCTCCCCTGTGCCCCTACTACCTCCACGCTGTCGCCCTGCATCGCCTACTTCGACGATCGTGATTTTCCCCCACAGCGTCCACAGCATCTTCTTCACCAACAACGCTGGCAACCTCGCCCCCAGCATCGACCACTTCTGCTTCCTCTTCAATACTCGGTTTATCCCTTTTTGCTCCTCCCTTCTAATAATATTTCTAATTACTGTTCACGTAATTGCTATTGGTTTGAATGTGAATTTGCGATTGTTAATTTTTGCTGGGGATGGAATGTGAATTTGTGATTGTTAATTACTATCTGGGACGGTGACTGCGAACGGCGGTGTCGGCTGAGGGTCGAGGTGACTCCCAGCAGGGGGGCGGAGGTAGCTCATGCCTCATGGCGGCGAGGGCAGAGGCGACAAGGAGACCAGCCAGTCGGATTCGATGGTGTGAAGCCATGAACTGGTTGAGTGCCATCTAGTGGGCCACTAGGTTAGCTAGTGCACTGGCACTACTCTGCTTATTGTCAGATATCCGCTCGGATAATACCGAATTTATCGAAGCTATTTGGTCGGATAGCTTCCGTTCCATATTCGCTACCGAATCCACCTACAAATATCCGGATACCATACCAAATTTGGTCAGATACCAAACCGGCTTACCAAATTCGGTACAAACTGGATTTGGTACCAGGTCGATCGGGAAAACCTGGCCCGTTATACACATATACGTATTTGCCATTTTTTCATTCTACAGGCACATGCTATTTCAGTGCAATTTTCAAATGCCCTTTTTCAATTTCAGTAGTAATTTTTGTGATCACCTTTCTCTGTTACATCTATGAATAATTAATCCAGGATGTTGCGTTACTGTAGCCTTTCAAATTCTGTAAGTTACAATTTCCACTCCACTATCTTACTAGGAATATTCAGCAGCAGATTACTTGAACCTTGCCTATTATGACCCATTAGTACGCGCTTGAACGTAAGCCTTTTCGCTTACCAGAACGTTACTACTTGCATCGTGTATAAATACAGCAGCTACCTCACTGCCCATGCATGATTGCATCAGCATCCATCCACACACACAATCGCACATCGCTCCGTCGCACCAGCACTAGCTAGACTCAAGAGCATCGCATCGCCATCCATGGTTTCTTCTCCCAGCCCTTTCCCTGTCATGCTCCTGTTGGTGCTGCTCGCCGTCGCCAGCACCGCAGCGGCGGTGGCGGGTCCACGGCCGACGTCCGGAGCACCTGCTTCGGGCCTGGCTGAGCGGCTGGACGGCAAGGGGTCGCAGCAGTGCTGGGAGGCGCTGATGGAGATCAAGTCCTGCACGGGGGAGATCATCCTCTTCTTCCTCAACGGCGAGGCGTACCTGGGCCCCGGGTGCTGCCGCGCCATCCGCGTGATCGAGCAGCGCTGCTGGGCCACCGACGCCATGTTGTCCGTCATTGGGTTCACCCCCGAGGAGGGTGACATGCTCAAGGGCTACTGCGACGCGGGCGACGAGCAATCGCCGCCGGCGCCGCCGCCTAGCCGCTCTCTGTACGGCGGTGCCCGCGAGAGCGCCGCTGCTGTGGTGGGAAGGAAGAGTTTTGTGCACAATTAGATGGCCAATTACGAGCTTGGTGCCATGTGGTGTGTCCACGTCCATGTTGAAACGGTGTGGTTCTCAATCTCATGGGATATGTTAAGCTAGTAGTTGACTAGTTTCACTATGTTCTTCTCTGGGTTTTCTGTAACCTGGGCTAGCTGTCCCAGTACAATAGGTCTCATGAGAGAGTTTGGGTTTGGCAAAATTAATAAAGCATATTTTCGGTAACTTGGCAAGATCAACTCAAATACACGATCGTCGCCATGTCGCACATCGGACGAACTTTGGTCAAATCAAGTTTAATTTGAGACTGTCTTAGCTTCCGTTTCAAAGTGTGGTCAAATCAAAACCGAAATAGCATGCTTAATTTTTCTAAGGTGTTCAATTAAAAACAATAAAAAATGTTGTAATATCTTTATAGATAACATAAAAAAGAGAAAAAAAATCATGTCAACATATTCCAAACAAAGATGACTTCTGTCTTAGAGTACTGTTTAGAATAGAAAATAAAAGTTGTTTGGAATACTAGCTTTGGAGTGCCGTTGCACTACGAATCTACAGAACAAACTCTCCGCGCGCGGTAGCATCATGGATAAGTGCCTAGAATCTGTTGCTGTCACACCGTCAAAAAACTTGACGAACTGCTCAAACTTGACGGTTCAAACTTGACGCTCTGCTCGTTACCGTGTAATCCTAGTACGTCGGAACTGTGGCGGGGGACCGTCGCACCCGCGGAAGCTGACACAACTCAAAAACTCCAAAAAAGGGCCCGCACACGGGCAGCGAGTGGCACGCGGCAGCAAGTATCAGCTGCATCACTGCAGCAGTACATGGGCGGTGCAGGCCGCGCGGCAAGCCACGGATATGGAGGGAAACGGAGGCCACAAATGCCGCTGCCGAGAGACGTAGGGCATGTTTGGTTCGCGTCTTGGGCCGCACGCGCCTAGCCAGGAGCCTGCCGGGGCTGTGTTTGGTTGCCACCCGCGGCAGCTCCCTGGTCCAGGCAACCACCACCAGGCCCAGCGCACAAAATCGAGCGCCGAGTGCAAGCCGTGGAGCGCCAGTCGCTGTCCGCCATTGCGACAGCCTCCTCACCTCGGCCACCATGGCAAGCCCTGCGCCGACCTTCAGATCCCAACGCCACCGCCGCACTGACCTCCAGATCTCGCAGCGCCAGCTGCAACCTCCGGATCCCGCCACCGTAGTTGAGTTGTCTTGAGTGTGCTGGGCGTGGGGCGAGTGAGGAGACGACAAGGCTCAGGCCATAATTCGGATTCCCCCTTCCCTTCCACGATGGTTCGAGCACTCGACCGTTTGTTGCACCACCACCACGTACTGCAGCACGAGGCCGGTCACGTGGCCCTCCCTCCCCTTCCCTATGATTACGGCCTCGTTTGGTTGGCGCCCCGGGCTCATGTCTGCGAAAAAGGATGCTCGAAGGTAGCTTAGAAATCACATGATTTTTTGCCTGGCCAAACAAGGTTGCGATGTTATATTTGGTTCTAGACCTGTTCCTTTTTATTTTAGTTTATGACTTTTAGTTATGATTTATAGCTTTTTGGCAGTTTATAAGAAAAATACGAAGTAACAGAAACTTGTATGAAGTTTTAATCGATATAAATAAAGTCGCTATCCCTATCTTGAAAAAACACTCCATTTAAAAGATAATTACTATAAAAATTAAAAAATAGTTTTTAAAAGCTGGAAAAAGACATATAGAGACTTAAGCCTTAGAAAAATGTAAATAAAAAATGTTTCAAAAAAGCATAAAAATTAAGAAATACACTTTCATAACCACCGCTTAGGCCCTACCTACTTGACTTTTTAGCGATTTATTACTATAATAATAAATTATGGCTGCTATAATTTATTAGTTTAAACAACAGTGATTACTAAGGGAATTTCAAAACTGATAAAAAGTCAAGTAGGTAGGGCCTAAGCGATGGTTATGAAAGCGTATTTCTTAATTTTTACACTTTCTCTTTTTGAAACATTTTTCATTTACACTTTTCTGAGGCTTAAGTCTCTGCGTCTTTTCTTTTCAGTTTTTAAAAATTATTTTTTGGTTTTTATGGTAATTATCTTTTAAATAGAGTGTCTTTTCAAAATAGGGATAGCAACTTTCATTTATATTGGTTAAAACTGCATACGAGTTTCTGTTACTCTGCATTTTTCTTATAAACAACCAAAAAACTATAAATTATAACTAAAAGTCATAAACTAAAATAAATAAATAGGCTCAGAACCAAATATCACATCTCAACCTTGTTTGTTTGGCCAGGCAAAAAATCATGTGATTTCTAAGCTACCTTCGAGCATCCTTTTCGCAGAGATGAGCCCGGGGCGCCAACCAAACGAGGCCGTAATCGTAGGGAAGGGGAGGGAGGGCCAGGTGACCGGCCTCGTGCTGCAGTACGTGGTGGTGGTGCAACAAACGGTCGAGCGCTCGAACCGTCGTGGAAGGGAACGGGGAATCCGAATTCTGGCCTGAGCCTCGTCGTCTCCTCACTCCTCGCCCACGCCCAGCACACTCAAGACAACTCAGCTCCTTGACGGTCCTCCTCGGCGATACCGCCGCCGCCGTAAACGCAAATGCCGCCTTCGAAACTCCACCCGGTGCTGCTCCTCGCGGCCGCCTGCGGGTCCGGCCTGCTCTGCCTCGCCGCGGGCGCGGGGGAAGGCGGAGCCGGCTCCTGCGACTTCTCCGTCGCCCGCGGCGGCGCGCTCTGCAGCTTCAGCCTCGCATCGCGGACGCCGGTGCACCGCCACGGTGTCCACAGCGAGGACGGGTACGTGACTAGACACTGGCCACCTTAAATTGGTCGCTCATTTTGCTTCCATCGAGATGGGGGATAAGCAGTGGGCGTGAGATGCACGGTGGAAACGAAAACGAAAGCGCGGCATGGATTCGGGTCCTCCTCGTGCTTCGCGGAGACGCGCTTCTCGTGTTTGACGAAATGCTCGCGTTCGGTTTGGTCATTGCTGAAGAGGGTGATTCCGTCACTGTGCTTTGTTATGTGGAGCTCAGGAAACCCCTTTTAGTTTCCTGCGCATCAAACACCGTGGAGTGACTGACTAAGTGACTAGTATATGAAACGAAACTTACCTCGGTACCAGAGCAGATGTTTCAAGTCTGTGTTTATGTTGACATGCTTCGATACCGAGAGTTAAGTATTCTTTTATAAATCATATGCAGTAGCAGAGCTCGAAATCCATCTGTTTTATTAATTACACTGTCATGTGTTTTGATAGCTATCTCTGTTTGAGTGTCGCATGACAATGGTCATCTTGTGTATCAGGTTTTACAAGGTGGCCGTGAATGATTCGGTACTCTGGTTCCAGGTTGGTTTTGACAGCTTACTCTTTCTGCGTGGTTGCTTTTGCGTCTGTAGTTGCTACATCTAGGAAAGCTTATATTATAAGCAAACGAATAAGCATTATGTTGTAAGCAGAGGAATCATATATGCTGAATGGATTATATGAATTTCCTCACAAAGGACTTCGAGATTTGTTCTATATCTGACTATTTTATCGATTTGATATGTGCTGTTGTGTGATCAAATGATATTCAACTTTGACCCACCTGCGTGCCTTGACTGTGAGGTACTCCCTCGCCTTTTTCCAAGCATCATATGGACATATAGTTTAGTTGGAAGCTTTTCAGAACGATCTAGAATTTTCTTTGCTGGGTTAGCACAGCAGCGCTAACACGTGTGGTTAAGCATGTTTGTTTCTGCTTGTTGCTCACACACTGCTTTATCTTGAACTATGTCCTCAGCCTTCTTGACTTCACTTAATTTTAAAATTCAATAAATACTGCTTTAAAGCATACCTCCATTCTCTTGGCAAATCACGCCTACAATGCAGAAAATGATACAGTCATCAGCATCAGAGAGTTACTTTCTTTTTCATCCGTACACACACATATTAATTTGTGTTTATTTCTACCATCCATGAACCCTGTTGCAGTGGGAACTCCATTTCCTGTAGTTGCTATGACTCAGTCATATAATCATCTCATTAGAAGACCATTGGCCCTCAGAGCCAGAGGTGCATACCTTAATGGCACTTCATATTTGCATCAATTGAATATTCAGTCAGCATCAAGAAGTAGTGTGTGTTTCACGGTCCACAGACCTTTCTACATGCCCGAGGATGCTACCACAGACCTTTCTACATGCCAGAGGATGCTACTGCATTTGTACGTGAACTTTGAGCAATTCTCATGTCAAGGACTAACCTAATAGGTGCATTGGTAGTGTGGATATATGTTATTGGCTGGATCAGAATTATTTTGCCAATACACTTAGGTTCATCAACACATTCATTTTAGTTTCATTAAAGGTTTTGCTTGCATAAATTGCTTTGATTCTGTTGTTTTTTAACCATTTCTTTTACTGAACTAGGACTGTGGTGGTCCATTGAGGTGTGGCACCCAATGCAATGGACTTGTGTCAAATAATATTGGAGGTAGCTTTGTTCTCCTGATTGGATATATTTTCACCAATTTTTTCTTGTCATCTTTTTAACATGTATCAACTAACAAGAATAATGCTGAATATTAAGTAGTTTCCACTGTGCATTTTCTAATGTCGTTAAATTTTCTGTGTAAACTTAAATTGCAAATTGCAATCGTTATATTTTCTTTTTTGATGCTGGTATCGGTGTCTACATTTTGCTGTTTCTGCAGGGTATGATGTTTGCACCACCATTGAACGGGTATCTAAATCCCATATATCTCTAATTGGTAAGGATCATCAGAAATGCATCTTTCACAAATATCCTTGGTCAGATACCAAACCGGCTTACCAAATTCGGTACAAACTGGATTCGGTACCAGGTCGATCGGGAAAACCTGGCCCGTTTGCACCCCTATCTTTAAGTATCAATACCATTTATTTTACCCTGGAAAGGCCCATTGAAGACGATTTTAGCGGATGTGGCACATACTCGATGCCAACATGGAAACAGTTTTGATATATGAGCTTCTTTGATTGACATGGCAGCCCTGCCAGCATGATCACCACAGTGGGCCCGCCCATCAGCCCCAATCTCTCATTCTCGTCCGCTTCTTCCTCCTCTTCACTCCATCTTACCTAAAGCTCCTGCCATTGCCTCCTTCCCACTTGTAACAACCCAGCTATTTATTTCAAAAATTATTAGTGAGAAATTTTTTAATTTAATTCAAATCAATGTTTTGGTTGCCTGAGTTTTAAATTTTATCTGCCCTGATTTTCTACTTTTAAAAATACTTTATTTTGAAAAGAAATTTAAGTAATAACAAAAAATAATATGAAATAAAGGATATTTTGAATTTTTGCAATAATCCTATTTCAAATTAATTATGTGAACTCAAATGGCTTTTATCTGGATTTTATATGATTTTCTGGAGCTTAAAATCTAATTTTAAAATTAAAAAGTTGTTGAGCATAAAAATTAAAGACCAAATTAAGTTGGAAATAATTTTCCTAAGTACAAAATATTTTTAGGAATTTTTGTGAATTCTTCAACTGCTACAACACACTCCTCACGACCGCTCTAAGCCTTCGACCGCTCTTAGCGTTCGACTGAACAATGTAGCTTTTGACCAACTACTGTACCCTACGACCACACAGAGCCTTTCGACTGATTACTGTAGCTTTGACCACTGTAGATTCGATTGGTTACTGTAGCTTCGACCACTGTAGATTCAACTAGTTATTATAGCTTTCGACCGGTTATTGTAGCTCCGATCACTATAGCCCACGACCACGCCATCCCACAACCACAATAGTACATGATCATAGCCGCTTTTGACCACAGTAGTCCATGACCACTGTAGCTATGACCACATCCAATACACTTCCAAAAGCCCATTCTCCTTCATCCCAGTTTCGATTGAACCTGTTCAAATTTATAAATGCATCTAAATAAATATCTATCCAAATCTTTCTTGTTGTCAAAATTTTGAAGTTTATTTGAATTTTATTTGAGTTTTCTTGGTTATTTTCACATGTAGACCGCGACGATTCTGAAGAAATGTACTTTGATGATACTCACCAGTCACTCTTTGACCATGTTGATCCCAGTTTGCAAATAAAAATATGTTATTTTAAATTATTCTGCATGAATATTTTTACTCAATGTATTTCAATTCCACTTTTAAATTAAGTTAATGCCTATGTATTATTACCTCATTTGACATTGATCCCTGTATACCTTGTCACCATATAATAAAACTCTAGTTAGTACACTAGTATGGCTAGAGCTTTTATAGCAAATGCTTAGTCTTGCTTAGAAATAAATCTAGGTTGGGATACCTTTTTCACATAACATGATAATCTTTTAAAATATTAACATTTTATGTGAAAAAGGTATCCCAATCCTATATTTATTTCTAAGCAAGACTAAGCATTTGCTATACAAGTCCTCTAGCCATACGGGTTGAGGGCAATGTCCCTCTTGGGCCTCTTGGGCCATTGGATGAATGTGTGGACGGCATCCCCTAATGTCATAATCTCTTCATTTGGGGGCTTTTCAAGAGGGACGGCTCTGAAAATATCATTAATCATGTCCACCTAGACCTTCACAAAACCGGTCTCTAGTTGGGGCGGCGGAGATGGAGTGCGTGAGTAAGGAGTGAGTGCAAAACCTATAGCAGGGTATATTTATAGAGGAACCATCATAGTGAAAGCATCTAGGCCCCTAAAAATATTGGTTTTGGTAATTAATGATATTACGTGAATATGGGACTAATTTGTGTGTTAAGTGTTTGAAAGGATTAGTCTCAAAGGCAACGAAAGAGGCACATAAAAAGATTTCACAATATTCAAAGATCTCCAAGTCGACAAGGTAAATAGTTTAGGGATCTTTTATTTTTACCGGTCTTGGAGAAAGGTTGGAAGACCGAACTATAGATTAGATGCCGTACTATTAAGAGTGATCATAGTGAAATGCTTGATCATATGCTAATATGCCCTATGGATCAATTTAGGATCATGCATGCATTTAGAATTTAAAACTGAATCAAAATCATGCATTGTCAGAATTTTCGGAAGTACCGGCGTTCAAAGAACGGAACTTCCGATTGGCAATCGGGTGCCCAGCGAACGTTTTTTCCAGAGCGCCGGAGTTTAAGTTAGTCTCTCGAAATCGGAAGTACGCGGGGTGAACGCGGAACTACCGCAGCGCGAAGTTCCGGCCCGAGCGGAACTTTAATTCCAAAGAGCGCCAGAGTAAAATTTAACCTCTCGAAAACGAAGTACCGCGGGTTGAATGCGGAACTACCGCAAGGCCGAAGTTCCGCATTAGAGCGAACTTTATTTAAGAGCGCCAGAGTGAAACTTGAACTCGCGAGATCGAAGAACGGAAATATCGAACTTCCGGTTTCCGGAAGTACCGCACTTACAACGGCGGAAGTACCGCATTTAATGTCCAACGGTTACTTCTGATCCTCTGACATAACCGTTCTGACCAGGCAGCGGAAATCCGGAAGTACCGCCCGTAACACAGCGGTAGTTCCGATTTCCCTGATTTTTCAGGATTGTTTAATGCAATGGCTATTTGAGGTTGGTGGGAGTATAAATTCGACCCCACCAGCATTTGTACATGTTGTTGAACCCTCATTGAGTATTCGTGAGTATAGAGCAACCTCTCACACCTCATTTCTTCATTAGAGCATTCAATTGAGGTAGTTGAGCCAATTCAAGTGCATTGCATACTAAATTGATCCATTTGGCACTTGAGAGTGATCAAGCCCACTGTGATTCATTACTCTTGATGCTTGCCGGCACCTAGACGGCTTGGCGGAGGTTCCGGTGATCTTCTCAAGAAGATTGTGAGAAGGCCCGGAAGATTGTGAAGGCTCGGAGCTCGCCTACCCGGAGAGGGAAAGGGCTACCGCTAGTGATCGAGGTGGTTAGGCTCAATTCGTGGAGCCGATCCGATTCGTTCGGGCTTACCTCAACGTGGACTAGGGGAGACCGGCAAGTCTCCGATCACCACGGTAAAAAGTAATTGTGTCAATTGTGATTTGCTCTCTTGTGCCTACTTTCATTCAAGCAATATTACTTCATTTGAATTATTTGATTGCTTGTTTAGTTAGAGTAGCAAACTTTGACCTAGGCTAATTGAAATTGCTCTTAGTCAATTACTTGTGTTAGTAATCTCTTGAGCCATTCTAGTTTGATTTAGTAGATACATTGTTTACTTGTTTTAAGAAATCGGTAAAGTTAAAATTGTTAGCCTAAGTTAGAAGAAATTTTTTAAACCGCCTATTCACCCCTCTCTAGTCGGTCTCCTCGATCTTACACATAGACAGTCCCATTACTGAACCGTCTGTGATACGTGGCATGTCACAGAGTTCTATAATAGAATCGTTTATGATAATATTATCACAGACGATTTTTTCTGCTAAACCACCTGTGATAGTTCCCTGTTTTTCAACTAACCTCAAGAAATACATGCAAGCCATGCAATATGAAAAAAGCAAGCATAATCATAATGTAATCATTTCTTAGTTACTAAATCAATTACAATGGAATAGTTCCATAATTACATGCTGAGTTTCTTAATTTCGATTATATTGCAATAATTTCCAAATAGGTACTCGCTGTGTGGGATCATTGATTACACTTGGCTATTTTCTTTTAAATAAAGCCCTTCACAATGATCGACACACATATAGCTTACTTCATCGCCTTGTTCTTCCTCGAGCCTGATGCCGTCTCGGAATGGAGGCAACTCATCAAATTGATTGTACTCTTCCTCATCCACGACATTCTCAACTCCGACAATCTTTCTTTTTCCTTGAAGATCTACGTGGCGCTTCTTATTTGCTGGGTTGGTTAAATAAAAAACATGAACAACTTGTCATGAGTACGAGTGGTTCATCTTTGTATCTTGAACAACTTTCCTTGCGAGTACGAATGGTTCATCTTTGTATCCTACACATTCGAGGTCCATAGTAATGACACGGTACTTGTCGACCTTTATACCCCGTGGGAGTTGGACCCAATGACACCAAAATAGAGGGATCTTGAAAATTACATAGTCAGCTCCCAAATCTCCTCTACAATCCTGTAGTACAAGCTTAGGCCAGCAGTACAGATATGCGCATGAAATGCATCTATGCAGACACCTGAGTTCTGCATTGTGCTCTTTCTATCCTAATCTGTTATATAAAATGTGTACCCATTAATATCGTATCCTTGTCATGTCACAATTATAAATTTTGTCCCTTTTGCCTACCATTGTAGTGTTCCACTTGATGACCTCCCAGTCAATTGCACCTTCAACCATTCGTTGAACCTACGGTTGTGTTGTCTTGTGATCCAAACCTCTGGTTGGCCTGGATTCTCTTGGCTTATCATGTGCTTGTGCTCTTTAATATACGGGGTCACTTCAGTCATATGTTGTAAAAGCATGAAATGGGCTTGAGCATATGTATCTAGATCTGGAGTTATTGCTTTCTTTCCAATGGTCCCGATACCCTCTAGCCTCCTCTTGTGATGAGATATAGACACACCTATCGGTTCGACCTGAGCCACATAATCAATGTAAAACTCAATGACCTCTTCGGTTGCATAACCTTCAATGATGCTACCCTCTGGCCGAGATCGATTGCATAGAATTTTCATGTACCTCTTGAATGGGTACATATGACATAGAAACACGAGGCCACATATCTTTATATCTTTCATAAGGTAGACAATGAGATGGACCATGATATCGAAAAATGACAGAGGAAAATATATCTTAAGATGACATAGAATCGTCGCCACCTTGGTCTGCAGAACATCTAGTCCATCGGGATTGATGACCTTCTAAACAATTGCGTTAAAGAAATAACATAGTCTCATGGTTGTCATTCGAATCTTGTTCAGCAAAATACTTCTAATTACAACAGGAAGCATTTGTCATCGGTACATGATAGTCATGAGGCTTCATACCAATTAATTTCAAATCTTCTACGGAAACAAGTTTCTTCATGCTGGCAGAGTGACCGGACGGAACTTTCATACCATGCAAACACTGGCATAGTTCAGTTCTTTCAGAATTAGACAGACTATAGCAAGCTAGGGGAAGGTACATCCAGCCTTTATTGGTCTCTATTGGTGCTAATTCAGTCCTGATGTTCATAGCGACTAAGTCATACCTTGCGTTGACACCATCCTTTGTTTTATCACAAATGTTTAGTAAGAGACCAATCAAACTATCACATATATTCTTCTCTACGTACAGTTCTAAGTGCTTCCAATAAGGCAAGTCCCAAAATATTGACCTCTTCTTCCACATGTTCTTCTGACGAGTCCTCAAATTATGACCCTTTCCAAGCACAAAAATGATATCCTTGACCATATCGTAGACCTCTTTTCCGTTAAAAGGCCTTGGTACTGAGTCATCCTCTTTTTTTACGTCTAATTGTTTCTTCATCTTGCAGTATGGGTGATACTTTAGAAGGAACTTCCGGTGACGCATGTACACAGTTTTGCACAAGTTGTTCAACCACATACTCTTGGTATAATGTAAGTAGTGCAGACAGATTTTGGCTCCTTTCGTACTCAACCCCGATAAGTTACCAAGGGCAGAAAAATCATTGATGGTTTAGAACAACATGACACACAGAGTGAAGTTCTCTCATTTGTCCGTATCCCATACATGTACCCCTTCATTCCACAGTATCATAAGATCTTCCACCAATAGTGCTAGGTACATATCAATATCATTCCCAGGTCGCTTCAGCCCTTGGATAAGTAGTGATATCAAAATGTACTTCTGCTACATACACAACCAAGGAGAAAGGTTGTACATGCATAGAGTCATGGGCTAGGTGCTATGTCGGCTGCTCATGTTACCGAAAGAATTCATTCCATTTGTACTCAACCCAAACCTTATATTCCTCAGTTCCACACCGAACTCTACAAACATCCTATCGATGTTCCTCCACTAGGCAGAATCAATAGCGTGTCTTATCATTGTGTCTTTCTTATGCTGCTCCAAGTGCCAATGCAACAATCTTGCATCCTTTCAATTTACAAATAAACGCTTCAAATGGGGGAATTACAGGAACATACCACAACATCTTAGCAAGAAGTCCTTGTTTCACCTTGATGTCGCCCCCATCATCGGAGTCATTTTTATGCTTGTATTAAGATGCTTTGCACACTGGACAAATATGTAAGCTTACATACTCTTTACGGTAGAGGATACAACCATTTGGACATGTATATATTCTTTCTACTTCCGTTCCTAATGGACAAAGAATCTTTTTGGCTTGGTAAGTAGTTCTCGGCAACATATTTCCCTCTGGACGGATGTTCGCTTGGAGACCTAACAATGCTGTGAAACTCTTATCGGACCAACCATTGCTTGGCTTCAATTTTAGCAGTTCTAAAATGGATGACAACCTTGTGTATTGTGGCTTACAACCCAAGAACAAAGGTTTCTCCGAGTCCTCCATCAAGCTCTCGAATTTACCAAACTATCTCTCAATATAGTTCCCTTCTGTATCACATAGCATCTAATTCAGATTGTCAACGTACGACCTATCTTTGTCGAAAGCATAGTCCACAACCAGCATAACATTATCTCCCTTGACGATGTTATAACTACCTTTTTGTGTAAGCTTCTCTTCACCATGATTGGTCCAAGATGTATACCCCTTTTTGGAAGCCCTTCGAATCAAGTGAGCTTCGACCTGTGTTGAGTTGGTAAACATCTTTAGATTATCGCAATCAATGCATGGACAGTACATATATTACATCCCTCCTCAGCATATCCAGCTCGGCTGCTCTTCTAAAAGCAAACATGCCATTAATGTACTGTTCACTCACATGGTTTTCAATATACATCCAGCTTCAGTCCATCATATCTACGCTACACATGTAACAAATGGGTGTCAAATTGGATTATTAATGCTACTAAGTAGCTAGCTTATATAAATTGTCCATATCTAAAATAAGTAGCTAGCTAGCCACGTACTCATGAAATAATATCAAGCAAGAATATCTTTACTATTATAAAAGAAGGAGTTGGTGGTTGGTCCGGCCTCTCCCATCCCTTCTCACAAAAGGCAACGCTGACATGTGGCCCCAAAAGACATCTTGTAATCTATTTTAATTTAATTTCCCACCTTCCCATCAAAATATCTTTCTTTCCATGATTTAGTGGTCAAGGTGGATTTCATCTAGACTGCATTGTAGAGTACATGCTGTATTTTTCATTCAGTGCTTAATCTTGTACTAGCTGAATGTCCGTTGCTACGGATTTTAAAATTTTATTATACTATATGTTATGAAACTAATGGGTTCTAAAATTTTTTAGAACATGCATACAAATATGTTCTAAAATTTTTTTAAATCCGTAGCAACGCACGGGCATTCAGCTAGTATTGAAGTAAACTAGGAGTACTGACTCATTCTTTGATTGGAGCAAAACTACCATCTCTCCCTAAACCTAGCTAGCTAGCTAGATCTAAATAAAACCCTAGCTATCATCTCTCTCTATTACAAAGTATATAAATTATTAGAAGCAAATACTAACCTCTAATCACTAAGAACAAATCGATCTACAAGCTAGATTTGCAAGCGATATGTTTTCATCGAACTCCCCAAAGTCGGGCGCCTTCTTCAATGGAGTACAATGAAGACAGATCTATGTCACGTACCCCTGCTATTTAATAGAGCAGAGTATCCTAGACGGTTCCAACCACAAACCGTATATGATATCAAACTATCACAGATGGTTTTTATTAATAACCGTCTATGATAATTCACAGATGGTTATTCATACAAACCGTTTGTGATGTCGGACACTATCACAAATGGTATGTTATACGAATTGACTATGATAATGCACATATCAGAGATGATTTGTTATATGAATCGTATGTGATAATACACATATCACAGATGGTTTGGTATATGAACCGTCTATGATAACACTTAAAAATGCATGCTCTACTCCCGCCTGTTAATATTCCGATGCATGTGCCCCTTAAACTTCTACACAGTTCTGGCTTTATATGCAGTGCGGTGTACAATTCCTTCTAAACTATCCTCTCCCTAATCATCTTCACCAGATTTCTCAATAATGGCATCTAGTATTCTTTTGATCTCCTTCCTCTCATCTATCCATCATGACTTGTTTGGCCGCAACCTTACACAAGCAGCTAAAAACTTACATTTGGAGCAGCTCCTCTGCTCATGCCCACTCTCCTACCTCGAGTCCCTTCCATCTGACAGCTGGACATCATCATCTGCTATCAATGGAGGTGTCTCCTTGCTACTCAGGAAAGGGAAACCGCCCTTAGCCTCGTTCTTCTCTTCAATTGCGTAAAGCGAAAGAAGCTCTTGCGATAGTGGAGAGACACATGGATAACCTTGCCGATCAAGTAGAAGTGGCTAATTCTAAGGAAGCTTATCATGGAATCCTCTTTGAGATTATGGGATATGCTAGTGATTTGCCTAGGCTAGAAGAGGAATTGTAGAGGGCAAGGACAATCTTCACGGCATTCGAGAACTCAGCCGCTGATCCTCCAACTCCAAAAGTAGAAGAGGAAGCATATGAAGCCCAGAAGATCAAGATCTAGGAATCTCTTTTTTTGGACTTTTGTAATAACTTTGACTTGAATTTGTCTTTTGTAAAAGTGACTAGTCACATTTATCTATTCAAGCTGATCAGTAGCTTCTATAGTTCATATTACAAAGGACAAAACACTGATAGTCATAAATAAAATCCATCTGTGATTGTTTCATAGATGGTTCTAACTAAAAGTCGTCTGTGATGTCTGGCATTATCACAGACGGTTCTTATAAATAAATATTTATGAATTATCACAGATTATTATTAATATGAACCATCTGTGATGTCTTGCATTATCACAGATGATTTATACTAACAATCGTCTATGATATTTTCATAGACGGTTATTAATATGAACCATCCGTGATGTCTTGCTTTATCACAGACAGTTCGTATAAATAACCATATGTGAATATATCACAGACGGTTGTTAGTACAAACTGTCTGTGATAGTTGCAGCACAGACAGTTCCCTATGAACATTCTGTGATGTAGCCGTGCATAATAGCCTTTTTTGTAGTAGCGTATACAGGGATAAATGTCAAATGAGACAATAACAAATAGGCATTAACTAAATTTAAAACTGGAATTGAAATATATTGAGCAAAAATATGCATGCAGAATAATTTAAAATAATATATTTTATTTATAAACTAGGATTAACATGGTCAAAGGGCGTAACTTGCCTTACTCTGCTGACTGGTGAGTATCATCAAAGTATAGTTCTTCAGAATCATCGTAGTCTACACAAGAAAATAACCAAGCAAACTCAAATAAAATTCAAATAAACTCAAAAAATTTAACAACAAGGAAGATTTAGATTGATCTTGATTTTACATGAATTTAGAAATTTGAACGGGTTCAATCGGAACTAGAATGAAGGAGAACGGGCTTCTGGAAGTGTATTGGTTGTGGTCGTAGCTACAGTGGTTGCGGACTGTCGTGGTCAAAAGCAGCTATAATCGTGTACTATTGTGTCCATGGGCTACACTAGCCGGTCGAAAGCTGTGTGTGGTCGAGAGCTACAGTAGCTGGTCGAATCAGTAGTGGTCGAAGTAGCAACGGTTGAAGCTACAGTCAGAGGCCCAGTGTGGTCAGGGGCTTTAGAACAGTTATGAAGTGCTCATCGGAGCTCGGGAGGAGGCGAGCACAGTGCGTGATGGCTCTGGCTAGCGAGAGAGAGGAGGTAGGGGTGAGGCGGTGTGAGGAGGTGCATTGCTCATGGTAGGGGTATTTATAGGGTCTCGGTGGGGCACAGCTCTGCAATTTGTCACCGGAGATCATGGGTGGCAGCAACAATTATGGAGGAGATATGGAATTTGCGGCATGAGAGAGATAGGGTTTGGGCGTGGGGTTGGGGAGGTTGATGTGGAGATGGGGAAAGACAAGCACGGCGGGTCACACAACGAAGGGGAAGGGAATCTTGGCGAGGGACAAAAATGGTGGAGCAGTATGGAGAGAGAAAGGACAGGGAGGAAGAAGATTGTAGAGAGGAAGGAGAAGCTGAGCAGTGGGGCCTGGGGTTGGAGAGAAAGGAGGAAACGCGCTGATAGGGGGCCCGGTGGAGGAGAGAGAGTGAAGGCTTACGGGAAGAAGGAGACGATGACGCATGGTGGAGCCAATGGGATTGGGGCTGGCCATGTGTCAGCCCCAGAACAAGGGAGGAAATTTAAATCTTTTTTATTTTCAGAACTGCCTAGAAGAGTAAATAATGGCCAGAAAATAGTAAATACAGTCCAAAAATTTAGAAAAATTCATAGAAATTCCTAAATATATTTTGGACTTAGGAAAATTATTTTCAACTTAATTTGGTCTTCAATTTTTATAATAAAAATACTTTTCAATTTTAAAATTAGATTTTAATCTCTAGAAAATCACAAAAAATCCAGATAAAAGCCAAATGAGTTCACGTAATTAATTTGAATTATAATTTTTACAAAAATTCCAAATATCCTTTATTTAATAATATTTTTAGTTTTTACTTAAACTACTTTTCAAACGAAATGACCTTTAAAAGTAGAAAATCAATAGACGTCCACGGGATCTTCGTCATCCATCCCACCGTAGAAATGCTCCATGAGCGGGTAAGATTGGACTGGGGAGTGAAAGTACGACCGCCTGATCAGGAGGTGCTCTCACGACCATAGCTGCAATAGCTTATGGCAACCCGAGAGGATGGGCTCAGTTCCCGTGCAACACTATGATGTGTCGCACAGGCCATGGTATGTGGCACACAGTACAACTGAACCCCAACTGTACAGCAGAACGTCCTCATCATCGGAGTCCACAATGGACTCCACAAGGTGAATATAACTAGGGTACACTATGATCCCCTATGTGCTAGGGAACATGACCCACCCGAACAGAAATAGCAAATAAGCAATTAGGTGGCATCAAACCGCCTCCTCCACTACATTGTCTGGGAACATATGAATCATCACAACCAGGCATGTGGAACGCCCTTACACATCTCAGGAATACACTGCCCAAAGCGATGACAGAGACATGCCTTCTGGCTCAGCGATCTTGGAGGAGGAACAACTGCAAGGCCTCACAACGGCAGGCCGATGATGAAATTGACATCCTGCAGTATCACAGTTATTTCCCCCCACTAGAAGTGGAACGTGTGGGTCTCCAACCGCCAACAATCAACCAGGGTGAAAAGAAGAGACGCATCAATCAGGAGGTTCTACATCGTGATCAACATGCGGGTGAACGCAATCAGCCCACACCGACAAAGCCTCCCAACATACCAGTCGTCCAACGGACAGATCTCCCTCAATCCCCATGTCACTAGGGTTTGCGGCTCATCACCAAATTGCAGAGAAACATACTAAGAAACGTATGCAGAGAACACAACAGTTTACCTGACTATCATTGTTAATTTCGATTGTCATGTTCTGGCAGCAAAAGTCAGGAATAAGTCAACACTAGGAAGCTCCTTCTAGTGGGCAGGACCACATACAGAGAGGAGAGACTTTGACTATGTGACATTACCTTTCTTTGACCAGGTTAATCAAATTGAAGACATAAATGAGGATAGGATAAACACTCAGAGATCATTCGCATATCATTGTCAACTTTCGATTGTCATGTTTTGGTAGCAAAAATGAAGAAAGGATGACACTAGTAAGCACCTTCTAGTGGGTAGGACCAAATGCAGAGAGGAGAGACTTTGACTAGTGGTGTTACCCTCATTTCGACCAGGTTAATGAAATAAAAGACATAAACAAAAAGAGGATAAACCCTCAAGTCCCATCTTGTACATCTGTTCAACGTTTTCGTAGACAACTCAATTGTTTTGTGCTGATAGCAAAAGTCAAGAACGGATCAACGTACTAAAAGCATGAATGGTGTCCCCTTCTCCGACCAGTTAAACAAATTGGATGTACTAAAAGTGGTCGAACAAACATAAAAGAAGCTCTACTAAACATACAACAATAAAGATTTGAACAAACTAAAAACTTATTAAAAGGGTAGAAATATTACACATAAAATTTGCACAATTAATCGATATTCTAAGAGTTTGAGAGAATCTGGTCATCCTCCATAGTAAGTCATACTAAGCCTAGTTGTGTGACTTTCACCATAGTGTAAGGATCTTCCCACTTGGGGGAAATCTTGTTCAAATTAGATTGGGATTGGATTTACCTAAATACTAAGTTACCTAAAGCAAGGCTGCGAAGTTGGACCTTATGATCATAGTACTTATGCATAGCTTGCTAATAGATTGCTGATCAGATTAAGGCTTGATTTCTCTTCTCTTTGAATAGGTTGATGTCATCCACTTGAAGTTGCTCTTGGTTGGAGTCATGGAAGTTCTTGACTCTTGTTGACTGTATCTTTAATTCTGGGGGAAGTATAGCTTCGGCCCCAAAAAACTAGGAAAATGGAGTCTCTCCTGTTGCCCGACAAGGAGTTGGGTGAATTGCTCATAATACTCAAGGTAATCTTGTGCCCAAGCCCCCAAGCACTTTTCAAGCTGGTCGAAGACTCAAGTTTTAATTCCTTGCGTTATTTGGCCATTGGCATGGTCAACTACCCCTTTGCTTTGACGATGGGCTACCAAGACAAAACAGAGTTTGATACCCAATTTGTCACAAAATTCTTGGAATTTTGCACTCAAAAATGGCTTACCATTGTCTGTAATTATTCAACTTGGGACTCCAAATCGAGTAATCATACTTCTCATCATGAATCTTTTTGCGGCTTCAGTTGTTATCCCGGTCATAGGTTTAGCCTCAATCTATTTCGTGAACATGTCAATAGCCACGAGAAGGAACTCAAAGCCCCCTGGTGCTCTTGGAAATGGTCCTAAGATGTCTAGAACCCAAGTCGTAAAAGGCCAAGACAGAGGAATCGTTTGAACAACCTAAGCCGGTTGGTGTATTTGCCTACTATGAAACTGGCATTATAGACACTTCTTAACAAGCTCTTTGGCATGATTGAGGGCTGTTGGCCAATACAAACCTTGTCGAAAGGCTTTTCTGACCAGAGTTCTATATGAGATGTGTGCTCCACAAATGCCCCCGTGTATGTCTTTAAGGAGTTGTAATCCTTCTTTCAGTGATATGCATCTCATGAGAACCCCTTGAATACTTCATTTATAGAGTACCCCATCGACTAAAGTATACATTTTGGCCTTATAGGATAGACTATCTGCTTCGAGACCATTGTTGAGTACTGAACCCCTCTAAAGATACTCGTAGATGGGCTCCATCCAGGTATCCTCGTACTCGAGAGAGGCTGCCTCATTAGGAGTTGTCTCCAGTACTTCGACCAGTGATGGCTTTTGGAGTTGCTCCAAAAAGATTCCTAGTGGCACTTGTGATCAGGAAGAAACTATTCAAGCCAACTGGTCAGTGTGAAAGTTATCCTTTCAAAGAATATACTGTAACTCAAAACTGAAAAAGGGCTTCTCTACCTTTCTAACTTTCGATAAGTACTGAGACATGGTCGTACTAGAGCATTAGTACTCTTTTTCCACTTAATTCACGACTAGTTGAGAATCTCCTCTCATGAGTAGTGGGTGAATCCCAAGCACTTTCACAGCTCATATGCTAGCCAACAAACATTCGTATTCAGCCACATTATTAGTGGCTGGAAAGTGTAGTTGAATGACATACTTTAAGATCTCTCCTACAGGACATTCCAGGACCACCCTAGCCCCCAAGCTAATTAGTGTAAGTGACCCATCAAAGTACATTATCCACCGATCATGGGAATTGTACTAGGGATCCTGAACGGGTTTAAATTTGTCATTCGGCAGTAAAATCTGCCAAGATCTAGGATTTAATGGTCATTCAGGACACAAAACAGAGGTCAAACTCCCCAAGTTCTACCAACCATTTTACCATGCGTCCCGCTATTTTCCTATTCTGGAGGACCTCTCCTAAGGACAACTCAAATGGCACAATAATTTTGTGTGCCTGAAAATAATGCCTTAGCTTTCTCAAAGACATGAGGAGGGTATATTAGACTTTTTGGACCTGAGGATATCGCTCCTTAGGTCCATGTAAGACTTTGCTTACATAGTAGACCAGTCATTGGACACCTTTGTGTTATGCGACTAGTACGGCACTTACTGCCTGTGGTATGGCAGATAGATATACTAAGAGTGCCTTGCCTAGTTTTTGAGAAACCAGAATAGGAGCACCCATGAGATATCTCTTGACATCCTCGAAGGCATTGTTAGCCTCTTTCGACCAATCGAAACCCTTGTGTTTCCTTAGAAGCTGGAAGAAAACAAGTCCTTTCTCTCCCAATCGTGCGATGAAATGACTTAAAATCGCCATGCACCCGGTGAGTTTTTGAACTTCTTTCTTAGTGGTTGGAGGGCGCATCTACACGATGGCCTTGATCTTTTTAAGATTTGCCTTGATACCTCTTGCCGAAACAAGTAACCCAAGCAATTTTCCTAAAGAAACTCTGAACACACACTTCTTAGGATTGAGTTTCAAGCTGTGCTTTCTGAGGTTTTCGAATGTCTCCTGTAGGTGTAGAATGTGATTAAGTCATTTGATACTTTTTACGACTAGATCATCAACATAGACTTTCAAGTTTCATCCCATTTAATGAATAAAAGTCAACTACATCAAACGCTAAAAAGTCAGACCAGCATTTTGCAAGCCAAATGGTATTTTGACAAAGCAAAATACTCCAAATTGTGTAATAAATATGGTCTTCTCTTCATCTTTCAAAACACATACTAATCTGGTGATAACCAAAGTATGTATCTAAAAAACTTAACATTTCATAGCCAGCAGTAGAGTCAACCAATTGATCAATACGAGGAAGCGAGAAATCATCTTTTGGATAAGCTTTATTTAAATCAGTATAGTCTATATACATACGCCACTTACCATTAAACTTCTTGACCATTACAGGGTTAGCCAACCACTCTGAATGATCAACTTCTCTTATAAAGCTTGCTTTGAATAGCTTGCCCAATTCTAATCTGATAGCCTCCCATTGACCTAGTGCAAATCTCTGTAATTTTTATTTTACTAGCTTCTTATCAGGCCATAGAGATATCCTATGCTCAATCACCTCCCTGGGGACCCCGGTCATGTCAAATGGTTGCCACGCAAACACATTTGTGTTCGCCTGGAGGAAGGTGACAAGGGTATCTTCCTATGCGAGGTCGGAACTAACCTCAATGTGAACAGTCTTCGAAGGTTTTGCTGGGTCCAGAGGAATTTCCTTGACTTCCTTGTTTGGCTTCGGCACAGCTTTAGGATTTGAGTTCTTTGTTGAAGGCTGCGCTTGGTGGTTTCTCGAGTTGGTAGCTGGCTGACCATCTCAAGGGACTTGCGATCACATGTTAGCACCATTTTCTTATCACAATGAACTATGATCACTCCTTGGGACCTAGTAACTTGAGACATTGATACGCATAGTGAGCAACAATTAGAAAATGTACAAGAGTTGGTCGTCTTCTGATTGCTTCTGACCACTTGTTTGCCCTAACTCTTGAAGTGTAGAGAACGGTCCTTTGTTGGAGTAATAGTCCTTAAGTTTTCATTGGAAAACTCGGCAATTGTGAAGGTCGTGTCCTTCCCTTTTATGAAAGGGACACCACTAGGGCTAGAAACGAGCTGAGCCGAGCCGACTTGAGCCACGCTTGCCCAAGCTCAGCTAGAACTTAGCTCAGCTCATTCACGAAATGAGCCAAAGGCTTAGCTTGGCTCGGCTTGAATGTAGGCTCGAGCTAGCTCGTTTGGCTTGAGAGCCGTGCATGGTTTTTTGGCTCTATGCTTGTGCTTGCATAACAAACTATACTTAACTCCATAATGGCCACATAATGTATGTAAAAATGTATTAAGTACAATGTATAAGCTAGCCCAATTATGTACAAATCTATCCACCAAATAATAAAATATCAAATTTCCTGTATAAAGTTGACAAGAAGTGAATGAAACATTAGGTAATCCATTCTTCACGTCAATAGTTCACAAAAGTTCATGACATAAAAATGGCTCATGACATATGCATGAAACAGATGCATCACACATGGCTCATGACATCAGAAGTTCACATGATACTTCATGAAACAAAAGTTCACATCAAAGTTCATGGAAATTTAATGGTTCATGTTTTGGTCATAATAGTTAAAATTAAAGTCAAGCAGAGAATATATAAAAGAAAATTCTAACCTCATTGGTAAAACAATGAAGGATTGATTACCGGCTACATCTCACACAATAGAATGGCTCTTAAGAGGAAAAACATGTCATGTTCAGACACTTTCTATTTGGAATTACCATCTTCATGAAGAAATTGCAAGAACACAAGAAAAAACTTCTCCATACTGGTAGGGAAAAAACGAGCTCTTAATGAAACCTATCTCAACATTCAAAACATAAAGCACTAAATATGGAACAATAGATTAAAATATCTCCAAAAATGCCTGATTAAGAATACAAGTAGAACTTTAGTGAATAAGGAAATATTCCTTGAGAAGAAAACTAAAGCAAGATCGACCGTCTAGATCGTGGATCGAGTGGTGGTGAACAATGATGGGAGCAAATCAAGTAGAGGAGAGGGGAGCCAACGGGAAGGCGAGCGGGGAGATGTGGGAAGAAAGATAAGATACGAAGAAGCAAGCACAGAAGAGGGGAGGAGGAGTGGTGAGCAGGGAGAAGGGAGGATGGCAACCAGCAGGGAGATGTGCGGTGGGGGTGGTGGTTGATGAGTGGGGAGATATGTGGGGGGTGGCAATGGATCGGGAGAGATATGGGGGTGACATCAGATCGGGGTATATATGGGGGCAGCGGTAAATTGGGAGAGATATGGGGTGGCGGTCGCGCTCGGGCGGGTGTGGAGATCTGGCAGTGGTGGATCGAGAGAAGGGGAGACTTGCTCTTCTTGAGCGCATGAAGATGAGGAAAAGGGGATATCTTAAATCTGGCTTACGATCATCACTAGCGCTCCCACTGTGCACTTGTGCTGTCCTCGGTGACTCCATCGGCTCGATCGAGCTCAGGAGCCACTCGCGAGTGGCTCGGGCACGGCTCGTTAATGAGATGAGCTGGGACCTTGGCTTGGCTTGTTGGCTTATGCTCTAAGCTTGAGCCAAGCCAACTTCGAGCCTGAGTAGCTCATGAGCCTTGAGCTTTTTTCCAGCCCTGGACACCACCTAGGCTTATTGTCCTTCCATACGGGTGCTTTGCCCTTGCCCCAATCAGAGTATTGCCTGGGATTCTGTGGCTCTTTATCTCCCACAGCCAAGACTTCCTTTGAACTTCCAACGCGAGGCTTCTGAACATTGGCCTTCTCCTTGGATTTCTTGGCCTCCTCCTTCCTCTTACTACCTTTGCCTTCCTCTTTGGAACTTCAATTGACCTGATCAATGGTTTTAGTCCATTCAACCACTTCGATAGCAGTCGCGTAACAATCAGCCATCTCAAAGAGATTGGCGATGGTGGTCAGAGTATTCAAGGTAATGTCCTCTGTGAACCTCCTATTGCGAACTTCCTGCTTGAATGCCCTGATGAAAGAAGCATCACAGACCTCTAGAATTGAATTATGAACCTAACTAAAGTGTTTGATGAATTGTTGTAGGGTCTCATTTCTATTCTACCACATCTGGTGTGGGTCATTGTCTTTCCCATGGCGATTGTATGTGCCCTGGAAGTTGTCCAATAGAAGATTGCAGAGGTGCTGCCACAAGTGGATCGACTCGAATGGTTGATTGTGTAACCACAACCGAGAAAATCCCTCGAGCACCATTATAAGATAATTTGCCATGACATGCTCACCTCCTCCTGCTACTCGAACCACGGTCATGTAAATCTGAAGGAACTCGATGGGATTTTGGGATCCATCAAATTTATCCATGTTTACTGGCTGAAACCATAGTGGCCAACACAATGCTTGGAGTTTGGGAATGAATTCCCGACATCCAATAATTAGTTCCTGATGCCTTCTTTGCGGGAAAGGGTGATTGGCGTCACCAGGCGATCTTACTCAACAATGCCCGGGTGTTGATGGACTCGACCTGTAGTAGGCCTCATCCATATGAGGGTAGCACTCCTTGTACTCCATCTGCTACTGCAGATTCCTTGCTTGAAGTGGTGATCAACCACCTCCTCGATAGACTCGTTGATCCAGAGTCATTCGAGGAACTCTCCTCTGGCTAGAGTTGTGGTTAACAAACCGATGTGACCTGTCATCATGTCGAACCCTACGAGGTGAGTTCTATGAATGACTAGATGTGGTCATACCTGTCTGACTCTCGAAGCGAAGCTACTCGAATCTAGCCATCATGATACAAAGTCTTCACGCGATCCCTTCGATGAAGTGGTCGTGGCTTGGTGCTCGAGCAAGCTCTTAAGTCGAGCTCTCAAGCAAGTCATTGATGCATTGAAGCTCTTGAGCTTCTTCAGGCTGGTACTAGGTACGCCCAGGAAAAGACCTTCGAGCAGCCAGTCATCTCCTTCGAATGGTCTTGGGATCCTCAATGTCTAAGGCTGCCTTAAAGAAGAGCGATTATTTCTAGGATTTCTCCCACGCTCATCAAAGAACTGACCTGGTTCATCACTGGAGATCTCCTCACCATCCTCACGAAGGGTGGTAATGTGTGATCGGTGGGGAGCATCCTCAGGCCTTCCTCTGAGAGGGTGATCAAAATCTGTGGGGAGGACAAAGACCTCCTATTTAGAATCTCCACTTCTGACGAAGGGCCTCTCGCATGAAGAATCCTCCAACGAGAGCGCATCATGGCCTAGAGTAAACCACGCCAGGAAGGGAAACTCTAGGTTATAACTGTCTCCAACTGGATTTGTACTCTACAAAGGTATGGGTGAACTCGCAAGGAGCCCACCCACTCTCTTGGCAGGTTTCACCGAAGGGTTATGGCCTCTAGCTGACGATGATATCCCGGAATGCGGGATTTCGGGACTCGTTGAGCCTGATCGAGCAATCGCTGGGGTACTAGCACACTTGGGGCCAAGCCCATCGTCATGTTGCAAGTCCTATTCGTGGTCGGATTGACCCTTGCCGTTTGGAAAAACTAGTTCCTCCATTGGGTGTACTGCTGTGGGCGATGTGGATCCCTCCTCAGCCTTTCCTGCAATGTGGTATCCGAGGTCTTAGGATGGATCTCTAGAGTCAACCTCACTGTTGGAAGCAAGTATCGTCTGCTCATAGTCGTAGCAGGCATCCATGTCGAGATCCATGTAGTCGACCAAGTCGAACCAGTTGTCCCTGTTCCATTCTATTGCCATGAGGACATCAAAAGGAAGAGGATTTATCGACAAAGAAATTACCGTAGTCTTGGAAGAAGTCTCCCCGTGGACGGCATCAACTTTTGGTGTTTTAATACCGATCTTATGTATGATTCTTAGATTCAAGGAACTCTAGAAGACTAGATTTACGATCATGGAGAGTAGAGACAAGAAAAATTTTATGCAAGTTTAGGCCTTCTCCTAAGAGAATAATCACCCTACTTCCTTTATGGCTATTGCTCAGAGAATTGATTACAACTGAGAGAGTAATGCGAAATGCCTTGCACTATGTCTCGCTTGATCCGCTATGTTCTCCCTCTCTCGGACGTTAACCTTTATATAGTTGGCAAAGCGGCGGCCTTTGTCCCATGCTAAAAGATGCCTTAACGCTTTGGGTGATAACTATCTGATGGGAGTTATTGTCAGAGAGATATAATGGCTCGTCCGTCGTGCGGCTATTGTTGTCAGAGAGAGAGATCACACACGATTATTAAGAATAAATGCACGTTCTAACTGCCTTGTCAGACGGACCCACGATATAGTAGGTCGTTGTAGACAAGCTAGTTGGAGATAAACTGGTCGCAGGAAAGTCCATGACCACGAGGTGGTCTCAGGACAACTTACGACTATGTGGTCATAGAATAACTTATGATTATGTGGTCGTAGAAGGACTTATGACTTTATGGTCGTAGAAGAGCTTATGAATGAGGAGTGATCGTAGAAAAGCTTACAACTGAGTGGTCGTAGAAAAGCATACAACTGAGAAGTGGTCGTGGAAGAACTCACGACTACCCTGTGAAACCTCTTCCTTATCGATAAGGGGTATACTCAAATAATATAATAGCATAATAATTTAAGGATTATTATATCCTTGTCAATAATATATTTTGTTAAATATATTCCGTAGGGATGATAGTAACCTTTATGCATTCCTAAAATATAAAATGATGATAGTATGAACCGCATAATGATGCGCGTAAAATAACAAACAATTATAGCCGTCAAATAATGTACTACATTTGAAAGAAATATGTGTTGTAAGAGCATGCCGTAAAATATGCATTACATGACTATAAAATATATACCACAGGGGCGAAAGTAACCTGCATGCATTACTGAAATGTAAAAAGATGGCAGTATGAACAAAACATTTATACGTGTAAAATAACATACGTGCATTTTTAAGAAATGTCTGCAGTGCCATAAAATATATTGCATTACTGTAAAATAAGTTATGTAGGCCAAAAAGACCTTCATGCAGCACTGCCATATTACATGAAGACAATTTGCACCGAACAATTATGCACGTGAAATAATGTACGATCATTTCTAATAAATATGTCGAGTTAGAGGGTGTCGTAAAATATGCATGAACAAAATATATTGTAGTACTCCAAAATAATTTTCAAGGGGACGACAGCAACATTCAAGCATTACTAAAATAAAAGATGATGACAACATGAACAGAACAATTGCGCACGTAAAAAAAGTATGTGCCTTTTTAATGAACATAATATCGACGAGGCCATTTCTGCAGTAGCATACTACAGTACGTGCATTTCTAAGAAATATGTGTAGTTATAGTGGGACATAAAACATGCACAAATATATTATATTATAGCAGTACAAAATATTTTCCAAAGAGAAAGAAAGTAACATTCGTATGCGTGAAATAATGTACGAACCAAACAATTATGTGCATGAAATAATGTACATGTATTATTAAGTACTTAACATAAACATTGGGTTAACAAAATTAATAAATACCACAAGCGAGAGAACGATCGATTGGTAGAATTGATTCTGAGGGCAGTCCCAATGGGTGGTTTCTATGGCATTAAATAAGGTGCCAAGTAGGCAAAATGCTGATATGTCATTAGAGTTAAGGTGGAGAGATAAGGAAATGGTTTCTTATACAAGAAACCATGTCTACACGGGAACCAAGATAGAAAGAGTTGTGATAGGTAGATGATAGGAGAGAGAAGATAGATGATTGGATGAAAATTTTATTTGTAGAAACTATCCATTGGGAGTATAGTTTTCATGAATAGTGTCTACATTAATTAGCAAGTATAGAAACTACCTCATAGTTTCTGTATTGGGAGTGCCCTGAGTGAGTGTCGATGGCCGTGTGCTCGGCTTAAATAGGCAAGAAAAGGATACAACGACGAGACACGACGCGATGACGTGATGTAAGAGCAAGTATTATAAGAGGCTATAAGCTGGCTGTATGCTGAGGTGGAGGAGAGAGAGGAGGAGAGAGAAGAGAGGTGGGCTGTAAGCTTATAGCCAGCTGAAGCACAAGAACCAAGAAACTTTGTGAGATGAAGGGGTGGGTCATACAGCCTTCAGCTGGCTGTAACTACTATATGAGTAGACTGATAAGTGAGCTGTAAGTATTAATACAGCCAGCTAAAGACTGTATTATAAGATTTGCTCTAAAGCTGACAAAAAGATAAAAAAGAAGAAAACGACAAAGCATTGTGCTGCGCTCGTGTTTGGCATGGCCATGCTCTTGCCACGCCCAGCTCAAGGGGCAGGTGACCTACCATGCCCGGCACCAGGTACAGATGCCCAGGAGGGAACCAATTTTGTAAATTATATCGGAGAAGGACTAGTTTTTAAATATAGAGTTCCAGGGGCCAGAAAAAGAAAATCTCAAGACGCGAGTAGTCTCTTCTCGCTAGTCTCACGCCTCACTTTCCAACCATATCTTTCAGCAATTACTCCTCTCACGGACGCTTCTCCTTCTTATCCCCCAAGCAAGCAAGCGCATGATAACCGCGCATCATCTCTCCCTCCTCGTACCCTCTTCTGGTAAGCACCAACCGCAGCTTGAAGCTTCGCTTCACCGGTCCAACCAAATGGGTCAAGATGAGCGGCGGCGGCGACAGGTGCTGGTAGGTGGAGGGCAACCGGAGCTGGAGGAGGAGCCCACGAAGGACGTGTCCGACATGGCCGCTGACAGCACGGCGGCGGCCTGCGACTACTGCGGCGGCGCGCAGGCGGTCGTCCACTGCCGGGCCGACACCGCCAGGCTCTGCCTGCCGTGCGACCGCCACGTGCACGGAGCCAACACGGTCTGCTCCCGCCACACCCGCGCCCCGCTCTGCGCCGCCTGCCGCGACGCGGGGGCCGTCTTCCGCCGCGCTACGGCCGCGGCCGCGGACTTCCTCTGCTCAAACTGCGACTTCGAGAGGCACCGGGACGGCAGGCTCGGCGAGGCGCCGCTCCACGACCGCTGCACGGTCCAGTGGTACACCGGGTGCCCCTCGGCGCACGAGCTCGCTGCGGCCCTCGGTGTCGCCGAGTTCGAGAAGCCGGCGGCCGCCGACGAAGGGTGGTGGAACATCTGGGACGAGCCCGAGGTGCTCAGCCTGGAGGATATCATCGTCCCGACCACTTCTTGCCATGGCTTCCAGCCCCTGGTCACGCCGTCCTCCCCCAATGTACTTACGGACTTTACTGTTCACTGTCCGGCAAATTTAACTTGTTTTTCAACTTTTACTTTGATTTCTCCCATCTGGCTATTGACTGATTGTAAACTATATGCTGCACAAGAACCAGAGCTCGCCGGATGGGAATATAAACGCGGAGGTCATACGACAGCTAAGCGAGCTCGCCAAGTCAGACGGCGGCGAACAGATAGCCGCTCATGAGGAGGCAGAGAAAGCCAATGATCAGTTTCTTTCATGGGCACAATCACAGTACATCACTGGACATGGCAATTTTAGTACAGAGAACAGCCATGATGTTGCAACCATGCCGACTCCTGGTTATGAGGTTTGATCCACAATCTCTTTGACTAATTTCCCCTGTTGTTTATTAGTTATGGATGTAACCAGGACTTTTCACTGCCATTATTCATCAACCAAGAAGATATCTGGCACAAGTGCTAACTGAAACTTTAGACAACCGATAGTGTCTGCAGCATCTCCGTTTGAACGGCAGAGACTATAGACATTCTTCATCATATGCGGTGAAGATATTCTGAAGCACTCTTTTTCATTGAGTCATAGCTATCTTGATGAGGGATATATTCTGAAGTGTCAACAAATCAACATGCAGATCTTGCACTCTGAAGGGAGCCACTGTAGTTAAGAATCTCCCAAATTCGACTTTGATAACCAGTAATAAGAATACCAGGACTTACTAGTGATCTGATTTTCTTATTCTTCTCTATCAACAGAAGGTTCCTTTTCCCTGCTTATTCATAGCTAAATTATTGAACCTGGGCAAGAATATCATGCTGCCATTCCTCCTTTAGTGAAGTAGTAGTACTACTGTACTACTGCGTGTTGTAGTATAACTTGGTCATGAAAAACCAGACTAGGTCTAATTCTGCAGTATAAAAGGCTAACAGCTAAGAGCTCTGGAAAACATACACTAAATCTGCACAAGTTTTCATTGTTGCTTCTTTTGCACACAGTACCTGCTTACTTGGTGATCGATTAACATGTTAGTTTATTGGGCTGGCAGAATGGCAGATGGAACAACGGTGATTATCATGCCCTAAATGATGCATGCAAAGGCGAGTTCGCATATGAGCAGGCTCCAGTGAGCTCAGCTGAAGCATGCCTGACATCATTTGTTCAGATGTCGGAAATTTGCCCCAGCATGAGCAATGGTAGCAGTATGGAGGATAGCCACCAGGCAAATCCTGGCATTGGCATGCCAATGCAAGCTTTCCCCAAAAGGGCTGGCCTTGATTTTGTTCCCTGCCCTGACCGGGACTCTGTCATTTCGCGCTATAAAGAGAAGAGAAAGACAAGAAGGTGAGATATGCATATGGAATGACAATCGTTGATCAGTTTGGATTTATACATCTTCTTGCGTACATAACTGTATTACAATCGAACTATTGCAGATTCGACAAACAGGTCCGGTATGAGTCTCGCAAAGTTCGTGCTGATGGCAGGTTGAGGATCAAGGGGCGTTTTGCAAAGGCAAATCAGAGTTAAGCCTTGATTTGTGCAATATATTATGCATCTTGGACAAAAACAAGAACACTAATTAGGAGCAAGTGCAGATAACACAAAGAGGTGTCAACATTTTGTTCGTCTTCAGTTTCGCAGCCGATAGCTCATACACAGTTCTAATTACGTATGTTGCTGACACGTGGCTACAATATGTTGAGGAGAGTTGATTTTAATCCAATCCCAGTACTGCAAAACTCTATGAAGTCTATGCCAAAATGACATTACATATGTGAACTCTTTGAAGTCAGTGATTTTATTTACAGGCAAATGATAGTGCCATTATGTCATTTTGGCATGGTCTTAATGCAATTTGTCGCACTGTATTGCAAAGGCTTCCTTTCACTGAGGAACAGTATAAGAAGGCCATATATCAAAACGCAAAGATGTTAACATGGGACAGTAGCTACCGTTGGGTTTAGGTGAGTTAAATCATTTTCATGGGTGATGGTTGGCTACGAAATCCTTGGAACAATTTATCGATGGCTGAATTATAAATTCAATGCTTACAGTTCTGAGTCAAAATACTGGAGGAAAACGCATACTCTGATTTATACCAGAAGCTATGTAATGGTGTTCAGTTGTGAAACTATTTGTCTGCAAAAGGTTTCATCTTTGATCTATATATGATTTAAGATAGCAAAATTTTCTCCTCCAAATTAGATTAGACAATGCATTGTATGGTACAATTGGATTGCTAAGTGTGTTTGAAACATCAGCAAGTCAAAGCCTCGCCTTTCTACACTCGACGAGGACGGTGGTCTCGGTGGGGGGCAGGGAGCGGGAGGGCTGGACAGCGGCGAGCGGAGGGCGGAGGACGCGAGGAGAGGGCCACCCCGGAGGAGGCGAGCCCTGGGAATGGTGGTAGGGAAGGAGAGGAAGCGGGGAGGAGCGGGGCGAGAGGAGGTCGAGGTAGCGTAGCGGTGGGGAGGTGGGAGGAGAGGAGGAGGGCGGCCATGGTGCTCGACGAAATGCCGGGGACGGAGGGCGACGCGGAGGCGCCAATTATCGAATGTGGGGAGTCGGCGAGCGTTTGTGGTGACCCAATCCGGGAAAGAAATTTTTGTACGGATAACCTTTTTTTTATTCGGAAATACAGAAATATACCCGCGGGAAATTTTTTTACAAAAATAGCCTCGATCGCCCAATGGGGCGACTAGAGCCTTCGCCACCCGGGAGCGACATTTAAAGAATCTGCGAACCGTTGGGCGAATAACATTGCCGCCGCGCACGTTGGGCGACTTAATTTAAGTCATTGACAACGCTAGGCGACAGGGGTTAAGGCGGGCTGCTGGTGCCTCCCACTACCAACCACCTTTTTCACTCATTCAAGAAACACATTCAGCACACAGAGAAGAGGAAGAAGGAAAAGAAACAAGGGGAGAAGAGAGGAAGGAGGGAAGAAGAGGAGAAGGAGAGGAAGGAGGGGAAGAAGAGGAGAAGGAGAGGAGGAGGTGAGGGAGGAAGGAGGGGAAGAAGAGGAGAGGAGGAGGTGAGGGAGGAAGGAGGGGAAGAAGAAGAGGAGAGGAGGAGGTGAGGGAGGAAGGAGGAGTAGAAGCTATTCCATCAATTTGGATCCAGGTATTTTTTTTTTGGATTATGTTGTATTTGCATTATTATTTATATGAAATGTTGATGTTAATAAAAATTATAGATGTAGAATAATTAGTACCGTGTTAGTATGAAAATATTATTGTAGAAAAGGTTTGGTATGCAATTTGTAGTATGGTAGTATAGAAATTTTAGCAAAGTTTGTGGTATAGGAAATTTAGTATTGTGCGATATTATTTGACATGTCGCAAAATTGAAATATATATGCAGTCCGACATCATCAATGTCCACTACATTGAGAGTGTATTACGGAGCTGGAACCATTCGTGAAGGTCCGAACGGTGTGGATTTGAGCGATTTTCCGCAAGTCACTCTCGTACTTCGGATGACGAGAATGCTCGAATGGGAGATGTGCGCTTTGGTGACCGGAGTTTTTCGTTGAACCCCGAGGTGTACTGGCGTCGTCGTGCAAGGGCTTTGGAGTCGGTCTCCCACGGACATCGGATGGGAGTTGAAGACATTGGTGCGCTCGCCACATGGAAGGGCTTTGTGCTAGGTGCCGGCGTCGTGGATACGAGTGTGTCTTTGCTTGTGCAACCGTGCTCGATACAAGCGGTGAGGAAGCTCGTGCAACGGCCGTTGTTGTGGGAGGTGCTAGCAGCTCGGGCGGGCCGCATGTTGGCGACATGATGAAGTTGCTCGTCATGAAGCCGACGCGGTACATGAAGGAGAGTTACACCGTCAAGCCATAGAGAGCCAATCGGGCAAGCCGATGAAGGAGAGTATAATGAGTACATTGTGCGGCAGATGGACTCGATGACGAGAGGGCATGGGATGAAGAGGAAGCAGAGGACAACGACGAGGACAGCTGATGAGGATGAAGTTCCTATCCCCGTGAATGGAACCGGTTTAATGCGGAGGGTCTTTCCGCATACATGATGAGCATGAATCACAATGGGAGTACCATGAGACAGAGGTTCGGTTGCATGCTATGTTTGTCGACAAGGAAGCGCCGCAGATGCCATCAAGCTTTGGGCCCTTTCAATGCAGCGGACATTTCGCGTCGTCAAATCAAGCAGTGCGAGATAATCGTGAAGTGAGAGCAGATAGTTGCCCTTAGCGAGTGCACGCCAGTAAACCTAAGTATGAGACTCATTGGATTGTGTCCAAGGTTGAGCCGCACTCGCATTCTAAACACTTGTCTTGGCGAGACATCGTAACTGACGTCGGATTTATAGCCAATCTCGTATATGGGGAGATAGTGCAGAAGAAGGACATGGCAGCCACGCATATTGTGGTAGCTATTGAGAATAAATTCAAGTATAAGATTAGCTACGCGAAGGCATGGCGTGCCAAGCAGAAGGCGTTGGAAAAACGTTTTGGCACTTTCGAGGCGGCGTACGACAACCTTCCTCGTATGCTTAATGTCCTGCAGGAAAGGAACCCGGACACGTACATCGCCCTCCACGAGAAGCCGTCCATAAGTCCGCCAGGGTATGCGGTGTTGCAGAGAGCAATGTTTGCATTTGGTGCTAGCATCGAAGCATTGTGCACATCTTGCCGCTGATCTCAATTGACGGGACCTTCTTGACAGGCAAATACAAGGGGCAGATCCTGACGGCCATAGGTGTTGACGGTAACAATCAAATATTGCCGCTAACCATTGCATTTGTGGAGAGTGAGAATTACGAGAGCTGGCTGTGGTTTCTCAGACATGTGAGGGCTGGAGTTGTAGCCACTCGGCCTGGTGTGTGCATAATCCATGATCGCCACGCCGGTATTATCAAGGCAATAAGAAAACTTCAAGAAGATCCCGAGGAGCCCTTTCCTTGGCCGGACATGAGGAACCGGTGGTGCAGTCGTCACTTAGGGGCAAACTTTTTCAAGCAATTCCCTAAACAATCTTTGATGAAGCTATTCAAGAGGCTGGCTAGGTAAAACCAACAGAGGAAATTTGATGCTTTGTGGAGGTTGTTGGATGAGCACACTAGGAAGAACGTCGAAGAGAGGAGCAAAGAGCCGGTCACTCCTGGGGCGGCACAACCACAATGCTTGCCACCAATCGATGCGCCTAACCCAAGTGGTCCAAGAAGAAGGAGCTCACGAAACATCAGGTGCTTTGCGCAGTGGATCGAGGGGGAACCGTTGGAGAAGTGGTCGCTGTTGCACGACACGGATGACGCAAGGTACGGAATAATGACAACTAACCTTGCTGAGGTGTACAATTGAGTTCTAAGGGGTCTCCGTTCTCAGCCCTTTGTCACTATCGTGGAAGGTGTTCTTCACAAAGCACAATCCGGTACTTCAGGGAGAGGCACGCGAGTGCCGCACTTCATGCGCCAATCCGGAGCTCAGATTCGGCAAAAATTACTGCGTACATGGAGACGAAGGCACAAAGGGTCGATTGCACAGTGCGAGTCATGGGCAACAGGAGCATCGTTTTGAGGTGATACTCCGTGAGACGGATTTGGGACGGCTCGTTCACTTGTTACCCACGAGGTATGTCTTGGAGATCATGCAAATGAACCTAGCTGCACGTGCAACAAGCTTAAGTTGTTACACAAACCATGCTCTCATGTCCTCGCTGCATGCGGGACCGTGGGTATGGATCCTTCGAACTTCATGTCCGAGTTCTTCTTTAAGGGAGAATGCTGCAGCTTGGTGTGGGGAGCTCCAAGGGTTGGGGTGGTGGGAAACTTCGCCACTTTGGACATTGCATCGAGGACCTGGGTTCCGGATGTTAACATGTTGAAGGATGGGAAGGGTCGGCGACAGAGCCGACGTATTAGGAATGACATGGATGAATCACAAGCTAGAACACCGGGTGCACGTTGTGGTCGATGCGGTCGAGAGAACACTGACTAGACGATGCAATGCATGTCCCGATCGATGAGTTACATGACTTTTTCGTAATGTAGTTGGTTATGTACTTATTTAGTACATGTATTTGCTGTTTGTTAAAATGAGATACTTTTGTGGCTCGTGCACAAGACAATCAATTCATGACATGCTTAACAACATTGCACATTATTTCGATCGACACTCGTACATACTACGGTACAACCATACACATCGTTGCTTATATGCCAAATGAGCCTCGTGGCACCCACATGGAGCTGCTGAAGTGGGCGCCTCGGACGGGTGGCCATCGTGGTAGTGGCACGCACATATGCAACTTGGGTTTGCACAGCAACATGTCGGATCGTACGAGCTTCCTATGTTGACAACCTCCTCGTTTCCCCTCTCGCGTTGCATCTGTTGGCGGAGGTCATTGTTCTCCTCATTGAGAGTCTCCATTCGGTACTCCAAGTCCATTATTCGGTACCATAAAGTATCCACATAACGGTCAATATACCGTTCATGAGGAGGGTCGATCCAGCGGGAGAAGTCGCATTTCGCCATCTGCGAAAAAGGACAGTAAACATGGAGAGTCCATAAGCAATAACAAAAATGTACTATTAGTAATTTGTACCCTGGAGCGTGGGCATCGGAAGAAACGGCGCCCGCCACGGGCGGAGCTATGTGGTTGGGCCCGGTGTCACAGGACACCGGGTCCAAAATTTTTTTCTACAGGTATTAATATCTCTATTCCATACGTGAACCCCCTAATCTAAACTTAGTGCACCCGGTATTTTTTTGAGGCCAAACAAAAGGAATACTAGCAATCTAAATTTTTAGTAGCTAGCAGTAGTCCATGAGGAGTCTTCACTGTCCCGCAACACACGAGGTCACTGCAACACCCAGCCCAAGAGAGAGGATCGCAATAGGTCATGGTGTCTATTTGATCAATCCTAAAGCATGTCACTTCGCACAACCCTCTACACCTGTTCATCTCATAAAGTCATGCAAAAGATGTGCATCACGCCCACTATAGCTACACCCAATCAGGCAGCAAATATTCACAAGAAAACGTGGGAAATCGATGCCACCGATGGCCCTCATTTGCCATCTGGCTACAGTGCCGCTTGGCCCTTGTTGCCATCTTGAATTGTTGAACATACAAATATCTAATTGACCTTTTCAATTATTTGATGATTATTCCATAAATGATAGACTTATTTGTTATGTGGAAAAAAATAAGAATTATAGAAAATTACCAATGATATTGTGGTTCATCGCTTTATGAATTTGAAAGAACACAAATACTAAAAAGTAATGTTTTTACTTATATTTGATCATTCTTTTTTTTTACTTAAAAACTTTTTCTTTTTTATAGGCCAATGAGATCGGATGATGTATTTTACTAATGCTGAATAACTTTTTGTATGTGATTTCGTACTTAGTTAATTCAGTTTGCTGCAACTAACCAATATTATTATCAGGTTTATTTATTTTGGTAAGTATTTCGATCGTTACTTCTTTATTATCATATACTGCTATCGATCGTATTGAAGTATTGATGCTAAAAATTATCTGACATATTACTATTAGGCATAATATTGATTGAAAATTATATATTTTGTTATGAAGTGGTGAACCCCGGTTATTTTTGTTCTAGTTCCGCCACTGGCGCCCGCCATCATTCGGCCCTTCCAGGACCTGCACGACCACGTACTCATTGTCTGCATTTCGGCCACGCTGGTTGCGCACGCCGGCTTGGTATCAAGCGGTACTGTGGACCGAACATCTCCCTCCTTTCCAAGGGAAGGTCTTCCTTCGGTGACCCATATCCGACTGTCCCCTCATCTTCCAGCGCTCAGCTTTAGTCATGTCGATGACAACACATGCCAGCTTTACGCAGTGATATGACAAAACGGGGCAGCTTTGCTCAGTCAGATTACAACACATGCCAGCTCTGAAAAGGCTACGATATATGAATTCCCATGTCGTCCTCTCCATGGACTATGCCCACTGCACCAGATAAACTGCCTACATAAAGGCTACGATCTGAAAAGTCTTCATAGGGACATTTATTACTACACTGGAATCCTGAGGATAATCCAGGCCTATCGCTACAGAAACCAACAAAATAGGGGCGTAGGCTGTAGCCTTTATAGTGAGTGTTCACGTCATAGGCCTGTATCCTTTCCAGTGAGTTTTCATGTCACCTTAGCTTGTTGTTTCAGAAATTATGATTACTGGCCTCTGAGAAGGCAATGTTGTAGCACTTATTTCCTGCAAATGACTGAAAAGGCTACATTGTACCAAATACATTGAATGGTCCAACCTCTGAAAAGGCTACGAACTATGAATTTATTACGAGGCTACATGCTCTGAAAAGCCTACATAGGGATATTTATTGCACCAGATCCTGAAAAAGCGAAAAGATTCGCATGTCGTCCTCTCCATGGACTATGCCCATCGCACTGATAACCCGCCTACATAAAGGCCTCCTATGTCTTCCATACCACATCTCCTCCTCAAGCCATCACAATACTACTACACAACAATGTCTTCCTGGAGGTCCGACCCATTTGGAGTGCCGGAGTGGCATGAGCGCCCGAAGTGCCATTGCGGCTTTAGGACGATGTTGGGAGTCTTCACGGATCGAGTACAACGAGCCAACTACGGTCGTAGGTTCTTCAAGTGTCCAGACCTGGATGACGACTTCTTGGTAACGACGACAACTAAATCATTTATTTTTCGTTATCGTTTTTCAACTTGATCCATGACATCTACCACGCCACACATAGCCTTGCAAGTTCATCGAATGGGTGGATCGGGTGCCGCCGGCATGGCCACAGAACCGGACAGTGGAGGTGGAAAACAAAGGACAATACTTTGTCAAGATGACTCAGGCTCACGAGGTGGAACGACAGATGCGGCTTGAGCAAGAGCGCCGCGTGAGGGTGGACCAAATCCGTCTGAAGGGCAAGGAGGATGAGCTGCAAAGGAGGCGGGAGCAGTTAAGTCTGCGTGAAGCAACCATCAAGCGTCAGGAGGAAGAGCTTCAAGCTCATGAGGCAGCTCTCAAGACCAAGAGTGACCGGAACAAGGATGCAGCGGAGCCATCTTCAAGGCGCGATAAAAAGGGGAAACAACCACGCTACACCCAGTAGACAAAATGTAATAGACCCAGCAAGTTATATTCCCTAAGGCATGTTAGGACTAGTGGTGGAGTTCTGAACATTACAAGTACACGGTTCCACACATTACTTGAGAGACCATGTGGTCGTGATCCCATGAGAGTGATGAGTAATTGACAAGGGTTTAGGTTAGTCGAGTTCGGTTTGGGTGGTTCGGACCTTGACGTTGCGTGGCGCAATCGGGCTCGGTCGGACTTTTGGTCAAACTTGGTCTTTTGGGCTTAGGATGCATATTCTAATGTTTTGACAGGTTTGGACTTCATATGTGGTAAGTGTGATGGTATTTACGCTTTCATATATCGAGCGGTGCTATTTGACGTGTTTCTTATCTGTGTGACTGCAGGACGTCAAGTTGGAGTCGTGGTGAGACACGGTGGACCGGACTAGGCGCAGGTGGCGCTGAGGTTAGAACGGTCGGGATGTGTCGAAGACGACGTGGACTCGAGGTGGTTGCGAGGCGTGCGAGGCAAGGAGCGCGGAAGCTTCCCGGAAGGTGCGGGAAGGCGATCGGAAATTCGCAAGGTCGCACAAGCGGAGCGGGCTCCTTTGGACGTAGCGGGCGTAACGGGGCGGAGACCCGTTAGCCAAGCGCTATAAAAGGAGAGGAGGGGCTGCATGCCCACTTGAGCACTCCAAGAGTTTTTAGGGTTTCCTTTAGTCAAAATAGGCTTTAGTGGTTGTTTTGGCTTTAGGCTTTAGTGGTTGAGGGCGAGTGTGTGTCCCCTGAGTGTCTCCTACGATGTGTTCTATGTGAGTTCTTCCTCCACTCCAAGCATGTATGGGTGTGTTCTTGAGGATTGAGAGTGGGAGAGGATGAGTTGAGAGCTTGTAATCATTCCTCTAGTTCTAATGTCCATGCGTATCGGGACTCCCCTGTATTCAGCTTTGATCCAATGAATGAAATTTCTGAGTTTTCCTCCCGTACTCTCTGTTCTTGCTTCGATGCCTTCTAGGCTTGATTCTTGAGATTTTGCGTTTCTTGCTATTTCTTGTTGGGAAGGCCCAAAATGGGTTGCTCCTTGATGGAATAGTGCCTCAAGATCATTTGATCAAGTTTCCCAAGAGCAAACTTCATATTAATCTCAGATTTTGGTTTTGGCCTTCCTCTGTTTATGGTTGCATTTCTAGGGTTTTAGTGCTGCGCTTGATTCCCTCGTTGAGATGGCTTGAAATTAAGCATGGAGGGTCCAGAGGGTATCCAATACCTATCCTCAAAGTTTCATGGCCAAAGGATCAACGGTTGGGGAGTAATTTGATTTTTGGCTCGGATCTTGCAAAAATTCAGATTTTTACCCATAATATGAAATTCTTGCTTTTTGGTTTGATTCTCTTGTTTCCCAAGGTCCCCTTACTATTTAGTATGTTGTAGTAAGGCCTTGGATCAAAAAGTTTGAGAGCAAACCTTCTTTTTAGCCAAAAATCCGAAGTCTCAAAGTTTCACTGAAAAATCTGTTCTGTTTTTCTCGAGAGGTACTACCGCTCCGGAGAGGTACTACCGCTCTCGGAGAGGTACTACCGCTGCGTTCAGTGCAGTACTACCGCTGCTGCCAGACTTGCGCTGAATTTGTTTTTCTTGATTGCTTCTTTCTGGGCCTAGTTTTTCCTTGTCTCTGTGATTTCCAGTGAGGGCTTATTTTCTCCTTCATAGCTCCCATAGCTATTGGAGAAGAAGATATTTGTTGGGGGCGATTTTTAAAAGAGCGACATTCACCCCCCCTCTTTCGCCATTTCGGTCCTACATTACTAATAGTACTGTCGGAGTTGCTCTTAGTCACATATCATGCTATATGTTATGCATGTAATAACAATGTACGCGGCATGTTACTCCCAACTGTATTAAGAAGTTTATTTCTATTGACATAAGCTTATTATCTAGCATGTTCGCATTCAATGATTCAGATAGCAAGTCATACCGGTTCTCTCCGTAAACTATTTCTCAGCAACATCAAAATATCACTTACCACTCTATGTATCTATCGTTCTACGGTCAATCATTCTTTAAAAAATTTGAATTTTTTGTGCACCTACAACATACAGTGCACATAAACTTTTATTACAACTATACCAGATTTTTCTCTGTTTCAAACTACAAAATTGCCAAAACTCTACAAAAATCAGGGGGACTGAATGAAGTCGCCTACCTACTGGGCGACTGCATTACAAGTCGCCCAGCCATTGGGTGACTTCATTAAATCGCCCAGTGAGAAAGCGACTCCATGATATCACTTTCCCGTGAAGCGACATAAACTCTTGTCGCCTGCCGGGTGGGCGAGAGGCTCGAGTCGCCCACCCATTGGGCGACTAGAGGCTATTTTTGTAAAACATTTTCCCCCGGGTATATTTCTGTATTTCCGAATAAAAAAAAGTTATCCGTACAAAAAATTCATCCGGGAAAGCGATCTCGAGAGTAAACGGGGCAACGGATGGACTGCAGGCCTGAGCGATGGCTTTTACTTTTAGGGTGTGACAAAGTCGTTTAAAAAAAATGTGATGATAAACCGTTTATAAAAGCACTTATTCTATTTATTTATTTTATATTTGTTTTAGAAAAAACCATAGAGCCGTAAATTATAAGTTAAAAATAACGCATCTATTAATGTGCTTCTGGCTTTTATTTAAAGAAGCCAATATAAACATATAGGTTCTCGAAACGTCTTTCTCACTTCTCTCATTTTCATCTCGCTTCGAAGATAAGGTAGAAGATCATGACGTATCACGTACCTACTCTTCCTTTCATTCATATATATATATATATATATATATATATATATATATATATATATATATATATATATATATATATATATATATATATATATATATATATATATATATATATATCCTCTTTCTCCTCGCTTCTTCCTGACCAATTTTTGTGGTGGACAGTCATCTTCATTTCTTGGAACAGCCTGTGAATCATTTGCATTCACAGCAGAAGCAGCAGAAGCCTTCCTAATTGCATGGATTCGGCACTTAGCAGCTTCAATCCGTGCTCTCCTTCGCTTCTGCAACTCCATTCCAGCAGAAAACGACGGCGCGCGCGGAGACGCGGGACGACGGAGCGCGCGGGGAAAAGTCGCGGGACGACGGCGCGCACGGGGACGCAGGACGACGGAGCGCGCGGGGAGAAGTCTAGGGACGACGGCGCGCGCGGGTAGAACCCCGCCGGATGATCACGGCGATTCGGGAAGATGAAACGGCGACTCGGAGGGGAGCTGAGGGAACAGGCGCGGGGATGAAAAAAAGACGGAACCGGCAGGGGGTTTTGTGAAAGATTGCATAAGTGAGTTGGGGCATCCCATCCTCAAGAATCTGTGTGTGTGTGTCTATATATAGGAAGCCTCTTTTCTACTCCTGGGTGTAATTACACCCTATATGGTATCTCATAATGTAGGGAGTATCTCGTGTAACGGAGGGTATGTACGTGTAGTATACGAGTATTTAAGACCATTTAGGTGGTATGAACAATTTTTCAGAGGTGGTATGTATATTTTTTTTGACATACTCCTTTTTATATGCGTGTATGAAGGTATTTACAAAATACGCTAAAAACTATGAACTCCCTTACAAATTTTTCATGTGGTTCACATTGGAGTATCTTATAATTAGTATACGAGTATACCTAAAGTGATAAAGGAGTATTTAAATTTATTTAGGTGATATATTAGAGGTGGGTGTAATTACACCTGGGTGTAAAATGTATTTTTCCTATATATATATATATTTATACTATATAGGACGCTGAAATGGGGCACCATGGTGTCTGGGCACCAAACCTCCCTGCCTTTGGATTGCTTTTAGATGCATGCTAGTGCAATGGTTCATATATGCTAAATCAATTATGGATGAAAAGTCTTAATCATGAAGGGAAAGTCTCAATCACACTACACGCATCTAAATTCACTTCTTTCCGAAGCTAATATAGGGCCTGTTTGGGAGAGCTCCACCAGCTCCAGATCCACGAAAAACAGCTCCACTCCACGAAATTTTACCCAAACGCTCCAGCTCCGCGAAATCTAGATCCACCAAAATCCTGGATCTGAGGGCCAGATCTATGGATTTCATGGAGCTCCTCAATGGGTGCTCCACCATGGAGTTGGGTGGTAATTACCCACCAATGCCACTGGTTACACACCCCATCCCACCAAAAGTGGCCATTCCCACCAAAACCTCAATTTCGTGAATCTGGAGCTGCTGTACAAGCCAAACACTCCATGGTGGGATCCCAGATTCACGGTGGAGCTGCTGTTCCAGATCCATATTTTCAGTGGTGGAGCTCTCCCAAACAGGCCCATAAGCAGCCTCGTCAGCTGACCTTTACAGGGAAGCACGAGAATCCTCTCGGCCCATGGCCTGAGCACCTTGTTGGCCCATGGACACCCAAACAGTTTGGCCCATGAGAGCCCATCCTCCAGAAGCATTAAAGCGGGGCCGACCGTGGCTATCCGTCTCCGCACAGGAAACCCTAGCCTCACGGATCGATCACGCGAGACGGCCGCCACTCTTCTCCTCCTTCGACGCCTTCACCTGCTCTGCCGCACCTTCCGATCCCCTGTCTCCCGACGTTTCCTCAGTTTCGGCGTTGTGCTCTCATCACTGTTTCTTTGGGTTTTTCTCTTTGGAATTTTGATCCTTCTGGCGCCATCGTGGGCTTTGCACTGCGTTGTCCCCGGTTGGTTCTTCCTGCTGTCCTCGGTTCTTCTCTTGGCGGATTGGGTGACCTTCGGTTTGTGCTGCCTTGCCTTTTTTGCAATCCTCCTTGTTTCTTGCAAGAAATTCTCTAGGTTCTGTGGTGCCTCGTTTTTTTTCTCCTTGGCAAGGTGCTTCTGTTTCCCTGATTTGATGCTACGTGGTGGTCTCGGCCGGTGATGACAGCGTGTGGTATGAGCCTCGGTAACTATTTTGCGCATCGGGTGAATTTGTTGCCCGGGTTGCTGATGGCAAAGATTCATGTGCCAAAATGCTAATCTGAGGCCTAGTCATCTCCCTTTGTTAACTCTTTTTGTTACCTCTGGTCAATATGAACAAGCCATCGGCCTGGCCGAAGATACAGAAAACTCACCAAGCGATGATTCCGTCCAGCACCTTGCAGCGTCAATTTCACCATAATACTGCGGATGCGAGTTTACTTTTGCCGGTTCGGCCAAACAAGATTCGTTCTTCCGCAGAGCCACTGTATTCTTTTTCGTTCAGATGCTACTACTCTTGTCTCCCGGTGTAAGATGCAAAATCCTGTCCGTTTTAGTTTATATAATGTGCAGAGATCCTAACGATAAGTGAAGGAATGTCGAGCAATCCATCGATCTAGGTGAACCAGTCAAAACTAGTACTAACATCTTCCACTAGGATTACTAGGATTGAATGCTATATGCCACCACGTGCTGAGGGGTTTTCTGTTGAAGCAATGAAGCTATATAAAAAAAACTCGCACTATAACACAAAATACAGAATTGGTACTATTGCATGGAGTGATCGATTACTAATAAGCAGAACCAAACCCTGGTTATGTATTGTAGGAAGAATAATTGGGCGGTGCTCGTTTTTGTATGTACTTGTTTTTAAGTAAATGAAGCTCGTCATTGGTGTTGGACTCAACGAACAAGCCTGCTTAAGCTGAACTGCCGAAGCTAATCAATGCTAGGCCAACTATTAAACGATCGTTATATAGGGTGTGTTCTTTTTTGCTGTACCTGATGGTTTTTAGTTTTAGTGTAAATATTTATGTGAATGAATCGAATACTGATAAGTAGCCTTTTTGCTCTAACATGAGCGTTATGTGAACAAGCTGAGTATCGATAAACTGATAAACTATTTTAAAAAGGCTATCCTAATAAACCAATTCAAAACAATGACGAAGAAGTTGTCTCGTTTAGTTATTCAAAAGAAGTCATAAGTTGAAAAAAAAACTGGATCATATATATGGTCAAGATGGTGACGTCGTTTAATGACACACCTCAATCTGACAAAAAGCTCTAACGGTGTTTGGTTGATGACCACCTAGCGCTATTGTGGTCTAACCTTTCTTTTTTATTTTTTGCTTCTCCAAAAGTGTAGATTATATGGTATAATCAGAGGGAGTGAATGATTGTCTTCATTTTTTACCACCTAAAATCACAACACATGCAAAGGAACAAAAAGAAGCAATCTGAATTACCGGAATTACGATCGCAGCTGCCAGATTGTGCGTGGTCGAAGAAGCTCTATCGAAACAATGACTGCAGGTGCTTGCTTGTATGTGGTCTTAACCCTCTATTGCCTGACTGCTCGATACGACCACTTGTCTCGAACGTCGCTGTGATCGCTCGTTACAATAGCTTGCGTACGACCGCTTGCTTACAACCGCTCGTCCCGAACACTCACTTACAACCGCTCGCTTACGATCGCCTGCTCGCGAGAGCTCGGATCGATCACCCACTCGTTCCGATTGCTCAGTACAATCTCCGATCGACCGCCTGATCGTTCCGATCACTCGAGACGATCTCAGATCGATCGCTTGCTTGTTCCGATCTTTCTACATGACAACGTCGCACGTGGTCGTGACTTCCTTTCGCCTAACGACTTTAGTCGTTCGACCACCGCCTGAGCGAGGTACACACTGAAGACAAAAACAGAGCACGTAAAGCGGAGATGAAAACAAGCCGTCAGAGAACTTCTGGAACAGATCTGATCTCATATTTCATCATCGTGTTCTTGGCTACAAAGCGCCTCAAGACACCCTTAAAAACCTTCTCTTGAAAGCCCTAAAACTCCATGTATGTAGTGCGCTAGCCTACAGCCTCCCCTACTTTTATTGCCAACACACAAGGCGTGTCCAACACAAACACCTCAAAACCGTGTCCCTATCCTACGATCACTCAATACGACTGCTAACACAGAGTACTCGTAACCCATAAGTACTCGAAAACCACTCGCACTACAACTGATGACTATCAGGTACCGACTACTGAGTATCGTCAGCCGCAGCACGTACTCGAAGCCTACAAGTATAGACAAACCTTCGATACCTAACTACTTACCGTGGTCGTGAAACCACTTCTACCGAGTACCGAGTCCTCTGACTACGAGTACCTCAAGCAACGACCATCCATCAACGATCACCACTCACCGACCAATCAACCACTGGCCCAACACAAGTGCTCGATGTACTCGACGATCACATGAGTTAAGCACTCGTATCAACCATGAAGGTCTACGAGTACCGACCGAGAAGCCTACGGTAACCGATCGCTAAGTCTCCGACTACCGAAGACAGAATAGCAGGCTGTAAAGTCTACGAGTATCGACAAGACTGCCAAAGCTACAACCATCGAGTACTGTAACTACGACCATGAAAACAATTTGCAAATCCTACGACCATCGAGTACTGTAGCAATGACCATGAAAACAGTTTGCAAATCCTACGACCAAGGAAGCAGTCTGCAAAACCTACGGCCATGGAGACAGTCTACAAAACTTACGACTATGGAGGCAGTCTGTAAAACCTACGACCATGAAAGCAGTCTACAGAGCCTACAACTATGAAAGCAGTCTGCCAAACCTACGACCATCCATCGTAGAGTCCTCAACTATCGACCAGTAAAACCTTTGACTATAGAGTACGACCAGTAAAGTCTATGACTTTCGAGTACTGTAGCTACGATTACCTACCGTTGTCATAAAACCAAAGTCGTACTGTCGTGGTCGAAAGGTCAAAGTCGTACTGCTGTGGTCGAAGCCAAACGTGATTAGTCGTGTTCGAAGTGCTGTGGTCGAACGTTGCTGCGGTCGAAGCCAGCCATAGTCGTAGTCATGTTCAAAGTGCTGTGGTTGAAGCTAGTCGTAGTCGTAGTCGTATTCATGCCATGGTCATAAGAGTTTCTGAAGTGTTGTGGTCTACCGTGGTCGTAAGAGCGTCTGTTGCCGTGGTTGTAGACCAGTGTGAGTGATCTGAACTCACTCATAACTATGCAAGACCACTCAAGGGTAACGACTTCAACTGCAAATGACCAAGTCTTGCACAAATGCAAATTCCAAAGCAAACCAAATGTCAATTAATCATCATCTCTTTATTTACAACCATCCATGTAGTCTAACAATCTCCCCCTTAATGAATACATTGACAGCACTTTGAAAATTCTCAAAAGATTTGCGTATTGAAAGAGAAGCAAAAAAATCTTCCAATTCAAATTTTCCCCAAATATCTCTCCCCTTATTTCAATTTCTCCCCCTTTGGCAATGTAATCATCAAGAGAGAGAACAATTCTAAGTGGGAGCAATGAGAGTAATGATCAAGAAGCTTCGAAGATTATACAAGTCAATTTGTATTAATATCTTGACCAGCCATCAGTGTGAGTAGAGCTTCCTAGATCATATAAAGTCATATATTATATATCTAGATCGAAAACTAGTCTTTTAGCACTATTAGACAATTTAGATCAATGACAGATATCTCATCAATGATTAGACCAATTATAAAAAGCACAATGAGATATAACAACGAAAAGTTAAAGACTAAAATTGAAGCAAACATTAAGGGTGCCTTTGGTTGAGCTTTTGGGAGCTGCTTTTGCTTCCAAAAAGCCAAAAGTCAACCAAAGGGGTGGAAACCAGTGTTTTTTGAAGCGACTATTTTTGGTAGTACTGCTTTGAAAGCACCTTGGACCTGCTTTTGGCTTTTCGCTTTTGAAATGGTGAAAATAGAGAGTTGTTTCACAGATTGTTTCAAGGAAAACAGAGATAGGAGGTAAGTTTTATACTTGTTTGAACCAAACGACTTACGACTTTTCCACACCCACAACATACAAAGACTTTTCCACACATTTGACTCACAAGCAGCTTTTTCAGAAGCCACAGCTCAACCAAACACACCCTAAGTCTAGATGGGCTAGCAGTCTCATAAACAATCTATTGCTTCACACTAGACTTTCAAGCATGTGGCATGCTTGTAGGATACTTCTTTTCATCATGCTATCTTTGTAGCAAACTTCTTTTTGAATGGTGACATGCTTGAAGTATACTTCTTTTCTTTTGTTTAACCATTGCATGCTTGAAGCACACATCTTTTCAATCTTCTCAATTCTCACTTGATACCACTTGTATGATACCAATTGTAAAGTTTCTCTCTTTTTTGATGAATAACATGCCAACTTAAGTGAGCATAAAAAGATTGCGATATGAAACATACAAGGCTATGTCCAAGATTTAAAAATAAGATTCATAATCAAGTTAATCCTTTTAGCTGAACATCATAAGGTACTATCAATAATCACTCTAGTCAAAGACTTATGCCAAATCATATTTTAATTCAAGTATAGCCGATTATTTAACACTAGTTGTAGTCTAAACTACACAACATATGAGAAAATATGATAAAGCAAGCTCTACTACTCACTTGATTTCAATGACTCAATCTTGATGAATTATATGACAGGTATAATAACCAAAACTCCTGACAACACTTCAAGACGACAAACTCCCCCTCAGAATAATCCCATCTCACTTAGAAAAGATCAAATTGAGAAGAAGCAGGAAGCTTTGAGAGAAATTGAGAAAACCAGAAAAGGAGTTCAGAGAACACTTGTAAAAGACCACTTGTAAAATACCATTACCTCTCCACATGGTCTAACCTGAAGGTGAAGTCTCATGGAAACTCCCAGAAAAGGTGAAGAACCATCCAGTGTTGCAATCATGCAATGGTGCAAAAGGCTAGAATCTAACCAAGTGCCTGTTTGTTAGTCAAGTAAGCTTTAGAAATCCAATACTGTGATACTCGACGAAAAGGGTTAGCAATAGACAATGATAAAAATTTAAGTGAAGATTTAGCCTTTGTCAACTTCTGGTCGTAAAGCCTCTGTGTAGCTGGTCAAATCCCATTCGAGCACCTCTGGATAGTTAGTTGAATCCCTGGTCTAACCACGCTGTAACGACCATGTACAGCCGGTCAAAACTCTAGTCCGACCACGTTGTAACGACCATGTATAGCTAGTCATAACTCTGGTTCGACCACGCTATAGTGACCATGTACAGCTGGTCGTAACTCTGGTTCGACCACGCTGTAGCGACCATGTACAGCTGGTCGTAACTCTGGTTCGACCCTGTTGTAACGACCACGGGAAGAAGCTGATTGAAACTCTAGTCTGATCACTCTGTTATGACCACAGTGACTTGCTGACCAATAGCTATGTTCAACCATGCTAGTCTGACGATGACGAACGACTAGTCGAAACTCTTGTCTGGTCATGGGACATTTGACCACGCGGTAATCTGAAAGCTTCGGCAAGACTGGTCTGACCGCTGACCGACCACTGTGACCAGGTTCAACAAGTGAAGTTCCTAGGGCTGATCGACTACTACGACCACGTTCAGTAGCTAAAATTCCTAGAGCTGTAGAGAGCACATTGGAGGATGCAGGACGACAGTTGGGAGCTTGCACAGCCTCAGCTTGGGAACATTTTTTAACCTATTTTTCTTCTCCTTCTTAGCTTTCTGGAAATAGAACTGAACCACATGACCATCTCTACCACAATAAGTGCATTTATACTTATCTATTGACTTCACAATACCCCCTTTTGTAGAGAATTCCTTTGTAATACCAGTAGATTTAAATATAATTTGTCTAAGTTCAGGTTCTACTTCTAATTTCCCAGGTTCAAGAAGCTTAACAACTTTAAGAGGATTATTTTTGGCATGCTCAATGAAATTAAATCCTAGACCGTGTTTCTTTACACTTGTTTTTGATTGATCTAGAATCATGTTCAAATTCTTTTTGCCAAACGAGAACCTCTCTAAAGTGTCTTTTAGATACTCATTCTCTTTAGCCAATGTAGGACATGTTGTCCATTTAACAAAATCATTTGCAAGGCCTTTGGAAGCAATAGACTGAGCTAATCTTTCCTTTTCAGTAAAATCATTGAGTTTTCTAGTCAAGACTTCTATTTCAGTGTTAAGCTTAGGACAATTTGAGCAAAAAGTCTCATGATAGAGCATTGATTGAATTGACTCCTAAGATAAATTAAGCCTAGCCTGAAGCAAATCACACTTAGAGCAAGTCTTATATTGAGCAAAAGAACTAGACTTAAACTTTTCAATTTCATCATTAGCAAATTTTAATTTTTCATCACAAGAGACATGTGCCAATCTTAACTCATCAACTTTAGCAGTTGCATTACTAAGTTGAGTCGATTTTGATGTATTAATTATTCTAGCAATCTCTAACTCAGAATGTAAAATTTGGCAAGACTCACAAGATTTATCATCAAGAATAGAAGCTATAAGTCTGTTAATTTCAAAATTTAAGCTCTCGACAACATCATGACATTTAATTTTCTTTTTTATACTTTTTGAGCTCTTCTGTCGATCTAAGCATAGCACGATACAAATCAGCATAAGAAGGTTTTACCTCATCAGGATCACTGCAAAGATCATTATCATTGAGCTCCTCATTGTTGGCCATAAAACACATCCCTGTGAAGTCCTCCTCCTTTGATTTCTTACCTTTATCCTTATCGTCACTCGTAGAATCAACATCACTCAAATTAATCTCCTCAAGTGCTGCAAGTACTTTGTTGACTGCCCTACGATAGTTGCGCTTCTTGCTTGGGTCAATCTTGAATTGAGCATGATGAGTTGGAGCCTTGTCATACTTAACCTCCTTGCCCCTCAGTTTGGGGCAATCCATCTTAATGTGGCCTGGCTCGTTATACTCATAGCATCTGATCAGACTTGACATGTCACCTCACTTCTTCATCCTCACATTATTGAGTGTCTTGTATGCTCGTGACAAGATCAACACCAAGTCCTCTTCAGGGAGCTGCTCGAACTGCTCTTCTGAAAAAGAAGATAAGACAGACAAAGAAACACAAGACAAGGCATTTGACGAAGCAGCCTGCACGGGGTTAGTCATAAGTGCTAAAGGTGAAGATTTATCAATCATGGATGGCAAAGCTTCCATCTCATAGGTATTCAATCTAGAATAAAGATCATCCATGGTTAAAGTATCTAGATCAACAGTTGTGATAACCATCAACCACTCAGAACCTAAAGATCTCAAAATTTTAATTACATTATTTTCATCAGCAGGAATAACATTAACACCATACAAATTACTCAATATTTTTTTTCAAAACAAGCAAAGAGATCGTTAATGGATTCACTAGGCTTCATAGCAAAATCAGAATATTCTTTTTTATAAAGATTTTTTGTACTTTCTTGATTTTAGTAGTTCCTTCATGATAATCACAAAGAGTTTTCCATATTAAGTGGGCAGAATTAATATAAGCTACACGATCAAACTCTTTGCGAGAAATCCCTTGAAATAACAAGTTACGAGCTTGAGTATTTAAATCAACATCTGCTTTATTTAAGTTAGTAACAGCAGCAGGAACCTCATATGGAGTAGCAACTTTATTCCAAACATCACTACCTTGAGCCTCAATGTAAGTTTGCATCCGACAATTCCAAAAAGCAAAATAAGTACCATCAAGCATGGGGGGATGATTTACATACCTCTCTGATGCCATAGTAACCAGCTCTGACACTTATAGGATTGTATGGCACAATCAGAGGAGGTGAATGATTGTCTCCGCTTTTTATCACCTGAAATCACAACACATGCAGAGGAACAAAAGGAAGCAATCTGAATTACCGGAATTACGACCGCAGCTACCAGATTGTGCGTGGTCGAAGAAGCTTTGTCAAAACAATGACTGCATCTGCTTGCTTGTACGTGGTCGTAACCCTCTATCGTTCAACTGCTCAATACGATCACTCGATATGACCACTTGTCTTGAACATCGCTCCGATCGCTCGTTATGACAGATCGCGTATGATCACTCGTCCTGAACGCTCACTTACAACCGCTCGCTTACGACCGCTTGCTCACAAGTGCTCGGATCGATCACCCACTCGTTCCGATCGCTCGGTACAATCTTAGATCGATTGCTTGATCGTTCCGATCGCTCGGGATGATCTTAGATCGATCGCTTGCTTGTTCCGATCTTTCTGCATGACAACGTCGCACGTGGTCGTGACTTCCTTCCGCCTGACGACTTAAGTCGTTTGACCACCGCCCGAGCAAGTACACGTTGAAGACAAAACAAAGCATGTAAAGCGAAGATGAAAACAAGCCATCAGAGAACTTCTTTTGGAACAGATCTGATCTCTTATTTCGTCATCATGTTCTTGGCTACAAAGCGCCTCACGACACCTCTAAAAACCTTCTCTTGAATGCCCTAAAACACTGATCTTTCTGCATGACAACGTCGCACGTGGTCGTGACTTCCTTCCGCCTGACGACTTCAGTCGTTTGACCACCGCTCGAGCGAGTACACGTTGAAGACAAAAAACAAAGCACGTAAAGCAAAGATGAAAACAAGCCATCAGAGAACTTCTTTTGGAACATATCTGATCTCTTATTTCATCATCGTGTTCTTGGCTACAAAGTGCCTCACGACACCTCTAAAAACCTTCTCTTGAAAGCCCTAAAACTCCATGTCTGTAGTGCGCTAGCCTACAGCCTCCCCTGCTTTTATAGCGAGCGCACAAGGCGTGTCCAACACAAACACCTCAAAACCGTGTCCCTATCTACCTGGACACGAGATCTATCTTTTCCTCAAATCAAGGGACCCAAAACCCTTCCTAACACGGGTTTTAACCAACTTGTACAGACGATGGACTCCATCCACAATTCTATATGACACACACATGACAAAGCCTCCAGGATATCCCCTCATGTATCTCCATCGTGCACAATCACCACGTGCTCTCGCGTGAGCCCGATCACCTCTCGTGACCACATGACTGCCTGGACCTTAGATTACCCCCCCTCCCAGTCCCGGTCTTCTTTGTCACCGACCGTGATCGTCTCCACACCCCCACACAGCATCCACCTTTAACCTCCATGTGCTCCAGCATGAGCTCGACCACCTCGCATGACATCCCGACTACCTGGACCTCAAATTACCCCCTCATAGTCCCGGTCCTCCTTGTCACCGACTATGGCCACCTCTATGCCCACCTGCACATGCAAAGACCAAAGAAATCATCTCCCAATACAAGTTCTCTCCAACTTGACCGTAATTATCACACATTAGCAAAACACACCCTTGTCTTTTCCCAAACAAGAATCAAACCACATATGACCATCCCCATATCATTTACGACCATGCCTCAGGACACTTACGACCATCGCTAACTAATCCAGACTTTACGATCACTCAATACGACCGCTAACACAGAGTACTCATAACCCACAAGTACTCGGAAACCACTCGCACTGCAATTGATGACTATCGAGTACCGACTACCGAGTATCGCCAACCGCAGCACGTACTCGAAGCCTACGAGTACAGACAAACCTCTGATACCCGACCATGGTAATCACGTCTACCGAAAAAACATCACGGAAAAAACATCAATTGTCTCCATTGTGGTTTATTTCTTTATCTTTACTTTCCATATTTACATTTCAAGAAATTTAATTGAATTAAATCGTATAGCTAGAATTGTATCTCTTATAAACACAGCTTTGTGGTGTCTTAGTGAAACCTAGAGATTTTAGGTCTTAATTGTGCAAAACATTTTTTTTATTAAGCTCATAATTGCTAAAAATTGTGATTTAGCTAAAATAATTTAAAAATCTCCTATTCACCCCCTCTACCTGGTTATCCTTGATCCTAAACATCGTCACATAGATGGCATACACGTGTGCCCTTAGGCTTGCCCTTTTTCTTCCTATGACCTTTACTTCTACCTGCAACACCTATTGCAGCCAATGCTTGATCACTCAAGGATGAAGATTCCAATGATTTTTACAAGGATTTTGCATCTAATAGATATACAACTGCCTCATTAAAATTGAGAGTGGTTTTTTCAACGAGAATATTTATTACTAATTGCTCTCATGATAGTGGTAGAGATGATACCGGTATGATGACCTTGTCGTTCTTCTCAATTTGCTCATCCATACTAGTCAGCTATGGATAAGCTTGTTGAAGACATTGAAATGGTCAAATAACCATGTACCTTCCGCCATGCGCAACCTGTATAGTTTTGCGCTTCAACACCCACCGGTTTGTCAGCGACTTTACCATATACAACTAGTCTATGTCTTTCCATAATTTCTTCAACGAATTTTCTTTGATTACCGAGTACTTACCTCATCAGAAAGATATAGACAGATGATACTGACAACCTTTTGCTCCATCACATTCTAGTCTTCATCAGGCGTCTTTTCCAGTTTGTCCCCTTCAAGAGCATCAATTAGCCCCAGCTGGACAAGCACATCCTACACCACAAATTGCCACATGCTGAAATTTCCTCCACTGTCAACTTTCTCTACTTGATTCTACATCATCGACATCGATTTTGATTTCACCTGACGCTTTACCAACCTTCTAATAAATCAGATTAATCCAGTCTTGGCTCTCATACCACTTATTACACTTTGATACCCCTTCTTCTGTGCAGCAACCCTTGGATTAGATCAGAATTTGTGAGATACAGCACAAGCATACACGGTGTCAAGAATGAATAAGGTGAATCTTGTAAAGAGAACCAAAATAATGACATTGAAGTAATCATGATGAGAGAAAATATTTAGCAAAGCCGTCCGTAAATTCGTTAAGCACAATCTTAAAAGAGTACAAAGAGTTATCACTCACTCACAACCTCTCAAATCTTTTAGAACCGTCGGATTCTTGCTATATACAAGAATCTAGTGCTAAAGAATATCCTAACATCTAATCCTCTCATGCACCCTTTGCTTAGGATAAGTAGGCTTTGCTTGGTTGCTTATTCATGGTCAACCCCATAATTTATATAGTTCATTCTAGCCCTTTTCTAATTTTGAGTAGAAGTCCTAATTATAGTAGAATTTATCTAAAATTCTTTATAGCACATATTTCTAAATCCTAAAATACGAGTATATAAGTCACCCTAACTTAACACCTACTGTAGTAGCAATAGTATAATACTCCATTTAGTAGGATTCATCGGTAAATTTTATCTCAGAATCTGGGTCGATGAGGGTCGATGAGTCGGGTGTCTTGTCAAATTGTATTTTCATGATCATGATGATGATGTATTGTGTCGCGCTGAGAAGTCGAATTCTTGTGATGCTACTTCAAGAATCAAGACGAGAAACTTCTACGGTTCTACCCCAATACTGTGAGATGTCGTTGCCATGGTCATGATACTGACGTTGCATAATTGCACTTGGAATCTGCTTGATTAACTCATGAAAGACAGGCTTCTTATCCCACTTGAATTGAACTATCAATTGAAAATAGTAAAGTACGCCCTCCGATCTTTTTTTTAGTTATTGTTTTATAATACGTGCAGTGAACGTTTTAAAATTTTAACCCTCTAGTATACACAAAAATATTTGCATTTGCCACATGAAAATGGTATTCCTAGATTTGTTATAAAAAATGCTTTTATATCATTGTATTTTTCATAATTTTTACTAACATATAGTTAGAAAAAATAACAGTCAAAGGAGTGTGGCGAAGGTCATGTCGCTGTCCAAAAAGACGAGTAAAAAAGAACGAGTAAGTGAAACACATTTATTACAACTATTCACTCGAAGCTAACCACATCACAAATTCGCAACACGAGAGCGCTGTGTTTGTTTTCTGCACTGATCCCTCTTATATCAAACTCATCTAGTTACAAGACTCCCTTCGGCCACACATCAAGCCTACATGCCATTTCCAAGGAATTGGGGGAAAACAACTCCAGGTTTTGACTTGCCGACACCGGCAAAGAATGTATACTAATCGGGAGGAGAAATAAACTAGACGGGCATTACAATCCGGGACCAACTAGATAGCTATGTACCCGCAGCATCACTGGATAGCAACTTGAGGGGATCAGTATAGTTTACCCAATCCTTGTGCTTCAACATCAAGCATGGATTATGCATGCAATGATGTCCTGCTTGCATGTGCCATGATTTGTCCAACACCTGCAGGTACATAGGCCCAAGGATTCATTAGAATGCAAAGTGAAAGCCAAACATTTGATTGTGATTTGCTGCAGGCTTGCAGCTGTACTTGGACAATGCAGTAGCCAGTAGTAGTTAACAGCCGAGCAGGTGCTTTCATAGTTGTAACTATGGAACTTCAGCATAAGAGATTGCATGCTACAGCAGTTTACAGAACGTATCTGAATCAATAGATGCACGATTACTAGCCACATACATCTGTTGGCATCTACTATGTGATGTAACACATAAACAGAAGAGCTCGATTGGATTTGGATATGGGCAAGACCCATGCAGGTTAGACATTCCTAACAGCCAGCTAAAATATTGGATTAGGTACCACTCTCACTACCCTAGTGTCTGGAGTCTGGCGAGTTCTGAAAATATGAAGCAACTTTAACAAAGCTGCTGAAGAAGCATTGTTAGGCATACTGAAGACCGTCTGGATGAAAGTCAATAAGTGCCCGTATATCAAGCAGAGTAACCAGCCATGTTCGGCATGCCATAGTACTAGTAGGCAAGGATAACAAAGAAATAGTTAATCACCTTGTCTCATTCGCAGGCTATTTTGGTATCGAAACTGCTCAGACAGATCGCAAATGATTGAAAAGCTGATATTGGATAACGGTAGTCCATGGTGAACAAGTCCTTTCCTATCTTCCCAAACTGAAGAATCACCTTATCATGCTCCTGGTGAGCCGGTCCATTTTCGTCTGAAGCCACCAGCTGAAAGTTTTTCACTGAAGCAACTGTCACCCGTCCACGGAAGTTGAGGCACCAACACTGCAGTTGTTCATGCCACCTAGGAGACTTGTTCTTCAGCACCAGCTTGTCGTCCTTCTGAGTGGATAACTGCGAAGTTGTACTGTCTATCTGAGCGGACTTAGATCTGAAGAATGGAATCGATGGGAAAGAGTCGAGGCCACTAAGAGGAAATTCAGTCTGTGTTGGAGCTTTCCCTCCTTCAACAGCTGATGCAGGGATAGAATCCATAACACAGTTCATCCTTCTTGGACCTCTGCAACAAGTATGCAACAGTACAGTAAGTGATATTCTTTTATCTCATGCATTATAAGAGCAATTAAATCCAGTTTTACCACAAACTCGCAGTGTCTATTAACATCTAAAAAGTTTTGGCTATCAATGGAGATTTGCCTTTTACATAGTCCTGATCATGCAGCGTTGATTAAATCTAATCAACTCATACAACTGATACTATCTCCAGTATAATCAGCAGAGGTGAATGACCTACCAATGCACTTGCAAAATCACCACCAAAATTCTATCCACTCAGAATTAATTCAAGTCAAGGGCTGACAATTATTTTACCAAAACAACAGTTTAGATCTAACTTGGTGGAACAAAAAGTTAATTGCCATACCTGGAGCCCAAAACATTCAATTCATAAGAAATATGTGAAACTGGATAATTCCCTGCAGGAACTCTGGGGGAGACCTGGTTCAAACCAATCACACGTGCAGACCGACTCTTCGAGACCACAGTTCCATCATATGGTGGATGAGCATCGTAGACAGTAAATTTTGTTCCCAGAAAGTTCGATCTGTTGAAAAAATAGTTGGTTACTAGATCTTTTTTGTTGTTATTGTGGATTATATTTGACCATGAACATAATTTAGGCAAGAGCAAAGTCGAAAGTTAAAACAATCATATGGTCATATGGAACATCTTGCAACATAGATGGATGTTTTTCCAGTGAATGCTCCTCACAAACAATAGATCCTCACATCAAAATACATACTGTTTGTTGTAATATCTAAGACCAGTTGATGTTAGGGATCGCCTGTACAAGATTAATACAAAAAAAGCACATTCTCTTTTTTTTTAGTAAAAAATTAGTGCTTTCTTTAAGGTGTACTTCCCACTGAGAAAGAAAGAAAACACTGCGGATGATACTTTAACTGAAACAACCTACAGTAGAACTAAAGGATCTTGCCTATGTATACTATCAAAGAAACTATCTCAATATGACCTTAGCTTGCCAATATAGGTGCTGCTCCCCTTTGACATATCACCCTTATCAAGGAAAATTAGGTAGTCTGTGCATGTGGGCTTTCTGCATTTGCGTGCAGCAAGTAGGAACTTCCCATCATCAGCCAGTGCTGCAAAAGAAACATTCCAAAAATAGTAAGCATATATCCACTGTACTTCAGAATAGCTATGCTTTCTTTCACCTACCAAATGGGGATGGTTAAAACCTATCAAATGAGGACGGCTAAAAAGCATACCTTCTGTGAGTCCAAGATACAGACAATATGTCTGAGTAGTCCGGTTCCTTTTTATGAAACATTTAAGAGTGCCATCCCTTGGGCCCGGCTGCACATTTGCAGATATAACATTAAATTTACTATTAAGATAACATTAAAATAAATTTGACAACCAAAGGTTACACATTCACTGAAGTGGGATGGATTCTTACTGAAATGGCGTTTGACACTCAAATTACATGTTAAGCTTGTCAAACACTGCCTTAAAAGGGAAAAGGGTTTATCAAGTAGCATTTGCAAATCTGACTTATACTATTTCCTCGGAACATAATTTGACAATGACAAAGTTTCTTTTCTCAACAACCCTTATACTATTTCCTCAGAACATAATTTGACAATGACAAAGTTTCTTTTCTCAACAACCCTTATACTATTTCCTCGGAACATAATTTGACAATGACAAAGTTTCTTTTCTCAACTACCCTCTCTAGTCCCAAACTAAAGAGCCTATAAGTATGAGCAAGCAGCCATCCAACATTAGAAGTTTCTCAATGTGAGACCCCTTATAAAACCCAGACACCATGGTTGACACCTTCCATGAAAAGGATGGTTCACGGTTTCGGGTTGCAATCACATGAACCCCAAGAATTGTGCAACAATGCAACGGAATGTATGACTTGTGCAATAACCATCTTTCACCACTTGAATAAACTAATCCGACAATTACTGCCAGCAGAAAGACTTGATGAATAACCTTAGAACAATGATCCTAAATATCAAGATTGCAGTGGAAAAATAGCGCAATTAACAGCGGCCATTAGTAATTAGCAACATCGCGATCAGAGTGATTGAAAGCGCGAACCTGCTTGAGCGAGATGGGGAACGTGAGCTTCCCCGACGCCTCCGGGACGCGCACAATCTCCTTCATGGTTCCCCTCCAGCTCCGGCAGACGCCCGCGCACGCCACCACGTCCCTGCGGGACGGCCACCAGACCTCCGACTCCTCAATCCTCACCAGCACCTCGCGCAGGAGCTCAGGGGGAAGCTGCGCCCAGCAGCTCTGCCGCAGCACCTCCGCCGGACCCACGGCGGCCACCCGCAATGCGTGCCCGGTCCGGTGAGAACGGGACCGCAGGCTGTGCCGCGAGATGCTCCCAAACTCACCCCTCATCTCCTGAATTAGACTCCTGAAAGACATTCCCTTCCACCACGCCCACCAAACCAGCCCCAAGAATTTGGTTGCACGCACCAATCCAAGGTTCTCCAAGATAGCTCCCACCAGACAGCAACAAATCTCACATCTATGAGCAGTAACAATGGCAAACCTATGCAGTTAGATGATATCTACAACCGCCATTTCGATCAAATCTTTAGAAACAAATAATGAATGGGATAAATAGATTCACCGCATCCGACTGGGAAACTACCTCAACTAATGGTGCCTTGGGTGTGACGCTGTTGACCCCATGGCGTCGCCCATCCTGGAATCCTTCGATTAACCCAGCAAGCTAGACACCGAATTGAGCTGGAGGCCGGGCCCGATTCCTCGTCTCGGAGCGCGCTACAAGCAAGATATGGTACAAGTTGCAAGGAGGTATCTCTATCCCTGGATCACAGAATAAATCCGGCCCAAGAAACCTCTGGCCGGAGCACGAGCACCCGAATTCAATTCACCCAACAAACTGCGGGTAGCAAGTAGGAAACCATACCGCCCTTTAAATTCTTTCCTCGAATTGGTCCCCCAAAAGGCACCAAATTGAGCTGGAATTGTGCAGATATTCTTGGTTTGTGGAGGACAAGAAGGACAAGAAGAAGAAGAAGCAAATATTCCAATAAAGAAACCAAGGGAAGCAGCTTTATGTGAATTGGGATGAAGAGTAGGTGCCTGGGGAATTTTTAGGTGGGGGTGAATGGGTGGGAAATGCTACTGATTGCGGTTATACGTGGGGAAATGGAATTCGAGAAGCTGATGGGATTAGGGTTCCTCCTCCTGGCTGGCTCTGCCGGAGTGGCTGGAAGAGAGAGGCATCCACACCTACATATAACTGACGTACATCCATCTATCCACCCATGCCAGGCCACTGAGTCATGTCCAATTAATTAAACATCAATTAATCAACTGATTAATGTGTGCATGAGCACAGTTGATTACCCTTGCCAAAGAGGGCAATGGTGTATAGAAGAAAACAAATATTAATCAATTCTTTGGCATAACACTGTCCCATGACACTGCCAAAACACAGGCAGGGAGGGAGATGTCATCACGGCCAAGGAGACATCATTGCCCAGGCTACCAGCACATGATTGATTGCCTCCATCTTTGCACTAATCAGCCTTTGGAGTGAGATTAAAGCACAAGAAAGGACAATTTCTCTGGCACTCTCTGGAAGTCAGGAGTTAGGCCAAGAAAAGTGTTACTGTCATCCGGCATCATCTGCACCTGATGACAATGTACACTTCTTTAGTGATCAGAAGGAAAACACAAAATTCTTTTCTTTTTTCTGAACTTTGTACATTTCTGCACCTCCTCTATGCTATTCTGGTTCTTATCCTAGCCCTATTTGTGTGGAGAAATGAAGAAGCAAATGATCGGCGCCACTGCGTCTGCGTCTTATCCTAGCCGTATATGGATATGGCCATTGGCCAATACAATACGAAGAAGAAAGGAATACTAACAAAGGTTTCAGGGCTATCTGAAACATAGGAGTTTCACAGAAATTTCATGGAATTTTTACCTAAAACAATTCAACTCCGGTAGGATTCAGAAAAAAAATCCCACGTTCAAATCTGCACACACTCCGGAACCTATCTTGCCATGCTGGTACATAGAATCAAGAGGTTGGTAATCGCACTGTAACTACCAGTGGCAGCATGTTGTGTGGACTCAAGCAGTACGAAGAAGACAGCCAATGCTGTTTTGTCCGGCCTGCAAATGTGGGCGTCGGAGGCAGGACCATGGACACTGAATGGTCAAAATCAGATGATTCCCAACTAATCAGTGCAGCCCGGTGCCCCACCCCAAGAGCAAGAGGGAATGCGAACGGTACGTAGCATCAGAAACCTGACAAAGAAAGCAGCAGCCATGCTATGTATGCAAAAGCTTGTCCATTTTTCATGTAGTAGTAGCATTTTTGGAACCAGTTCTTTTCATGTAGTAACGTTGTATTAAAAAAAAATCTTTCATGTAAACCTAGAGGTTGCCAAATGAGCTGTGTCTGCCGGGCCAACCCATAACTCATTACTGTAGACATGGCCGAGGCACAACATAGCCTGCGACAAAATCGTGCCAAGTTAGCACGGCACGAAGCATTGGGCAATGCTTGAACCATATCTCGGGCCTAGCGTGCTGGCACGGCACAGCATGAATATTATCGGACCAAGCACGCTCCGGCACGAGTATGGTAGGCACAGCATGGCTCGATAAGCACGATAGCTTGTTAGGCACATTAAGCCCGATAGGCACTGTTAGCTCGTTAGGTATGGCTCATTAGACATGAAAATCTGACCGTTAGGTACGCTTAGCCCAGCATGGTCCGGTGGGCACGGCTTATTTGGCACGAATGTGGTCCGTTTAGCCCCAGTTGGATCTTTGAATTTTTCTAGTCGTTTTATATCTGTTTAGGAATTTAAAATCTAAAAAAATCTAAAAACTCAAATTTTTCTATAAATAGGCAGCATACTGCCCTCATTCAGCCACACTCAAACCTACAGGCTACAATCTCTTCTCCAAATTCTTTTGTGAAAATTTTGTTACACTTTATGATAATTTGGCAAAATTAAAAATATATTTGCCAAAAATCCGAAAATTTAAAATCCGGCTACAATCAAGAAAAGAGGTCACTTTTCTTTGTTGTGATGTAAAATAGGTAATAGTGTAATTTTCTATTTGCATTTTGCAGTTTTCTACATTTCTCCATAGAAAATTTTGAGAATTTTCTTGCAAGTGATTACGAAATTTCTCTAAAAGATCTTTCATCCTTCGGGAATGACAGGTCCCTGTCTCCACCTCAAATGGGAGAGCAGACCCTGCATGTACCATCGTCAGGCTCTATGAGTGATGCCACATCTTTAAGCACCGGAGCAAAGAGGTCGAGACCTAGTATGTCAGATGTATGGCAAGATTTTGACAAGATAGTGAAGCGATACGAGGACGAAACTCAAATAAGATATGTTGTTTGCAAAATTTATCGTCATGAATTATCTACAAAGTCTTTAGGTGGAACTAGGCATTTGCACAGCCATGCCCGAATGATATAAACAAAAATAAGGCATAGCCATAAGACAGATGTAGCTGCAGTTCAACCCCGACAGTACGATACGTAACTATGATTATAACGTCGAGGTAGCTCAAGAATATCTAGTCCATTTAATTGCTACATAAGATCTACCTTTAAACTTTGGTGAGTCACAAGTGTTCAAAAATTATATTAGAACTGCTCATAATCTTAGATTTTTTTCAGTTTCTAGACAGACGACAACTAGATATTTAGTTAAATACTACATAATGGTCATGCTAAAATAAAAGAACTCTTTGAGATCTATACATTTTCGTTGGCCTTCACCTTGGACATATAGTAGCCGAGCTAGAAAGAATTATCTTAGTGTAGTTGTTCATTATGTGAACGATGACTTGGTAATGGAAAAAAGAATTATAGGCTTCAAACTAATTGACGTAGCACATACAAGTGAGAATATAAAAGAATGTATTATCAAAGTATTGGAAGATTTTGGTCTTACAAATAAATTTTTTGTAATTATCGTAGACAATGTTGTAACAAACTCCAGGACAATAAATATTCTCACTCCGTTATTTAGTACATACATCGAATCCTTCTTGCTACATCAGCGATATGCCAGCCATATTATTAATCTTATAGTTAAATATGGATTAAAAAGGTTAGATCCATATGTTCAAAATTTTCATGATGCAATATCTTTTGTAAATCATTCTAACCAATGAATTGTAGTATATAAAAACTTCTACATTGCGATGGGTGTACGTCCACAAAACTTCGGTGTAGATATGCTAGTAAGGTGGAACTCATCTTATTTCATGCTACAGAACATTTTATCTTATAAGAGCATATTTTCTGTTTTTATCTACATGCACTATCACAGCTATGATGGCAGCACACTATTGACTGAGCAGCACTGGTATGTTGCTGAGAAAATACTAGCATTTCTGGAACTTTTTTATGAAACTATTGTTGCTTTTATCCAGAGTGCACTATCCAGCATCTCGTCATATTCTTACGATGATGGGTCACTTGAAAGTTAATGAAAATGACATAGTGCTACGGGAGGCTATGTGTGCTATGAAAACTAAATATTTGAAATTTTGGAAAAAAGATTTTGTATTTATACACATTTGCATTTATTTTAGATCCAAGAGCTAAAATTGAAGGATTCACTAATGTTCTTTCACTTTTAGGTGATGTTGCAGAGATAGATTATTCTAACTATTTTTTAGTTATTTGTACTAAATTGTTCGAAGTTTATCAAAAGTACGAACAAAAGTTTCAGAGAGTTCGCTTGCAACGACAAGCACCAGCACCCACCACAGGTAAGAAAATAAATATGTGAGGCAAATTCTTTGGTATATCAGGATCCTCCAGAATGTCAAGTTCTATAACGTCAATTACTAGAGCAATCCATACTAGTGGCTATGGAGAACTGTCAGTCTTTCCAAACAGCGATCCCATGTATCACCATGCTGAGGACTTCAGCATTTTGGGATGGTGGCACGAGCACAAAACTAATATATCCGTGCTATCCATATTAGCACAAGTTGTATTAATTGTTCTTGTTTTGATGGTTTCTTCTGAGTCTGCTTTTAGTCTTTCTAGAAAAATATTGAAGAGCAGAACAAGTCTCACAGTGAGGTGGTGGAAGTACTTCTCACAGTGAAAGACTAGAAACAAGCTGATGTGTGAGCTCGACATTGCGTGGACAATACAGAGTTGGAACACGCATTCAACAATATCTATCTAGACGACATTGACGACACCGACACTTTTTAAAGCATCGATGTACATTGTACATTTTCTAATTTTTTACATGTATTGTAGAACTATATGTTATACTTTTTTCTTTGCTAAGGTTTTCTCAAGTTGAGTTTTTATTTGACAAAGTTTTTAACGAGGTAGCCATTTAAATATTAATAAAGCTTATTATTATATTTTTACAATTTATTTTATAATTTTTGAATTCTACATATTTTAGAATTATTATATTTTTTTCAAAATTTTTAGGCCAAAACAGACTAACCGTACCTCCTTGGCCTGTCAGGCTAAATAGGCACACACACCGGCCCAGCACAGCCCGTCAGGTTGTTAGGCCATGCCTGGGTCGTCGCCTTGGCCTATAGGTTAGCACATCATAGTTCATTTAGACTGACAGGTTAAATAAGTTATGCCTAACGGGCCTTGCCGTATCGAACCCATGCCATACCAGGCCGGGCCACCCGTTTGGACATCTCTAGACTACCATGAGTTTTAGAAAGTTTATTCCTTTGTATCAGGTCCCAAACATTAACCTGACTAGCAGCAGGAGCCGCCGAAACCATCAAAGAGTAAGGCCCCGAGCGCAAAAACAAATTGCAGCGATTTCATAGAGAATAATATAATTCCCACAAGAATCAAGAATAGTTTTCGCTTTTCGAAAGGGCCTGAGTTTAGCCCGGAGAAGAACAGCAGAGATCGCTAGAAACGGACGAGAAAATAGGAGAAACAGCACAGCCCCAGTCGTTCGTTCGGCGTTGATTCCACGTATATATAAGTATAAATATTAACCTGGTGGTATTGCCATTTGGCGCCATAGAGCAGTAGCTTGCAGTGGCAGTGTACGTGACTGCCGACCGGTGACAGATACCGCAGCTTTGGTAGGGTTCAAGAGAAATCTTGGAAGCAAAACGGTGGTCCAAGTCCCAACCAAATGGCCCGGTCAGTCCTAAGCAGCACGTCGCTCGCAATCTGGAGTCGCATGAACGAAACAGCGAGGCGTGCGATGGTCATGATCGAACACCGGAAGATGGCGAAAATGGCCTGGAAATGCCATGCGTTCGAGCTTACAGCCTTCGCCTTTTATTAGCGTAATACTGCTATCTTGGCAGCCAGATTTAGTTACATCCCAGGCTTGGTAGTGAAATGATCTAGATTGGACCAAGAAAATGTTACCCATACTGAACTGAATTTAATTGGACTGTACACTAGATATTTTTCCACATCCTGAATTGAAATCTATCCTACCTAGGGTGTGGATCCGCCTCTGTTGGCAGCAGGTCTGGAACTTCCATTGAACAAGTGAAAGGATCAGGTCTACTAGATTTTTCTCCTCCTTGCAGTTTCCAGTGAGAGATGGAGACAGCATCTAGCCATGTAGGAATAGCGTCCAGCTTGTACATTCCAGTGCATACACCACGGTGTGGAGACGTCTGGTGTGATTCACACGCTCGACCAGCTCAGCCCGGGCCCTCCAGTCCACGTCGAGACCTAGCGTGTATATCTACACACACGCGTGTTTGTTCATTAGCAGCTTGGGTTCGTATTTTTCAGAAATATATGTGCGAAGATTTGCTGGTGTTTGCTTTTATTCAGTAAATTATACTTACATTCCTGTGTGTGGCTGCAGAATGCCTTTATCGCACTGTCTTTTCCTATCTAGATGGCCCTTCAAGAACTCAAGCAGAAGTTAGAAATCAGAATATTCCAGCCTCCATTAGTCCATTATGTTTACTTAATTGTTCTTTTAGGAGAAGATCATGAGAAACTTGACCAGGGGAGAAGATAAAGAAGCAACGCAAACATGTGAACCTTTTCCTTGGAAAGAAAAATGTAGCATTTATATGTTTTATAGCAAGAAAAAGGAATGCACGATTAAGTGGTGCACTTAACCTTTTCTTGTGCTGCTCCATTTTCTTACTTGTGGATCAAAACGGGCACACTCAAAGAGCAAAGCTTAAGAATACTACTCCATATAAAGTGTTGATAGACCTTGAGTATCCCAAGGACTTGGGTAAGGGGGAAAGCTACCGAAGTTACGGAAAGTTCTAATGTTTGCCTTTCTTTCTATTCTCTTTGGAGACAATGTAAGCATAGCATTGATGAGTTTCATGCACTAATTACCAGTTCACTTGAAAGTTTAAGGTATAGAAATAGGTAAGCAATATATAACTGAATCATTTCATGCATGACGTAAACCATACCATTCACTAATGATACAAATCAGAGTTTAAATAGACTGCATCGGGTCAAATTTACAATAGGGTCGACTAGGCAAAATAGATTCATTACATAAGTAGAAGCAGAAGCAAAAGGGAAGGGCACATCTTGCCATAGGCAAACAACTAGGGGTAAGTTGTGTGCAACCGATATTAACCAAGAGCTTGGATAATATTGGTATACACAAACACCAACTTAGTTAGCATGATTGGAGTATGACCAAGATTACTAGAGACTCTTAATCTCCTCCATCTTCTTCATCATCAGCACCTAGCGCGGTGGCGTACGCATAGTGTCCTTGGTCCACAGGTTTTGAGGGACTTTGTTAGCGAGGTGAGCACAAGTAACAGTGCTTCGTAAGCCAACACACATAATACAATAGTATACATGCAAGGTTTAACAAAGGTAAGCTCAGGTTATTTTATTTGCTAAAGACAATATTTCAAAACTATAATAATTAGAAACTCCTATGACTTAGCATTTTGACTAAACTATGTTTTATTAAAGAGATTATAAGTGTGCAATAGTTATAACGGTGTAGGTTCCATCCACCTGTTATATGGTTCCATCCACCATATGCTAGTTTTTGATACTACGGTTACATCCACCTAATATCATCACTAGGTTACATCCACCCAAGGCAAATCAAAAATTAGGGTTACATCCACCTGATGAGTTTTCATCTCACTTACAAGGTTTTAGAAATAGATACTATCTCGAGTAAGTTACCATACCCGCCTTTGACCATGGGCACAACCGTTTGAATAGTTTACACTCTGCAGAGACTGTACACTTTATCTAAAAGAGATAATCAACTTGTTATATTTCACACATTTTCTTGGATATGTGAATCAAGAAGATCACCATAAGATCTTTACAATGCATCACCCAGTGTAAGTTACACCTAATAAGGTTTCATTTAAATGAGGTTGCGTCCACCACACCCAGACCCCTTCTTGCGCCACACGACAACTTACACCAACAACACGACCCGTGTCCACGATGGCTTAAAATCAGTGACATGACTTGTGGGTCACTCCAATGGTGTAGCCCGCATTGGTGGATGCAAAATTAGTTAGTTGGGTCATATCCATTGTAGACATTTGGTTGTACTATTTTATATTGGGAGGTCGTCATATGATTCAATCTTTAAAGTTATCTGTGTGGTGCTACCACAAACCATAAATCCTCATGCGACATCCATACCAACCATCATACCATTCGCTCTAATATGGTAACAGCAAATTTTAGGGTTTTGAGAAGCACAAAACTAAGTTATCTTAAATATACCAGTCATTTCCCTCCAATAACTATCCAAAACAAGTTTCACGACCAAAAGATGATGACAGGGCAAATTAATACACTGGTACTTAAGCAAGACTAACATGATGCTTAAGTACGACTTATAGTTAGTAATGTTACCATTATAGCTTCTAGGGTGACAAGTATTATGTGATTCAAGTGTCCAAAGGATGGTATGGTTGAGTAGACATGTATCTATAACCTTAAATTTAACATACATTTGTGTAACAAATAAAGATGCAATTTAATAATTTAAACAAACATAAATTTGCATGAAATATAGATTCAATATGATCAAAACATTGACTCGTCTAGCTCACAAGTGGGTTGGTCTTGAAAGGCTTGAGTTGTCTCATACTACGATTCTTCCACATCCTCGTATTCTACTTGGATAATTGCATTGGAAAGCAAATAAACACGTGAGCAAAATAAATTAATTCAAATAAAAATTGAAATGAACTTCAAAGAACTTCAAATTTAAAGATTCTACTTCCATTAGATAGATCTTGAATTTATATTAATTTAGAAATAAATTTCATTAAATTTAGAGTTAAAACGAATGAGAACAGGCTTTCCAAAGTTTAAATTTGGTTTAAATCCAAATAATTAACAAAGGAGAGAGAATCTCTCTCACTGATAGGTAGAGTCCATCGGATTTAAATTAATTTTTGAATTATTTCTTAAAATAAAAAAGCTCGGAGGCTGACAGGTGGGGCCATATACTGTAGCCACAGTAAAACAGGCCCACTTGTCAGTGGCTATAACTTATTTAACCGGTTTAAACAGGGTTTTTAGCTGATGGGGCCCACATGTCATAGAGACAACTACTTAACTAAAAGGGAAGGGCCCACTGGTCAGTGAGATTTAACGAGTATTAATCGTGGTCATTGTACTTCAACTAATTACATGCCTAATCCTAGTCTTCGCACTACAAGAGCTTCATCTTCCCGCCGAGAGAGCGAAGCTCGTCGCTGGTGAGAGGAAGCACAGTAGCTAGTGAGGTGGACAAAAAGGGATCCTCACCTTGGACTGAACCTCTAGGCGAGGCAGCAGGGCTCAAATTGGAGCATGGGGTGATCGGCGGTGAGCTCGGTGGTGGTGAAGCACCAAAGCATGGCACCACAGCGGCTGACAACATTAGAAGCCAATTACTTACTATGGAAACATCTAGAGGTGGAGGGGAGCTTACCGAAAGTAAGGGTGAAGCTCAGGGAAGGGAGGAACAGACTGTCGATGTAGACTCGATCGGCAGTGAGGTGGTCATCACAGGCAACTCATCGGAGAGGGAGAGGATGGTCGATGAAGCTCGGATCATCTTCAGGATCTCCGTGTGGTGCTCCAGACTTGTTGAATCGGACGGAGGCGCAGGGATTCACCAACAATGTTGGTGGTGATGAAGTGGCCAGAGCTGAGGAAGAAGAGGTGCTGGGAGGCATTCGGAGGCAATGGAGGCTAAGGGGATGCAATTAGGGTCAAGGTGGAGTTGACCGGGGGGTTTATAGCCAAGAAAGGGGAGTTGGCCGTTGGGCGCCATTATGGTTCATGCAAAGGCCGAGGGTGGTGACACTCACTGCATGGCACGAGCATAGGGCAAAGGAGGTGGAGCTCAGCGTGTAGCATGGAAGTTATGATGCGGAGGAGACTCAACGGTCGAAATCAGATGTTGAGGGCACGTGGAGCAAGCGTGGCATGGGCGCAATATACACGGGCGCGACCAGCGCGAGGAAGATGTGGCATCGGGAGGAGGAAGGAGAGAGGGGTCTAGGTAGAGGTGGCATGCAACTGGTGGAGCACAATGGCACACGGGGACAGGCAGGCGAGCACACACTACTGCAACACAAGAGATGGGTGGCGTTGTAAGATCGAGGAGGCTGACTAGAGGGGGGTGAATAGGCGGTTTAAAAATTCTCTACAAATTAATATTAATCAATTCAAGAGCTTTCCTATTTGCCTAAACCAAGTATATAATGCGGAAGCGAAACTCAATTTGGTTTAGCTCAAATAGCGGCTACAACAAATAAATTTATCTAAGTGCACCAACAATTCTATCCTAGGTCAAAGTTTGCAATCCTAGGTATACAAGCAATCAATTTAATTCTATGAATATAAATTGCTTGAATATAAATTGAGTACAAGGAAACAAATCACAATTGACACAACGATGTTTTACCGTGGTGTTCGGAGACTTGCCGGTCTCCCCTAATCCACGTTAAGGTTAGCCCGAACAAATCGGACCGGCTCCACGAATTAAGCCTTCTACCTCAAATCCACTAGTGGTAGCTCTTTCCCGCTCCGGGTAGGTGATCTCCGACCTTCACAACCTCGCCGGTCTTCTCACAACCTTCTTGAGAAGATCACCGCGCACGACGCCTCCAACGCCGTCTGGGAGTCGGCAAACTCCAAGAGCAATAAGTCAAGTCCCTCACTTGACTCTCACCACGTGCAACGAATGCACAAGCTCAATCCGGATACAAAGTCCTCTAGATGCAACACATGCACTCTAGATCACCTCTCCTCTCTCACAAAGTGCAACACATACACAATTGAGTGGAGAGCCTCACTCTACCTCAAGACAACAGAAATGAGTCAAGCAAGAACATCTCCAACCGGCCATAAGGGGGTATTTATACCCCACACAAGAAAACTAGCCGTTGGAGTCAAAATCCTGAAAACTTAGTGTTGTGGTTACTGACCAAACAGAGAGAGAGATGGTAGTGGAGAGGTGGGAGTGTTCTGCCTCACCCTCCCCCTCATCCTGATATATATATTCACATGGAGTATGCTTTTACAGTTATGCCCTTACATCCGTACATCCCCATTAGGGGCACTTATGTCATTACACATGTTACTCTGGCTCTTATAACCTCCTAACAAGCCTGCCGGGCTTAGGTGGGGGGCCACCCCTACAACAGGAGCCTCTCATGGTGAAGGGCTTCACTGGCCAAAGCCATGTCGCCGAGTCCTTTGGCCCTCCGTCCCTGCGGCTGTGAATTTCTCCAAGCTTGTGGTTGGGGGCCCGAGGTCCAGGATGGAAGGTGCCTAGTTGAAGTAGACGCGCGCACTCCGTCCCCTACCCTTCGAGCGGGTGGCGCGAGGTCGACGCCTAGCTGAAGTAGACGCGCGCGCCCGCCCCTACCCTTCGAACAGTGGCGCGGAAGCGGCGCTAAGTCGGCCTAGTCGCGCGCTCCGCCCCTACCCTTCGAGCGGGTGGCGCGGAGGTGAAGGAACGCGCGAGGCTACGATAGCGAAAATAAAAATTTCTACCGCGCACACCAGGACATCATGCTAAGGAGGGATCATAAATCGTTACCACTAGACGCGCAGCGCAATGAAGAAGAGTTGGAGAAGCCGATCCAACCACGCGCGTCGAGGTAGTAGTGGAAGTAGCCGATCGTCCCGAACGGATCGTCTCCTCCACGCGATCAACCACACCACGAGCAGATCCAATCGTAGTTTCTTGATGCCGATCAACGCCGCAACGAGCAGCGCCTCCACCGGTATCCACACGTCCCGGGTGGAACGCCGATCGCGAGTGTACCAAAGACTCGCGAGCGGCTAGGGTTTGGCTCGGGAGGTGGCGGCTAGGGTTTTGCTCGGGAGGAACAGCGTACATCCTCGCCCCGCCTCCAAATATATAGACCTCCTCACTTGGGCCTCGTGGACCGAGGCCCAATAGGAGTCTATCCGGATCTCTATCCGAATTGAGCCCACATCCGAATCACATTCGAATTAGTGTTCCAACCCGTTAAGTGTGCGACCAGAGGTTCACGTATACTTGGTCGCGACCGGAAACACCTTTTCCGGTCACCTGTTAATAGCGGCCTCTAGCAAGACATATTAACCCCAAAGTATACGTAAAGATCATATCATTTGAACTCGTAATGTTCTCATGTACGAATCCCTTTGCCTCACGATATAGATTAAGCTCAAGGCGAGACTGTGTCATCCTCTTAATAGCTCAATCACTCTCTCGATTCCGTGATAGATTATAAACTTGTGATTGACTCCTCAATCACATTGGCATGGCCATGCACTTTCATAATCCATTACATCGAGGGCCCAGAGATATCTCTCCCATAAGGAGGGCAAATTCTATCTTGATCATTCACATCCCACTACATGTTTCATAGCAAACCCGAAGACTACTTTTATGACTACCCGATACGGAGTAGTGGTTAGTAGTCCCAAACAAAGCTACTACGCATATTGGGAACCATGATGATCTCAAGTCTAAGGATTCTACATAAACACTACTTGAGACCAACTAATGACACATGGAATCTCTGCAGTGTCTCATGGCGGGTCTATCCAACATATGTTCACTAACACATGTCCATATTATTGATTTGGTATCTCCATACCATGATCCATGAGACATGATCATCAATCAATACATATGCTGATCTTTGAATCATATTTGTTCCTCATATGATATATGATCAGGGATCATTTAGAAATAGCAACATTTTGGCATTAAGAGTCTCATGAATAAGTCACATACTCATTGATCAATAATGATAATGTCTATTTCAAGGAACAAAGCAATGTATCATAAACATAGTATGTGATATATTCAACATCTCCATGTTGCCTCTAGGGCATACCACCAATAGTTGGCACCTAGTTTGAAGTAGACGCGCGCGCTCCGTCCCCTACCCTTCGAACGGGTGGCAGCGAAGCTGGCGCCTAGTCGAAGTAGGCGCGCGCGCTCCGTCCCCTACCCTTCGAACGGGTGGCGCGGAGGCCGACGCCAGCCGGCAGACGCGCGCGCGCTCCGCCCCTACCCTTGAGCGGGTGGCGCGGAAGTGGCGCCTAAGTCGAAGCCTAGCGCGCGCGCTCCGTCCCCTACCCTTGAGCAGTGGCGGCGAGGTGGCGCCTGGTTCGGCAGACGCGCGCGCTCCGTCCCCTACCCTTCGAGCGGGTGGCAGCGGAGGCTGGCGCCTAGCTGAAGTAGACGCGCGCGCGCTCCGTCCCCTACCCTTCGAACGGGTGGCAGCGGAAGCTGGCGCCTAAGTCGAAGCCTAGGCGCGCGCGCTCCGTCCCCTACCCTTCGAGCGGGTGGCGGCGGTGGCGCCTAGTCGAAAGACGCGCGCGCGCTCCGCCCTCGCACTAAGATTGGAGCTTGGCGCCGATATTGTTGCACTTTGGAGCTGTTGTGACCTTGCGGTCTAGTAGTGCGCTTTTAATGGCGGTGGAATCACGTCGGCGCCGGCCGGCAGAGGTCGCCGCCGCATCGTCGCGATCGCCATCTGCGAGTGGGACACGCGCGACTCACGGCCCGGTGCGTCATGGGATGTGGCGGTTGCGTGACGCGGCCGTTCGCCTCTTCCCGGGGAAGTTGGACGCGTGTTGAAGGCGTAGAGGCGTTGTGCGCTGTTTGGTTACCTACCGGGCAAGGCCCTCTAAGCCCCGGCGGTTCTTCTTTCCAAATCGTGGGCAGCCAAATCGCTGCAAGTTTGATCTGTCTGCGCTTCGAGCCACCTGAGAGGCGGGCGGCCTTTATAAGGTGCCAGTGTTGAGGTGGAGGCACCCTTTCTTGTTTCTTTTTTTTTTTGATCTGCCGCTTTACTTCCGCCCGTGCTAATTGTAACGCCTGTTGCTCCTTTCCTCGCTTCTTTCTCCACGGTCGCAAGAGCGATGGCTAGCCATGACGACGCCACCCACCATCCCCGCAGCGGTCCTTGCCTAGCCAGGGCGAGGTGTCCCATCCTTCCAGGGAGTACGAGCTGGTGCCGCGGGGGAGCTCGCGCGCCAACAAGTGGTGGGACGCCATGGAGCACTCGGGAGGCTGCTGTTCCCGTGTGTTGGGGAGGAGCCGCGCGACCGAAGGGACGCTGCAGCGACTCGTGGAGGGGAAGATCGCGGATCGCGATGGGGCTAGCCTACCCCGTCGGGACGAGACGGAGCCAAAGCCACAGGCAATGGAGGCGATTGTTTTTGTCGCGTTCTTCGACGCCGGCCTTCGAATGCCCTCCTCGTTGTTCGTGGGCGAAGTCCTGCGGGCCTACAAGTTGGAGCTAGCCCAACTGACGCCCCACGCAATACTCCGCCTAGCTGTCTTCACGTGGGCGATGCGGACAGAGGGGCGGCGTCCCAGCGCGAGCTTATTGCCACACTGCACGACGCACGCATGGTCTAGGCGTGGGGGCTTCGCGAGGCTCGGGCGCGATTACTGGCGTGGCCTGCTGGTTCCGAGCCTCTTGCATATCTCGGACAGCTCCGCGAAGGTCCCCTAGTTCCCGTTGGAACGCGTCGAGGGCTGCTAGTAGGGCGCTTTCCACCGCAGGTGCTGTCGGGGCCGCCGGAACACCCAGCGGACGGGTCGGTGCAGGGACCATCGCCTCAAGATCTCCAGATCCGCCGGATGCTTCATTGCGGCTACCCCCGGCCGCCTGACCTGCGCTGCCGGTGAGGGTGGCGGGGGCTGTCGTTGCAGTGCCAGCGACGGGGTTGGATGTCGTTGTAGCGGCGCTGGCGGGGTCGGTCATTGTCGCGCGAGCGTCGACGCCCGCGACCACTGCGCCTACGCCACCGCCAGCTCCTTCGGCAGCCGCTGCCGAAGCCCTGGTATTCACGCGCCGCTCCGACCCAGCCGTCTTCTTTCCCTTCGCCACCGCTGATGAAGCTTTTTTCGGTGCCATCCTTCTTCGGTCTTCAGGCTTGTCCTTGTCCTCCCCACGGACGGCGCCAACTGTTGTGGTTACTGACCAAACAGAGAGAGAGATGGTAGTGAAGAGGTGGGAGTGTTCTGCCTCACCCTCCCCCTCATCCTGATATATATATTCACATGGAGTATGCTTTTACAGTTATGCCCTCACATCCGTACATCCCCATTAGGGGCACTTATGTCATTACACATGTTACTCTGGCTCTTATAACCTCCTAACAGGCCTGCCGGGCTTAGGTGGGGGCCACCCCTACAACACTTAGGAAAATCGGTAGTTCCGCATTTATAAAACCGGAACTTCCGATTTCCTCGCAATGGTCAGAAAACTAGCCATTTCTCAGCAAAATCGGAATTACCGCAGTTCAAATTGCGGTACTTCCGATTTTTCCGAGGCTAAGTCATTCAAAAAGTTATTCTCTGGAAAAAACGTTCCGCTCGAAATCGAAACTACCGGAAAATCGGAAGTTCCGATTTTTTCCCGGTACTTCCGATTTTTTCGGAACTACGCAGTACAAATTGCGGTACTTCCGTTTCCAGTTTTTCAGCACAGGCGACACTCGGAAAAACGGTCATAACTTTTGACTCCGATGTCGGAATTGAGTGATCTTAGACTCTATGAAAAGCTTATTCAGAGGGCTACACAACCCATCTATTTACATGACCTCAAATGCATTAGATCAATGCAGAAATCACAATACATCCAAAGAGTCACTACCACGGTCTAATGTCAAGGAAAAATAGCAATACACAATCTTAGACCATGCCAAGAGATGATGCATGATCTCCAACTTTTGCAAAACACATTTGCAAACTTAGACCATGCTACAAGGATTAGGTACATGGACTTCAACCTTTTGCAAAAACACATTTGCAAAGTATAGTCACATGTTACAAGGATTAGATGCATGAGCCTCAACTATTTGCAAAATATATTCGCAAATAATGGCATCATGTCAAGATGAGCTAGAGCAAGTGAGGTTGAGCTATCAACACATGATGAGACTCAAACTACTAGACATGACCCCTCTTAATAGTACGGCAACCTACACTAGCAATCCGATCTTCCAACCAAACACCAAGACCGGTAAAAGATTAGGAACACATCCTTAGCCCTAGCTAATCATACCTTTGCCTTAGGTCATTTCCTCGATATACATCAACTCGTGATGCATTCTTTTCATCACCTCCATCAACACATGATGGCCTTCACTTGTCTTGATGATCAACACATGATCATCTCCACTTGAATCATGCATCAACTCATGATGCATCTTCTTCTTTATGACCTTCAACACATGAAGCCATCTTCTTCTTAATCTTGACTTGACGATCTTCAACACATGATGTCATCCCAAGTCATTCTCATTTGTGGAACCTAACCTATTCATCCAACCCATGAAAAAATATTAGTCCACAAAACAATTGTCATCAATTACCAAACTTCACCATTAACACATAATGGAGGGACTAGATTCAACAATCTTCCCTTTTTGGTAATTAATGACAATCTCAACAAATAATAAGATATAGAAGTTGATTTGCGAGTATACACCTTGTACACAACAAATGTATACTCTAAGATAAGCTTTAAACAAAGCTTACCAATCCAGTTGTCATAAATCATCCATCCATTAACACATAATGGAGAAGCTAGATAACAACCCGATTGAACATAAGTATATATAAACTACACAAGCTATATATATACTCAAGAATGTATTTCCAAGTAAAGATCTTAAATATGCATATTAAGAAAAACATGGATCAATACTCATGAAACTTCAAAATATATAGAGAGCTCCCCCTAAATGTGTGCATACAAGTGTATATAAAGAAAAACATATGCACATATTCATTTGTACTATTTGAGGAGTTCAATCTATATTTTGGATCTAAGGAATGCATTTGTAAATGAGAAAAGCGATTTCGAATACATACCTCTTTGATTTCACCTTTTCATCTAATTGAGACTAAGCATAAATAAACTCAAACAAACATATTAGTCTCATATATGCATTTGTCATTATCACTAAAACATTATAAAAGTATTTGTCATTAATATCAAGATCTCATAATGGTATTTGTCATTAACACCAAAACCAATTTAATCGGGTCTTGATCTTCCAATCTCCCCATTAACCAATTTAATCGGAGCTTGATCTTTCAGGCGTGCATGGTGGGATGGGCTGGGGCAAGCACAACATGGGTGCGACACGCGCAGGATGTGTCCAGAGCACGAACAGCGTGAGGGGGTGGCGTGGGCCAACTTGGGCCAGGCCAAAGGCTTGGTGGGCCAAGAAAAGAGGGGAACAGGCTAGGCTTAGCCCTGGAAAGGTTTGGGATTTTTGAATTTTTGAAATTCGTTTTGAAATTTGAGTTGAACATTGATTTGAAATTTCAAATTGGAAAGTTTATTCAAGCAATTTCAATGCTTCCAAAATGGGATGTTACAGATCCTACCCCCCATAAATAGAATACAGACCCCGAGATTTGAACTACTCAGAGAACAGGTATGGATAGTCTATCCTCAACAGATCCTCATGCTCCCAGATGGCTTCTTTTTGTGATTACTCCACTGGACTTTGCAAAGACTGATAACATGGCACCTTGTTTGCTTTTCCATGACATTGAAGATCTGGAATGGATGCTCTGGATAAGTCAAATCTTTCTGGAGCTTGAAGGTCTCCACCGGGGCTTGATCTTTAGGCACTCCAAGACACTTGCTGAGTCGTGAGATGTGGAGCACATTGTGGATGTCTGCCAGACTTAGTGGTAATTCTAATTGGTAGGCTGCTTCTCCACACTTGACGATGATGGAAATGGGCCTATATATCTTGGTGCAAACTTGTCTTTCACTTTAAACCTCCGAATTCCTCAAAGAGGTGATACCTTGAGATAAACATGGTCTCCAACTTCAAGGTTAACTCTTTGCGATGATTATTAGCATAACTCTTATGTCTGGACTGGGCAGCTTGTAGTTGGTCTCTGATCAATCAAACTTTCTCTTAGACCTGCTTTAGGTATCAATCAAACTTTCTCTTAGACCTGCTTTAGGGTATCTAACCAAAGATATAATCTTCTCATGTTTTTGACCAATGCAGAGGGGTTCTGCACTTTCTGCCATAAAGTACTTCAAATGAGGACATCTTCAGACTAGACTGATAATTGTTATTGTTGGAGAATTTCGCATAAGGTAAGCATATCTCCCAATATATGGTAAATTCTAAAGTACAAGCCTGAAGCATGCCTTCAAGGATCTAGTTCACCATTTCTATTTGTCCTTCTGTCTGAGGGTAATATGTTGTACTAAAAGGTAGGTGAGTTCCAAGTGCATCATGAAGGCTAGCCTAGAAATACAAGGTGAACTGGGAACCTCGGTCTGAGATTATTGTCTTGGGTACTCCATGTAAACACACAATGTGTGCCATATATAACTCGGCCAATCTGTCTCCCTTGTAGGTGGTCCTCACAGGGATAAAATGGGTGACCTTTGTCAATCTGTCTACTATGACCCAGATAGAATCATATCTGGACTTGGTTCATGGTAGGCCAGTGATAAAATTCATCCCAACTTATTTCCATTTTCATTGAGAGATCTACGGTGGTTGTAGTAGACCTCTCTAGTGCTTGGCTTTGAACTGTTGGCATATGTCACAACAAGCTACATACTTGACGATGTCTATCTTCATACGTGGCAACCAATACAGGGTCTTCATATCCTGATATATCGTAGTACTCCGTAGGTGCAGGGAATATGTTGAGCTGTGGGCTTCTTTGAGTATTAAGTCTTTGAGTTCTATCTGGTGGAGAACAAAGAGACGTTTCCCATACCATAGGATTCTTTGTTGATCTTCAGTAATCTTAGGGGCTTTTCCCTTGGCCATGAGGCACTTGAATCTCTAGACACTAGAATGTCCTTCTTGTATGGCCTTGATCTGTTCCTGCAAGGTTAGATGTACTTTCATAACGGCTATGGTGCCTTACTCCACTATCTCTAGATTGAGTGCTTCCAATTCCTTGTAGAGCTCAGGTTAAAATTCTTAGATCATGACATTGTTGTAGTAGGACTTATGACTTAATGCATTGGCCACTACATTAGCCTTTCCAGGAAGATCTTATTGGGTGAAGATGTACTTGAAACTCTTATGGTCGGTGTGTATGTCACAATCGTTTCCAATCAAGTAATACTGACAAATTTTCAGAGCATGCACTATCGATGTTAATTTTAGGTTATGAGTTGGGTAGTAGTCTTCATGAGGACGAAGTTGTCTTGATGTATAAGTCATGATTTTTCCTCCTTACATGAGTACACACCCAAGACTTTGGCGCGAAGCATCACAATAAACTTCAAAGTCATTGTGTATATCTAGCAAGACTAACACAAGAGCAGTTGTTTGCTTCTTCTTCAACTCTTAGGAATTTTTCTCACGAACTTCTGTCTATTCATACTTCTTTTCCTTCTTAAGCAGGTGAGACAATGGTCTGGAAAGCTTAAAAAATCATTCTATGAACCATCTATAGTATCCAGCTAATCCAAAAAAACTATGCATTCCAAAATATTATTTTAAATTATTATGTGTGCGTATTTTTATTCAAACATAGTTTAAAACTGATCCCTGTCGGACTCAGAAACAACACCACTGGATCCTCTATGTTAATCACACTAGTCTAGAAAAAGCTAGTGTACATAGTGGTAACAGGGATACATATCATGCATATATGAGAAAATTCACTACATAAAAGAGTATGGGCCTTATGGCCAAATTTACATAATCATGGCCCATAAGCCAAACATAAAAGTAAATAACAGCAGAAGATAAAATAAGAGAAGTAGCCCAACAAGCCTGCCCACAGGCAAATAACAATAAGGCGTGGCCTATTTGTCGTAATCCTCACCGTAGTCGATGTAGTCCGCCTCTGAGCAACAGATTTAAGCAAGAGTGAGCACAAAATCTGTACTTCACAAGGTATACCAAAATAATAGAATTAATGAATGCATGTATCATATCAAAGGAAGGAATAATATGGTGGTTTGTGTGTAAAGCCAATTTAAAGTAAATACAGTAATTAGATGAAATGGCTGAATTTTGGTAAGTAAATAAATAATAGTTTACTCAAATAATACCATTAGTGTAGGTCCAACCTACCACTAACCTATCCACGGGTATCCCACCTAGACCGTCAAACCCAAAAGATCTCATCTTTTCTGGTTTTAAAACAAGTCTTTGAAAACAAAGTCTAATAAAAAAAAACTTTACTCAGCTTAACCATGACCATGGGAACGGCTATCCAAGATAGTTTATATTTTCTGCAGAGATGGTACAACTTTACCCACAAGACATAATCATCCCATATTGTCACCAGATAAGCATACTTTTCTTGGTGTGCGGTGGGAAGATCATGACAAGGCTTTTACAATACTACATCGTCAATCTAGTCATACCACCGCTAAGGCTTCACCACAATAAAGAATCCACTAAATCGGACGTCCCTCTTGGGTCATGTGAGACTCTTATAGCCTGCACCATGCTCACATTTAACCTATAGCGAAACCAAGGTTGAGACCATGTAAATTACTTAGCCAAGTCTGTTCCATACCAAACTTATGGTAGTATGTTGTAGCTTTGTAGCAGTAGCTCACAGACTGGTCCCTAATTGATTTATGCAGTCTTTCTGCATACCCCTTGTGCTAAGCATCCGCTTGTACCAGCAAGCACCCACCACCTAACCAACTGCCCAAGTCTAAACCATGTTTTATATTTTCTTTTTAAACCTGTTATACACATTCTAACTCACCAAAGTCAAGACTACAAATAATTATTATTGTTCATTTTAAAAGGCTATCCCAACCTAAAGTCATTCCAGGCATATCTAGGCTTTCCTACAAATTCTCTAGCCAATACTATTGTACTAACTAGATTTTGTTCTAAGGTGACAAGGCATATGAGTGATCAACGTCAATTTTGGCCACACACAAGGGATTTGGTTTTAACCACAATTTAAATCGATGCTAAACTATGTTTGGATAAAAAAATACACATGCATAACAATGTAAAACAATATAAGTAATTTGAATTACTAGGATCAACATGATCAAAGATATAACTTGCCTTACTCAGAGACTTGGTGCTGTGAAACATCGATGTAGTGGTATTCTCCTTGAACATCACAGTTTATACGTGAAAATAACCAAAGCAAATAAATACAAGAAAAATCCACATAAAATTAAAAAAATTCAAAAATAGGATAGAAATGGGTAGTTTAGGATATTAGATGAATTTAGGAAGAAAAATAGGTTCAATCAGAGTTAGAACGGAGAAAAACGGGCTCCCAAAAGTTTTAATTCTAAGAAAAAGAGGAAGAAAACAATATTTAGCATTTTCTCGATTTATTGTTCTATAGGAAAAATCAGGATTATGACGTTAGCAAGGGTTTTTTATTTTGGCTGAATTATTTTTCTAAAGGAAAAGGTTTGAGTCACTGACAGGTAGCCTTGAGTCTATAGACTGGGTCCACGGAAACTTGACCTAGTCCATAGTGGACTGGATAGTTTTTTGCTTGCGTGGCTTGACACATGGCAACATGTTGCGGCCACGTGTACACGTGCACTGATGTGGCATGTCAGTCGGTGGTGGGGCACGAGTGCCGAGAGTCAACGGTGTTCTGGCGCTCGGCGACGGACGACGTGAGGTGTAAAAGCAAGAGGGCATCACAGAGATGCCATTTTACCTCGGCACGGGGCTTAGAGGGGACTGGATGCCATTTTACCTCGGCACGGGGCTTAGAGGGGACTGGACGTGGCCGACAGCGAGAAGGTGGCGGCGGTGGTGTTCAGCTCTGGTGAAGAAGGTGCTCCGGTAGTGTCTTCACTTGAAGGAGGGGCGGGAGATGGTGGCGTTGGCCTGGTGATGCCGAAGACGATGATGTCGAGACGCGGCATGGCTCAGGGCGATCGGAATTCCTTGTCGTAGCACTAATGTAGCATAGGAGACAGGTGGCACACATGGCAGGGACAGCGCGCTGCTATAGCATAGGAGACGAGTGATGTGCGCGGGGCATGCCCAGAGCGTGAATGACACAAGGAGGCGGCGTGGGCCGACTTGGGCCGAGCCAGAGGCTTGGTGTGTCGAGAAAAGAGGATAACGGGCTAGGCTTGGCCCAAGGAAGGTTTGGGCTTTTTGAAATTTTGAAATTTGCTTTGAAACTTGAGTTGAACTTTGATTTAAAATTTCAAATTGGAAATTTTATTCAAGCAATTTCAAGGCTCCCAAAATGGGATATTACAATTAGGCCGATCACGTGGACTCAAATGTGGGATACATTTTTTAAAAAAATTGCACTAGCAATGTTTTGAAGAGAGGACCTTAGCCTCTGCCATCTGATGCAATGTATATTAAGTTTTATGTATCAATTAGTTTACTAAAATGCTTAAGGTGCTAAAAATGTGGGCAATATAGGCCATGTTCTTTTCAGTTTCTAAAAGCTGCTTTTCGGCTTTTCTACAGTAACTAGCTTTTAAATGGAGTGTTTTTTAAGATAGGGTCTACTAATTAATTGTAGTACATACTTTACTGACTTCATTTATATCCGCAAAAACCGCACGTGAGTTTCTGTTACTCTGTAATCTCTCGTACAAACAGCCCAAAAATCACAAACCATAGCCCAAAGACATAAGCCGTAGCAAAAAAGAATAGGCCCATAACTTCAACACAAAGTGCATCTACAATACTAGATACAAAGAGGAAACACCTGCAAACAATGTTTTATGCTGCCTCCATCCCAAAGAAACTCTGTCGTTTGACTGTACATTGTGGTTTCCAACACACAACTTTAGAGGCTTGTCTATTGTACGAACATCCACTTCATCCCATCCACCTAGGGGTGGATATCGAGTCAACTCCTTGTCTTATTGAGCTTTTTTCTAAAAATAATATAGTTTGATTTAATATCATTTTACATATAATTTAAAAGTATTTTTAGAAACGAGCTAACGAGCTAACGAGCCGAGCCGAGCTTGAGCAAAATTCAAATTCATTTGAAATCAACTCATTTTAATGTTTAACCAATTAACAAGTATAATTGAAGCAATTTTAAACCGAGCCAACGAGCCCACTAACGAGCTTTTTTTCCAGCCCTACATCCACCAAACAAGGCCCAAGGGATTTGAACCCGTGGTAGGGACGAACGATGGCCATCTAAATCATTAAGCGTTAATCACGGAGATTAAAGGAAGGGTAAAAAAAATCACGCCTGTTGCATGTTTTGTTAGCGCCGGCTGTGCTCTTTCTTTCTTCTTTCTTTTGAACCGAAGGAAAAGGTAGAAGGTGAGAGAGTGCGGCAGAAATGTGCTTTGCGATGGTTGATTGGATTTGCTTTGTGCTGTGGTGGTGACCACGGTTTTAAAAGTGTGGTTAGCAATTAGCTCATGCCATCTCATCGTTTGTTTGTCCCATGAGTGTACTGGAGCAGAAGAAGAAACCAGAAACGAATGTGTCTTATCGCCATGCGTACGTGCTGCTAGATAGATACTCCATGCTCATGGCGTGGCCCATCCTTCTACGCAGCAGACGCTTAACGGGCAACCAGAGCAGAGCAAAGGAAAACAATGCGCGTGCTGGGCCGCAGCCCACCGGCCACGAAGGATTTCTGATTTTGCAGGCAGTGCGCTACGGGCCGATGGGATTGTAGTCACAGCAAACACGACTGCGCAATAAACTCCCCAAAACGACAACCGAAAAAAAAAAGTGAAGAAACTGGCTGTGACGTCATGTGATAACAATACAAGTACTGAGCAATAAATGATGTAACTGTTGTGTGACCAAGGCCGTTCGCCCACGATCGAAACTCTCAACTCACCCGTAAGAATGTTTATGCGAACGAATCGAATATCGATAAGTTGTTTTTAAAAGACAACAAAGAAGCTATCATACTTATTTGTTCGTGGCAAACTATAAACTAAAAAGAAAGATGTCTAAAACAATAGACAAGAACATAAAATGTAGTCACAACTTTATTTCTTAATTGATCTTTTGTCTATAGGCTCATGCGTACAGTAAGAGCCTCCTACTCCTCTTTGTATAGTGAGAGAAGGACCCTATTGATGCATCAATAAATAATATGGTACTACTAGCTAATGGATCTCGTAAGTCGATAGCCTTTAATGGACATTTGTTTAAAGTATCCACACGTATCGAACCCCCAAATCGGACCAATATACAAAAGTAACAAATGTATATAAGGTGACTTATCGATCTGGATCAGCGATAAAAACTTTTTGGAAATATTGTTTCGGTGAGGGGTAGATGAGCAAGGTTGCAGATTCATTTCACACATCACACCAAAAATGCAACAACAACGAGACTTGGACTAGTGGTGGGAATCGAGCCGGGCTTTTTGGGCCAGCCTGAGGTCCCAGCTAGCCTGGCATGCCCCAAGCATGGCACAGGCCCGCCATGTGGCCGGCCGAGCTGGCACGACACGAACGGGGGGGGTGGGTCGGGCCTAGAAATCGGCCCATTGGGTGGCATAACCTGGCTTGGCATATCGTGTCGTGCTTGGGCTGACCTGGCACGGCGAGCACAACGGCGATGCAAGCACAGCACGGTTCGGACAGTTGGATCTGGCAATCGATGGCAGTGGAGCTCACTCACCGGCGGCCTACCTCAGTGGTCGCCTTGTTGTCCACAACTCATGCAGCGCCACTGGAGGAGGGATAGAGGTGAGCTGGCTGGCGTAGGAAGGCAAAGGGGCGATGCTAGAGGAGGCTAGAGCTGGAGGGGCGGCACTAGAGAAGCGTAGCTGGAGGAGGCCGAAGGCGAGCTGGCTGATGCAGGATAGAAGAGGGGTAGTGCCAAAGAAGGACGGAGATGGAAGGGCGCCAAAGGAGGCTGAAGCTAGAGGCACTAGATGGCAGTTGGCACTCGGTTGCAGAGAGAGAACCAAGAGGAAGAATGGGAAAGAAATGGAGAGAGGAAGCCAGGAGAGAGTGAGGAGAGTTGGAGCATGGAGAGAGAGGAGAGGGTGAGAGACAGAGATGAGTGGAGTGATTGTGACTGATGAAGACTGAAGTGACGAGGGGCTAAAAGAGAGAGTGAGGACGGTGTGGTGGCTTGGCAGAGGGATGAAGACAACAGTCAGGAGTCATGCTAGAGACTAGAGAAGCAACAGGCATGGAGGGAATGAGGCAATGGTCGGGAATCAGTGACAAGACTGAGACAATGATCGGGAGCCATGCTAGGGACCAAAGAAGCAACGTTGTACTCCTTCGTGGCTATAAAACCCACCTCCTCTACTCATTTCTTCACCACCAAAGCACCAAGCTTCTCTTCTCTCTTTGCTCTGCTCAGTAGTCTCAGTAGTCTGCACGACAGAAAGTTTAGTATGCTACAAACAAGTCGAGGCACAAAGGCAGGGTGGGATTGTCCAAGCTCCCGAGTGGTATGCTATCAAGGAGTGTAAGCTCCTACTGCTGCTCCACTAGTCCTCCTCCGGCTCTAACTCCCATTGATGCTCATTAGCTCTTACCAAGCATGGGAGATTACGGTATGGATGACTGTCATATGGACGGTATGAAGGGCTATGAGGAGAAGCAGGGCAATTTATTACCAATAGGGACACCAGACTTCTCTCCCCTATCCACGAACGGCTACATTGGGGGTCTAGGTCCAGCAACCGTATCGCTAGATGAAGGGCGCCTTGTTGGAAACACATGACATAGAGCTAGGAAATTTGAGATGACCAAACGGTAGAAATCGTAATTTGTAATTATTACAAAGCTCAATTAACTGCTCAAATAGGTGGAGGGACGGGGCACTTGAACCGTCACTATAAAGCATGCTTGAGCAAGATAGGAGAGCACAACTAAAGGGGAGGAGTATAAATGTAGCTGAACTTTGAAGCCGATGGCTCTATGAGTACTTGAGTGTACAATTCGCTTTCTACCCATAAGAAAATTACTAAATATATTATTTTAGAAGATCAACCAATTAGGATGAGTGAAAGTCGTGTATTCGAAAGAATAATCCAATGTAACTTTTATCCAAATTACCAATATATCAGTAAGAGAACTACCACATCTAATATTTTATGGATCTATCATAAAGAACTAGCAGAACTAAAAGAACTATGCCTACAAATTCAGTTCTCTTTCGCTGTAACCTTATATATTTAGACATCATCACATCAGAGAAGTGTCTACTTTAGTGTTGTCGCCCATTATTTAGACGATGATTAGGGGGAGGAAATCAACGCCTTGATGAAAAATGTTAGGAAATTACGTGCCAACCCACGGAAATCCACACACATGAACCATGCACTAGTGAAGCAAATAGAGAAGTCTAAAAAATTATTGATTTACAAGCATTAGCAAACCAATAGCCTAATCACTTTAGTGATTTAAAAAACGTGACCAAGTTGCATGTGCCAGCACGCAATGCACCAGAGAGGGTTGAAATACCGAAGAAAGCTGAATGTATCCCTAATCTTGTCTAGAGGCCTCAGAATAAAAAGACGAGAACTCCGACCCCTCAAATCCCAAGTAACCACGGACACTTGGTGAAAAAGGATAAGAAGGACTTGAGACCAAAACCAGAAGGGGAGCCAGTTGATACCTAGCACCAGTATGGCACCTTCAAGAAAGGGCATACCGGATTTGAACATTCCCATGGAGGGAGAAATCAGCATGGATGTGTGCGCACACATCGAAGCTGAAAAACTAAAGGGACTTGCCCCGCAATTGGAAGAAGTGGTGAGCAAGTAAAAGCACTAGAAGAATCAACCCATGATGAAATAGCTATAAATTATATGCACACGGGAGAATCTATGAATAGAACAATAGCCAATGTTGGTATTTATTTTACAAAGAAAATTGCCACAATCATCGATCATGGTCCAAAGCCTGCATCACTTGCTAACTATAAGAGAAGAACAAATTGGGAGGATTGGAAAAAGGTAATAGAAACTGAATTATTATCTTTGAACAAAAGAAAAGTGTTTGGGCCTGTAGACCGCACGCCTCCCCATGTGCACCCCATAAGGCATGAATGGGTATTTATTCGAAAGAGAAATGAAAAAATAAAGTTGTAAGATATAAAGTAAGGCTTGTTGCACAAGATTTCACCCAACGACCAGGAGTTGATTATGAAGAAACATATTCCCCGATCATGGGCGATATTACATTTAGATATTTAATCTCAATGGCAGTAAACCTGAATTTAGAAATGAATTAATAGATATGGTAACTACATACCTTTACAGAGACTTAGACTCGGACATTTATATGAAGGTGCCTGAAGGTATCCCTGTTCTGAACCAAGACAGAACAAATAGAGGCCTATATAGTGTGAAACTCAAAAAATCACTATATGGACTTAAGCAATCAGGTAGGATGTGGTATAATCGCTTAAGCAACTTTCTATCCAAGAAAGGCTACACGAACAATGAGGATTGTCCCTGTGTATTTATACGACGATCCCAGAATGGATTTTCTATAACTCAGTGTATGTAGATGATCTGAATATCATTGGAACATTAAAAGATATAAAGGAGGCAAGTTCTTACCTGGAGTCAGAATTCGAATGAAAGATTTGGGTAAAACCAAATATTGCTTAGGCTTGCAGCTTGAGCATGTCCTGGAAGGAATATTAGTACATCAATCTGCATACACTCAAAAGGTGTTAGAAATGTTTGGCTTTGGAAAGGCATACCCTTCGAAGGTACCGATGGTCAGGAGATCTTTGCAGCAAGACAATGCTCCATACAAACCTAGAGAAGAGGGGGAAGTCCTAGGGCTGGAATTCCTATACTTAAGTACAGTAGAAGCACTTATGTATTTAGCAAACTGCACTAGATCTTACATTGCGTTCGCCGTAAACCTATTAGCAAGGTACAGTGCAGAACCTATCAAAAGGCATTGGCAGGGAATAAATGATATTTTCCGATACCTCCAAGGAAGCAAAGATCTTGGACTATTCTACAGAAAGAACCAAGACTTGAATATGACTGGCTATGCAGATGTCGAGTACCTGTCAAAGCCGTATACAGCTAGGTCACTGACAGGCTATGTATTTCTATGTGGTGGAACTGCAATTTCATGAAAATCATCTAAATAAAGTCTTATAACGACTTCGACGAACCACTCAGAAATCATAGCGCTGTACGAGGCCGCACGAGAATGTGCTTGGCTTCGACGAATGGTTCATCACATTCAGTAGTCATGTGGATTGAACATCATACAAGCTCCCACAATTATCTACGAAAATAATACAGTTTGTGTTGCACAAGTACAGACAGGGTACGTGAAGAGTCATCTTACGAAGTATATCAACCCTAAGTTCTTCTATGCTCATAAATTACAAAAGATAGATGAAATTAAGAATTGCATACTAAGTCAAGTGAAAATCTTGCAGATTTATTCACTAAGTCACTTTCAACGTCTAATTTTGAAAGATGTGTATGTGGAATTGGAATGATGAGACTTAGAGAAGTGTAGAATTCAGGGAAGACTCTTCACGAGTTTACTATTAAAACTTGATCACGAAGATTGAGTACCCAAAGAATAAATCCGGTAGATTGAATGGAATTGGGTTTTTCCTGAAGTTTATCGGTTGAGATTTTTAATGAGGTAATTCGTGCAACACAACATTACATGTGTCATGTACTCTTTCTCTAAATTTTTCTCACTGAATTTTTATGGAGTTTTGATGAGGCATAATCGTGTCGAATGGGAGCACAAGGGGGAGTGTTGGGAAATCTAGGGCTGGACCTACAAGCCTAACCCATTAGTGGGCACCATCCACTAGTCTATAAATAGAGGATCTTATTGCTATATTTATAGCTTGTGAAAAGAGAAATCAATAAAGAATTTACAGAAGTTCTCTCCTTACCTCTTGTGTTTCAAATATACTATTTATATCATTTACTTTTACATAAAAAAATTGATTGGACTAGACTCGTTAACGACAGTCCTCAACAGCCGCAACTCTCACGTTAGGCTCAGCCTACGACACGATGCACACACAGCTTTTACCAAGTAACCAGCCGTTTTATACCGTCCAACTGATAGCAGTTGGACTATACACTCCCGTTTACTTCCCTAGGGTAGGCGTACAAAAAAAATTAGGATTTGGTGGGGCATTCCGAGAATCGAACTCGGGACCTCTCGCACCCAAAGCGAGAATCATACCACTAGACCAAATGCCCTTTTGTGCCAGATGAACAGTAAGTACTTTAATACCTCAAGTAAGCGCATAAATGCCTCGTCCCTTGTTTTTAACCTTACTCTTCATTTAAGCATATCTAGAGGTGAAAAACGGTAACAAATAATCTATTTTATTTGATATTCATATCCAAAAAATATGAATATAGTAAGAAAAATCCGTATTTGAAAAAGTTTGTATTCGTATCTGTATTTGAGAATATTCATATTTGCATTCGTATTCAAGACTATTTTATTCGTATTCAATCCATTTTCAGAACTCGGAAAAACCTGGATGAATTTTATGATTCAAAATTTGAATTTAGGCGATTTAAAACTGGTAACCTGTCAAAACCAGTGAAAAATCGGTAAAACCGCTAGGAATCCGTTTTGTTCGATATTTGTATCCGAAAAAACACGAATGTGGTAAGCAAAATCTGTATTCGAAAATACTTGTATTCGATAATATTCATATCCGTATTTGAGAATATTCAAATTTATATTCGTATTCATTTTAAAAATATAAATTTGTATTCGTATTTAAGACTATTTGACCGTATTCAATCCATCTCCATCCCTAAGCATCTCCAGCCCACTGTATCTTAGGCTGTATCTAAGAGAACAGAGCATGCTCCACCTCATACATAGACCATACATATTTGAACTTTGACCAATAATATTTGAACTTTGGCCACAATTGTGTTTTCAAGATACGACCGTTGCTCCAAAGCTGATTCAATCCATATTCATGCCTTCCAGGGAAGCATAAGATAGGGCTTGGGTCATTTTCCATGCTTGCACTCCAATTCATCGTCTAGCTGACGTGGCAAGTACTTACGTATAGCTTATATACAGCGATACACATATATAATCTCTACGTTCTAAGAGAGAGTTGGTAAGCCCTTCCTTCCCTCCTAGAAAATGATTCGCGTGTGGTCAATCCGCTCTAACTTCTTTAATCTCGCACCGTATACCCTGCCTCCCGGTCCTCCCTTCCTCCTCCACCTATCGCCGCCTACTCTCCCCATTTGTCCACTGACGTCCCCTCCATTTGCCAGCCACCCCCTCCCCATTACACTCCCAATGTTGCCTCCCTAGTGTGTCCCCCGCTGTTGCCTCCTCTTCCCATCCGCCGGCCATCTCCTCCTCATCACATCCCTTGCCTCCCCACCTTATCTGATTCGAGGTCAAAACCAGTCATGCGATTCTACGATGCCAATTGAGTGCTGTCTAATGTTCTAATGGCACTCAAAAACCATCCGATGCGCCAATGCTAGTTGGACATCGTCCAATACTCCGTTGCTACCTGGAAACCGTCTGGTACAACTTAGACCCAATCGAATTGGTTCGAAACTACTCAAAACAGACTAAAACCACTCAGAGCGGATGAAAACCACTCGTACGTGATCGAAACCACTCGTAGCAGACCAAAACCTTTGACTGCGATCGACCAAAACTTTCACAAACATAAATTTCAAAATAAATCAAGTATCAATTGTTTATTATTATTTTAATTACAACTATTCATATGGTTTAGCAAAAAAAGAGAAAGTTGGTGAGCCCTTCCTTCCCTCCTAGAAAATGATTCACATATGGTCCATCCGCTCTGACTTCTTTAATCCCGCACCGCATACCCTGCCCCCCGGTCCTCCCTCCCTCCTCTACCTACCGCCGCTGCCTCTCCCCATTTGTCCGCTGACGCCCCCCTCCATTCGCCAGCTGCCCCCTCCCCACTACACCCCCAACGTCGCCTCCCTAGCATGTTCCCCCGCTGCTGCCTCCCCTCCCCATCCATCCGCCATCTCCTCACCATCAAATCCCTTGCCGCCTCCCCATCTTGTCCTCCCACCGCCGTCGTGTCCTCCTCCCCTACCGTCGATAGCCGCCGGAGCAAGATGGCGAGTCTATGCTCCTTTACAATGTGACGTTGCTAAGGCCCCAAATTGGCGATCGGAGTTCCCCCATCCTCTCCGTCCCTGTCCTCAACTCCTCGCCCACTCCGTCACCTCTCCATCGTCGTCGTGCTTCGATGCCTCTCCATGATCCTCGTGCCTCAACGTCGCCCCCTTCCACAACCTCCTTGTGGCACACCCTCTGTTCCCTCACACCTTGGCTTTGCCCCATGTGTCCTGGTAAGGTGAAGCTGCCTCCGCCTCCCCGTGGCCCCTCCGCAAGCTCTAGGTCTCCATCCCTCCCCCCATAGTCCTATAGGAAGCTCCAAGCTTTTTACAAAACTTGGATAAATTTGTGTTCCTGCTCGCCCTTCTCAGATGTGATACCACGTATTTGACAAAATCGAATCTGTATTTAACACTAAAAGTTTGCTTGAATTAGTGCTTTTCTGTGTTTAGGCTTCCGTGGCAAAATTTAATAAGATGTTCCTATTTCCTTTTTGGGGAAGAAAACATATGCATTGGCGCATGCTTTCTCTTCCCTGAACGATATGCTTGTAAAGCTGCATTCTCCTTGCTTACACATTTTGTTGGATTACCGGATATGAAGTTTGCATTTGCCCCTAAAGATCCATTTTTTACTCTTTTGTGCTCACGCTCTTTTCTGCTTGCATATGTAGAGTTTTATACTAGGGCTGTGGCCACAGTACAAAGCTTATGATGATGCGTTTGTGGAGAGAGATGAAGGTAAGAGTTGTGTCTTTTTTCTCTTCTCAAGGTGCATTTGTCGCACTAAGACGGTCCGCAATCAGTACTTAGTTTTATTTTGATTATAGGTACTATTCGGATGCACTGGTTCTTATGTACCACAGTCGCAGGATTTATCTTGTTGAGAGGTAATTTTATGGTGGTGTTGTGGAAGCCTACTGCCATTGGAATTTTGTGCTTGTATGGGGCATGATATGGGCAACCCATGATTGATTAATTGCATTTTTGTACTTTCATAATGGGCATGTTGCTAATGTATTTATCTGCTCAAATTTTGTGACACCTCATCATGCTGACTTTTGAAACATTAAAAAAGTAGCAAGGTTATATCATGCGTTTAGATAATAAGATGGATAAAGCATAGGGACTGATATTGATAGCAACTATGAAGTGAACGAGATCAGTATGGTTTGGCAAATCCTGAAACCAGACAGCACTGTAACATCCCGGTCCCTCCTTGAACCTAAAGTGCTACCACCTACTCTATAATGTTATCAACTCCAACTTTTACCGCTGGTCTTGCGAAGTAATTCTTTTATTTAAATATCAACCAGACGACAAAAGTCAATGCGCTTGACACTAAGCGCGGCAGAGGTATAAATTTTGCTAATTACCAAAAAGGTACTAAGATTATCCAAGGATAAATATGTGAACTATATATGATATGTGTATTACTGTTGCACGTGAGACAACTGTGCTACTCCCACCCGTACATCAACAGATTCCTAAAAAAACAACGACAAAGTAAGGGTGAGTGTGAAGACTCAACAAGCACACGATAAAACAGTGACATCACTTTAGTAACTCAATTGATTTCATAAACCATAAGCTGTAAATCAACTCTATCATTGTAAACTGTAAAGCAAATCCATAATTATAAACTATAAGTCCAATCTATAACTGGACACTGTAAATCAATTATATGTCGTTGGTACAGTAATCATCAAATCACATTTATGAACTGTAACATCCTGATTTTCAGAGTCTTTTTGAAGCTTTTAAAATAAAATTCACCATTTGAATTTTTCTGGAATTAATTAAAGCTTAAATGGAATTTTTATGAATTAAAAGGATTTAATATGATTAATCTGAACATGAACATTTGCCAAAACTATTTTATTTGAGTTCTTTGTGTCTCAAGGAATTTATTGGTATTTTTCTGGATTTTTATGGATTTATTTGCTATTTTCTAGAGCTCAAACTAATTCATTTGAATTTCTGAAAAAGAAAAAGAAAAGAAAAATCCTTAAACCGGCCCAGCCCAGCCGCGCGCGCAGCCCGGTCGGCCGCCGGCCCAGCCGCGCCAGCAAGCCACGCAAGCCCGCCCGTCGACCCTAGATCGACGTGGCATGCCACGTCGACCGCCACGTAGGCGCCACGTCACCCGACCACTTGCGCAAGCATTGATCCACCACACTGTTCCGTGCGCCGGGTTCGCGGTAGACTGGTTATTCCGTGAGCCGGGTCTACAGCACAGTGCAATTTCCTATTTTCCCCGATTTTCTTTAGATCCAATTTTTCAAGAGCCCGTTCTCCCTCGTCCTAACTCCGATCGACCCGATTCTTCTTCCTAAATTCATCTAAAATTGAGCTCTATCTTTTGGTTCTAGTTTTGCAGTTTTTGGAGTTTATTTGGATTTTATTTCAATTTATTTTTGTGTTTCGTTTCGCTTTCTCTCTCGTTAGATTCCGTGTTCGAGGGAGCGGAAGTTGGATTTGAAGATCAAGAGCCCTCAGCTGAGCAAGGCCAAGGCAAGTCGTGTCCTTTGATCATGTTGAACCCAGTTTTCAAATCTATTATGTATTACTTTGTTTTAAATTATCATGCATTGCTACTTTATTATAAAACCCTTGTATTGGTAGTTATCGTCCCAATTGGTTATTTCCCTCCTTGATATTTTGGAATACCTTGATGCCATTGTCACCTTAGGTTGGGAATTTAATTAGTGATGCTATGTTATTTGTCACATTGGGTTGGTACGATTAGAATGCTTAGCCTTGCTTATTTTGCGAAAGGGTTCATCATCACATGTGGTTAATTAATCTTGACTTAATGATATATTTGAATGTGGTGGTTAACCACGCTTATAAAACTTGTTGCCATGGCATGGGTAGTGTCATTGGTGTTGGTTATACAAACCGGCTTTCACTTGGGCGATTGATCATGCGAAGAAAGGGGTGCGAGAGGCACATGGGATGTGGATGTTTCGCACTGGTAAATTTAAGGACTTAACTTTGTGTGCCATTGATCCGAGTCTTACCGCACAACCACATGTCTAGTATGGGATAGACCTAGCTGATTAACTTGCAAAGGTTTAGTTCGGATATCATCATTGGTAAGTGAGTATCGAAGTACTGGATTGCTCACAGTGAGGAACAGGTTCTTGTCCTCATACGGCGCAAGAGGACTTGATTGTGGTGGTTAACCCTTCAAGATGAAACCTTAGCGGGTGATGTCTAACTAGACTGGAGCGAGGTAAAGGCTTTGTGATAATTTATCTGGGTCTCATGCCTAAGGAAGCATGCTGGCTATTAAGATGACTTATCTCTTGTGGGAAAAGTTGTGCAACCTCTGTAGAGTGTAAAACTATTCGAATAGCCGTGTCCTCGGTCATGGACAATGCTTGGTGATTTCACACGAGGGGTAGAGTCTTTATGAAAACTGGTTGGTTTGAGCTGGGAAGTGAATGGTTAGTTCACTTGTGATTATAATCAATTCCTTTGATTATTTATTTAATGTCTGTTGTTAAATTTGCTTTTCAATCTATTTATTGTATTTACTTTAAATTGTTGCTTTCTGCAAAATTAACTTTCCAGCCTTCCATTGGTAAGCCTTGCATATTATATTGCATTCATTTGTTACAAACGACTTGCTGAGTACCAATGTACTCACGGCTTTATGCCCCTGTTGCTCAGTTGAGGAGGAGGAGTATCGCCGCAGGAGGTTCCGAATGAGAGTACTTGACGTCTTCGCAGATTAGGCCGTTCTCCACTCGATAGCTTTGTGGGCATGTCGATTGGCTGCTGCGCTTTCTTTTGGATTTCCGCTGCTAGTTTCTTTTAAGCCTTTCAGGCTATTAATTGTAAGCTTGACTATAAGGTCGCACTCTGATAATTATTAATAATATTTGAGTCTTTTCTTAGTAAATCGTGATATGTTCGATAATTCATCTTTGTTTATACTGTGTGCACTAGCGTGATCCTGGACTAGTGCAGAATACACAGGAGAGTCCGGATTTGCATATTCGGGTCTCTACATGAACTGTAACCTAGAATCTCTTGGTTTACGCCGATGGTAGTGCACCGCCGCTGATCTTTATCTATGGTAAACCTCCTCGGTACTATTTACTCCCTTTACTCTTTTCCTCTACCTCCGGTTGGTGCTCTCTGTGCTAGTCCCCTGGTGCCCTAGTGGTGCTCGGTGAAAAACTACTTGTGGCTTATTGTCTATAGCTATGCAAGGTTTACTATTAAGAAATTGATGCTATTGCTATGAGTAATTAGTGGGCTACCTTTGCCGATCGATGGTCGAGTTGCTTTTGGAAAGAAATTGGAAGTTGATTGTGGCTGTTCTCGGTTGCTTGGGTGTCGCTTGGTGGTGACCTCCTCCTAGGGTTGACGGTCTCATGGTCTATGGTCTGGCCTCTTGCCGTCGTCATCACCTTGCTCCTGGTTGGCTTGCCTTGCTTTCGCCTTACTGTCTAGCTTTTGCTATGTGGGTATGGTTTCTCTGTTGGACTTGGAACGAATAGGGAAGGAAGAACTGAGTGTTGTGTCGGCTATTGTCATGCTCATACTTCCTTCTCCCTTATCCCTTCTTCAGTTGGCTGTGATGTCTGGCTTCTAGGCGTGCCTTCTCGAAGGCGTGTGCTGTCTCTGTGACTGTGGCCTTACTGGCTCTCCTGTTGCTGTGTTTTCTGGAGGGTGTTGTGCTGTCTTTAGCTATGGCGATGGCTTGGCTTTGCTGTTTTGTCGGTGACCAAATGGAACTTTGCCTCTCTTTTGCTTGGCTGGCTTTTCTAGAGGTTGTACTATGTCTTTGAGAGGTGCCCTGTTGTGCCTTCTTAGATGCTTTGCTATCGCTTTACTGTGGCTGTGGGCTGTATATGGATATTTAGGGACAGTGTGCTGGTTTCCAAGTTTCTTTGAATATTTCAAGTTTTTTTATGCTGAGTGATGACCCTATGGTTGTGAGAGGTGCCGACTGGCCCCCGGACAGTCAGGTATCTCTGTGAACGGACTACTCTGCCCGAAATTGACCTTTAGGGTTTTGACGGCAATTTCTTCGCTTTCCTTCCTTTTTCTTTCCCATGGGTGTTACAAGCACAATCCATCCACAGGCTGCTAGCTTTATTGTCTTATATTTTCGGAACTGGTTTGGTTCCTCCTATATATTCATAGGTACACAATTACATTCTTGGGAATGATATTGACCAGAAAAAACAATAAAGCTAGATGATCCTTGTTAATCTGGAGTGAACAAGGAAAATCATCTTACGTGTTAATTTCGTAGAGAAGATATTGCAAGAGTTATAAATTTGATGCACTATCCCTCAGGTGGTTCCTTATGTTCTTAGTCAGAAGACTCATGATTAGTCTTGGAGAAGATTCATACAAGTTGCAATTGTAAATGTTTTCTTCCTTGTATTAACACCTTCGTGAATATAGTATGTTCTATCCTAGAGCAATCAAAATGTTCATGAAGCAATATTTCCTATTGGGAGGCTTCACATGTTCTGTTGTGGCAATTTTTGTTGAAAAAACTTATATCATTTCAATTATCTTCTCTTTTTTATTGAAGTGTCGACAATGTTCATGCCACCTTGGAATCCATAACACCTAGCAATGATTATGGCTTTGGAGCTAGAGGATATGCACATGAATGATACACATGCAATATCTTTCTACTTGAGAGGTTCTTCCATACAACTTTATCTTAAAAAGTTCAAAACCTGGTTTGATAAAAGTTCAAAACCCAGCATGGTAACTATCTTGTTTACCATTACCGACGACGTTTAGGATCAATGCTAGGTGATGCTGGATGCTCTGAAATGATATGATGCACTTATAAGTTACCACTTGGCCTTCCTATGATTATCTCCTTAGTTTGGTTTTACTAAACACACATTCTCAACAAAAGTATTGATTGTTTGATGTGCATTTGGACTTGATCCCCTGTGTCATCATGGATGAGCAGAAATCATCATGGACGATCAATTTTTTGTCATAAACATTTTTTTGTGTAAAAAAGTTGGTGTCACGGCTATCATCACAGAAAGTGCGTCATAGATTATATCAAGTGACACGGGAAGCATTTTTGGTCATAAACTTAACAACGAAGCCATAATTGTCACAAAAATTCAGCAATTAGTGATGTTTATAATCATCGTACAATATTTGATAAATGCCATGTAAATGTGCCATTTCGTCATAGATTAGTAGGCCTGCCCGGCCGTTTGACAGGTGTTTTGCATAACGTTTTTTTGTCATAGGTGGACAAACATTTTCATCATGCATTGTAGGGCTGCCCGGCCGTCAAGCCAGGGAAGTGCGTGTTATGACTTTTTTGTTTCATCGTAGATGCCACACGAACACTACAAAGAAATCCATATCAAAGTGAAGCATCTAATATCATCGAAAATATACACAGATTTGAGAAACAATGGCTTATCATTGTACATTTCATTTTAGTTCACAGAGGATACATAGATATACAACCTAAAAACTGTTTCCTCTTAGTTTACTTTCTCTCATCATAATCATCGTGCTGCCATGTAGAAGGTGATGTCAAGTCACTAGAATGAACATGGGAAACCTACTGTCAATAGTTTGTTGCATAAGGTGCCTCCTAGGCCCTATCTTACTTATGTTTCTTTTATTTATATATGAAAATGGAAAATTAAGCACATAATTTGTGCATTTATTTATCATATGTGAATTATATCACTGAAGGTATCAGAAAATTGGTGCAGGCAAAGGAATGGGCCAAGTCACATATAGAAACTGCTAAGGGAGTAATGCTCTTACTTGTTCTTGAAACTGTAGTTCAAGACATCATATATGTATGTATCTCTATTACTTAAAAGAGGGAGTTTGGTAACATAGCATTTGGTCTTATTGTCGTGAGTTTCTCAGTGCTATTGGCTTGTCTGTATGTAGTGTTATGATCTACATAAGATTGTGTGTGCATGTACATTCATGTGTTTAAATTCGAGTAGGGTATATGTCCAACTATTTGAATAAACATGGTCTACCGAAATTCTTTTGGAATAGTAAACTATTATGTAACACAATATATTTATTATTTTTATATGATGTCATCAGCACACTTTTGTTTTTGCTGATCAACATTTAAACTAAGAGATGATAATAATATTATCTATTAGAACTAACCCAGTGGGTTTAATAATTTGACATGGTGCTAGACTAAGGGCGTGGTACATGCCAAGTAAGACGATAAAAGGTGTGACATGAGATACAAAGGAGCTTCGCTGGATGCTGTGGTGGAGCTAAGGGTATGATATTGGCTGAGCCTGGTCATAGTGGCTTAATATGTTGAAATAGTAGGATTCTTTTTACCTATCATGATGCATTGGCACATAACTAGTAGACCCAAAAAAAGATAACAAAAGTGATGTTGCTCTTGCACGTTGGGGGGTTGAGCTCCACTCCCACGATAGCAATCATCGCAAATAGATCAAAGCAAGCCGTTGGTGTCAACTTGGCTAGCTATATGCACTTGTTGGCTGAACAAGAAAACTCACTAACCCATGGCCAAGATAGCTTCAACCTTTGGCCAAAAAAGGGCAACGAAAAAATGATGTACAAGTACTAACTTGTGCAACATAAGATTCAACCAACGAACCATGTCAAAGTGCATGTATGAACGTGCGTAGCATAGAATATGACACCGTGCCAGCTATAATGCTTGTACACACATGTTTCACAACACTTTTCACAAAAAAAAGGAGGGAAAAACTTGTAGGAATACATAGGCATGTTTGTTTGATCTTTTCCAGCTTAAAAGCCAAAGTCTAAATAAATAAGAGGCTTTGCAACTGGGCTTTTCAAAAAAACCTAAGCCACTCAGTAACTATAAGTAGGGATGCAAACGAATCAAATACGGACGGATAATGCCTCTACCATATTTGTTTTTATATTTTTTTTTCTCGGATGTGGATACGAATATAGATAACTCGAATACGAATACAAATACGAATAATATCGAATATAGATACGGAGCGAATACGAATCAAAACGAATACGATCACGGCTATTTATCGGAACATGAAAACCCCTTAAACTATACATCCAAAATTAATGAAAATACATAAATAGTTTATCTTCTCAAAAACATTCATGAAACCTAAACAAGCATAGTCTTTTCATCCACAATGAAAATATACTCGATAGTTAATCAGTACATAGTATAAGTAGCAACAATGTGCAATTCATGGAGTACACATGATAGCAATTTGAACAAGCATAAGAACATTTCATTCCTCCATTTCATCCACCAAATCCTCCATCTCAGCATCTCCTAAGACATCTTGTTCGTACAAGTTTCATTTCAATAAATACTCAAAGCGGTATAAAATAAAACCAAACAACTATGTAGTACGATGTAAAAACTAGCAAACCGCTATCATCAAGTATGCAAAACGGCGCTCAATGCCCTCCATGTCAATCTCAGTTATGATAGATCCACCAATGTTTCCACCACCCGCGTGTTTTGTCAAAAAAAAATTAAATTATGATCAAAGTTTTCATCACATACTGCACAGAAACCAATAACGCACAAGTGCAAAACTTAACATTACCTTTCCTAGATGTCGTAGTCCAATCTTTGGTACAAATCAAAGCTTGCACGATATTGAGATCTAGACGACTATGAAATGGATCAACAACCCATCCACCAGCACTAGATGCTGACTCCGAAACAACAGTGGACACTTGAATAGATAAGACATCTCGAGCTAGTGTGGAGAGAATAGGGAGCTCAGGTTGCTTGACCTTCCACCATACCAAAACATCAAATTTCTTTTTGTCTTTCTTTGGGCAATGCAATAGTGGTTGCTCCATATACATTTTCAACTCGGTTTTGGCACATTTGCCTAAGGTACTACTGCCATACAAGTATTTTTCAAGGTTTACATTAATATCATCATCACTCTCCTCATCCTCCAAGTTGTGTACATTAGAATGCACTGTTTGCACATTTGTAGCTGCTGTCTTCATTGAAGTTACAGTTGGACTAGACACATAAACTTGAAACAATGTTAAATAACACTTATGCACTTATTAATTTCTCCTAAAGCATTACTATGATAAATCTTTTCTACAAAATAGTGTATCAACTTTATCCTGTATCTAGGATCAAGAAAACAAGCTACAGCAAGAACCATGTTGGTCATTTCCCAATACTTATCATATTTAATTCTCATGGAATGTGCCATAGTAACTATAACTAGATTAGGATTGTAACACCAATCATCAATTGCAAGCTTAATCTTACAAAAATGGTCAAAAAATAGATTTGTTGTTGGATATGTTGTGCCAGAGAAGAGCTCAGTAGCATCATAAAATTTTTTCAAACATACAGTCAATGATTGTGCCATAGTCCAATTTTGGTCAGTTAGAGCACACTTCACATATTTGTTTCCATGCCGAAGAAAAAGTTTATCAAAGGCATGTCTATAGTAAATACTTTGCTTTAGCATGAGATATGTAGAGTTCCACCTTGTTGGAACATTTAATGACAGACCACTTTTCACATCCAAGTCATATTCTGATGCACACTTCATAAATTCTTCCCACTGCAATGGAGAGTTCTTCACAAGTGCAATTGTATTTCTGATATTTGCAATAGCTGGTGCAATTTGTTTCAAACCATCTTGTGTAACAAGATTTAAAATATGATTCAAACATCTCATATGAAAAAGATATCATCACAGATCAAGGGAGCCTTTTTAAGTTTTTGTATTAACCCCTTAGCACATACATCGTTAGCTGATGCAATGTCCAAAGTAAGGGCAAGCAATCTCCTATCAAGATTCCAGTCCACTATGCTATCATAAAACTATGTGCACAAGTTCTTTCCTGAATGATGTCCTTCTACATGCATGAACTTAATAATTCTTTTTTGCATGCACCAATTATCATCTATCCAATGAGCAGTGATGCATATGTAACCTTTATTTTGGTTTGATGTCCACATATCCATGGTTGTGCTAAAGCGACATGATAGTGTTTTGAAGTAGCCATACAATTTCTTCTTTTCCTCTATAAAGATACTCAATATATCTTTCCTAATAGTAGTGCGACTCTTAATTGGAAAAGTAGGACGTAAAGACTTGATAAACTCCACAAAGTACTCATGCTCAATAATATTAAAGGGATATTCATACATGACAATTGCCAAATAAAATTTCTTCAAATTGTCAGCCTCATCATACCTATAAGTCTCAATAGATGTAGTGATGTTGTCGTTTCCACTCTTATTCAATTTTAGAAGCTGCTGACCTCCCTTGATTTGGTGCTTGTTCGACAAGTGATTCCAAAAGAGTGATGTGCCTCTAACACTCTCACAATGAGATTCGTACTTGCACATGTTGCATTTGGCCCATTGCTCTATTATCATCGTGCCATCTGGTCCTTTCTTCTTTTTCTCATATTTTGTGTAGTTCTCCCAAACATCGGAAGTGCACTTCTTTGCTCTCTTCACAGCAGGAGCAGGAATGTCGGTCTCGATAGCAGTCTCACCAGCCAAATCAACCTCATTCCTTGTCATCAATGCACCAGCAGCTGGATCAGAAACATTTATAGCAGCGGAAGGTGGTTGTGGCACCCCCGGCAAAACAGGAGATGTATTGCTTACACTTGCCATGCTACTAGCACTTGTAGATTCCATCACAATCTAGCACAACATAGTAGAGTGGATACATAAGATATCAATGAGGTATGCATATTCTACAAGCTACAAAGATAGTCTGAAATCTAAATACAACTAACTATACTCACTAAGCGAGCTACTAGCTGCAACAGGGAGATAAAAGCACAAAAGAACATCCAGGACTAAATAAGTATGCAGTAGATATCTTCTTACCCTTACACACGCACACAGTCATCAAAATAAAAATAGCAACAAAATTTATTACAAAGGTAAAAGCATTGAGCAACATTCGTACCAATACTTAATTTACAAATAGTGGTGATACTCCGCAACATTGAAACAAAGGGAAGAATGTTTGTACCTTGCCACTCAAAAACAACTTTTCACTCTCCCTTAATCACTTTTGGATACTGATCTATGCAAGAACAATGTAAATATGAGACTCCTGTCAACTATCTGCTCAATAACAAAGCAGCACATATGTGCTACTTAAGCCATTCCCCCAACAATATTTTTCTCAAGCATCAGATGAAGAAATAAAGTGTGCTGTGGCAAAGAGCGGTCATGGGTTAAAATATTAAAACCTAATTAGTTCTGCAAAGCCATCAAATGTTCTTTAAATTTATTTATGCCATATAGTCTAAACATTATTGATTGACAGGCATTCCTTCTCTCTCTGGGAACCAGTAGATGATCCTGCAGCCAAGAGGTGACCACCCAAGGTTCACATTAGGGGTTGCCAATCTTGGCAATTATGGCATTATCTTCGAGGATTTCACACACCTACTAGATGACAAACAGACAAAGGCAAAATAACGGAAGGGTCATGCCACAAAATGAACTCATTCAGTCTCTAAAACTGATTAAACTGACGCAAATCTTCTCAACAGTCAACAAAAAGAAAAGATGAACCATTCTGCCATTGTCATATGTGAATTAAACTAATCATCTGTGAATTAAACTGCTATTGTCATCTGTGAATCAAACAGAGCAGTGAGGTACCGGTGAGCAGTGAGGTGGCTAGCGGTGAGGGGAGGTGGCCATGAGGGGGATCCTACGGAGGCGCAGGGCAGCCCGCGGAGGCACGGGGCCGTGAGGCGGTGAGGGGAGCCAGTGAAGACGCAGGGCAGCCGGCGGAGGCACGAGGTCGTGAGGCGGTGAGGGGGAGCCGGCGAAGGCGCAGGATAGTCGCCGGCGGAGGCAGGCGGAGGCAGATGCACCGTCGGCATGGCAGTCGCGCTCGCGCAGTCGGCACTCGGCGTCACCATATCGGTGGGGAACTGGGGAATGAGGAACCCTAGCCGCTATGAACTCGCGGTCGTAGAGTGCAAACTGCGGCTGATAAATGCGATCGCCTGGAGCTGGAGTAGACGGCTAGATCGCCTGGATCTGGAGTGGATAGCTGGATCACGCTTGGGCTGATGTGGGTTGTCACCCATCGGTTATGGGCCTTATGGGCTGGGTAATGGCTATTGGGCTAAAATCCCAGATATCCGGTTTCGTATTATCTGGATAATCCGTATTCATATTCAAATTCAACAGATACTAGGCTTATTGTATTCGTATTCATATCCGACAAAAAAAATCCGTATTCGTATCCAATCTGAGAATTATCCGAAGAAAATCCGATCCGACACAATCCGTATTCATTTTTATCCGGATCGATCAAAAACTATCTGGTCCGTTTTCACCCCTAACTATAAGCCATAACCCAGACTAAGGGGTGTTTTTTTTTGCTTTTACGGGATGGAAATTACCCTTGCCACTCTAATTCAATAAAAGTATCCACAAATACCATTGTATATAAAGTCACAACCTTCAGTTTTCTCTCATTCCTCCTCCTCCCTCCCAAACGATAGACACTCACATCTAGGGCTTGACCCACATCGCCCTATACTCATCTCCTCACTGGGGGATCGGTGCCGATGGCCCCGCAGTCTTCGTCCTCCCCGCGACTAACGTCGACCTCCTCATGAGCTCCATCCGGCTGTAGTTGCTAGATCCCCTCCATCTCTGTGGGACCCCCATCACTGCCGAATGCCCACTACCGGTCGTCTACTCCTCCATCCCTCTATCTTATCGCTGCCCCTTCCTCCCTCGTCGGCAACCCCATTCGCGACCAACTGATATGCTATGGCAACGACGGCTATGGCAGTAGCTGCAACTGTCAGAACCTAAAGGATTACTACCGCTGCGTCGCTATTTATTTTTGAAGGAGATACCGCTTCGTCAGTTCAATCCATTACATCCGACGGCCAGAATGGATCAAGATCAATGGTCTGCAGTAGTTTTGTTAATGCTTGTTTTAGTTAATTAATGAGCTCTTTACTTAGTGTTAATTGTGTGTAATCGCCGTAAGGGCTTAAGCTCATTGTGGACTGTATACATACCGGATGGCAAAAGGAATGGATAAGCCTTTTGAAGATATTTCATTTAGCCTAATCTTGTAGCCTAGTGAGAGAACTCTGCCTTGCGTTCCTAGCGATTTCCCTTTTCCCCTTTCCCACATCAGATTTTCGGTGATTTCTACTTCTCAATTGGATTTCATCCACAGGATGTGACAAAGTGGTATCAGAGCGATGACTTTCCTCGGCGAAGAGCGGTGGGGAGTGATTGGGTTGGGGTCCTCGCCCCGTAAAATCCCCAGTCGCTTTCCATCAGAATCGGCGTTCGGGTTTCATCTTCCTCATCAAACCCCGGATTCCTCCAATCTACGGCGGCGGCTTGGATCAGCGGAGCTCGCGCTAGCTGGATCGGTCCCAGCTGGAGGCGGATTGGACCGGCCCTATTCCTTATCTGGCTGTGGCGGCGGACCAAATCGGTGCTTGGTGAAGGTTCCGGGCTCCACTCCGGGTAAAATCCCTAACCCTAGTTCCAATCTGGGAAAGATGACGAAGTGGGTGGTGAGGTACGAAGAGGATGCGTCCGACCCCACGGCCGTCTGGCGAATAGCTACGGCGGCCAACCACAAGGCCGACATGGTTCAACAGCAGAGGGGTGATTTTCAGAAAGTAGTGACTGGATTGAAAGAGAGTATGAACAGAGTGGAGAATCTATTGCAAAGGTTAGCAAATCTTCAAGATGGAGGTGCAATCAACTTACGGCCTATAGAAGAGCCAAGAAATGTGTCAGTTTTGATCCAGCCGAGAGAAATGGCCAGAAGAGTTGATGATCTAAGGCAGATTAATGTGAGGAGCACACCCGAAGGTAACTTCAAATCTCCTCCCCCTGGTCTTTCTGTAGTTGTCACTGGTTGGGGTTGAGATCCATTGCTGAATCCTCCTTTAGCTTTCCCTACTCTGAACCCTAGTCATGGACCTGAGTTAGAAAAACAATGTCCCCAGCTTAATGCAACTGGAGTAGCTGGGGATGATGACAATGTGAACTGGGAAGATGACAACATGAGCTTGGATAATGAATCTGATCAGGAGGATGACTTTTCCGACACTGGTTTTGACCATACTATAACTGATGTTGTTATCAGTGGTTTAAATCAAGATATTTTCAGTAAAGCTGGAGTAACAATTGAGGTTGGAGCTGAAATAGTGAGGAGGGTCCTGAGCTACCCCCTTAAAGTGATTGCTAAGAATGCTGATGTCAATGGCAGCGTCGTTATTGAGAAGGTTCATTCCTCGACAGTGGAGAGGGTAACTTATAGTTTCGCTGCTGGCGACCGGGTACTGCTTAAGGAACAGGACAATAATCATTCTCAGGTTGTCCTTATTTGGGATCCCGGGACAGGATCGAAAAATAGGAAGATGAGACATGAGGTGAAGGAAGGAAAGAAGATGTTGCAGATGTCAAAGGTTTGGCAGCAGGGGCTACTCAAAGAACCAGAGGAGAAGCAGCTTTCTTTAGCAGCCATATCATGGAAAGAATCAAGGGTTTGTCAAAGGTTTGTGAAGAGGTTTGTGAAGGAACAAGAATTGATTGAAGCTACTTCCGCAAGTTTTATGGACGACAAAAAGCGTCTAGCAGAAATTCTTAAAGGAATTGATATCATATTTCCACCAGATGGACAAGGATCTGTGCAACTTGATAAATTGGCAGTCCAGTCATCCTCAATGGCACAAGTTCGCCTTTTATCATTGGTAGCTAGGCTCTTTACTGCTCCAAGTTGTATTGCTATTGCAATTCGTGGCTTAAACCTTCTCAGCTTATTTGAGGATGAGATTAAATATGGAAGAGATGTGCTAAAAACCCTAAGCTTTTGTGAGCTTGTGGAACACCCACACAGCAATTCCTTCCTGCTGAAGACCAACTTGCTTGAGATCCTAATTGATGCCATAGACAAAATACTGAGGATGGGAGAAACTCAAAATAAAGATGAAATTGAGAGTGCATTGAAGGCCTTATGTTTAAATGGAGCAACAATTCAAGGAGCACACTTGCTGCTCACAAATCAAGCAAATGTTGTCAGGCATGAGGTAGAAAAGTCATTTGGTCGACATGACAGAGGGTTAAGAGGGACTACATTGTTTTGGAACCTTCCACCATGGCCAGGCTTTTGTGCTATGGTCAGTAACCGTTTTGCTCAACCTAGTGATGGCGAAGTGTTGGAGAATTCTCACTCAGTGCAGCAATACAATTACCGTGTTTTAGATTACACTAACAAATTTGAAGAGCTGATAAAAAATGGCCAATTGTGAATGAGGATTACTATGCTCGTGTGGAGGGCCGGGAGGTCACATCAAATCTTAGCACAGCTGGGTTTGCTACTATGATTGCTGCCATGAGACCAGACCCTGATAACATTGATGAGTATGTGAGGAATACCATTGCTCGGGCATTCAGCGTGGTAGCTTCTGCTTTGGGTATTTCTGCCCTTCTGCCATGCTGGAAGGCTGTCTGTCAGAGTAAGGAGTCCTGGAAGGCTCGGCACACTGGTATCAAAATGGCACAGCAGATTGCTATCCTCCTGGGCTGTGCTGATCTGCCTCATCTGAAGTCCCTAGTTGATATCATTGAGCATGGTCTGAGTGATGAGAACCAGAAAGTGAGGACAATCACTGCACTTTCTCTTGCCGAATTTGCTGAAGCTGCTGCTCCTTATGATATAGGAAGTTTTGATACGGTATTGAGGCTTCTGTGGAAGGGTATCAAATCTCACCTTGGAAAGATTCTTGCTGTTTATCTGAAAAATGAAAAACTTTCCATAGATGAAATCGAGTTAACACCTTTGAAGCTTTTGAAACCGATTGCATCCATAAAGAAGGGAACCATCAGAGGGAAGATTGGCAAGGAAATTCTGGATGAGCTCATTGCTAAAAGAGGAACTAAAGAATCTAAAATGATGGAGAGGTTTTGGGGTGAGAACTTCTTTGACCCAACCACAAAGAACTGGACCTCCAGGAACATTGGATCTGCTACTTGTAAGAGAGGCCTTGTTCAATTTTACTTTGAGCCAATCAAGCAAATCATCAAGACCTGCATGAATGATCAGAAGGATAAGTGGTGGTCAATATTGTGGAAGCTTGGTGTGACCCTGAAGACTGATGAGAAGGAGCTTATGGGCAAGACTCCCATAAAGAGTGCAATGCAAAATTGCCTGCCAGCCAGTAATGCTTGGTTTGAAATGACGTTATTCATCTTCCTCCCTCCATTGAAGACACAAAAACATCATGTGGAGAATTTGTATGATGGACCCCTTGATGATATCTACGCAACTGCTGCTAGAAACTGTGATCCGGAAGGTCCTCTTATGTTGTATGTTTCTAATATGATTTCAGCATCTGACAAGGACAGACTCTTTGCCTTTGGTCTTGTCTTAGCAGGGAAGGTTACATCTGGCTTGAAGGGTCTGTATATGAAGAGTGTACATCGTGCTGAAATCTGGATGGGAAAGAAACAAGAGTCTGTTGAGGATGTTCCTTATGGTAACACTGTCTCTATGGTTGGTTTGGACCAGTTCATCACAAATAATGCAACCCTGACAATTGAGAGGGAATATTGATGCCTGCCCAATCATGACAATGAAATCCTATGCGTCCCCTGTTGTGCGTGTTGCTGTTCAATGCCAAGTTGTCTCAGTTCTCCCTAAACTAGTTGAAGGTTTGAAGCACCTGGCAAAGTTTGATTCTACAGTTCTCTGCACCCTGGAAGAGTCTGATAAGTATATTACTGCTGGAGCTGGAGGTCTTCACCCTGAAATTGGCTTGAAGAATCTGCTGAAGAAGTCTGGAGAGGATGTTGCTGCTGGAAGCTCTCATCTTCAGTGCTCGTCCTTGCCAAGAATCAATTTTCAAGGAATATTCCCGGAATCTTATGCCAAGACTAACAAATCCTGGGTTTCTGATCCAATACTTGAGGACAAGTATTATCTTGAGGAGGAGGAAATGTCATAACCTAAAGGATTACTACCGCTGCGTCGCTGTTTATTTTTGAAGGAGATACCGCTTCGTCAGTTCAATCCATTACATCCGACGGCCAGAATGGATCAAGATCAACGGTCTGCAGTAGTTTTGTTAATGCTTGTTTTAGTTAATTAATGAGCTCTTTACTTAGTGTTAATTGTGTGTAATCGCCGTAAGGGCTTAAGCTCATTGTGGACTGTATACATACACCGGATGGCAAAAGGAATGGATAAGCCTTTTGAAGATATTTCATTTAGCCTAGTACTGTAGCCCTAGCTGTAGAGAACTCTGCCTTGCATTCCTGGCGATTTCCCTTTTCCCCTTTCCCACATCAGATTTTCGGTGATTTCTACTTCTCAATCGGATTTCATCCACGGGATGTGACAGCAACCCCCAACTGTCCACCGCATCAGCCTCAATGTCCCGTCTGCCTCCAATGTTCTCAACGCTAATTAGTGTTGTCCCAGCTTTCTTGATGTGTGCAGGTTGGGGATTTGGCCAAGATTTGGTGCGAATTTGTTGTGATTATTGTGATTCCCAATGTTCCTATTTTAGATCTATCGCTAGGCTCAAAGTAAATGGGGGCAGAGATTATTTTAGATCTGAAGTTCTGAACTCAAATGATGTACATGTGTAAATCGAGTTCCTTTTGCACATTACTTGAATTTTCCTATAAGTTTCTTAGTCGCAGCATGTTTAGATTTCACTTATGTTCTAAAATTTTTCTGTAATATGCTAGTTTGGAGTTTTCAGCTCCATTGCCGTGGAAGGAAAATGCTAACAGAATTAAATAATCAAGTTCATGCTATGAATTGAACTGTGATTATCAAGTTCATGGTCATGAATTGAACTGTAGTTATCAATTTCATAATCATGAATTAAATTACTGCTAATTGTTGTAGGTTCTATCAATTATTGTTGTGATTCAACTGATTTTTTCGAATGATTTGTTTCATTGTTTGTTAAATCTCATCAAGACAATCGTATGCTATTGTTAGATTGTAATGGAACTCATTGATAACATTAGAACCAAGGGTATTTTAGACATTTCAATAATAAGCCACGACTCAAAAGCAAAAAAAAAAAAGCTATGCTACTCTGTTCGGCACATAAGAAGCCGGGTGGCTTTTGACTTTTGCTACAGTACCCAACTTTCAAACGGAGTATTTTCTCAAGATGGGATCTATAAGTTAAACGTAGTACACGTTAAAAACCCAACATCTATACAAGCCAAAATCACAAGTGAGTATCGGTCTCTCCGTAATCCGTACCGTAAACAGCCAAAATTCAAAAATTTCAGTCAAAAGTCATAAACCGCAGCCAAAAAGAACAGACCCTAAATAGTCTAGCTAGGCTTAAAAGCAGACTGCTTTTTAAGCTGCTTAAGCCAAATAAATTGACTTTAAGCTATGGGCCTGTTTGATATGGCTGCGGCTTATGACTTTTAGCTGAAATTTTTGAATTTTAGCTGTTTACAACGGAGATTACGGAGAGAGGGATAATTACTTGTGATTTTGGTTGATACAGATGTTGGGCTTTTAACGTGTACTACAATTAACTTGTAGACCCCGTCTTGAGAAAATACTCCGTTTGAAAGTTATGTACTGTAACAAAAGTCAAAAGTCGCTTTTAGAAGCCGTTAAAGAACAGACTCTATAAGCCAAAAAGCTTAAATTTAAACAAACAGGACTGTAATTACATGCTAATATGCTATGATATGAGGCATCTCTAATGTATTGAATTAATATAGATTCAATATAACACTACATAAACATGTTCAAAAGCTAGTACATTTTGCTCCAATGTTTAGCACCGGCCACGCCCTCAAAGTGGGACCAAATAATACTACTTTGGCCCGAACTTCCTTCGAATAAGTTAATGGTAAAAAATAGTCAATGCACAAAAAATATTACTCTATTGTGTTGAACCGGATGCAAAGTTGGGTTCGGCTTCTCGGGATTTTGGGTTGAATGTCCTGCAATGTATTGAATCGACATTTGCTTGTTGCATTACATGCATTAAACCGACTTAATAAACACATTTGCGGACGCTCGTGTATAGCAAGTTATAATTAGCAAGTGGCCATCCATCAAACTCAACCGCAGTATTAATGCAGGACCGTCCGCCGTGCCACTAAAGTATTATGATTGTTGTTTTTTAGTTGTGATTTTTTGTTTTTGATTGGTTGCGAGAAAGATTGAGTGAGTAGAGGATACTCATATTTAGGGCCTGTTTGGAACTGCTCCGCTCCAGGTTTTCCAGCTCCGCTCCCTACTTCGCTAACCAAACAGGTCTAACTCCAAAAACTCTGCTCCAAGAAAAAGGTGGAGTTAGAGGCCAATTCTACTTTTTTTATGGAGCTCCTCAAGGGGTGCTCCACAAACAAAGGTTTCCAAACTCCTCGTGGAGTTGGTGAAAAATTACCTACCACTGCCATTACACAATTTCTCTCCTCCGTACCGATTGGATTTCTTTTCCCCCGACTCCTTCTCAGATTACTCTCCTCTGCGCCCCACACCCGGCGACCCTCTCCTCCTCCCCCCCCCCCCCACCCGCGCCACGCTGCCCCTCTCCTCCGCCTCCCACCCACGCCGCCCTTCTCCTCCGCCCCCCGCCGCCTCTCTCGCCCCACCCCACCCGCTAACTTGACTGATGGGTATTCAGGCAGTGAATAGTGATATGAAGGTATTTAGTTTTATGTTGAGATTGTTTCTTTCTTGCTTTATTTCCTTTTTTTGAATGATGAGTTTCATGTTCTTTGTGTTGACGGCTACAATTATTTTTCAGAATATGTGTATTACTGCTGCCCATTGCCCCATTAGGGAAATCCTTGAAAGAGAGAAGAAGGTTAGTTTAAATTCTTGAAATACTTTCCTATGTCTTTTCTCAATATCTACTGAGTAATTGTTTCTGATCTTTGTGATTTCACTCGACTGATCTAATATAACCAATGCTGTGGAAGCACTATTTTTTATGCACAGAAGAACGGTAACATGATTTAAATTATCATATCACTGGATGACGATCTGCAGAACATTCATTAATATGTTGAATAACTAATCTTCCATTGTCCTTGTTAAGGTTACACCAGAAATCCAATTTATCATTTTTTTTGTCTACCTGCAGGAGAGAGCCTTAGCAGAAGCAGAGAATAGACTATTGCCTCCTCAGTATTCTAGCAGTGATGTCCGTTCCCTAAAGTTGAGTGATTTCAAACAGGCACATGAGCAGGTAAATATTACTGCCATCCTTGCTCGTTCTTCTCACCCTGACCATAAAAAGAAAAAGAAGGGAGAAAAATAAACATTAAGGGAATCATACTTGATTACACAAGATTTGATGTCTTATTTTCTGAAACTGACGAATGCTCTGTCCATCTTCAAATATAACAATTGCTGACTACAGCTCTAGTGGCTTCAGTCTCGAGACTCGAGTGTATGTAATGCCAGTATTGATATGTTCTGGGTTCTGGCGTTACATAAAAGAACCAGAATATATTCTTGTGTACATTGTCGTCTGAAGTTTTGTAGTCTCCAAATTGCTGTTCATAAACATGTGATGCTAACATAACTTGCCTCCTATATAGGTATGCGCAAGTATATCCTCCGATTCGACAAATATGAATGAGCCTTTTGGTGCTTGATTTCGCCATTCCCCGGTCACTTCAACAGATGAAAGTTAAACCACTATCTGCCAAGACATGGAAGTCACCTCACCAGGAAGGGAATGCTGAAGGGCTAAAATTGGTATTGGTGAAACCGTGAAAGCGCCAAGACATGGCATCCAATTTGAGCAAATCCTTTGCTTTTATCGAGTGATTATGGATTAATGCTGTGCTGTTAACCATCCCCATTCAACTCAACTTCTATTGAAATAGGTGTAATTTCCCTACTTCAAATGGTCGTTTTTAGCCGAGACATTAGAACACGGCGGAACTTCATTAAGCACGATATATATGCACGGATAGCGTTAAGAGTTACCATTGGTAATGGCTAAGAACGACGTTAAAATGATCTAATCAGTTCCATTCTAGTATTAGAATTACTCATATAAGTCATAAATCAGTGTCCGTTTGTTATACATGGTTACAAACTACTCGCGGTTGTCGCAGATTTGAGCATATACATGGCGCCTCAACCAAAAAAAAAAATCCTACTCAAAACTCGCAAAGCTCCAGAGGGCTAAGCCCATGCTCTTTTACGACCGACTACGCAACAAACGTATAATACATCAGAAATTCAGAACAAAAGAATCACCCCTCAAGTACGTAGTATGTAATTCACACGAAGAAACTACTCTCTAGTTATCTATAAATAATTATTTGTATTTGAATGATGGACTTTGTTAATTATCTATCATGCACGTTGCAATTTATGGGACAAAAGAATGGAATTATTTGACCAAAATATTTGTTTTTTGGTTTTCTCGAATAAATTAATTGCAATTATAATATTTTACATCATATTTCAATTGGCAACAAAAAAAAATTCAGTTACATATGCTCCGCAGACATCAAAATATATACCAAACATCATTCAGGAGCACATTGGACCTTTCTCAGGGAAACCTCACATTCCTGGAGTTGGAGCTAGCTGCGTGCCAAACAGGACCACCTGCTCCAGGAACTCCACAGTGGAGCTGCTTCATGGTGGAGTTGGTGGAGCAAAGCTGGAAAAACTGGAGCAGAGCAGTCCCAAACAGACCCTTAGAAGTCATTCTGTTTAAAACAGCTCTTATAATAACTTCTATAAATAACTTGTGGAAGCCACCTTAAAAACCCAGCGACAGCCTTAAAAAATCACTTGCTCAAAAGATAACTTCTAAAAAAATCAAAAGTTATATGGAAAAGACCTAGATTGCCGACAAGCACAGTCGCTGAAATAGTTGGCGGGTCCATGGCACTTATTGCTTTATTCAATTCTGTGGGGAGCCAAGGCAGGCACATGGGATGGAATGGAAAACTCAGCGACGGAACACTGGAAACCAAATTAGACGTAATCACGTAACTAATGCGGCATGGACGTCCTTCTCACAGCCTTCTAGAAGGCGTTTACGTGCCTGCACATGCCAAACCTGGTGGCCTTCTAGAAGGAGGCACCCAATCTGGCACTTGTCAGCGTCATATGCGGCCCATGTTTTCTTCTGCACCAATGCTTTGCTTGCTTCTCCAGGTAATGATTTCTAATTAAACCCACTATTAGGATACGAGAATGCATACCTAATCAAGATATCCCATCCATGGATTAATGCTTGACCCACTAGGGCACGCACCTGATCTCCCCCACGGTAGGCTACCGATCGAAGGCTAACGGTGCACGGAGGTCGATCTCGTTATTGGGTTCTCCATCCGATCCCAATAAAGAACGAGGTTTGCTCTTATACAATCCACAAAGCGCGTTCTTTTCAGCCACAGCTAATAGTTTATGGTTATATTTGATAATTTTTTATCATAATACGAGCGTTTATATGAACGAATTGAATATCGATAAATTAATAAGCTATTTTGTAAAGACTGTCCTGATATACCGATTCGAAACGATGGAAGAGAAGTCATCCCGTTTACTTATTCAATGAAAGCTATAAACCATAAATATATAAAGTGAGGTGAGAATGAGCTAGTTTTTAAGTTCATCTGAGACAGTGGGATTTTTTTCTCGGTTGAAGCTGGAATCGAGCTATTTTGTATGAAATTTCTACAAAATTCATGTTTTGCTGTTGGGACCTTGGCGGTTTTCATGATTGGCTTTTTTTTCTTCTTTCCTTCACTCTTGCACGATCCTTACCGTCCACGTTGCATTAATATTGATTGGCCATCACCTGAGGAGAAGAAGCTGCAGGGCTACAAAATTCCAATCTCACGTACTAAACCGGCCATCGGTGTACAGTACAGCACAGTAGATGGCGACTAGAGAGGCCCCTGGAAAACAGCCAAAGCTTTGCTTGCTTTGCAAATCCGGCAAAACGAGATCAATTTACTCATTATGGTCATCACTCCTATTGACGTCGATCGATGTGTCCCTTCCTCGCCGAACTTGCCGTGCATGCCCATCACCCGCCTTTGCCTTCTCCATATATATGCACTTGTTTGCACGAGCCCACGTACAGAAAGCGAGAAAAGCTAGCTAGCTCTTCCAATCTCTACTCGTGGTGCACACGTACAGAATCCGTAGCATTTCGCCTCACCTCTCTTTCTCTTCGATCGAGTCCGATGGCCACCGTGCGGCCGCCGCACCTGGCTCCTCCGGCCCCACCGTCGCTGCCGCGGTCCTCGCACACAAGGAGTCGTCGCGCCGGCGACCACGGAAGGAAGGAGAGCGTGGCCGAGTCGCGCTGCCCGGCGGAGGCGGTGAACGTGGTGATCGACGTCGACAGTGGCAGCGACGACGACGGCTGCGGCAGCTGCGTCGGAAGCGAAGGCGGTGGAGGGCAGGACGAGAAAGGGAACGACGTCTTCCGGTGGAGCCGAGAGCGCGGCAGCTGTTTCCTTTGGCCGCCGCGTGCGAGTCGAGCGGCAACGAACGGCCACGCCGGCGACGACGACCCGAAGGCGGCGGCGGCGAGGCGGCAGGAGGAGGACCGCAAGTTCTGGGAGGCGTGCCTGGCCTCAGGCTACCCCTGATCAGCTACAAGAGTGCCGAATTCCATGGCGGCCATGCATGTGTATGTGTATGTTCTTGTAATCGATTGGTTTTGTTTCTTGATTCAACAATCATTTTAGTTAAAGTTTGTGACTTGTACAGTGTTGCAAGTCAGCAGTACAATTTTCTGTTTGGTGCGTGAAGTGATGGGGCGGTTACTTATGTTGCTTAGAAACCTACCTACTCTTGTAGACACTAGGCCACGGGCGCGGCGCACGCCGCGCTAGCTACCGTGTGGACAAAAGTAAAAGAGACGATAATTCGTAGGGAGCTTCATGAAAAAAACCAGGGACAAATGCGTAATTTCAGAAAAATCAAAGTGTTTTTTTGTAAAAAAGTGAGGACCTGTAAGGGCCTGTACGTAAGTAAATAAGGACCTATACGTAATTCTAGAAACCCGCGGGGCGTCATCTAAAAAATTTTTTTTCAGAAAAAACGTGCAGGGACCTATTCGCGAGGAAACAGGACCTTTACGTAATTTTCAAAAAACTGAAGGAAAGTGGCTCGGCCGGCCGTACGCGAATTCGCTGGCCACGCGCCGGCCGGCCGAGCGAGCGGGGCGACGTGGCCTCACGCCTGGGCCGGAATGCTACCGCTAATTAGGCGGTTACGATGTAGTAATGAGGATTCAGGAAATGTTAATGGCATCTGCGTTCTGACTCCAGTTCTTCTCTCGTTTCATTTATTTGGTCGCGACTTTACTCTCTGCAGTGCAATCACAGAGATAGAAGCAATGAACACCACGTATGACAAGCGCACATACGCTACAAGCGACATCCTACATGCTAATGGCCAGAACGTGCTCCTGTGCTCTCTCTCTTTTCAAAAAGGGAAACTGCTCTGTACCAATTCTAGCTAACAATCCGGAGCCTGACTTGTACCTAACAATTCATAAATAATCTTACCCACTCTAGGGGCTGTGCAACCAATGGCGTAAATGCTACCAGCTAGTTCCCTGCATATCAACTGGCCCAGAATCCTTAAAGAAATGGGAAAGTAGCATTCAGACAGCACTAGTGCATATGTTAATACGTGTTCAGTACAGCCTACAGTAGAAGAGTTGCTCGTGCTATTCAAAAGTAAGAGAAGAGAATTGCTTCCTCCCACGGCGGTTGGCATATACTGTTTAGGCACAGCAAAGACGATCCATACCTTCTGCCTCCGGGCTCTTGTAAAGGTGTCTCCTGAGATAAAATAGCGGATCACAGTATATCTCCACTTTACTTCTCGTATTTTCATCATGTGCATATATCTCTTTCTTACTTTTTACATCACTCATCACTTTTTTTAAAAAACCGTTTTTTTAGGCACTACTATTTGTTTTCAGCAATAAACTACAACAAATAATCATCAGCAACAATCAATACGAACGCCCCCTTAATCCAGCAAGGTCCAGCGTCCCACCAACAAATGAGCATGGCGGAAGATTTCCATTAACCAAACCAGCAGTTAGATTATGCTAACATGGTAAAGGATTTCTTATCGCTCTAAAACAAATGGTTTATGGTCATTTTCAAGAGACAATAGGAAAGCTAACTAATAATTTTATTTCTGAAGAATTAAAAGCAGAGCTGACATAAAGAATTGGCTTTTATTCTATACTGTCACTGTTGTTCCATTTTTGCCATGCTTTTTCTATGATGGCTTACCATTCAGCGGGACATTCGGATAAGTTCTCTGCATTTTCTTCTGCACCTTCCTTCTTCTTGCCTGGAAATGGCCTCCCACTACTGCAACAATGTCCTTGATAGTTGCTTTGGTGACTTTGTCAACCAACAGGTCCCCCATCGTTGTCACAAGCACACCTGAAAAATATGAGAGATAAATCACATCAGAGGCAAAAGAAAGGCCTTTTTGGGTAAATTTCAACTGATTATCAGTTTGTCACTCCACATTTGGAATCCAAGAAAGAAGGCAGTGCACATGTTTGCGTACTTTATTCTGTCTAAAAACCATTAATCTATGATTCAGGTAAAGTTATGCACCTCAAGCGGAACAATAGCCCATGTACATGTTTTCTTACCTGATTCTGTCTAAAAGCCAATAACTTATGATGTAAAAGTTCTATAGGGCCTGTTTGGTTGTCTGCATACGAGTGGCTCGCACCAGCGTATGCAGGGAGATGGTGTTTGGTTGGCTGCGGAGAGGAGAGAGCCTGCACAAGCGGATGCAAAAAAACAACTGGAGCCAGGCTAAAGAGGAACGCGGTTGAGGAGCTTCCCTCCCCAGTCTGACCACGCTCATGCAGCTACATCAGCTTATGCAGGCAACCAAACAGACCCATACCTGAAGTGGAAAGATAGTCCACATCAATGGAGCATGAAAGATGCTGTATAGCCATGAAGTGAATCACTGGGAGAAATCAACATGAGAAAGCCATCAAGTACCTGCAACGTGCAAATGCAGATTCAAGCTTACATGTACAGGTATCAAAAACTTACAGGCGCATTATCATGAGGACTACAAACTTACAATGATTCTGGGCAAGCTTTGAGGAACATTACTACAAAAGAGGCTAAACTGGACGCTTACATCACAGACGGTTCCTAGGAACCGTCTGTGCTGTAAGTATCACAGACGGTTCATACGAATAACCATCTATGGTATTTTCACAGACGGTTTTTAATACAAACCGTCTATGAAGTATCACAAACGGTTCTTATCAAGAACCGTCTGTGATACTTCACAGACGGTTTGTATTAAAAACCATATGTGATATGTTTTCCGCCTTGTAATTCCCCAAAATTTCATAATTTCCCGCTTGAGTCCGAGTAGGATTCAGTTTTGAGACACTTTCAGTAAAACGGGCATAACTTTTGCATATAGTGTCCGTTTTCGACGTTCTTGCACTCGTTGGAAAGATAACGACGAGCCCGATCAAAAAAATGACCGCTTGCACCAGTTGCCCTCTAAGACCTTCAAAATTGGCCATCTTTAGCCCTAAATTTGCTTTGCAAGTTTTTTGTTTCTGTTTTTGCCAAAATTTTCAATCTTCCCTTTGGAATTTGGGTTTTGCCTCAACTACAAAGTTGTAGATCTCGTCGAAACCTTTCAAATGAGTATATATAAGTCATACAAAACTTTGATATTTTATCTTTTCAGACTAGCTATTTATATTATACTGATATATTATCTTTGTGATATCATAGACGGTTGTTGTTATGAACCGTCTGTGATGTCTCTATCACAGACGGTTTGTAATCCGAACCGTGTGATGTCCCGCCACATCACCAATCCGCAGCACATCCCCCAGGATCCCAATCTCACCGTCCATTCTCTCCTCATCGAATGGCAAACACCGTTCTCCTCCCCAAGAACCAATACCACCAGTACTACTCCAACTCATTTGTGCACGGCAAGGGTAGGAAGGGTTCGGCAAGAGCGACTGAAATTTCACTTGAAGCAAGATGGAAAGGAAGAAGGCAACGGCAAGATGGAAAGGAAGAAGGCCGGCATGAAAAGGAAGAAGGTAATGGCAATGGCAAGATGGAAAGGAAGAAGGCCGGCATAGAAGCTAAAAATGATGTTCGTTGCCCTTTTGTTTCTGCTACTTGAAAATTTTTCCGCACCACTTCGTTTTAGATTGTAGTTTAATGTAGTGTAAGAATTTTTTTTGAATTTGTAGCCATGAAGTTTATCTTTGTAATATTGTAAGTGTCCTCTTATGTATGCAGTGCTATGGGTAACCTACTCAATATCTTGTAATGTTGTAACAGTGGATTCTAATCTTAATGGAAATAGAACGTGTTATTGTGTTTGTTGCTGTATTTTCTTGTTTCAGATGATATAGTTAACATTTCTTGAGGTTAGCCAAAAAATAAAAAAAATTAGGTATAGAATAAACTATCATAGACGGTTTTGTGGTATAAACCATCTGTGAAGAATTATCACAGACAGCTCAAACTAGAAACCATCTGTGATGGGGAAGTATCACAGACAGTTATAGCTACCACCGTCTGTGATGTGTGAGTATCACAGACGGTTCATAACTAGAACCGTCTGTGATGTGTGAGTATCACAGACGGTTCGTAGCTAGAACCGTCTGTGATAGTGTTTTTCATAGACGGTTCTAGTTATAAACCGTTTGTAATGTATTTAACACAGACGGCTCACAAACCATCTGTGATAACTTCTGATAATCACTGACACATAAACTCAGACGATTCAAAAAACCGTCTGTGATGACAATTTTGAACCGTCTGTGATGATCCTTTTTGTAGCAGTGGAATTCGATGAGCACTACAAGGATTTCATAGGATTCTCTTCCGTCAGCTTCTGTTTGAAATCTTTATACAAATTATAACATTGAAAGGTAGCTTTTTCACAGAAAGCAGAATAACTTGGGAAAAACATACAATGATCAATACAAACTTTAGTCAAATGAATGATTGTAGGAAAAAAATCTATATAACACTTTAAACTTTGCTCGAAAGTTCATCCAACACCTTAAACTATGAAACCCCAAACTTTAGCCTTCGAACTTTGCAATCCAGTTGAAATAGCACCCTAACCTGGTTTCGGATTGTGGTATTGCCCACGTGGTGCGATAAGTCGACGGTTTTACCACATAGGATGACATGTTGATTAAGTTTAAGTGAATAACAGATGAGGTCCATAAGTCATTCTCTCTTAAATCGAAATAGAGAGGGAAAGAACTACAAGGGGTAGTGGCCATAGAAGCACGACTGGAAGCTCGGTGGGGGAGAAGCCCTTATAGACCCTATTACTGACTCAACTTGACTAGCGTGTCATCCTACGTCACAAAATCGTCCGTTCATCGCACTACGTGGACAATACTATCATGCAAAATCAGATCAAAGTGTTATTTAAATCGGATTACAAAGTTCATAGGGTCAAATATCTGATTTCATAATTCGAAATACTAGACGGACTTTCAATCAAAATTTAGCATGTTATATAAACTTATTCTATGATTAACTAGTGTGAATTTCGGATCATAAGCTATGACCAGTGACACAGGCAAGTTAGGAATGCGAAAGATATCATATCAAAGTACACCACATACCATTATGACCCTTTTTCTGCATTACACCCCAAAAAACATTGTGAGAAAATTTAAGACCAGAGAAATAGTGATCGTACTGTTTCCTGTTGATGATATCCCCGTATTTCATTTCTGCTCCCAGATGAATCTTCTCAGCTGGACTACATTCTAATGCTTCATATGTTATGCAGGTGCTTTTATCATTAAGCAAGAGTGTGCATAACCTCTCAATTTCTTCATATTTTAGAACAAGTCCATCTACTCTCGAACTTATATTTACAATTCTAGGCCACCATGACACTGCAAAACTGGAACGATAACATGATATCTTTTTTGTGCTCATTAAAATCTCAGCAAAAACGTAATCTTTATTTGATCTGCGCAAGATTGTACAAAGCAGCGCAGGGGATGTAAGTGAACTTAGGGCCTGCCATCATTACGGCTTTGACCACAAATACACCCCCTCCGCTGCATTATACACGTATTTACATCTATTAAGGGATCACCAAAGACAACCATCTAAAGTTTTTGATAGCCGGGCTCATTTGCAAAATGGTGATCCAAGCTTCCGCGGGAACTTCACCATCTGGGTGAGAAACATTCCATCTCTACAGTGGTCGCATGGACAGGTATAGAAGTGATGCCACGACGCACCAGTGGGACGATAGGCTGGAGGCCGATGCTGCAACATATTATTGCAAACGTGTTAGAAATTTACCAGCAAAAAGGGAAAAAATAGAGAATTGTTAGATAGAAACATTGAAGGAGATGAAAAGACATGAAATTGCATGGACAAAAGGTGACAGTCTTTAAAGAAAAAGTTTGCATGTCTACATATTTCTTTGTTCTTCCTCAAGAAAGTACACGACAAAAATTCAAAAAGTTTACTTTATAGTTTGCACATTCTACCTTCAAATTTTAGTTAAATATATGTTATCCAAGAAAGGGATATGATTCGATAACAGTTTTAGCTGTTGTAAATTGTCGCTTCGTTATTCTAGGTCTTGCTGTGGAGTTCTTTTTTTTGTCTCTGTTTGTTTTTCTTTTTTTTTCTTTTCTTTTTTTGAACAAGAATGGTGTGGAATTCTTGGAACATGCTTGACTAGCAAACAGGAATCAACCAATCATCTTGGAGACAAGCCAATATTCCTTCTTAGGATTGTCATTTTATGGATATGTAATAGATGGTGATGGAATTTCATTGTACTTTAGGAAGGGTAGTCTCCTTCAACAATCAGCATGCTGCATGCACTTGTTGAAAGTAAAGCGCTGAGACCTATCATAAGTCCCTAAAACTGTTTGCCATGTTGAAGTTTAATTGAATGTTTGTATTAACGATAAGCATGGACGGCCTAGCTGTCCTCAAGTAGTGAAAATTCTACCACTGGGCTTAGTCACTCTACAGATGAATTTTCAAGGTGGAATGACGTTTCAATATCAGTAGTTCAGTATCGTGTTGGAAAGGCACTGACCCAAAGCTTGTAACCCCGAAATTTAGCTAGTACTTAATCATTGTATGTGCCCAGGTATTCAGATACCAGCCAGTTCTTAAGTTCTAAGGTCTAAAACATCACAAATCGCAAATTAACAAATGTCTCGATGTCATCAATCCTCACCCTGTCCTCCAAGGTTCTATTAAGAAGACATGGGTACACAAATAACTGTCCCTGAAATTCTGAATTTCTGCTTGTGGTTCTTATGCACTTTGGAATATTCAAGATATCAAAACTTCATATTTCCAACTAGCCCTTTTCAAAATCAACACAAATATCAATATCTATCTCACTATAATTCCAACCATTTTCAATAAATGCTTTGTCAATTACTCAGTAAGTAAATTCTAGCTATGGTGCTGATTATTGAAAAATGGTTGCACTCCCCAGTATACCATTGTGGAGCCAACTGGCATGCTACATATACCACCTATAGTTTTCAATTTCTGTTCAAACTTTTTCCAAATTAAAACAATTAACACAGATAGCTAGCAAGTATTGAAAAGACAAGCATATTGTATACTAGTTAAAAAGTCCACAACTTGTGATCAAACTGTACTGTTAACTTTAAGTGGGGGAAGTAGTAGTACTAGTACATCAAAAGTATCACAAATTATTTACAAGTCAATTGTAATTATTTAAATTTTAAAATCAGATTTGATCAAATACACCTTCTGAAATCAGTGGGAAAATAACTCACAGGTAGATGGTGCAGGTGATATTGATGAAAACTTGTTGGGAGGCTTGGATGTTTCCACACTCTCACTTGGTGGCATTGCATGAAAAACCATAGCAGGAAGTCGAGGTGATGGAATCCTCGGATGAAACGATGGTGGATCTACATATGGACTTGGTACAGGTACGATAGGCCGTAGTGGAGGATCCATGTGAGGAGCTGAATGGTGTTTCACATTGCTATGCGATTTCTTGCGTGCACAGCTGGAATCACAATTCACAAAAGTTGGCGTGCTGTGCATCGGAGCAGGAGCAGGGATCAAATGCTGCAAACCCTGATGGCTAAGATCATGGTGGTGGTGGTGGTGGTGGTGGTGGTGGTGGTGGTGATGGTGGTGACTGTGGTTATGATGGTGGTGGTCGTGATTGTTGTTATGGGGGATTGAGTGGGGTTGATTATAGGGTGGAGGAGCTGGACTTGGAGAATGAGCACTGCCTGCATTGTTCAGTGAATGCTGAAGATAAGAGGACAGACTAATCTGTTTCACTCTACCAAATACAGTGTTGTTCAAACCCAAGTTTCCTGAAGAAGAATTTCTTAATGTTTGAGCCAACTGTTTTAATCTTTGCAACGATGGTGGTTTGTTATCCGCCCCAACAGCAAGAAGAACGGATGTTTGAACAACTGTAGGAGGGGCAACTGTTGAACCATCCAAATTTGACAATGTAACATATAAGATCTGCATTTCAGAAAAGAAAGAGTTACACCAAGGATATTAAAAAAAATGGGAGTGTCTATACAACCTCTAACTATTTTCTCCTCTAAAATCAGTCACTTTTTCTAACCATCAGATGAAAAATCAAAGGCATAGATCAATCCATCCATCATATATAAAATCTTCCCCCAACCCAAACCCTAACCCTACCCTCGTTCCCACCCCAGCCGCCGCCGCCTCCCCACCTCCCCCGCGCCGCCACCTGCCTCCTTGCCGGCACGCCCCCGACGCCGACGAGGCCCACCGGCGACCACCTCCTTCCTACTCCTTCCCTCCCACCACCTTCTCCCCTCCTGCGGCCTCGTCCTTCCCCACCGCTCACCTCCAACGCCCCCACCCCACCCTTCTTCCCCGTCTCCGGCGGCTACCGCCGCCGCCACCCGCCGCCTCCTAATTGATTGTCGCTCTCATCGCCCCCATAGCCGCCTTCTCCATCTCCGGCCGGATCCGACGTCGAAGCCCCTGCCCCACCCTTCTTCCCCGTCTCTAGCGGTTAACACTGCTGGATCCACCAGCGCCGCCCTCCGCCACCAAATGGACTCCCCGATGTTGCCCTGCTACCTACCCCGCCCTCCTCCCGCCCGCGGTCGAGGCGGTGCCACCGCCACCTCTGCCTCCCACCGCTGGTCCATTGCCGCCCTGGCCTCTCTCTAAGTTCAGGGGGCTCGGGTGAACCCTAACCCTAACGATGAACCCGAACCCTAATCCCACGAGGCGGCAGCGTGCGAAGACGACGGCGTCGCCAGAGAAGAGAAAGATGCCGATGGTGAATACGGCGCACAAATCTCCACGAAGATCAAAAGATAAGAAATTCAACTGATTTTACCCCAAAAAACATTCGAGTGTGGTATAGCACTTCCGTAAAAAAAATATTCATGATACAATACAAAGGTAGAAAATAACATATTTGTAAGCACAACACATAAAGATTTATAATTGAATTTATTGACTAGACTTTAAACTCTCAAAAAGAGCAATCCAATTTAGCAGACAGAGCAGAGTTGGAAATTTTGTGTTTACTATCATGAAAGTCAAAAGAGGAGTATGTCTTTTATCAAGCACTAAAGCTTCTTGACGTATTCACTTATTTAGTAAGCAGTAGTACACGTGTTACTGGTGACAGAAACATGGATGACAAGGTAACTTCTTAAATTCTCTTAGGTCATTGAGCCAGACTTTTGAACAACTGAGTGGCAATCAGTAGCTACCTAGTCCGCATCCATGATCTGTTTTTTTCTTTCCATTGTCAGTAGACAGAATTCAGGAGTCCCCAGCTAACAGATGTCAAAAACTAAATTAGTTTCTCAGTCATTTTAGTTGTTGTGGTCATGCCAATGGCTCAAATATCAATTGTACTTCCTACACCATAAATTGTCACCAACCTAGCAAGAATATAGTTCAAAATGATCCTCCACAAAAAATACTGATTTGCATTGACCAAGTCACCAAACTTGATTTTAATGAAAATTTATGTCCGCAAGAAGGAAGATGATACATAAATAATGCTTTAACATACATATACAATGAATTAAAAGTTGAGAAGCACACACCTCACGCTTGTTAAGAAATAACCCAGATTTCATCTGGGCCTTCAATTCACTCACTTTGTATTGTACAATGTCAATGGGAAAGTTCAATGAGAAATTAAATAAGGCATCAGGCTTCTGAGGAACAAAAGCATTTTGTGGAGGTATAATTGTTATGCCACCAGGAAACCTCAAAATCTCAAAAGAAGAAGAACTCCCAAATATCGATGGTGTCAAATGGAGAGTCGATTGATGTATAACCAAGGACACTAAAGAAGACCTCAGGATGCTAAACACTGTTGGTGATATGGTGGAATTACTTGGATAAGGCCAAATTCCAAAAGTCACAGTAGTCCAGTTTGATTCAGCGATTGGATCGAAGGAAATTACAGACACCTGGAGTAACAAAAGCAACAAATAAATACATGGATGGTCGTTATAGACAATAAGTGAAAGCAGAACATACCGTGGAATTGCCGATGCCTATCTCTTCAAAAATATCATAATCAAGTTTTAATTTATTTTCATTAAGCTCAGAAAGCATCCTTTGCAGCCTGAAGCTTGCAACCACATCAGCTGTTGAAAACAGACACATAAGCAATTGGAAATTTTCCCATTTCATGAAAGCAAAATGTTATGCAAGTATTAGACTACTGAAGCAAGTGTAACATGATTGCCTTCAGGAATGATTTGAGGAGAAGTGCATTACAACCCCCAATTTCACCCACTATCATGTAGGATTGTTTGGAATCCTTTTTTAGCTATCTCGGTGTACTCATGGTGTTGGGAGTGTAAAATTGAGAAATTGGCATTATTATGCACGGCAATTGCCAGCGCATAGCCGCCTACCAATCTCTATGGATTGGTGGATTTTGATTTGTACATGTTACGGGTACACTTTTGGCAGATACATTCACTGATTATATCGTAATATAATTTCCACATATGAGAATTTGGCAAGGTAGTCTACCAATTGTTGCAACAGATAACTAAAGATATCAATTCTCACGTGTGTTTCCGAGCAAATAACTAGCACTTATCATTTAAACAGCTCCCTACCTCCACCAGCTCAGAAACAATTTGACAATCTACAAAGTCATCAAGTGATCCTCTTCAAATATCATTCACCACCAAGTCCAATTCACAACACTAAACCAACTAACAATTCACAGGAGCAAACCACAATTGTGGTGAAAAAGAGATCGACTGCTGATTCCACAGCCAAAACAACCATCGACAAATGCTCTAATTTAGAACCACCAAGTCCACCACACGGTTCTCAAATCAAACAACCAATATTTATCATCAAAGTATACCTCATCAGAATTCCTACGATTACACGTTTAAGCACCAACCATGCAAATAGCCGCAAACAATATCCCAACTACACCTAAAATCCCCAATTCACTCGAACCAACTTCCAAGACGTGCCAAATTCACCGCACAGCTCCTAACCAACACCTCCTAAAGATCACCAAACAGCTCAATTGGCTCAAAGCCATACGAATAATACAAATCCGACGCCCACGCCCCAAACTACACAGGATACGAAAACCATCGAATTGTCCGTTACCAATTCAACCCATCGAAAGCTCAACCCACCGAATCCTCCACTACAATCAGAAACGAAAACTCCGCAATCGAGCATACCACGTTACAGTAAGCAGCATGCATTCCGCATCAAACAGCCAACGCGCCCTCTTGTTACGATTTCACCAAAATCAAGTACGATTTCAGCTAGTAGCCAAACGCAAACAAAGCACGGCCCGAGCGACCTGCATTCCCCGGCACTCACCTCCGCGCCACCGGTCCTCCCGCACCTCGTCCCGCCGCCGCGCGAACGGCGGTAGCCAGAACAGCGCCGACAGGACCACGGCGGCGCCGAGCAGCACCGAGGCCGCGCAGCGCCACCACCGGCGCCGCCCTCGCCCCCCTTCCCCCGGCGCCTCCCGCGATCCCTCCCCGTCTCCTCCTCCCACGGCCGAGTCCGGCGGGTCCCCGGCGACCTTCCCCATCGCGCGGCAGATCCGGTCACCGCCCCGCCCCTGCCCCCGCCCCCGACGCCATTGCGCGCCGGAACGAATGGCTAGGGTTTCCTCGGACGCGAGCGCTCTCAGCGACGGGCGCCTTCCCGGCCTCCGCTTCGGCTTTAGCTCCGCGCGCTCCTCCAATGGGGGGAGAGATGGGTGGACGCGTGTGAGAGAGAGAGGGGGGGCACGAGACAGCGAGCACACCACTACGCGGCGGCAGCGCTAGTACTACTGCGAGTTAAATTTTTGTTGCGGCCTCGGCCGCGCGACTCTGGTCGAAGAGGATCCTGTGAATGACTGGTGGGGTCACGGTTTTGTAGGGCCCAGGTGTCGGTGGTTGGAAGTAGGAATCCTGGGGAGGGAGAGGTGGTGGCGCCTGAGCGTTGAAAGCTGTTGACCTGTAGCTACAGTGACGACACTACTGCGTGCATGAATGCGCTCACGTGCAGCTTAATTTAATTTTCGGGCCTTTTTAAAAAATACGGAAATTAACTTTCCGGCTTCACCTTCAACTTGGTACAAAAATCTTATCTAGAAAATCCCCGGTTAATGATTCGCCAACAAAATGTTATTCGCTGCCATTCCAGAAAACACTGCAAAATTCATTCATGGCGTAACACACAACCAGCGTGAAGATTAATTTTAGAATATACCCCTCTAGTAAAAGGTGTGTGGCATGATATATTTCGTACAACCAAACTATAAAAAATATCAACAGTGCATCTTATTTTATTTTTATTTGAAGTGCAATAAGGCCACGGCGTAGATCTTACGAACAGAGATTTGTTAGTGTTTTGAGTCATAACAACGCCTTATTTCTGATGGCATGGGCTCTTAACATCTTAAGGCCCTAACTAGTAAATAGGTCTGTTCTTTTTGGCTAAAGCTTACAGATTTTGACTACGATATGTGATTTTTGAGTTATTCGTGCGAGAGATTACAGGGTAACAGAAACTCACGTGCGGTTTTTGCCGATATAAATGAAGTCGGTATAGTATATACTACAATTAATTAGTAGACACTATCTTGAAAAGATACTCCGTTTAAAAGTTAGTTACTGTAGAAAAGATGAAAAGCATCTTTTAGAAGTTGAAAAGAACAGGGCCAATGTGTGTTGAAATTTGATTACAACAAGAAAAGTACCAAATAGATTTGAAAGTTGAAACCAAGGAATTTAAAATTATATAATTAAATATATAAAAGGGGAGAGGTGTTGGAGGTAGGGGTGATAAAAAAGATTGAACCTCGCAAGCTGGCTCGGCTCGTGGCACAAACGAGCCGAGCTGAGTCAGGGTTTTAGCTTGGTCCATCACGATGTGAACAGTCCAGTGCGATAGTAGTATTAGTGTGTATGCATGCCAATTTTCACACTTCTTTTATTACTAAGAGGTATTATTAAAGTACACATTACTCTTTTCTCTATTAATTTCACCTATAGAAATGAAACCATCGGATGCCATATTTGCTTATATTGGAACTGAAGTTTTCTTGACAAGTTTTTCTTACTTTGTTATGAACCTACTACGTTAGATGCTCTTTTCTTTTGATGTAATTTCAGTTATAGGATTACAACTGTATAAGTTTCACTGTCACTCTAGAGAACTATAGAAGTTATCATTCAGAAAAACAAATCTCAAACATAAAAAGAAAAGTTAAAGACACTCAAAAGTCAAAACATAATATGTTCAGCTTTAACAGTGTTTTGATTATGCACAGTAGGCAGTAGATTAAGGGTTCCTTTTGTTTTTTCCAACAGATGTATGCTTATGGTAGTCAATGATAACTCAGTCATATTAGCTAGCTGGTTGCATAATTGCATTGTATTATGCAATTTGTATATTCTACCTAACGAGCCTAACGAATCGAGCTCGAGCTTTTCAACGAGCCAAGCTGAACTTTTCTTTTAACTCGTTAGTTTAACGAGTCTTCACGAGCTAAATCGAGTTGACTCGATATACATCCCTAGTTGGAGGCTCATTGTTGAAGGCCGTTGCATCCCTAGTGAGCTAGTGAGGAGGGAAAAAGGCGACAAACGCAAAACACTACTACAGGAGACAAATAACATAGACGTCTCATAGATCTCCGGCTAGCCAACGACAGAGAAAATTGAGATCACCACATACGAAAAAGGGAAAAAAAACGAAAAGGTATTACTTGTCTGTACAAGGGAAAATGGTTGGGTTGGATTCATTGACCACTTGTCTCTTATGGGTCAACGGTGCGGAGAAGGGAGAGGAGCGGCCGCCGTCGGCTTGGACGACGAGGTGACTTCTTTTGAGACAAGCAGAGAACAAGATGAGCTAACCCAAACTGCCTGTTATTTTACAAATATTTATACTGGTTGCATAAATTTTTGGTTTTTAAAAATTAGCATTTTAAATAGAATGATTTTTTTAATACAAGTCTCTATTATCCTTTCAATCTCTCTTATAATGTCAAAAGACACAATACTTTTAAACAAGACTTAACTGATTGTCTGGCTATTTTTTACTACAAAACTTCTTAAAGTCCCGACAGGTCTATATTTGTAATTTCGAAACTATTTGAGGTCCTCACTGCGATCCCACCTGAATAAATAAAGTGCCAAGCCTCGTTTGCCCCTCACCATCGCGAGAATCTGCCCTAGGGTTTTTGCCAGCCGCCGCCGCCTCCTCCTCCCCTCTCTCTTGCACTCCTTCTCACCACCGAAGCACCAAGATGACGGCGCAGACCGCGGAGGAGCTCGCCGCCCAGATCGAGCAGCAGAAGTTCGAGGAGCAGAAGACAGAGGTGAGATTTAGATGAGATCCCCTTGCCCCCTTCCCTCCCGAATGGTGCCAATCACCATTAGAACCGGTGATTGAGCTGTTTACAGATAAAGTTTCCGCGAAACGTCAGTTTCTTGCTAGTTGTAGATCCGTGCAATGAACTAGATTTGTCTTTTAGATTGTTCTAGTCTGGTCATGGAAAGTTGTAGCTTTTAGAGTGTTATGGGTTGGCGGAAGATTAGAAATGGTTGGTGTTGCTAATCTTGATCTTGTCATGTGATACTCGATGTGGCTGTTTATTTGCACGGGGCTGCGTGATACCCTTTTTAATCTTGTTTGTCGCATGATTTGCTAATATCTTTCGTGTTTTATTGTGGTTTTGTCAACATCTGAATATCATGTTTGGTGAATGCCGGGAGCAGGCCGATGAGGTTGTGGTTGAGGATGATGAGGACGACGATGAGGACGATGACGATGATGACAAGGATGACGACGACGTGGAGGGTAAGTTGCTGCGATCACTGAGCTCTTCGATTCACTTTTCTTTCGGGTCTCTTATGAAACATTGTGTGAACATGTGAAATTAATGACAAAGGAGGTTCGATTAGGTTAAGGCTGTATTCGTGTTTAGTGGATTTCATAGGTTGATGATCGATGGGTCGTATCTGTGTTTGCCTGGTTCCATCAATTGGTTCGTTGTATGAATGTATGTTTACGAGTTGTCTTATCTCATGGTTGTCTATGTGAGAATCATTGAGATATTCTATTTGCATCTGACACGAAGATTGATACGTTTGGTCATTTGTGTCCATAAGATCTTGTGAAGTCATAAGCCTCGTGATCTATTCAATTGAGATGGAATCTAGCTAAGCATGTTTTGCTGGCAGTAAATAATTATTAATCTATTGATGTTTTGTTGTTTGAGGTACATTTGGGCTTTGCATGTATGTTATATCTGGAATAAACTACATGTCAACTTTACATAGCTTGCATAGACAAGGAAACAACATTAATGCCTCAGGCCCTTCCATGTGTTAATAATTAGTGCAGAGCAGTATATGGGCTAGGAATTGTTATAAAGAAACTGTCGTGAGCTTTTCTTGACTTACCGACTCTTTTTCTGTCATTTAGAAGCTGCAGGTTGTATTGTTCTCCATTTGCTTTCTATAATTATTACGAGTTTACAACACCTGATAAGTATTGGTATTGTATCATATTTTCCAGGACAAGAAGATGATGCCAGTGGCAAATCAAAGCAAAGCAGGAGTGAGAAGAAGAGCCGCAAGGCAATGCTGAAGCTTGGCATGAAGCCCATCACTGGTGTCAGCCGTGTCACTGTGAAGAAAAGCAAGAATGTGAGTTACTACAGGCAATTGCTTACATAACATGGTCAATGTTTCTTGTTGTTCGACTAACACAGCTGTTTTCCAGATATTGTTTGTCATCTCAAAGCCAGATGTCTTCAAGAGCCCAAATTCAGACACCTATGTCATTTTTGGCGAGGCCAAGATTGAGGATCTCAGCTCCCAGCTGCAGAGCCAGGCTGCTGAACAGTTCAAGGCTCCTGACTTGAGCCAGATGATTTCGAAGCCTGAGCCATCGGGCCTGGGCCAAGATGAGGAGGAGGTTGTTGATGAGACTGGAGTCGAGCCGAAGGACATTGAGCTGGTGATGACGCAGGCAAGTGTTTCGAGGACCAAGGCTGTCAAGGCCCTCAAGGCTGCCGAGGGAGACATCGTCACTGCCATTATGGAGCTGACCAATTAGAGTTGCGGGAGTTTTGTCCTAGTTGAATCTTTTCTCTTTGAGTGCTATGCAACTTGAGTGTCGTCTGCGGACCATATGCTTATCAGATAATTTTACCATGTTTGCTTCTTCTGTTAAAGTCGTTTTAACACGATTTCATCTTGCTGCTTGCGGCTACATTTTGTAGTTTATGCTGTGTTCTCTAGCACTGAAATTTCAGTGACGCCACTGTTGTTTCCATGGTTCTTGCTCTCTCCCCGCCTGTCCAAAGGTATTCTTGGGATAATTATAATACCACAGGAGAGCTGGTGAAGTAAAATAGTCTCTGTTTTCTGCTCTTCCACTGGGAGCGAGCGGGTTTGATTGAGATTGTTTTAAGTAATTCCGGTAATCGTCAACCCTTGCCAATTGATTTTGACTTGTTTTATCTAGAGTAAAAGCGAATTGTGCACAGGCTTGTAACTATGTGAATTGAGCTTATTCCAATTTTAATTTACCAGCTACTTGTTTCATGGCTTTAATTTAAGCCGAGGACCCTACTCTGGAAATAAAAATACTCATATTAATAGCAGGTTGAATTTTGGCATTGAATAGATTCGTGGATAAGAATATTTGTTCATTTGTTACATTAGTAGGAATATAGATAGAAATGTCTCCAGATTAAGTCTCAACTATTGATAAAGCAGTCATACTTTCTTTGTCTAAAATGGAATTTAATTTAGTGGCCCTATCTAAAAGGCGTGAATGCAAATAAAAACCATCTCCTGAATAAGCTTTGCGGCCGGAGGGTCTTGTTAACAGAAGGGAACAAGATATTTCTTACAACACTAGGATTTCGCTGGATGCCTACACTGTTGCTCTTTATCGTGCTTGTCACGTAATGTTTAATCGCAAGATTTACACCACAGTTCAAACGGAACATTTCCTCAAAACTTTTTTTAAGAGGGCAGTTAGAAATGAAACTTGGTTACTGTCAAGTGAAAATCACAAGCACCGAGGGACTGGATGAACGCGTGAAGAAGAGGAAGCAGAAATACAAGTCCCTCTCGCAAGAACAATCATTTCACAATATACTAATAAGGTGCCCGTACATTGTAACGGAGTATCAAATAAAAGTGATACATACTATCAAACATGATCTCAAGCTGAACAATGAATATCAATTTTATCTTACGTTATCATATATCAAGCAAAGCATACATGTTCATATTCGTAAATAAATCAAGTATTATATTAGTGAAGCATGAAAGTTCAATTACCAGAATTGGTTACAACTGGAGTAGAGAAGCTAATACTCTCACTCAAAAATTCTTGTCACCGTGGGAAGCATGCAGTCAAACAGTTTTTTTTAATGTTTGGATCGATCTCATGAAAATGGAATGAGTAGAATCATCATTAAAAAAAAATAATTCCACAGTTTCAAACTTTTGTAACTGAGAAATATATTGACACTACAAGCACTGAGAAGTAAAATAGATGCACAATCAATGTAACGCTCAAATTATTTACAGTGGTTCAGGGAAGTGAAGGATTATCTATTCTGGATTCAAGACAGCCCTTAAATACCATGTCCATCCAGTATATTGCAATTACTCATGCATGGTAATGGTATGGTTACACTTCAGTCAACCAATCAGCAATGCTCAGTCAGATCCAAACCACCATCAACATTGTTTGAAATTCCATAGAATTACAGCTATTTTAGAGATGGTATATGCCACTGCAACAGTAACTAAGAAGATGCAAATTTAGACTGTCATTTACCCAGCTAAGCTTTTTTTTTTGCTGGCATATATCGAATTTTCCCTTCGTAAAAGCAAGGATGAATCATAACAGTCAACAAATTTTTTACCCACAAATTAGCAACTAGAAAGGTAGAGCGCATAGCAATAACATGTGTAGCAGCAAGACTTGACAAACCATTCCACTAATTATCATACCACTATACTTCTCATTCCTTGATCTGGAAGCAAATCCATACTCTTTTGACTATCTTTGGCTCTCATCAACAAGGGTATTCTCCAAATGGAATGAGTAGAATGATCATTTTAAAAAATAATTTCACAATTTCAAACTTTTGCAACTGAGAAATATATTGTGACACTGTAAGCACTGAGAAGTAAAAAAAAGATCAAATTTTTTTACCAGAAAATATACAATTCATCATTATAATAATACTTGCTGAGCAAGATCTTTCTAGTGTTAAATGAATATAACACAACATAAATAGGTATTACATATTGATCTGTTACAATAGGCAGTTGATGGGAGAAGATCTATATGTACTAAATGTTAAGGAATTGCACTCCCTAGAGAATTAGCTGGAAATAAGCCTACGTGGTGTCTGCACAAAGAAGGTCAAACCGCTAATCACATTTCTCGTTATATTCACTCATTCCTACAAGAAGATTAATTGAAGATCGTTATTGTTGTTGCTGTTGTTTCTAGGACCAGCTCATGATTGATGAAATGCACGAACTGAATCGGAAGGTTCTACAACATTTTAATTTCGCCGTCAAGCATTTCATTTGATTTTAGAATATTGACTCTACCACACCATTGGTTGCAGGGAAGTCTAGTTCACCAAGAAAACATGGAATTATACAAGATGATCAGCCTGATTTGTCAAGAAAATGATGAGTTATACAAGAAGGTAGCTGACAAGTTAGACGACAATATCATAGAGCAGCTCTATAATCTTTTTGTGTGAGTTCAAGTGCCACTGATAGCAATGAATAACAACCACAAAAGTTATGTTTATACCCAAGTTTCCGTATCCAATGTGAACATATATCATGCAAAGATAACAACCTAAACCCACTATACGTAGGAAAGCATAATACTGTAGGTAAGGGCAAGATGCGCATACATTTGCATATCTTCACCATTTGAGCCAGTCCCTTCCATGTCTCCTCCTCTCGCCTCTGGATATTTATTAGTCACCTGCATCATATTTTTGTCCTGTTTAACCCTCCAGCTCTCAAATCTTTCCTTCCAGTCAACACTGCTAAGCCCATAGGAATTCAAGTCCTTCGAGGGGTCCACAATCCTCACAGGAAATGAAATTATAGTAGAGAAATGTTAGCGCTTTTCAACCAATGTGCAGACAAATCTTCCAAAATAAGCAGTCTATGATAAATAAGAAAATACCTGGGACACTTGGATCAACATAACTTGATGTTGGGCTGCGGATAGAATGGCAATTAGGGGAAGCATCATGGATCTCTCCAGAGAATTGAAGTAAAATGCCAATGTCTTGGTGCCCAAGAGCACAACACTCTTACAGAAACAAGTTCAATCACACAAGAACCTATACTATCTATGATATATATTGTACCTGTTGCCCACTTGTCAGCCGGGGAATCTGATGATGCAGTTCACGGTGAGAGGACGAAGGTAGATCAACATCTTCTCCTTGACCCTGCATCTGCCACTCTGGACCTTTGACATTGCCTTGCTTATAGTTGAACTCATTGTCCAGGTTATCAACATCTTCCTCCTACTCATCTCCCTGAACTCGGGGCGTCAAACACAAAATAAGTGCCGCATGCATCAATTATCAGCATTTACAAAAAAAAAGAGATAAGGTTTAATATTAGATGTCAAGCAATAAGCATCATCCAGTACATTGCAATTTTGGTTCATACAAAACAAGGACAAAATGCAGACTTCCATATACTATTATCATGCAGATTACATATGCAATCAAGACGTTTTTACATAAAGTAACCTTTGTGCCTCTTGGATCTAGTCTTGCACTGAGGGCAGCATTGGTTCCCTTCCTTACGCTCGTACCCATTGCACCGGATCTCTGAAATTCCTCAGTACCTCGACAATTCCTCGCATGAACAGAACATTCCTAGTGGGCAGAGGAAATGCGGTGAATCTAGGGACCTACCGCATGAACAGCCCATGAAAACAAATGGAATTGGGGCAAATTCAAGATGTGAACCTAGCATCGCAGCAGCCCAGATCCACTGACAAAAGCATGCACCCATGCACGCGCGTAGTATGAGCTGCCATAGACAGAACTGGAAGTACGACGCAGGCATCGAGAGAGAGAAAAGAGAGGGAGAGAGGAACACGTACTGCGGTGACGTGGCGGGTGCGTCGCCATCGTGGCAGATTATGATGAACTTGTTGCAGTTGTGCAAGCCCGCCACCATCCCCACATTCGCCGCCATCTCCACTCACCTCCACACCCCACCAATGAAGATGACTAGCAAGATGAAACAACCTGAGGCGGAGAGAGATCCGTGCCACCTCTAGATCTGAGAGGGAGAAGCAACGGCAGTCACCACCACCATTCCCCGCTCAGATCACGCGAGCTGGCCCACTCGCTGCAATGTCGCCATCGCTGCTTCCCCCTCTCTCTACTCACCGCACTCCTATCTCTCCTTACAAGGAGAAGGTTTAGATCTGGGGTTTGGTGGGGCGGCAGCGCCGAGAGAGGGGCGGCAAAGAGGAGGCAGGGCGGCGATGCGGTGGAGAGGAGAGATGAGGTGGTGGAGGAGGTTTAGATCTGGGGGTGGTTGCGTAGGGGAAGGGGAGGCTAGCTGCTGCGTGGGAGTCGGGAGAACTGTATACGTACGGATCTGGACGGTTGATCTTTGATCAGACGGCTGAGAAGAGAGAGGGAGAACGGACTGACGACCACCAACTCATATTTTTAAGTAGTAGAGATATGTTCTATTTATTGGAAACAATCATTTCACAATATATGCACATCGATAACATTACGAGTGTAATTTTGTTTTTTTAAAGGAGTATTGTTAGGGGATGGCTCCCCCGGGGCCCACTCGGCCTAAGGCACCAGTAGTATAGCGTGGTCAGCCCAACATGGGATTACTATGCAGTGCAAATACCAGTCTTACCCCTGTATAAATATGTCTGAGTAAGGGTATTTGTGTAACCTTAGGAGAAAGAAATGACATAATTGCCCATATAAAAGTAGATCTAGGTAGGATCAGTTCTGTAATAAGTCTCCTCAAGGGTATAAAAGCATGTCTAAGCCTTATGGGAAAGGCAGAATCACCATTTTTGGAAAAAAAAACTATCTAGTCCCAAGACAGCTCATATTTCTCCACACTCATTAAGTTTTGGAAAGCCGTCTAGGTGTAGACTATTCTCAGGCAGTCCTATCTATACTATTTGGTAGGTAGTCACAACAAATATATATTGGGAGCTTATCTTGTGCTAAAGGACTATTCGGTGTTAAAATGCTAAAATTTCTCCAAAACCATCCGATCTGGCTTGAACGGCTTGGATCGAGGAGAGTGGAATTCTCCCACCTCACTTAATCAATCTTTCATAAAACCCCTCGCATACATTATTTTGTCAATAATATACCCCCCCACTCAATCCGTTTCTCCTCAGATCCGCTCCCAACCCGGCCTCTCGCCTCCCTCCTCCACGGCGCCGTCCTTCCCGGCTCCGTCGGCGCCGCCCACCCCCTGGCCTCCCCGGCTTCCCCGACGCCGCACCGGAGTACATGCAGACTATACTCCTCACCGCGAAGAGTGACATATGGAGCTACCATGTCCTCTACGAGCTCATCACCGGCCGTTGTCCCATCCACAGGAACTGCCCAAAGGGCGAGCATTAACTCCTGGAGTGGGTGGGTGAAACCATACATCTCCGCTGCCTTGTCCGGCTATCGAAGTCACGCCCAAAGATGAGTGAGGTGTATGAGATGGTACAGAAAATTGTCGACAGCATTGAGACCTGCAACGCCACAGCCTCCTCTGCACTGCCATGGCTCGGTTTCTGTACTGGGCTCTAAGCGGACAAAGAAAGGATCACTGAAGGGAAGGTTCCATGAATTTAAATTTGGTTGCCGGCAGATTGTATGGCGGGGCTGGAGGCCTGAGATCATAAAGACCTGCTGAGAAGATAGTATCTCCTTCCTGTAAGTATAGCTATTCACAGGGATAAGGTTCTTCCTCGGTATGTTTCTTGTCGTTAGGGTGATGTGAGTTCATACCAGGTGCACAGTTGAGTTGCAGTGTGCAACTCTTTATCTTGTGGTGTTCTGTGTAATCCATCTGTTTCTGCGTAATACAATCCGAGCTGCAAGATGGTGATCAATAGTTTTCAGTACAATTTCTGGTCCTTCTTATGAACTCCTCTTTGTTTGTATTACTATTAATATTGTTTCTGTAAAACTCAAAAACTTCCATTTTTCTTATAGAAAAGGTTGCAGGGAATGATTCAGATTCAGGCAATGTGGCCTGAACGAATGGATTGGTGCCGGCCAACGGGAAAATCCACCTGATCTCAAGCTAAATTTCAGAATGATCTGATGGTGGCGACAACCTATGGCTGGTGGTACATGCCAGTCATTCTTTTGATCAGATAAGACTCAGCTGCGCATTTCGAAAGGTACTCTTTTGTCCAATTGGGAAAAGTGAAGGCGGAGATAGCACATAGCAAACTAAATCTAGGTCAAACGATTTTTCGATCGCACGGTCTGCATGATTGTTTGTTATCCAAGATGTCAGGGACCTTGGATCGCAGGGGGTAGCGGTGGCTAACTGGGTGGGGAAGCTTGCCCTGGCGATGGCTAGGACCTCCCTTCCCTGACGTTGCCAGCGGATATTAGGGCAGATACGAGGTAAGTAGTAAACTCTAATATTATTTCTTGCTTACCCAGAATCCTGAGATTACAGCTATATATAAGAAGCTATTACAGTCCAATCCGAAACCTATTGCTAGTTCTGGAACCGACTCCCAATTGGAGTCTGAACCCGACTCCTATTTGGAGTCGTATTCTGCTAAGCCTAAGAGATGGAATATAGTAGTAAACAATCTGCATGAAGAACTAAGTCTTTGGCCTACGCGTATAGACTATGACATCTCTCCCCTCCTCGCGAAGCAGCTCGTCCTCGAGCTGAAAATTTGGATAATTGTCCTGGAACTGAAATAACGGAACCCAAGAGGCGTCGGCAACAGCAGTACCCTCCCATTGGACGAGAACTCGTTGGTGGCCTTGTCGGTTGGCTGATTTCGTACCCTCAAAGGTGTAGGCAGAACACGTCCCTGCTGAAGTGGCGGTAGGGGTGATGGATTGGAAGGTGGGTCACCCTGAAACTTCTTCAATAATCCAACATGGAAAACATCATGAATTTTGGCAGCCGGTGGCAATTCCAAACGGTATGCAACTGTCCCAATTCGGGCAAGGATCTTATAGGGTCCAAAATATTTGGGCCCCAATTTGCCACCCATGGAAACTCCGAGGGAAGCAGCTGGACGATGAAGGAGTCGTAACCAGACCAATTCGCCCACATCAAAGGAAATGTCGCGATGGTTACGGTCGTAGTGCTTTTTGGTGTACTCTTGGGCTTGAAGAAGACGTTCACGAATGTCCCGTAAAAATTGATCACGAGCCAACATAGAGACTTCCACAGCTTGCACTGCTGCTTCCCCCTGTTCATAAGAGCGCAAAGAAGGTGGATCCCGGTCGTAAACCACCTTAAAAGGGGTCTCCCGAAGCGCTGAATGGAAGGATGTGTTATAGCAATACTCGGCCCATGGTAGCCATTCCAACCATTGACGAGGGCGATCACCCGTTAAACAACGCAAATACATGGCTATCACCTTATTAACTGCTTCGGTCTGGCCGTCGGATTGCAGGTGGTAAGCTGAACTGAGGTGAAGTCGGATCCCGGCTAATCGGAATAGATCTTGCCAAAAATTGCTTGTGAAAACCGGGTCTCGGTCACTGACAATTGAAGAAGGTATGCCGTGTAGACGCACAATTTCATTAAAGAAAACGCGAGCAACGGTTGTAGCCGAGTAGGGATGGGCCAATGGGATGAAATGCGCGTATTTGGAGAAACGGTCAATGACGGAAAGAATGACTGTTTTACCGTGAACACGCGGAAGTCCCTCGATGAAATCCATTGCAATATCAGACCATGGTTGTGTTGGAACATCTAGTGATTGGAGAAGACCCGCTGGATGTAAATGCTCAACTTTGTTGCGTTGACACACCATGCAGTTCCTCACAAAGTCCTGAACCACTCGTTTAGCTGCTGGAACATAAAAGTCTTGACGCAGTCGGCACAAAGTTTTCTGAATGCCTTCATGGGCTGCATGAGCCGAAGTGAGGATTGACTGGAGAGATGGTGATGCTGGGGGCACATAGACCCGGCTGGTATGAAAAATCAAACCATCTCGGATGGACCAAGGAGTTCCCAGCTTGCCCTCTTCAATTTCAGCATGTTCTTTGTAAGGCGGGTCGATTAAGACATCATTGCGCAATTCTGGGAAGAGTGCAAAAGCTGGAGAGGAAATAGCCATGACACATGTCGTGGAGTGGTCCCGACGAGATAAAGCATCAGCAACTGTGCTGAGGCGTCCTGGCCGGAATTCTACCGTGAAGTCATACCCAAATAGTTTACTTGCCCAATGGTGTTGTGGAATTGTGGACAATCTTTGGTCCAACAAGTATTTGAGGCTATAATGATCTGTGCGGATAAGGAAATTGTGGCCCCATAGATACGGTCTCCAATGACGGACAGCTTGGACGAGGCCGATCAATTCGCGCTCGTAAGCTGGTAGCTTGGCGTGGCGGGGGATGACGGGTCGACTGAAAAATGCAATGGGACCTGAGCCTTGATGGAGAACAGCCCCAACTCCGGTTCCGGATGCATCACATTCAACAATGAACTTTTGCGCGAAATCTGGCATGTGAAGGACTGGGGCTGCCGTCAAAGCTTCTTTAAGAGCTTCCAAAGCTCGTTGAGCAGCAGGCGACCACCCAAATGCCTCTTTCTTCAAGAGGTTGGTAAGAGCTGCTATTTTGCCGAAATCCTTGATGAATTTGCGATAGTATCCCGCAAGACCCAGGAATCCACGCAAAGCTTTGAGTGTCTTGGGTTGCGGCCAATCGGAGATTGCTTGTACTTTGGATTGATCCATGGCTACCCCACCTTCCGAGATAACATGGCCCAGATAAGACACCGAGGATAGGCCAAACGAACACTTTGATTTCTTAAGGAACAGCTCATGCTGACGAAGGAGCATCAAAACCATGCGGATGTGCTGTAAGTGGTCGGTCCAGGTGGAGCTGTAGATCAATATGTCGTCGAAGAAAACCAAGACAAAGTTTCTCAAATAAGGGCAGAGAACCTCCTGCATTAATGCCTGGAATGTGGCCGGAGCGTTAGTCAACCCGAACGGCATAACTAAGAACTCAAAAAGGCCTTCATGAGTGCGGAATGCCGTCTTGAAAATGTCTTCGGGGTGCATACGGACTTGATGATAACCAGATCGAAGGTCAAGTTTAGTGAAAAACCTAGCACCCTGTAATTCGTCCAAAAGTTCGTCGACCACCGGGATTGGAAACTTGTCTTTGATCGTCAATTCGTTGAGGGCACGATAATCTACACAGAACCGCCATGTATTGTCGTGCTTCTTGACCAATAAAGCCGTGACGAAATGGAATGATCGCGCGAATAATGCCTTGAGTGAGCATGTCGCCGCTGGCGCTCGGCTCGTCCTTTTGGTGGTGCGGGTATCGATATGGCGGATCAAGCAGAGAGGCTCCAGTCGTAAGCGAATCCGATGATCCTGAGGTCGGGTTGGAGGTAGTCCAGTCGGTTCTGCAAAGAGGTCATTGAATTCATCCAGTAATGGCTGTAGCAGATCATGTCCTGTCTGCAGCAAGACTTGCATGGGGCGGTTCTTGGAAAGGCCCTGCCATTGAATCCTGCGGCCTTCCAACCAAAACGCCATCGTCAAGTCATCAAAATCCCAAAGAATAGGGCCTAGTGTCTTCAGCCAGTGGACCCCTAAAACCATATCAAAGCCGTCCAGCGGGATTGCATAAGCCGGAATGATGAATGGTGTCTGATGAACCTGGAGCTGTAGGTTATTGCAGACTCCCGCGCAGGCTAGCTGATCACCGTTGGCGATCTTGACCTTCAGGCCATGGCAAGAGCGCAGCTGCAGGGTAGCCGCCTGGACCACCCGCGCACTGACGAAATTATGTGTCGATCCTGAGTCGACGAGGGCGACGAACTGCTGGTCTCCAATGGTCACCGCAAGCTGCATGGTTCCCCCGGTGGAAACTCCCGTGACTGCATGGAGGGAGATCTCTGGGGTTGGGTCTTCACGTTCTAGGGCGTGCAGCTCTGCCGGTTCCTCCCCGGGCTCACCATCTTCATTCATGTCAATATATGTGAGAAAAGGCTGCTTACAGCGGTGTCCTGGCTGGAATTTGTCGTCGCAATTGTAGCACAACCCTTTTGCACGACAATCTGCTAATTCTGTTGGTGTTAGGCATCGAAACGGCTTCGCAGGTCGATGCCCTGGTGCCGTGATCTGTGGTGCTATCTCCTGGCCCCGTCCTGATGATGGTGCTGATGTTGACGGACGCTGTGGATGTCGGCCTGGCCGTGTATGTGGTGTAGAATCTCCTGCGACCGTCTGTGCGCGCCGTTCGTAAGCCCGAGCCAAGCTCATGGCCACCTGCAAGTTGCCCGGTTGCTGCAATTCCACATCCGTGCGGAGAGGCTCCATGAGACCAGCCGTGAATATCTGAACTTGTTGCAGTGGCAATAACCGATCGGCGCGGCAAAGGAGAGTTAAGAATTTGGTCTGATAATCATTCACGGAACCGGACTACTGCAATCGAGTCAATTCGCCCAATGGATTACTCCTGAGTGGCGGTCCAAACCGCATATGGCAGAGTTCCTTGAATTGTCCCCACATCGGTTGGCCATCATCTCGTTCAAGCTGAAAGTACCATTCTTGGGCAATTCCGGTGAGGTGGTACGACGCAAGCCAGACTTTATCTCCCTCTTCGGTGCGTTGCCCTCGGAAGAACTGCTCACAACGGTTTAACCAGGGCAGAGGATCTGTTAGACCATCAAAGGTTGGAAAATCCAATTTGTGGTATCGTGGTGCGGTAGGATATGAATTGGGGGCAGTGTGGTAGCGAGGAGGCATGGCGGCGTGCGGCGGAAAAGAGGGCTGTGGAAAAATTGTGGTATGGCGGGTGGTTGGCGATTGATGGGATGGTTGGCGGAATCTTCTTGGCTGGGGGCTGTAGCGGCTGGCGGCCCGTAGCCGCTGGTGAAGGAGTCCGCCGGCGGGGCAGACGAGACGATGTGGGCAGATGGGATGGCTCCGGGTGGTATTGGCAGAATTCCTGGCGCCGAGACGGGCAAAACGCCCCCAGCTTCCAGTGCGGCGAACTTGGCGTCGGTGGTGATGCTGTGCCGCGTCAAATCCGCCAGCTTGGACTTAATCTCGGCGTTCTGATGCACGATTCCTACCATCTGCTCCTGAAGCGCTTTGAACATCGCAGTAACAGAGTTGGCCTCCTCGCTGGACTCGGAACCGGGCATTGCTGATACCAAGTTGTCAGGGACCTTGGATCGCAAGGGGTAGCGGTGGCTAACCGGGTGGGGAAGCTTGCCCTGGCGATGGCCAAGTTGTCATGAACCGGGGTAAACACCACCAAGAAGATGACCGGATGGCGTCGGCGTAGAACGAGAGGGAGAGAGACTAGAGATTTAGACGAGGAGAGACTTTGATATTATTCTACTTGATTACAATAGCATGCGGTAGCCTCCTTATATAGATGGCTCCCCTCTAACAGATCGAATCTAATTCCAATCCTATCTCTAATAATATAGAAACTCATATCATATCTCTAACTCTATCTCTAACACAAGGAAACTAATCTCTAACTCAATCTCTAATTCCTAATAATAACCCGACTGGGCCTTGGGCCCAAGGCCCACACCCCTGACACTACACCCCTCTCGGACATGCAGCTCGTCCTCGAGCTGCTAGACGGCGGCCAATGGAAGATCTTCGACGCCGATGTAGAAGACGAACGATGGCGGGATGCTGCAGTGGATGGAGACGACCGGCCCAATCCAAGCGGAACAAGGCTAGACGAAATGTAGCGCCTTTGGAATATAATGCCTGCAAAATAAGTTTCTCTTTTTTTATTTATTTTAATTTATTATTTTTTATATTTTTTTTGATTTTTTTGGGTCCTTATCTAACCGGTCGGCTTAAAAGTTAAAACCGACTGACACCTTCACACCCACGACGCCTCGGTCGGAAGCGGCACTGAAGGCGCAGTGGTGGCGGCGGTTCCGGCGATCCACGGCGGCCAGCGGCGGCGAAGAGGCCGGCGAAGAGCGGCGGCTGCGGCCACCAGACGGCGACTTTACCGATGCGAGCGGTCAGAGGGCGAGCGGCGGCGGTGCGGCGTGGCGAGGTGGTCAGCGGCGGCGCGACGAACAGGCGGCCGTCGGGCAGCAGAGGCAGCGATGCGGCTCGGCGAGACGGACCGACGACGGCGGCCGCGACGCGGAGTAGGCGGCCAACGAAGCGGCGGCCGGAGAGCGGTGGCAGCGGAGCGGTCGGCGACAGGCGGCCGGCGAGCGGCGTCCAACAGAGCGGCGGCTTTCTTGGCGAGAGCGGTCCAGCGGCAGCGGTCCGTCGGCGGCGGGGATCGCAATGGCGGTCTGGCGGTTCGGGATGCGGCCGAGGCGCGAAGAACGACGGCGAGGCGCCTCGTCGTGAGCTTCGGTGCGCGGCGGCAGCCGTGAGGCATGTGGAGAAGCGACCGGCGATCGGCGACGGCCGGTGGCGGCTGGCGAATCCGGCGGCGGCGGCGAGCGAGGTGACCCGAGCGGTGGCGCGCGGCGAACGCAGGGACAGCGGCGTGGCGAACGCAGGACAGCGGCGTGGCCGCCGGCGCGGGAGGCCTCGCGGCGTCCGCGTCCTCCGACGGCGGCGGCTTCGACACGGCCGGAGGTGGCCTGAGCTGCGCAGGCCGGAGGAACAGAGCCGGCGGCGGCAACTCCTCTTCTCCCGGTCGGTTCGCCGGTGGAAGCAGAGGCGGACCAAGCAGCGGCAACGGCTTGGGTGGTGGCGACTGTGGCGCCGAAGTGGCAGCAGAAGGACGGTCTGCGTGGGGTGAGGACGGCGCAGTAGCTGGTGGCGCAGAGGACAGATCTGGGGATGCTTCAATCCCTTTCTTTTCTGTGATTTCTCCCCCACCTCCTGTTGTATCATGATGTGCCTCGCGCACTTGTTTCGCCTTCTCCCGCTCCTTCAAGCGCTTCTCGAAGACGGCATGCATGTTGAGAAGTCCGCCCACTTTTTGTCTGTGCTGGCTGCCTTATCAGCGCTAGCTTTTATTATGGCCATTGACTCGGCGAGAGGACGAAACGCAGGAACTATGGTAGCAGAAGTCGTGGGAAGGGATCGACTGCTCTGATACCAAGTTGTCATGAACTGGGGTAAACACCACCAAGAAGATGACCGGATGGCGTCGGCGTAGAACGAGAGGGAGAGAGACTAGAGATTTAGACGAGGAGAGACTTTGATATTATTCTACTTGATTACAATAGCATGCGGTAGCCTCCTTATATAGATGGCTCCCCTCTAACAGATCGAATCTAATTCCAATCCTATCTCTAATAATATAGAAACTCATATCATATCTGTAACTCTATCTCTAACACAAGGAAACTAATCTCTAACTCAATCTCTAATTCCTAATAATAACCCGACTGGGCCTTGGGCCCAAGGCCCACACCATACCAAGTTGTCATGAACCGGAGTAAACACCACCAAGAGGATAGCCGGATGGCGTCGGCGTAGAACGAGAGGGAGAGAGACTAGGGATTTAGACTGGAAAGACTTCATATTACTCTGCTTGATTACAATAGCATGCGGTAGCCTCCTTATATAGATGGCTCCCCTCTAACAGATCGAATCTAATTCCAATCCTATCTCTAATAATATAGAAACTCATATCATATCTCTAACTCTATCTCTAACACAAGGAAACTAATCTCTAACTCAATCTCTAATTCCTAATAATAACTCGACTGGGCCTTGGGCCCAAGGCCCACACCCCTGACAACCTCCCTTCCCTGACGTCGCCAGCGGATATTAGGGCAGATACGAGGTAAGTAGTAAACTCTAATATTATTTCTTGCTTACCCAGAATCCTGAGATTACAGCTATATATAAGAAGCTATTACAATCCAATCCGAAACCTATTGCTAGTTCTGGAACCGACTCCCAATTGGAGTCTGAACCCGACTCCTATTTGGAGTCTATTCTGCTAAGCCTAAGGGCCTGTTCTTTAAGTCAAAAGCTGGCGGCTTTTGACTTTTGCTACAGTAGCTAACTTTCAAACGGAGTATTTTCTTAAGACGGGATCTATAAGTTAAACGATCTATATGTTAAAAGCCAAACATCTGTACCAACCAAAATCGCAAGTGAGTATCTGTCTCTCCGTAATCTGTACCGTAAACAGCCAAAATTCAAAAATTTCAGCCAAAAGCCATAAGCCGCAGCCGAAAAGAACAGGCCCTAAGAGATGGAATATAGTAGTAAACAATCTGCATGAAGAACTAAGTCTTTGGCCTACGCGTATAGACTATGACACAAGATGATCCAATTTTTCCATTGTGGATTCTGTGCAAAGCATTGTGTGGTGGTTATATCATTTAGTGGCAAAGTTCTTCTGAAAACTTTCTGGTGGTGGTCTCCCGCTGTTCCTATGTGGAAGCTGTGCAGGCCAGGTGAAGGAGAGCATTGAGCAATGATTAAAAACCTTGATGATCTCAGATGCTACTTGAAATAATAGGTTGTTATGCTCTAAATCTTTATATGGTATTATCAACTTCAGAAGGATTAAACCTGTTTACATTCCTGCAATTCGATCTTTAAACCTGTTTTCACAAGATAACCTGGCTTGGAGAAATATTGTTAAACCTTTGGAATGTGCTTTCTGTGGTGAGAATGAGACCATTAATCACTTTTTTTAATGTGTTATTGCTAAAGTTGTCTGGAAAGAAATTGCTGAGATGCTTCATGTTAACATCGCTAGCACATCTGGTTGCACGTCTGCCTCGGCTAAGAGGTACTACCTTCTCCCATAGCACCACCCTAAAGAATCAAGAAAGCGGATATGTGACTAGTTCCTTGTACGTATCAGCTATATGCTAACTATGGATGAAAGGAGAGAACTTTGATCGATGATTCCAGACGTGTGTGTTTGTAGCCTTGTCTGTTGATCGCTGATTCCAGACATGGCCAGAGTCCACTGTAATTCTTGTGTGAGAATGACATGCAAATATTTTTACTACTTGACATGGTCGTTGTGCATGTAGTATCTATGCAAGAGTTTGATGCGTTGTCAGCAACACTTTGGAAATTATGTGCAGCTGAACTTGCTGTAGATCCAAATAATGTCAGTTTCAGTGTCTCCCTATTTTCCTAATTCGTTTTCGCTTGCCTGATCATGAGTTATTTCCTAAGTATTGGTGTCAATTCCATGAGTTTTAGACCTGCAGTACTACTGTTTGATCGCCAATACCACTGATTTTCAGTTGGCGCTTGGCCCCGCTAGATTAGACTAAAAAGCTGTGGCTTATGGCTGAAATTTTACTGCAGCTGAAGGTTGCTTATTTAGCGTAATTAAATTTAAAAATAGAAAAAAATATGCTAGCTCATCATGGACAACACAAACGAATACAGGAAAAAAAATCAGCAAAAAGTTCAAAAAAAGCCAAAAGTTTATAAAAAAACAAAATTTATGAATAGTGAAAAATAAGTAAGAAGTCAGAAGCTGAAACCGAAATGAGCGGGGCTAGGCTGACTCTTCGTTGGAGGCAGCTTGCGAGGCTTGACTCCCAACTCGCAAGCACCTCCCATGCAATGATGCATCGCTATCCAAATTGGAAGGTGAATGTTGAATCCTTGAGCAGTCAACTCGAAGCCTGGAACATAACAAAAACCAAAGGCAATATATATTTGCAACTGCTGAATACCCGACTACCACCCCCCACCATTGTTTGTAACCAACAAACCAAGTACCATGTTACCATATACCTAATGGCTATTGGGCAATTCATGATCTCACATCACACACCATAAGCAATCAACCAGGTATGAACTCACATCACCCTAATGTCAAGAAACATACCGAGGAAGAACCTTATCCCTATGAACAGCTATACTTACAGGAAGTAGATACTGTCTTCTTAGCAGGTCTTTATGACTCAGGCCTCCAGCCCCACCATACAATCTGCCGGCAACCAAATTTAAATTCATGGAACCTTCTCTTCAGTGATCCTTTCTTTGTCCGCTTAGAGCCCGGTTCTGAAACCGAGCCATGGTGGTGCAGAGGAGGCTGTGGCGTGCCGGTCTCAATGCTGTCGACAATTTTCTGTACATCTCATACACCTCACTCATCTTTGGGCGTGACTTCGATAGCCGGACGAGGCAGCGGAAATGTATGGTTTCACCCACTCTAGGAGTTTCTGCTTGCCCTATGGGTGGTTCCTGTCGATGGGACAGCAGCCGGTGATGAGCTCGTAGAGGAGCACACCGTAGCTCCATATGTCACTCTTCGCGGTGAGGCGTCCAGTCTGCATGTACTCCGGTGAAGTGCTGGGGAAGACCGGGGGGCGCGGCGCCGGGGGGAGACAACGAGGGTTGGGGAGGGCAGCGCCGGAGGAAACCGGGGAGGGCGTCGGGGGCGGCTAGGGAGGGCGGTGCCGGGGGAGGCTAGGGGTGGGCTGCGCCGACGGAGCCGGGAAGGATGGCGCCGGGAGGAGGGAGGCCGGGTTGGGAGCCAATTTGAGTAGAAATGGATTAAGTGATGGGCACATTATTGAAAATATAATGTATGCGAGGGGTTTTGTGAAAGATTGATTAAGTGAGGTGAGAGGATTCCACCCTCCTCAATCTGAGCCATTCAGGCCAGATCGGATGGCTCTGGTGAAGTTTTAGTATTTTAGCACTGAGTAGACCTTTAGCACTAGATATGCTATATGTATGTGTGTGTGTATTCTGCCGTTGTAGCAAAGTGGTCAATACACCATGAAGTAAATAACAACATTTATCCATTATCCAAAAAAAATGTCATATTGACATTAGCCTTTTAGTTGTATGTAAACGCAAAAGCAAACAGAATACAGTTGCTATGAAATTATAGCAAGATAGAAGGATATACTTGCAAGGAAAACCATTCTGTGTTGATCATAACAAGCCATACAATACAGATTGAGTAATAAGATGCCAAGCATAAAGCCCAAGTGATCAGCATCTTCACTAAAACAGTATCGTGAACTCCAACCAGATTACCAGACTGATCTAACGAGAACTAGAGCTAGAACTTGATGACCGGAAAGGCCATAGGAACGAGAACAGGTTCCTTCTCCTCTGACGCCCATTGGCTCTCCCACTCCCACTGCTACTTGAACTTTGACTTTGGTTGGTTGATCTTGACCGTGAGCAGCTAGCACCAGTAGAGCCCTGTGGTGGCAACTCATATCGGCAAACAGGACAGGAACTGTGTTGCTCTAGCCAAGGAACTATGCAATCAGTGTGGTATAAATGCTTGCATGGCATCTCTCTTGCCTCTGACTCCAGATCGAACTTGTCCTTGCAGATAGGGCAATGTGAGTCTCCACTGAGATGCCGCTGTGTGATCTTAACAGTAGGCATAGCATCAATCGAGGACTGAGAGGCAGGTGGTGGTCCTTGACGATCATTCTGAGTTAATTGCTCAATCAGATCATCCAATCCAGGTCCAATGAAGTAGTCCGCAATGTTTGCCCTCCGCATGCCAACACCACGGCGCCCGTTGATGAACACATCGAAACCATTGTTGTCTGAGAGATGACCAGGGAGCTGGCCACGGAAGAGCAACCATGGCCCTGAGCCAAATTCCATCTCAAGGTCAGAAAATATGCTTGGCCTTCCTCTCACATCAGCCTCCCGATTCATCCCCACCATGCCATGTCGCATCACAGCAGAGATTGCCTCCATGATCCCAAACCTCGGGTCACGATGAAAATCAGGATCCATCCCAACAAAGTGGCTCATGAGAGCATCCATGTCATCCATTTCAGCCACAAACCCAGAATCACAGTAAGGACATTCCATCTCCCGGCCGCGTGGCCTCACCCGCTGTCTACATTGGTAGCACCAGTATGAGTGCCTACCTTCCGACATTTCTTCAATCAAATGTACCGCCTAACCAAAACCAAAAGGTGAGGTGGGCCTCCTCCGCACTGCAAAAATTGACATAATTTCCAAGATCCCAGGACAAAGCTCTACTGGCAACGGACATAAGCATATAAAATTTCCAATGCATATGCAGCTTACACAATCCAACAATATTGGGTACATGAACCTCCACAGCAGTTCCAAATTCCAACACAGATAAGTCAAAAAGGACATAAAGATGGGAACCTCACAATCCAATATCAGTCCGAATAACTGAACAAGATGCTCAAGGATTTCTAGAAATTGTTTATCAGGTAACATAGTAATACACTAAAGACAACAATTGTCCATTTCGAAGAAAGTATACAAATATTGAAATATGTGAATTTTCGCATAACACTTCTTAATGGGGTTAATCCTCGTTAACTGTATTAAGACAGCATGAAAGAATCAAATTTCCACGATCCAAATTATTTAACTTTGCCTTTCAGATATAAATTACTGAGCACCTTTCATTTCCCTCCTTTCTTTTACCCAGGAATTACAAACAGAAGGGAGAGCCAGAAAAATTCATTTCACAAGTAAATAGATCTTCTTTTTATTTGGCTCTAGATTAATTCATAGGATTTGTTCCCAAATAGCAGACACAACATCAAAATAGATCAATTACGCACATGCCGCAACTGGTTAAAATCAAAGAACTGGTTAAAAATCCAAGAACTAACCACTCGCCGTAGATCAGTTAAGATTAGCTTCCCCCAAGATTCACTCATTTAAAAAAACAAAACTGATAGCATATGGCTGGTTAAAATCAAAGAATTGGTTAAAATACAAGAACTAATCACTCGCCATAGATCAGTTAAGACTAATTCCCCCCAAGATTCAATTTTTTTTAAAAAAAAATAAAACTGATTGCGTATGGCTCCCACAACTATGCAACACAACACACATAAAACCAAGACCAAGAAGAAAAAAAGCGCTAAACACAGATGGTTCGATTGCGATACCAGAGGGGAGGAGCGGAGGAGGCGAAGGACACCACCACGAACCGGAGCGGGCACCACCACGAACCGGAGCGAATGTGGAGCAAGAAAGGAACGATGGATCCAGAGACCGGGATTTTTACCCGCCTGACTCCGCGGGGCCCACCCGCATCCTCAGCGCGCCCTCGCTGCCCCTCCGTGGTCCCACACGGCAGTGGCGTCCCTCCCGGTAGGCCCGGCGGGTATGCCGTCCATCCTCGGTTCCTGAGCCCGGGGCCGCACGTCCCTCGCTTTCCGTGGAGATGCCTCCCTCCTGGTGGCCCAAGCGTGCGCCGGGTGGTCACCGACATGTGGGCTCGAGCGCAGGGTGGGGCCCAGTGTCAGTGTTATGGATCGTGCGGATTCGCGTGGTGGCGGGGCACCTCCTGGGGATTCTTTTTTTTAAAATGTTCCAAGCCACGCGATACGAGGCTGGATCGGCCGTCGGTGGGAGGAACGGACGGTCGGATGGGGAGACCCCGTCACGTGGTGCCGCGTCAAGGTGTCGGGGGTGGGTCGAGGCGCTAATAATGCTATGTGGACGCAGCTCTCAGGAGGCCGTTCGGTCACTTACATGTGGGGCCTCTGGAATATAAGTTCAGTTGCTGGCTCTCTCGACCAGTAGGCGAGCGGCAGGTGAGTGAGATTCTTGACGACTTGACGTTTACGGTCATTAGAATCTTTAATCATCTGGACTAGTAGTAGTAGATGCGTACAGCGTATGGCATGCACAGGCAATTATGTTTAGGTCAATTTGGAACGCAGTATTTTTTTCGATTTCAATTGAAATTTCATGTGAAAATTCAATAAAATCACCAGTTTCAAACGGGGCCTTAGTGTGTGGGCATGTTCTTTTGTGGCTTTTAGCTTCAGCTTTTGGCTTTTTTACAGTCACTAGCTTTTAAACGGAGTGTCTTTTTAAAATGCGGTCTACTAGTTAATTGTAGTACATATTGTACCGACTTCATTTATATCGGTAAAAGCCGCATGTAAATTTTAGTTACTCTGTAATCTATCACACGAACAGCTAAAAGCCACAAGCCGCAACAAAAAGTCATAAGCTGTAGCCACAAAAGAACATGCCCAATACTTACAAATCTTTGGTTTAGACGTTAAACTGGTCCAAAAAATTCGGAGGGTCGAAGAAAACAAAGTTAACAAACGCAAAGCTATAGGGCACAATAACAATTATTTTACAAAATCTCGGTTTATACTATTTTTTTAAACAATTGCTGGACCGCTGCTTTTGTTCAATGGCAGAAAGGAGAGTCTATAAAAACCAACTTAATGGGCCAGAACAACTCTTATACACCGACAAAAACATCTCCAACACTAACATCTAATTCATTTTATAATTTCTAACAAATTTACAATTTGTAAAAAAAACATTTTGTTAAGTAATGTCAAATCAACCTCAAATTATTCTCGAATAGTTTAGCACAACTACATAGACTTAAGGGTAAATTTTATTGGCCTTAAGCAACACATGAAAAAACAGCACGGGTACAGATCAAAGTTATCAGTATTATAATCTGAACCGTATGATCATTCTGATTCTAAGTGGTTAAGGCCTTATAATATCTAGAAACATGATTTTTCAAGGGAATTGCTAAAAAAACTAACGCCAGTATTTTTGGGGCAGCAGTCGAATTTCTAACATTCCGCTTGAAAATTCGTGCACCACCCACCATCGTCTCTAACTCCAGCTGACGTGTTGTTCCTCTCTGGCGGTAGCAAGTTTCTGTGGTGGTTATTATGGATTAGGGGTTCGTCGGGTTAGGGGTTTGGGTTTATCGAGACTTGAATTTAGAGGAAGGCTAGGGTGCCTGAGGATCGGTTGTAGGTGTTGGGGCAGCAAGTGATGTTGCCAGCTGTGAGCATGGTGGAGGGCGATGGATGCTAATAAGGACAAGAACTATGGAATATTAGGAGGCGTGCGAGAGGTGGTGGCGGATCTGACAGCAGTAGTTGCCGGAGGCAAGGAAGAAGGGCGGGGGCGACAACAGCCGAAGAGGAGGAGGCAGGCAACCATAGTGGAAGGGGAGGAGGAAGTGGTTGCAACGGGGTAGGGAGTTGTCGGAGGGCATCACCAGCGTTAGAGGCAACGCGAGGCATTAAGGTTAGGTGTGGCCATGTGGGTTTGGATTGCGGGATGAGTTATATGAGCCGTGGAACATGGATGGATGTCGTTGGATCTATATCCAACATTCCAAAATTCAACTATTTTGGTCCACAAAATCAAGCATGGGTAGTCAATCCCATTTTTCAAAACACCCTCCTACAGTCCAATTACATGAATCTAATCCTACTAATGCTTACATCCTACCTAGGATAACAATACTAACAACATTGATAAAGAATTGAAGACACCGCTTGGGCAGAGATCAACTGTGTCCCTGGAGAAAATACCAACAACCTTTTTCTAAAAAATTTGATGCTATGCATGTAAACTATCCTATGGTGATTTGTTCAAACTTTTCAATAGATAGGTGAAAAAACTATTACATTGAATCTCGCAAGTTAGAAAGCTCCGTAGCAATTTTCAATCATGTTGTTTTTAGCTATAAGATGCAACTGACTACTCTAAAAGAAAAGGTTAAACTGCAATTAAACAGTGAACTGCCATCTTAAAATGATTTTTAGTCGTCTCAAATTCGGCCCACTCTAGACCTGGCTAAATGGGTTAGGCGAACCTTGCTAGCCTGAGGCATGGTACTATTGCCCGGCCCAGGCATGGTATGACATGAATAGTAAATAGGTTGTGCCAGTCTAGTTTAGCCCGACCGAGTGTACTGTGTTTACGCTAGCACGGCGGATCGATCCAACACGACACACACAAGAACTCTCGTGTGGTAGTACAATAACTCTCTTGTTAGTGCAGTAAAATTATTTATGGTTGGCGGTAAATTACTTGTGTTGGTGTAATATCCTAAAATTTGAATGTTTGAAATCACGAAGAATTTAAAACTTTTATTTGCGTCTTGATGGTATTTGAAACGTTGTCAAGATCTTATTTGAGTTTTGTGCTAAACAAAATCATAACTGGAAAGAAATCTCAAATACAAATAAGAATTATGATGATAAAAGATACGAAATAATTTTTGGGAGTTTAAAACTCTAAGAACCAAAATCTAGAAAACAAAATTGAATAAAAATCCACCTTAAATCAAATTGACCAGAGAACTCAAACTCGGATTCAATTCCGAGTTTTCCAAACTGTTGGACCGAAATGACGACAGAGGGGGGGGGGGGGGAATGTCGCTTTCTAAAAATAAATTCGCCCCTCAAGAATCCACACTTATGCTTCTTCTCCAATAGCTATGGAAGATATGAAGAAAGAAGATAGGCACTACTAGAAGTCACAGCAACAAGGATAAACCAGATCCAGAAAGAGACAGTCAAGAAAAATAAATTCAGAATAGGTCCGACTGCAAGCGGTAGTACCGCTGATACGAGCGGTAGTACCGCTGAACCGAGCGGTAGTACCTCTCGAGGGGCGGTAGTACCTCTCGAGGAAATCAGCAAACAGGATTTTCTGAAATCTGAGAAATTCGCAAAGATTCTTGGATTCTTGGCTTGAGACACTTTGAGGATAGCTAGGGAACACTCCCAGAAGAATAATCCAAGAGCCAATTTCGATAATCCACTAGAAAATCAAAAGAACAAGGATTCTTCTGTCTCAAAACCTAAAAATGCAGGTCTGCGCCAAAAAATCAAATTACTCCCCAAGCTTTGATTCTTTGGCCATGAAACTTTGAGGATAGCTACTCAATAGCCTCTGGACTCTCCATGTCAAATTTCAAGCCATCTCATGAGGGAATCAAGATTTGCATTGAACCCTAGAAGGAGGAAATGAAGAACAGGGAGGCTCAAAAACCCAAATCTGAAATCAAACGAAGTTTGCTCTTGGGAAACTCGATCAAATGATCTTGGGGCATCATCCCAACATAAAGCAACCCATTTTGGCTCTCCCCAACACCAAACAACAAGAAATCAAGAAACTCAAAATCAAGCCAAAAAGGAGAACGAAGGAAGAACAGAGAGCACAGAGCACGAACAGAAGAAATGAAACTTCAGATTTTCATTCATTGAACCAAAAGGAATACAGAGGAGTCCCGATATGCATGGACATTAGAACCATGGATGATTACATGGATTCACCACTCAATCCTCTCCTCTCCCCATCTCAAGAACACACCTCTCTACATGCTTGCTAGGGAGGAACACATACAGAGAAGGGAGATGATCGTGGGAGACAAGGTGCCGCTGCCCTCAACCACTAAAGAGCAAAGCAAAACCACCTCTCAAAGCCTCTTTTGACCCACTAAAACCCTAACTCTCTCCTAAAGCCCTACATGGGCATGCAGCCCCTCACATCTATTTATAGCCCTTGGCTAACGGGTCTCCACCCTGTTACGCCCGCTAAGTCCAACGGAGCCCGTTCCCGCTTGTGCAGCCTCGCGAAATTCCCATTTCGCCCCTCCTGCACCTTCCGGGAAGCTTCCGCGCTCCTTGTCGTCCAAGCCTCGCAACCACCTCGAGTCTCCACCGTCTTCGACACATCCCAACCGTTCTGACCTCGACACCGCCCGTGTCTAGTCCGGTCACCTCGTGTCTCACCACGGCTCCGCCTCGACGTCCTGCAGCCACACAGACAAGAAACACGTCAAATAGCACCGCTCGATACATGAAAGCGTAAATAGCATAAGCACATCATACTTACACATGACGAAGTCCAAACCTGTCGAATCATCGGAATATGCATCCTAATCCTATACGACCAAGTTTGACCAAGTCCGACCGAGCCCGTTGCGCCATGCAACGTCAAGGACCGAACCAACCAAAACAAATTCGACTTCCCTAAACCGATGTCAATTACTCATCACACACACGGGATGACCTCCACATGGTCTCTCACAAACTTAAACTTCGAAAACAAACTTAAGACTCAAAAATAATTGAGGTGCAACTTAAAATTCAAAAATTAGATGAAAGGAATAAAATGTTGAACGTCAATTTCACTAGGTAAAGAAAAGAAATGGCCGAACAAATATTAAAAGCTCGCAGTTAAATAATTAAAATGAGAATTCAAAATTTTGAAAATCATGCAAAACTCAAAATCAATAAATCCTAATGTAACTTAAAAACTTAAATTAAAAATCTGAAAATTTCAAAACTAGCTTAAGCATTTCATTTTCTTCTCTTTTCCATTTCTCCCTTTCCACTCTCTTACATGTGGGCCCCATCCCTATTCTCTCTCTCTTCCTCCCTCTCTTTTCCCCCACTACCCAGCGAGTCTGGCGCCTCTTTCCCCCTCCTCCGCACTGGCTCCTCTTCCTCCACTCATTCTCCTTTCTTTTCTCCCGACTACGCTCACTGCTCCCACGCCAAAGCTTCGTCACTCCGCCCTGCTCCCGCATCCTTGCGCACTTCGTGCCATGCCCTACCAAGCCGCATGCTGCGCTTGTGACCCCACGTCGGCACGGCGTCAGCCGCACCTACCCCCGTCGACATCACTGCCCCTCCACCATGGCTTGCCGTGTCACTGCTCCCGCATCACTATCGTGTCGTTTCCACCGCACGCCCTGGTCTCCACCCCCGATTTCGCCTAGCTCCGCCCTCGGTTTCCCCGTCGCCCATGCCGACAGTACACCATCGCCCATGCCCTGCGCGCGTGCGTCATCTGGCGTTAGCCATCGCCTCGCCGTCCCTAGCGCCATGCCATCACCTACGCCGCGTCCTAATCCCGGGTCACCAGCCACAGTGTCGACGCCTCTAGTTCAGTGCACGCGATGCACCACAGGAACAGTGCAGTCAATAGATGGCAACTGCACCGACGCGTAAACCATTCGATTACATATTTTATGACATTGAACAATACCGCGGACAACAGAGGAGAGTACTATGGTACAACCTTCTCTGTGCTGCCTGCTGGTAGAATGTGCCTCGCGCTACCCACATGGAGTGTTGCAGAGGGAGCACTTCGGACATGGCTATCCGACGTTGCAGTGCCACGCACATATGTGTAACAACCCAGCTGTTTATTTCAAAATTTCAGTAAAAATATTAATTAAAAAATAATTTAATTTAAAATAAAAAACAAGTGTTCTTCGGTTGCCTAAATTTTGAAGATTTTATTTTGCCAGTTTTCAGCTTTTAAAAGGCTTTTGTGAAAAGTAATTTTACTAAAAACATAAATTTTTTATTAAATAAAAGATATTTGTAAAAATACTATTTCAAATTAAATATTTAAAGCATTTGGCTTTTATTTGGATTTTCTGTGATTTTTTGGGATTTATTCAGAGTTATCTCGATTTTATTTCAAAGCCTAGAGCTAAAAAATGTATTTTTAAAAAATTTTATTAAGGCAAAAAAGAGTTTATTTTGCTTTTCCTAAGCTTCCCTGAAATTATAGTAATTTTTGAGAATTTTCCAAGATTTTAAAACCAATTTCAAAGCTAAAAGAGTATTTTTTGTAAAAATTAAAAGACCAAATTTATGTTAGAAATATTTTTAGCAAGTCCAAAACCTTTTATAAAATTTTTGAGAATTTTCTGGAATTAAAAATCAATTTCAAAAGTCAAAAACATATTTTATAAAAATTTTAAAGGACAAATTTGAATTAAAAATATTTTTCTAAGTCTAAAATAGGTCCAGCAATTTTCTATAAATTTTCTGGAATTTTTAGACACTATTTACTATTTACTAAACAATTATAATATTTCTAGTATTTTCTGAAAAACTAATCCGAAAATTAAACCCAGGCTGCCACGTGGCGCTCTCAGATTGAATCCATCTCTTTCCTTAATCTAATCGTAGCTATCCGTAGCCAGTTAACCCTTCACTTCATCCAACGGCCGAGATCTCCTTTTATTGCCACGTGTCCTCCATCCGGCCTCATACCCCTTCATCTCCATCTTTCTCTCACCGACGCATGGGGCCCACCCGTCATCTCCCACCTCACCTTCTTCTTCCTCCCTCCCTCTCTCTCCTCCAAACCGTGCGCCTCCATTAATGCCTGCGCGAAGCTCCATTTCGGTCGACTCCTCTCCCCAAAAGCCGCCTCGGGCTCCCCTCCCCTCGCCGCCGCACCTTGCCGCCCCACGCCAGCCATTAATGGGCCACCGCCACGTTCACACTGCCCCCCCCACCGAACCGGTTCCGCCCACCGAGCCCCCTATCCCCCTATAAAAACCCCCGCGGAGCCGCTCATTCCGCACCCCGCTCCTTGCCGCCCCTCCTCCCCTCATCGGTTGAGTGCCCACCCACCGGAGCAGCCGTCTCGAAGCCTTCCACCGCCACCTTCTCTCTCCTCCACCGCCGCCACCTTCTCTCCCTGCCGCCGCTCGCCTCCGACCCTCCCCAAGACCGGCGTCGGCAAGGTTTGAACCCCCGCCGCCTCCCCTTCCTCCGCCATTGCCGCCGCCGCGCGCAGACGCCGGCGAGCACCGTCCGTCGCCGCCGCCACGTGCCCTCGGCCACGTCATCCGGCCTCGCTCACGTGGCGGCCGAGTGGCAGCCACGTGGCCGGCCACGTCAGCGCCTCTTGCCACGTCAGCCATTCCTTTTAAATATATATATATTCCCGCTCAAAATTTCAAAATTGCTGACGTGATAATAGTTCTTTTTCCGTATAAAAACAAATTAGGAAAATAGCTCTTTTTCTTTTTCTTTCTTTTTAAACTTCCGGAAGCCCTAACTTTCTCATTTTAACTCCGATTTGACCCATTAAAATTTCTAAATTCTTCTAATTTTTTTTTCAATTTTTGAATTTTATTTGTTTGGTTCTTCGCTCGTAGATTTTGATGATCTCGGAGAGAACGACTTCGGCGAATCGCACCAGGTCTTCGAGCAAGGCAAGTTACACCTTTGACCATGTTGACCCTACTATTTTAAAATTATTTATGTTGATTTAAATTATTATTGCATGAATAATTTTATCCAAGTTAGTTTAAATTTAGTTTTGAATTCTAGTTATACCCAACTCCTTTAGACGGGTGTGGCTCAGGTGCTGGGGGCACAACACTTAGCGCATGCAGGGGTGCCCCCAGCATCCGCCACGTGTCCCCCAAGTCCCAAAAATATTCTGAAAAAATAAAAAAAAATACTTACAAAATCCAAAAAATTGTAAAAAGTAATTTTTAAGTATAAAAAGTAATTTTTTGTAAGTACTTAAAATTTTTTTGATTTATACTTTAATTAAAAAGTATTGTTTGAGTACTTAAAAATACTTTTTAATAAAAGTATTTTTACAAAAAGTACTTTTTACAATATTACGGATTTTGTAAGTTTTTTTTTGAATTTTTTGGAATTTTTTTGGGACTTGAGGGACACGTGGCGGATGCTGGGGGCACCCCTGCACGCGCTAAGTGATGTGCCCCCAACACCTGAGCCGCACCCCCTTTGGACAGCCAAATTTGACATTGAATGCTATTGTACCTTGTCAAACCTAGATAAAATCTAGTTAGTACATTAGCACAAATTAGAAATTTTGTAAAAATGCTTAGCCATGCTTAGAATACTTATGGTTTGGGATGATCTTTCACATAAAATGATGATCTTTTTCTTGACTTTGGAGAGTCAAGAATGTTTATGAAATTATTTCAAAACAAAATATAAAAACTTGGTTTAAGACTTAGGCATTAGTATGATGGTGGGTGCTTGCTGTCATGCATCGTTGTTTGATGACACGATGTTGATTGCCAGGCACAAGGGGTAAGTGGTTAGGCCTAAGTCAAGTTAAGAACCGGTCTGTGAGCTACTGTTGCAAAGCCCTTTCGTACTACCACAAGTCTGGTATGGGACAGACCTGGCCGAATAATTTGTGAAGTTCCAACTTAATCTCGCTATAGGCTGAATGTGGGTGCGGCGTAGGCCGTGAGAAGTCTCACATGGCACAAGAGGGGGCTCCAACATGTGGATTCATGTTGTGGTGAAACCTTAATGGCGGCGTGATTATGTTGACAACGGATCATTGTAAAGGCCTTGTCATGATTTCCTCGCCGCACACCTAAGGAAGTTTGAAACTCGCGTGGCAAACCAGGATGATCATGTCTTGTGGGTAAAGCTATACAACCTCTGCAGAGTGTATAACCTATCCTGGGTAGCCGTGCCCACGGTCATGGGCAAGCTGAGTGAAGTTTTTCACAGATTAGACTTTGCTTTTGAAAATGGTTTATGAAAAGCTTATGGATGGAATCCATGAGAGATTTTTGAGAACCGTATGGATGGATGGAATCCATATGAGTTTGTTTTGGAAAAGATGGTCCGGGTGGGATGCCCGTGGTTAGGTTAGTGTAGGGGATGATCCCCTGCACTAACGTTATTTATTTTGATTACAATGTTGTTTTTACATATTGTATCAATTCAGCTTTTGCACTTACTTTATGATATTTATTCCAATGTTGTCTTTCATGCAAATTAACCATATTATGCCTCCCTTTGATACTCCATATGCATGCATTAATTCTGTTAAATTCCTGGTGTAACTTGTGGAGTACTTTGTATACTCATGTTGCTCAATCTAACTCTTTCAGAGGAAGTTTTCGACGACTACGGTGAGGACTGCGACTAGGCCACGTCTTACAGTCATTCGCCTTGTGGGAAGGCTGGATGGGCTGCTGCTTTATGTATTTCTTCCGCTGTATTTTTTTTGCTATTACTGTAACTTTGGCCATCAGGCTCATATTAGTTAAATAAAGTTTGTCATTACGCATGATATTTGTCTTTGTTATACTGTGTGCACTAGCTTTTCCTGGGATAGTGCGATTAACACAGAGGGTTCTGGAGTTGCTGCTCCGGGTCCTGACAATATGCAGCTAGGGTTCACACAGCAGCATGTCGGATCATACGAACTTCCTATGTTGATGACCTCCTCGTTGCCCCTCTCGTGCTGTAGCTGCTGACGAAGATCATCGTTCTCTTCTTTGAGACTTTCAATCTATGCCTCCAAGTCAAGGCTTCGCTCCCACAACATATCCGCATATCTCAAAATGTACCATTCATGGAGAGAATCGATCTAGCGCACGAAGTCGCATTTGGCCATCTGCTGGAAAGGAAGATTAATATCAAAACTCTATTAGCAGTAATATAAAATAGACGTTTGTCTAATTGTGCCCTAGAATGTGGGCATCGGAAGAAACATCACCTGCCATCGAAATGGCCTTCTGCGACCTGCACAACCACACCATCCATGTGTCTGCATTTCGGCCACACCAGTTCAGCACGCCTGTTTGGCATCAAGCAGTTGTTAGGGCCGATGTCTTCCATCTTTTCTAGTGGAAGGTCTACATTTGGTGACCCAGGATCGACTGGCTCATCGGCGTCTACCATGGTATGTTACTTTAGGATGGAGAATGTAGTTCTTTCTACTATAAACAAGGTAGGGCGTGCATTTTATAACCCGTGTGAGGAGGCAGCATGCTTTATGACAAACCGGGTTATGTGCTACCTTTGTGCAGCTTTGCTCCATATGGGCAGTTTTGCGCAGTCACAAGGCCAGAGAGTGCAGTTTTACACAGTGACAGGACCATACGGGCCAGCTTTGTATAGTGACAAGACCAAAGGGTGCAGTTTTACGCAGTGACAAGACCAGACGGGGTAGCTTTGCATAGTAACAAGACCAAACATGCCAACTTTGTGCAGTGACAAGACTAAATGAGGTAGTTTTGTGCAGTGGCGAGACCAAAGGGTACAGTTTTCACAGTGACAAGAACATACGGGTCAGCTTTGCGCAGTGACGAGACCAAAGGATACAGCTTTGCGTAATGACAAGACCAAATGGGCCAACTTTGCATAGTGACAAGACCAAAGGGTGCAGCTCTGCGCAGTGCCAAGACCAGACGGGGCAACTTTACGTAGTGACAAGACCAGACATGCTAGCTTCGTACAGTGACAAGACCAAATGGGTCAGCTTTGCATAGTGACGAGACCAAAAGCTACAGCTTTACATAGTGACAAGACCAGACTGACCAACTTTGCACAGTGACAAGAACAAAGGGTGCGGCTTCGCGTAGTGACAAGACCACACAGGGCAGCTTTGCACAGTGATAAGACCATACATGCCAATTTTGCACAGTGAAAAGACCAGACAGATCAGCTTTGCGCAGTGACAAGACTAGACGGACCAACTTTGCGTAGTGACAAGACTAAACGGGTAGCTTTATGCAGTGACAAGACTAGACGGGCCAGCTTTGCACAGTAACGAGACCAAAGGGTACAGCTTTGCGCAGCGAGAAGCCCAGATGGGGCAGCTTTTCACCAGAAAGTTTTTCGAAAGATAGGGCATCACTATGCCCCGCAGGCTACTCACATGAAAATAACCACACCATACCAACCATTTACTTTATAAAATGAGGTGAAAGACATTTGAGAGAGAATACTACACAAACAAACCCAACACTACAACAGAGCTCACTTCACTACCTCGGGATGTATAAGAGGCAGAAGAAACAATAGGACAAGATGATGAAGCACCGGAAGGAGACCCGGCAACTAGCAAGGTCTGATGTGGCTCACGACGAACAAGCAAGGGCTGCGGTGGCTTGGATTGAACAAGCGGAGCGTATCAGGAGGTCAACTCCCCGCAATGACGCCTCTCGTAGCAACAACCCCATTCTGAACGTTTCAACCAAGTGTTCGCTGCAACACCCGCCCAAGGGAGAGACGCTGCCCCTCTGTTGGTGCAGGAACCCATGCAAGTTTGTCAAATCTAAGCAGCGACTTAGCCTGGGCATGGTTATTGGGGTTGCGTGAACTACTCCTGTGACTATCTCGACCGCCGTCGAGACACAAGCAGCTAGCAGCAGCTGATAAGGACCAGTTCAGTGTGTTCCCTCTACTATTTCTCTTTTAAAATACGCACTAACAACCTCTCTTGTCTTCTCGTAGTCCGCGGAACCGCTATGTAGCTACCGCAAGTGAATTGAGCTCAAGATCCACCCACATGACTAGTGGGTCTCGACTTTGAGGAGTGGGATGTCAAAAGGGCTTGCGAGATCCGAAAGGAGGAGCATCGCAACGACAAGCAAACTGAGCATATACGTCGAGAAACAAAAGCTCATCTCGAGGCGTACAAGCTTAGGGAGCGCGAGAAAAGGAGGGAAATAGCAGCCAAGGCCAAAGAGGCCACCGAGGAGTTCAATGCCAAACTCGCAAGTGAGGGAAAATGGCCTCGGTCCACGCAGTAGGTCGGAGTGTCCCGCATGTCCCCTCAAGGTCGAATTTATTTCCATTCTAAAAAAACCTGTATGTATCGTAGGAGTATTTCAGTTTGTTGTATCGTCCATGATGCTCTTTCTTATGCATATAACCAAACCCTGTGCACCGTGTTACGTCTAGTTTTATTATGAAGTTTATTTTAATTCACAAAAGCACTTGTCCTTGGCTTTTTGCATTCAATTCTTCTGCGTAGTAAGGCATCCAACAATATGAAAAAGCAAGTCAGGCAACTGCAAGTTCCAGTCGCCTGACCGCGCGGCGACTGCAGCTATGTCGCCCAACGGTTTGGCGACCGGAGATCATTCGTGTAAAAAAATTTTGCGCGGGTATATTTTTGTAATTTCGATTAAAAATAGATTGTTTACAAAAAAATTCTAAATAATTTAATGCTATCCACATATTCCCAATGCTTTATGCTTTGCCTTGCTCCAGCTAGTAAATACATAGCCTAATTTTCTATTTATCCCCAGGTAGATTCACTCTGTGTGGTACGGTCAATTAACAGATTCAACTATATGTTCAAAGGAAATGATATTTGCTAGAACTATATTAAGGTAACTCCTATATGTATTCAGTGGCGGACCCAGGATTTTACCAAAGGGTATGCCGCAAGAAAAGTTTCATATGCAATTCGGTAAAACCGTTTGCCAATTCGGTAAATAATTGTAAAATTTGCACCGTAATTCGGTATATAGGCACTAAATAATATGATAAGTCTTAAATTTAAGGATTAAATTGGAAACTTGCACAAATTACAATATAAATAGTTCAAACACTATACTAATAGTCTCAAATATACATAAAAGAGAATTACAATACTATTTGTCTGACTTTTTTTGGCCTACGCTTTCTAAAGGACATGAAAGTCTCGATTATATCATCTTCATCCACTTCAAAGAAAATATCCCGCTCAATGAATGTGACTAGACAACATCCAAAAGACTATCACCCATCTTGAGCTGCATTATGTGCCTTAGAACCCAGATGTTTGAGAAGTGCATTCTCTCCTATATTCCAATTTCTCCAGCCACCAACAGTAAATTTATCTGACCTTGTACCCTTCTTAAATAAGTAGCATATAAAACAAAACACAGAATCCTTCTTGATACTATATTCAAGCCACTCCTCATGTTTATGAAACCATACAAAGTTGAATTGACGATCTCTATCTCCAATCTTTCTTTTTGGAAAATCATGTGTATAAGGTTGGAATGGACCTTTAATAATATATGCTCTTCGAATTGCATCTTGATCATTAACAGAATAACTTTCAATGGGATACCTTTCACCTGGATCATGCGGAAGACGATTGATGTCATAAACTGATGGCGGTGGCGGGGGCGGAGGCATAGGATTCACAATTTCATCAATTACTCTCTCTCTTTTTCTTGAGTTTGCTTTTCCGCCATAGTTTCAACCGGAGATGGAGCAGGATTTAAAGCAGCAGCCACCGCCTTCTTGGTTGCATGTTTCTGAAAAAGAGATGCAATATCTCTGCTTCTCTTCATAACTGAACAATTCCAAAAAAAAAACAATGGCTCCGCGTACGATCGAGGATTCGAGCCTGTCCAAACCGATCTACTTATCAATTTTTTCTGATGAGCACTTGTTATCTCTCTCTAAAATCAAATTTTAATCTCTAATTAAATAAAAATAAAAGCAACATAGAAGAGACAGTTATGCAAAAATTAGAAATATACTGAAGTCCAAACCGATCTACACGTCGTGACGCCGGCGACGCGAAGACGCGAAGTCGGGCAGTCGGCGAGTCGCGATGTCGTGATGACGCGATCGCTTGCGGGTGACAGCGTGACGACGCGAAGACGGAAGACTGGAAGTCGGAAGACGCGATCGTGATTCGCGTGCGGGCGTGCGGCACACGCCGTGCCAGCGACGCGAAGTAGGCGAGATGGGGAGTCGCGATCGCTTGACGCTTGCAGTTGCGGGTGACGGCGTGACGTAGGCCCACGGATTTGCGTGCGGCAGGCCCACGGACAAATCGTCACAGCAGGCGCCAGGCGGGATTCGGGGAGACGCGAGACGAGAATTTTGATTCTGACTCGACTGGCGCGGGCGGGGTACTACACGCTGCGGCTGGGCCCCAGGGTATGTCGGGGCCCACCCGGCATACGGGGAATTCATGTTTTTGCCACCCTTAAGATTGCCACCGAAACTCTGTCACTTACATGTGGGGCCACCTGAGTCACTGACAACGGGCCCGGGTGGCAAATTTGTTGCCACCCGAGTCGTAAGGGTGGCAAATACATAAATTTTCCCCTGTACCTGTTCACATAATTAAGAGTCTTCATGGATTCCCTTTGCTTTTTGCTTTGCGCAGCCTCCATTGTATGATTTGGGACAACTCGCAAGTGCCAATTGCACAATCGTAATTAACTTCTTTATGTTGAGTCACGTTATTTAAACTTAAATGACGCTGAGATCTTTTGTTATTTTCTATAGATGCAACCACCTAGGAAACTTCAAGCGTTTCTTTTGCATGATAGCAGCAGAAGCAACCGACCTTCAGTTTCCTCTGGTACAGTGGCGGACGTAAGAATTTTAGGATGGATGTTCAAAGTTATAAAAATATTTTACAGTACAAAACATAAAAGGTCTACAGTAGTAATAGTCAATATACAATTGTTCGTACTAGGGATAATTTCAGACCATAGTCACCACAGTATGATTGAATCTATGGTAGATTGGTAGTAATCGCAGTATGGTTGAATCTAGTCATCTGGACATGTTGATATTTTCAAACTATAGTCACACACTCACATGACTCACATCATTGGTCATTGTCATTTTCAGTTTTTCACAGTTCAGAGGGAACCATAAATTGTAACTTAGTCAAGTACAGAGGTGCTCACAGGTCGCCGGAGCTAGACTGCTGCGGCGCTGCCTGCTGGAGCCCGGTCGGGCGGTCCCCTGCAGGTGGAGTGGAGATGCCGAGACGGTGAGACAACAGCCCAGCTCCAGGCGGTGGCGCGGTGCCGCAGAGCGGAGGCGCGGTCCAGTCGGCCGGTTGTGCGGTGCGGAGCTGGAGCCCAGAGGGCCGAAGGTGATGTGGCCTGCGACGGTGCGGCCACCGGTTGCCAGAGTTGCCGAGCTAGACTATTGCTTGCTGGAGCCCGGTCCCCCGCAGGTGGAGTGGAGACGCTGAGACGGTGAGACGGCAGCCTGGCTCCAGGCCGACCAGGCGGTGGCGCGGTCAGCCGATCGTGCGGTGCAGAGCCAGAGTCCAGAGGGCCAGAGGTGATGCGGCCTACGGCGGTGCAACCACTGGTCGCCGGTGGTGGCTAGCTCTAGCCTCCAGGCGGTGGTGCGGTGCCAACGAAGGCGCAGAGCGGAGGGCCAAAGGCGCGGGGGAGGAGTCAGATGGGGAATCGGGGGATGGGGAGGCCGGAGACGCCGAGACAGGCCGCTAGGGTTAAGGGAATCGGGGGAGCACGGATGGGGAATCGGGGATGGGGAGACGCCGAGACGAGCTGATCGGCGCACCACGCACAAAAAATGGGCCTGGGTCGCTGCTGTGTTGTCGGGTTGGGCTGATCAGTGAATAGTAATAGACTCATGGCTACGAAATAGTTATTTTGGCTCAATTAAATATATACATATGTATTATATCTTGTACATACTAGATTTTTTTGTCAAAAAATGGGTGTTCAGCTGAACACCCATGACCTTATATAGATCCGCCCATGCTCTGGTAGAACCTTTTCTCAATGAGGCAAGTCTGGAGGACCACAAGTTGGCATTTTTCAGTTGATGGCGTATTCTTTTCCTTCCATATTGACTTTTGAACCCATTTTATTTATTCAGTATCTATTTTCTAGCTTTTACAAGCATAATTGCTATTTTTAATATAGATAAACATTAGTGTGGTTTTGATGCCTACGTATACTGTGTTATGAATATTGTGTGTATTGATATGAGACCCAAAGGGTCATATATATAGGAGAGTACAAGAGAATATGCCATATAGAGATAAGGCATATGTGAAATAGAATACAACTCTATCTCCTTAACACCCCCCTCAAATGCAAGGCGTATGCAATAGCATTGCATTTGAAAAAGGGTTAACACTAAAACAAGATAAATCCGAAATCCGAGTCTTGATGATGTCGTCCTTGCGTGCAGTTTTTGAATAAACTGTCAAATCAAGCCGAAGAGGAATAGATAGATGCATGACGGCGCAGATCGAAGCCCAAGAGGTGGCGGCGCAGTGCACGAAGGGCGCGCGGCCTTTGAAGCTTGGGGCGGCTAGAGAAGCGGCGGCATCATAACGACTTCTACGATCTGCACGCGGCTCAGAGAGTAGAGCGGCGGCTACTGCTATGCAAAATAAAATTCCTACACTTCTATGACTGACAATAAATTTGTGGACTCGCACGGCTTGGACGAACTGAAAAATCTAAGACTACGGATTTAGATGGACGCAACGGAACTGGGAGACTGACTGAAAAGAAATACTAGATACTAGCGAGACCAGCAGCGGATGCCTGGATCGGCTTGTGGGCCTGGGTCTTTGGATGCACTTGCGGCCTACCCGTTCCAAGTTGCGTAGTGGGCTGCTGGCTTTTGGGTGTAGGTCTGGGCGTCGTAGCACTTGAAGCGGCGGAGACCGCATGAGGCTGGCTTCACAGCAAGCCGCATCTCCTCCCTCGCTTCCTCCCTCGCGCTCGCTCTCCCTCGCACTCCCTTTACCCGCCGCATCTCCCCCCTCACTCGGAGAGCGCAGAGACGAGGCGGCAGCTGGCGGAGACGGCGCGGGCGCGCTGAGCGTGGAGACGGCGCGGGTGCGGAGGCTCGGGCGCTGAGGCGTGGACACGGCGGCCGGCGAGGCAGCGGCTGGATCGAGCCGGCCGCGGCGCGCGGCGGCCGGATCCGTATGGCGGCCGGATCAGCGGGCGAGGCGGATCGAACTCGGCTGCTGCAAAGACGGCCGGATCCGGCGGCGCGGCGGCCTCGGCGCGAGCAACAACGGCAACGGCGTCACCAGCCAGGCGGCGTCGGATCGCGACGCGTCTCGAGACGCGACTGGCGGCGGCGGCGGCAAAACGGGCCGTCGGCGGCAACGATCCGGCGTGGGGCGGCCATCGCACGGCGGCAGCGCCGTGGGAGCCGGACCGTTGGCATCGGCCAGGAGGCGGCGGACGGCGTCGGCGCGCGTCGACGAGGAAGCTGACAGATCCGGCGACGGCGGCGAACCGGAGACGAGGAGACGGCGGGTCGGCGCAGCCCAACAAGGTGGCCGCCCCCGGGAGAGGAGATCGATCCTCCCGGGGGCAGCAGCAACAACGGAAGTAGATGATGTTAGGGTTTTAACCTAAGCTCTGATACCATGTTATGAATATTGTATGTATTGATATGAGACCCAAAGGGTCATATATATAGGAGAGTACAAGAGGATATGCCATATAGAGATAAGGCATATATGAAATAGAATACAACTTTATCTCCTTAACATACTGAACTACTGATTTGTTTTGTGCCAAAAATTATTTCAATTATTGTGATTGTCAGTTAAATTTCCGATCATGTTTTGATTCTTCCAGTAAGGGATAAAAAAGGGTTATCTGTAATTTGTGTTATGCTATTGGTGTTTTGTTTTGTATGGTGTTTGCTCTGTATCAAAAACTGAAATTTTGCCTTGTTCACAAGCTGAAATATTGCTAGATGTTTTGGTTCTGACAAAGCAGCTTCTATTTCTCCTGCTTTGCCGCTGAAGGTCCGTGCTAGAGCATTAATGTACTTCAACCATAGCGGCTACAAACTTCGACATTCTTTGACACATCTACCAGGAGTGCTAATGATTGAGGTACTCTTTACTTTTAAGCTGGAACTTTTAAATTTTACTTCAGCCGAACATTTTTTGCAAAACACTAAAAACTATCAACCGACTGTTGGAGCTTACTGGCTTTTAAATTTTACCGCGGCCGAACATTTTTGCAAAACACTAAAAACTATCAACTGAATGTTGGAGCGTACTGGCATTCCTTCAGGAGTCGGAGCTGGAAACTCTTTGTAAGAATATGTGGACTTGAAATTAGCAAAAACGGAGACACGAAAGCTTTTGCTCATAAACAAACAAGCTTCAGCCTACCAACATCCATATATGAAGTAGTGGCATTTACATCTCAAGGGAGATTGAAAGATGAAAAGAACATTGCAATGTATCTTTAGTAGACTGGACAATGTATGGAACACTTGTTCTTCTGTAGTTCTGTTACGTGTAAAAGCTTCTGTGTATCTCATACCAAAAGCAATTTATTCCAGGGAAAAGAACCACGAATGATATGTTGGGACTCATGAGTCTGTCCTGTTTCTATGAAGAAAGGTCCTTGATCTTTTCTAAGAGCAGACTTTAAATAAAAACTGAAACCTTCTGTGAGCAGAGAGACCTAGTTTGACAGTAAGATAGCCATCATCAGCATTCAGTTCACCAACACACGAGATAAATCTACTAATAAATATGACATAAAAGCATACCATTAACCATCAGGCTTCTGCTCTACGCATACAAAAATAATACAGGGAATTCTGATCATTTTAGTACCCAAAATTTAAATTTTATCCCACCAAGGTATTCATAAAGAACGCAGAATGAATATTGCAAAATTTTGTCACGTCCTTGCAACAGCAAGCTCAGACGGGCATATCTCGGAGTGAACAAAAAGAACTCCACAGGAAACAAGGATGCCACTGGTGCAACATATCATGTCCCATATCGAGGATAGCAATACCCTGATCGATTCTGCTCTAGCTTCTTCATGTCGATCTCATCATCATGGCTTGACATCCGACAAGCCGGACGATGGGATGATTTCCCACATAAAAGCATTTTAAGTGCAATGAACAACTGTCTGAACTAGGAACTGTTCAAGGGTTCAAAGGGTAAACACAATAGTGATAATAGACAATAGCTCGAGCTCTACTGCCAACTATGTTTTTAACAATCCAACACCGGAGAATGGACTTACCAGTTTCTCGCAACGAGAACACAGGACAGATCGCAACCTCACAAACCACAATGCGAACATAAGTTGAACGACCAGAAGACACACCAAACTAAAACATCAAACCACCATACTGCAAAGAGATAACCGCAGTATTTGCAGAGCATCAATCACGCACAATATTGCAGTATGATGACCAAAGTGCAATAGCCTCTTGGCAAAGGAACATTTGATGGGGGCCTCACCAGATTCTACACCTCACCGGGGGATCAAAATGACACAGCAGACGATAGGGAGCTTTTGTAGTTGTAAATAATTTTATCAAATTCTGAACGAACTAGAACCTAGAGGTTTAATTTTGTTTTAAACAACAAAGAGATGCACCAGCCATACAATAAATAGCTACTCATCGTCATCCTCGGCTTTGGACTTTCTCTTCTTTTTCTTCTTCCCTTCAGTGGCCTCCTTAGGTTCAGCATCCTCGGAGGCTTCACGGTTCTTCTTTTTCTTCTTCTTGGGAGTTCCACCCTCTTCAGCATCAGCATTGGCATGCACTGTGCCATTTTTCTGTGGTTCCTCAAGCTTGTCCTTCTTCTTTTTCTTCTTCCCGGTTCCAGGCTCAGCTTCTCCATCAGCAACATTGGAGGGCTTATCCAGGTCCATTGCCTCACCGTCACCCTCAGCTCTAGACTTCTTTTTCTTGCTTTTCTTGGCAGATGCATCGATCTTCTTGTCATCTGCGCATGTTGTTTAAGCAGTGTGTAAATATAATGGAAATATATGTAGAATGAGTAATGTGTTGCTCAGACCCCAACTAAAACTAGAAGATGTTAGTATATCTGGCAAATGGAGTTAGCCAACCCTTACCATCAATATCTGTTGAGGCACCATTTGCCATGCTGTCTATAGCAGCTTTCATCACATCAAGGTTTTTACGAGGTGCGATACCCTTGTCATAGAATTCTAATCTCTCCTCAACTTGCTCCCGCAGCTTTGACCCAAATACTGAGGTACTTGACTCTGAATCCCAAAATATAGTGGAAAACCATGAGAGGATGCTTTCAGAATGAGCAGTAGCGAGCAACTGAGCATACTAACAGACTGGAAACAGAGCTTTGTAACCAACCTGAATAACAATCAATGCGTGATGCAATGGAACATTTGTTTGCCAGGTATCGAGCCATTCTGCCCTTGTTCCGGGCTGAAGCACGGCCAATGAAGGACGAGTGGAATATAAGGCCATACTTTGGTGTATTCCCTCGAGTTTTCAATGCTCTGGAGGACAATGCACAAGCATAAGGGGTATATTATTTTGAGTACTTGCCGAAATTTACTCTATATGATCAGTTTTTCAAAGCAAGTTTTCCAAAGGTAACTTGGAATTATAAAAATACCAATAAATCATAAGATGATCGTTTTACAAACCTGAAAAGTGCCTTCTCAGCACCAAGTATCTGGAGAGTGGAGGCAGGACACTTGGCAAGATTTGAAAGACTACCAGCATGAGAGATTAGGCGAGCTCCAACAACTTCACCAATCAATGATGTCAGATTTGGTGCAATATCATTCATCTTGGTAACAAGATACTCATAGAGGTTTTTACGATATTCAGACAGATTCATGACCCTTTGTGCAAATTGCTGGACATTGATCAAATCAACTGGTGAAAGATCCTGGCCTGAAAAGCGAACAAGAATACATGAACACAAAGAAATTACTATGGCTATCACAATGAATTAAAATTATTGTGATTGTATCTCATTACCCATTGAAGCCTTTGCTGCTTCTACAATTTCTTTTGCCTTGTCCTCATCTCCAATCAGATCAGCTAAAGCTGGAATATCTTTTTCAGCCAAATCAGATTTGTTCACTATAAATTTAGCAAGCTTAGCATAGAGGTAGTTGTCATTGACAATTTTGACCAGCTCAGGAAAATGCCAGGAAAACCATTCCCTACATTATGATTCAGCAAGCAATCAATTGCCAATTTAGCATTATGCTCACACTCCCATAGTATATGGACTCAAATACCACCGCACAGTGACTCAATACTACATCGTGGCAGGTCCTAGAGAAAGGAATCAGACAGTTAACCAAAACACGAAAGAGCAAACCAGACCTCACTCTCATGGAGAATGAATTGATGTCCTTGTCAAGCGTATCCAAAAGAAAGATGGCCTGAATCACCATGTTGTCCACACGGTTCACATTGAACTTCACCTTCGCCCTGCTGTAGCTATGCCCCAGGCCGAGCTGCGCCTTCTCCAAGTCAGATTTCTACCTCGAAGAAACACGCAAAACCAAAATAAGCTATCCGGCAAACAAACAGGCGAAGTGTCACGGCTCACGAGCATGGTCACACTACCAGGAATCGCACATTAGAATGCAGAATGAGAACATGTGTGATGGGAAATCGAAAATCGCATCACCTTGAGTTCGTTGATGAACCGGTCGAAGTGGAGGCGGACGCCGCGGAGCAGCTCCTGAACGAACTCGTTGCTCTGGCACGGGATGCCGGTGACCTCGGAGATGTGGGAGCCGACCTTGGGCTCGACGACGCCGAGGCTGTACTTGGCCTTCTTCCCCTCCTTTGGCTTGGGCAGGTTCAGCTCCAGGAAGCTCCTCAGCTCGTCGGTCATGATCCCTGCGCACGCCAAAAATGGGGCCAAACCGCATCAAAAACACGCACATCCTGGACGCAAATCGCAACGAGGCTGCAACTTTAGGCGGGTGGCGGGACCTTCGGAGATGGCGTTGCACTGGTTGAGGGCGTCGACGGCGGAGGAGAAGGGGGAGAAGGCGGCGAGCTTGACGGCCTTGCCGAAGCGGTCGAGGTCCAGCACGGAGGAGCGGACGGCGTCCACGCTCTGCCCGATCTCGTCGATGCCGTACGCGTGGAAGAGGCCGTAGCCGGAGGCCGACTCGAAGAGCAGGTAGAGCGCCATCTCGCCGGCGCAGGCGGAGGCGGCGGCTTGGGTTTTGGGGAATGGCGGAGGGTTAGGGTTTTCCGAGGGCGGGGGCCCGGGGGGTGGTATATAGGGCGCTCGCGCGCCGTACATCCGCGAAGTTTTGCGTGGCTGGGGGGCTCCCACTCTTGGGCGAGCGGCCCATGGGCTTGAATGTTTCGGCGCCTTTTCCTTCCATGAATCCTTGCATGTTTGCCCCTTTCTCCAGTTGGGCCTTTCGAGACATCTCTTTTTTATTCCTTTTCTGCTGATGTTGCTCTGTTTTCTTTTTGTATTTCTTGTCATAGCAAAAATGAGGTTATTTTAATCTACTTTTGTATGAACCGGCAGTCCGGCAGAATTGGCAATCCGGCAGATAAATTTTCCGGGTGCAACCTTTTTGTTCCACATTTCTTCAGATATAAATATATATGTATATCACTTAAACGAATATATTATACTTTTTTGTTACTTTTGGTATACTTAAATGTTAATTCTAAGATACTATAATATGACTTAGTTAAAAAAATTCATCGGGGCTCTTTATTTTTGCTATATGCCCTTTTACATATATAAATAGAGTATATACACAAATTATACTATAAAAAGTGGATTATCACAAAAATTTTCATTGAACCCACTTTGGAGTATCTTATAATCATTAGAGTAATGATAACAAGGTATAACCACATCATTTAAGCGATATATAAGAAGTGAGAATATGTACTCTCAAGGGTATGATGTGTGTATGTGTGTGTGACAAGTGTTTCATACACCATAGTGCCTAAGCACTCAAATCAATATCCGATGATATGCTTTGAGATTCGTAACATTTGACGTGGGTACCTTCACATACCCATAAAAAGTGTCTTTGAGATATCAAACTTAAAAAAAAATAAACTCAACATAAGTTTAACTAGCTTCACGGTATATACTCACTATAGTCACGTTAAATTCAAAAGTAGTTCAAACTAGTTTAAAATGAATTCAAAACTCACTTACCATAAATATATCAAGAATATAAAATATTTTCATACCCAAACTTGAAAAATTCTATCAATCATACACGTGTATCAAGCGGTTCTTGACATGGACGCCTAGGCATCTAAGTGTCTTATGTAGTTTACCTATAAAGTTACATTGTTCTCTGGAGGTTAAATCAAAATGTTCCGTGGGTTGAGTGTGTTCAATAGAATTGTTTCATATGTTAGGTGAAATTATTTCGAGGGTTCAGTTAGTTGTTTCAGTCTTCAAATGGAATTATTCTGAAGGCTAGATGGAAATGTTCTGAGGCTATATCAAGTTTATTCCAAGCATTAAATAGAATTGTTCTAAAGGTTAAATTGAATTGTCCCGGGGATAGAGACGAGTTGTTTCGCGCATTCAATGTAATTGTTTCATACGTTACATGAGATTGTTCCGAGAGGAATTATTTATGGGATTTACTGGTTGGATTTTACACTAGTTTCTTAAAAAAAAGGAACATCACAACTGAAAAAATGTAGGACTAGTCATAGTCATATTTCTCAAGGATGATACAAAAAAAATAGCTTTTATGAACATGTGCAAGCTAATGCAGGTGGTTTCATCCTTAAGTCACTTCATAGTTGCATGACACAGCATAGGTTAGACACCAAGACGTAAGAGATTAAATAATCACATCCAAAGTGCTTTAATAGTTACCTGACATATTAGATAATCACATGTTCGAGGTGGCCTACTGTGCACTCCCTCCTTCTTAGAGGACTCATCCTCATCAGAATTTCACTCCCCAATATGAGCTTTATTTTTGCCATCCTTATGAAACTTTTTGAAGAGTTTTTTCTTACCATTGAAGTCCTTCTTGAATGACTTGCCTTGTCATCCTTCTTCATATGGTAATAAGAGGCAATGTCCCTCTTCTCATCACACTCATAGCAACGAATGTTGCTATATCGCTTATTGTCGTTGTAGGAGCGGTACTTCTTATTCTTTTCATGACTAGCGCTTCGATTTGAGTGTGTTCTCATGAATTTCTTCATTCTTCTCACAATGAGGGTCATTTCCTCCTTGGAATATTTCTCGTCATCTTCGGATTCATCACTAGATACCGCTTTGGCTTTGAAAGTGATGACATTTTTGCTCTTGGAGGAGGATTACTCTAAAAGATCATTTTTATTCTTCTTGTACAACTCATTTGTTATGAGATTTCTCAAAAGTTGTGTTGGCGTCATCCCTGTCAACTCATGAGAGTTGAGAAAGAGTGTCACTAAGGTCTCATACTTCTCCGATAAGGCTCTAACCATTTTTCTCATAATATCAACATTGGTTAGTGACGTGCATAGGCTTTTGAGCTCATTTACAATATTGTTAAGGTGAGAATATATTTTATTAATATCCTCATGTGGCAACATTATAAACATTTTATATTTGATCCGAGGTCTATGCAATTTAGCTTCTTTGATCGTGGATGCTCCCGTATGGATTTTCAGAGAGTAGTCCAAATTGCTCACTCGATTGAACTTATTCACGTTCAAAGCACCAAAGAGCATTCATTGCTTGAGCATCTAAATGAGCATTACGTCCATCAAGTTCCGTAGGATGTAGTGGATCAAGAGACATAACGTAACTCTCATTTACAATTTTTCATATGCTCGGACACATGGCCTTTAAATAAATAGACATTCTAATTTTCCAATATGCATAATTTGAGTAATTAAATAGAGGTGTCTTTCCTATAGCAATTCCCTCACTAGCCATCATTTTTCTCTCTTAGACAGTTAAGTCTAAATCAATAAGAGACCAAGCTCTAATATCACTTGTAGGATCAAGAATAACCGACTGGAGGGGTGAATAGGAGGTTTTTAAAATTTCTTGCTTTCTAAAACTAATTTCAACAAATTAAGAGCTAAGCAAGATTTCTATTATAATTCAAAACCTGCATAGTTCTAGTAAAGATAAGATATCACAACCTAACTATCTAGATTCCAACTTAACAAAATGTGACAATTTCAATACTAGAAATATAAATGTAAAAGTAGAGACAAAGAAATAACCAAATGAAGACACGCGATGTTTTTGATGTGGTATCGAAGACTTGCCGGTCTTCACTAGTCCACATTGAGGGAAGCTTAATCGAATTGGATCGGTTCTATGAATTAAGCCTCGCTCCTCGATTTCACTAGTGGTTTTTCTTCCTACGCTCTGGGGATATCGAACACCGAGACACTCACAATTTGGTGCTAGGACTCATTACAATCTTCTTGAAGAGATCACCGCTCGGATCACCTCCAAGCCATATAGGTGCCGGCAAGCACCAAAAGTAATGAATCACAAGCTTCGCTTGAAGAAAATCAAGTGACAAGGATTAATCTAGGAATGAATGCACTTGAATTTGGCTCAACAACCTAAAAGAATGCAAATGGAGTAAATGTGATGTTTGAGGTGTAGCACTTGCTCAAGGATGTTCAATGAAGTAAATTCTACCTGTCCTTTAGCCGGTGGGGGTGAATTTATACCCCCACCTACCAGTTCGACCGTTAGAGGGCAAATCCCTGATTCTTCAGCAAATGCGGTAGTACCACCATTTATCGACCAATACTACTGCACCTGCATAGTAACGGCTATAACAGTCGTCTCAAATGCTTCTGAACTAGTTGTTAAAATTTTAGCGCGATACTACCGCCATTAAATATGTGGTAGTTACAATCTTCGGTAGTTCTGTTTCTATGATGCGGTACTACTACTTTTCTTGAGGACCAAAACTAGCCCTCTCTAGAAATAACGTACTGCCATACAAGTTTTGGTTCTTCCGGGGTGTGTTAGTATCGCTCAAGATTTGTGGTCATACCGCGATGTGGTATTACCGCCAATTGAACTTTGGTACTACCGTTTTTCAGGAGAGCAAACATGTTCCAAAAGTACCTTTCTGAAAAATACATACTGCCAACTAAAATTCGGTCTAACCAGAGTGCAGTAGTACCACACTACCTCCTGGTCAAAGCACAATGCGATAGTACCGCCAAGTAAACCCTGGTACTACTGATTTTTCTAAGAACACATAGTTGGCTTTCAATTTAAATTCTAAGTGCATGCATGATCCTAAGTTGATCCAAAAGGCACAAGAATATGCTGCAAGCTATTAGTCATGATCCCTCTTAATAATATGGCATATAACCTAAAAATCTAATCTTCCATCATTTTCTCCTAAAACCGGTAAAAACAAAATTCTTAGGCTATTGATACATTTGTCTTGGACTATTGATCCTCATGTTAGCCTTTAGCATGCATCTCCAGGTTGTGGCATTCGTCACCGGGACTAAACTTTTCAAACACTCAATAAGCATATTAGTCCCATATTCATATTTTGTCATTAATTACCAAATTAATTTTTAGGGATCTAGATGCTTTGAATCTCCCCCTTTTTGGTAATTGATGACAACCCAACCAATATGAGTGGAAGATAGAATTTTGAATATACCACTTATTGAAAAATGAGTTGTGTATTCTTGTTGCGACTTTGAAAATAAGTAATTCTTGCAATGAGCTCAAAGGAGTTTTAAGAATTATTTGTTTTTAAAGTCATTTCAAAGAAGGCTTGCCCTAAATATGTGCATATAGATTTGAGAAGTTGTTTTGCAAGCATATGTAGAGATTCTTCAAAAATTTTGCAGAGCTTCTTTGGTTGTTGAACTTGAGGAAATTGACAATGCCATAATCATGCCAAATAAAATAGAGATCGCAATTCACAAAAATAGATAATAACATAACAACATTATCATATTACAAGTTCAACACATTACATAACATGTCCACATAGTACATAACATAATACCATGACACAGTTCATCACATTACAAGACAAAGTTCATAGAAACATGTATCATATATATGTATTATATAGTAGATGGATTTTGACTTTCTTCTTCTTTGCTTCTCCCATAGGCACCTTCTTCTTTACTTCTCCCTCTTTGGCATCAAAATATCAAAAAGGGCCTACTACTGCGGAGAGGGGCCACGACAATGACGACAACCGTAGTGGATGGGAGAAGGTGGTCTTGCGAAGATGCGCTCTATGGAGGTGACTCTCTCATCAAGGGAAGTCACTCAATCATCAATGGAGCCCACTCTGGCAGAAAGGGACGCAAGAGCTACTGTCACCTCATCCTGAGAATCGTGAATCTGTAGAACAGCAGAGTTGGTGCATGAGATGAGGATCATGATGAGATGAGTTGGTACATGTGGTGCATCAAGTGACAAGGCCAATGCATATAGAGATGATTCAAGCGAGTCTGAATGCGTGAAGATATGATGGCTAGTCATTGAGCACTATAGACTATGTGTCAAAGCATGTGGAGATGCTTTGATGGATTGGATTGGCATTTCAGGCTATTAGAGCTTTTTCAATGAGTTGCCTTGTAAAACATACACATGTATGTAAAATCTGGTATGGTGTTGGGTTAACGAGTTAGCTCATATAAGTGGATGAAATCCAACTAGAGGTGCTAGTTAGTGTTTATTATGAGCATCCATATATAAGGAGGGAAAGTGTTGGCTTATGTGCTAAGCATTGGAAAGTTTTGGCTAAGCTTTGAAGAGTTTTGGCTAAACCTTTGAGGGAGAGTTAGGGTTAGGGTTTTCAAGAGGAAAATTATTGTGTGTGTATGCTCCATGGAGAGAGAGCGCTGTCCTCTAAGAGTAGAGTGACTTTAAGCATTCATCTCCAAGTGAAATAAAGACTCAAATTTAATCCAAGTGAGTTTTGCCACATATTTCTTCTTGTGTTTATGATTTGCTTGGTTTTCTTGTTTGGATTTCTTCTCTTCTTAATCTTGCTGGTTTTCAAGGATGTGTGGATGATGGAAGAACCTACTAGAGGCTAGATCCCATCCATCAGGTGTTGGTGTTTGCTTGATTTTGATGTAATCTGCCTTTGTTTGGGCAAATGTCAACTTGATTGAGTAGCTCATTGACCTATTGCTGGAATAGGTTTTAGGACCTTGAAGATGCTACATTTCAAGTTTCAAATCATTTGGTTTAGTAGATTAGAAGTTACACCAATTTGAGTTCTTGGTGGCGGGTTATTTTCTATTTTAAAACAGTGAGCTGTCAGACTACTTAGGCCTGATTAGACTAGTGTCATGCCAGTGGTCAGACCATCCAACCGATGCTTTGGCCCATTATAGAATCAAGGATAACCAACTAGAGGGGATGAATAAGAGGGTTTTTTAAATCTTTTGACTAAAGCACAATTTTACATAAGTATGAACTACAAATTCATTTTGCACAATTTAAATCATAAAATCTTTAAGTCCTAATGATGTACCACAAAGCTAAGTCTAGGCAAGATATAATTCTAGCTAAGCAAGTCGAGCAATTAATTACTAGAAATCACAACTCTATCAAAAGAAAAAGTGCAAGTGATGCCAAGATTACATAATTAGGCAACAGATAGTAAGTTAAAATTTAATATTTTGACTAGAGATACATTTAAAATTGAAAAGTCATTTGATATAACAATTTTACCCAATCCAATTACTTTCCCCTTGCTATTGTCACTAAAGGTGATTTTATCATGCTCTCCACTCCCAACCTCAAATGTGGTGAATATCTTCTGGTCACATGTTGAGTGCATCCACTACCAAGTACCCAATGGCTTCCACTAGTTTTGTAGTTCACCTACAAAAGAAGATCAAATTCTTTTAGGTACCCAAATTTATTTGAATCCTTAGAAGGTAGTAACCAAGGTTTTAGACACCCAAATGACATTCTTTTTAGCACCAAGTATAGAAGTGCTAATAAATCTTGCTACTACTTTACCATATTTAGATTTTTTAACCATATAACAAGAATCATATATGCTAAAAGAGGAAGTCTTACCGACAGGGCAAGAATTAGGCATGTACCTCACACCATGACACTTATGGTAAAATTTGTCATTTTCCCTCATAATTTTTGTAGCCTTATAAATATGCCTCTTACCCTTCTTGAGAATAAACCCAAGGTCTTTCTTGTTATATGAGCACCTTTCCTTACTCAAGATTTTATCAAAGGTTGTCTTACCCTTGAAATATCTCTTCAAGCTCCTACTTAGCTTGTTGACTTACTCTTTGAACTCATGGTTCTCAACCACAAATAGAGGATTACAAGAGTTACTTATATAAGAGCTAAAATCAATTTTAGAAGAGCATGGCATGGCAAGCAAATTGTCACACGAAGTAAATGTACCAATTTTAGATACAATGCGAGGAGTTATATCTAAACTAGGCATGCCAACAATAATATTGCACATAGTGTCAAATCTACATTTGGCTCAGTGAAGACCTTAAGAAGGAGAGAATCAAGAGCTTCCTTTAGCTCCCCGCAAGAGTCTTTGAGAGAAAGAAATTTTTTCTTAAAAACTTTAAATTTTGATTTCTCCTTCCCAAAATCCCATTTAAGTATTCAAGCATATCCATTAGCTCATCACAAGTAAGATCATCATCGCCATTGATTTTTTACCTTATCCCTTTTTCCATGAGGCAAGTGGGTGTAGAGAAGAGTGATCACTACCAGGAATCCTAACTATTGCAATAAAAAATTTCCAATAAAATAAAATTTGTCACAATATTTAAATTTATTGCTATGAATTATTTGTTTGTTGTGATAAATTTGTTATATTGCCACAATTTTAAGTTGTTGTGATAATTTTTACTTTCATTGCAATAGATCAATTATATTGCAATGAAAAATAAATCGTTGCATTAACTAAGTAGCACTACAACAATTTCGTACTGTTGCGATATATATATATATATATATATATATATATATAGGACGAGTGTTTCATGCACCATGGTGCCTAGGCACCAATATCAATACCCGTTGATTTGCTTCGAGATTTGCAACGTTTGATGTGGGTATCTTCATATACCCATAAAAAAGTATATTTGAGATGTCAAACTCCGAAAAAATTTAAATTCAACTTCAGTTTAATTAGTTTGAACTAGTTTTATGGTATATACTCACTGTAGTTGCATTGAACTCAAAAGTAGTTCAAACTAATTTGAACTGAGTTCAAAACTTGCTTACCATAAATATATCAAGGGTATAAAACATTTTCATACCCAAACTCAAAAAAATTATCAATCATACACGTGTATCGGATGTTGGTGCCTAGGCACCATGGTGCCTTATGTAATTTTCCTATATATATATATATATATATATATATATATATATATATATATATATATATATATATATAAACAAAAATGCAACAAAATACATTTTATTGCAACTATTAATGTTATTACCATGAATTATTTGTTTGTGGCGATAAGTTTGTTATATTGACACAATTCTAAATTATTGTGATAAATTTTATTTTTGTTGCAATCAATCAATTGTATTGCAATGCAAAATAAATTGTTGCATTAACTAATTACTATTACAATAATTTCATACTATTGTGATATGTACATTCTTTTGCAATGATATTAGGTATAGTATATCCTAATTTATTTTCCCACCAAATCAGGTACTGGTTGTCTCTAAGACATACAACCAAACCCTAAAAATTGTTTCCAACAAATCTAATCACATACGGGATTCAATTCCTACCAAAATACTTGTTTAGCTTGGCAAAAGTATGGGATTCAATTCCCACCAAAATACTTGTTTAATCCGGCAAAGGAAAATCCGTTTCCACTCAGATTCAGCAATGCATTTATTATAAACTACTTAACATCCAATTAGCCCTAAGATATTAAACAATTTGATCATTAACTTCACTTCTTTGTAACTATAGCATAAGTTCCTAAGACCCTGCTTCATCGATTCACCATAGCGCTAGACAGCATGATGAGTTCCCCGACCCGCCATGTTCGTCTAGCTCAAGCTTTTTGGATGGCGCAATCGTGCTCCCTACATACCCTGGCCATGCCTTCCCTCCGCCGTGCTGCACAACCTGCACCACTCCCTACAGAAGTATATGTCATCATGGATGTGTAGGATCTCCTGCAACAAAATTAGAGATTTGGAGGGCTAGCTCATCAAAAATCCAATGCAGTAGGGACCTATTCATATTTTCTAAAAAGCTTGGAGGGCTAAATTGCCAACTGACAAAAGCCCCAATGCTACGTATCCCTAGCGCCGCCGACTGCAAGGACTGAGCCTGGCACTGTTCTTTTCTTTCTTCCCTACTCCCTTTGGTCTCCTCCCCATCTTCTCCAACTACAGCGTCGGCGAGGCCAAGCCAAGAATCCACTCTAATCACCGCTTTGATCTAATTCATTGGGGTTCTGAACTAAATTGTGTACACAGGAACACCCAAGAATCCAAGATCTACTCTAATCACCTTGGTAATCTTGTTAGTTTCGTGATGTCTTTCCTTTTGAGGTGAAATTTCATTGATGATCTTGTTAGTTTCTTCATCTCTTTCAATTTATGGATTCAGGGTGAGGGTGGCTTTTTTGTGGAAGTTTGGTCAATTCGATAGAAATTCGAGCAGGCACAAAACCAAGATTTCAGCCAACGGATTGGTTAGTATTTATAATATGCATGCATAATTATGGACAATTTTGTTGATTAGGGTATGCGTGTGCTTATTGCTCTAGTGTCTAAGACCTCATTTTCAGTTTCCGGATAGCAAGGTGACAGAGGATATTCATCAGATTCAAAAGGATAACAAGATCATTGCAGATTTGGGTTTCGGAACAGCAAACCTATAGATACATTTGTTCAGAATTCAACCAGCTATTTCTGCTACTGTGAACACAAACGTACTATTAGAGGATCTTGATATGGAGCTTTCTGAATGTTACATGTGTTCCTGAAGTAAATGACTAAATATGCTCTATACACAACATCTCTTGGGGGTTAGTTTCAGTTGCTTTAATGAAAGATTGTCTTTGTGCATCCATTGCTCTTGAGCCTATTGATTTAAAATGAAATTAGTTTTAACATTAGTTGCTTCATCATGTTAGATTTTAGAAATGTTATGTACATCTTCAATGAACAAATGGACTAAATATTTCTCTAATCTCTATAAGTGAGCGAGTAGAATGGTTGTTCTAAATTAATGAGTATAGATTTATAGGGATGCCATTTTGAACGGTTGTTATATGCCGGCCACTCCAATGGTCCAACATTCAATGGTTGATGGAACAAACAACCAACAACTATGTTCTTTAATAGTTTCCTCGGTAAGACCCGAAGCTTCCAGTTTTAGGCTCTAGATGTTGAGGGCACAGGGCAATGCCTACCTCAACTTCAGGTAATGCTTATCGAGCTGCCACTAAAACTTAACTCGTTGTATCTGGGTGTCGTAGCTTTTTCTATTCTATTAAACATCATTAATGACTTTCACAAAACATTTGCCGATTTAATTGCCTTTACCAAACTTCATCTGTATATTTGATGTTCTTGGTCTTTAATCTTTTGTATATATTGAGTGTATATTGCAATGTACATATAAATAAAAAGAGAAAAATGTCAAGCATTCCTATTTTAGTCATTCGTCTACTGTTGAGTGTATAAAATGATGTTGGGAATTAATGCGAAATAGGTTTATATATGTATAGTAATGTAAATTTAATTTGTAGCAAAATCTAGTTTGTTGCATTAAGATATTGCCACAAAATCTAGCGTGTTGCATTAAACTATTGCCACGAAATCCAACTAGTTGCATTAAGCTATTGCCACGAAATCTAGCTTGTTGCATTAAGCTATTGCCACGAGATCCAGTGCATTACTTAAGCTATTGCTACAAAATTCAGCTCATTGCATTAAGTTAATTTCATGAAATATAAGTCATGGCAATATATATGTGTTGCAACGTTTTCTGTTAATGGTGATAGAATGCTATCGCAACAGTACAATTGTTACGATATGATAATTTATTACCACGATTTATTTTTGTTGCAATGAGCTATTACCATAAGGTTTATTGCAACGTCTAGCAATGATTTTAATTTCATTGCAAAATGTGCATATTGCAACGATTTTAGTCTTACTGCAACAATTAATTTCGTTGCAGCAATCACATTTCCATGTAGTGGATGGAGCCTCTTTGATGGTAATTTTGATAAATCCGCTCTTCTTGGAGGACTATCATTATTGGACTCAGAGTCAAAATACTCATCATCGGAGTTCCACTCTCTAATCATCGGAGTTCCACTCTCTAATGTGGGATTCACTCTTGCCATCCTTCTAAAGCTTCTTGAAAAGTTTCTTCTTGCCGTTATACTCCTTCTTGGATGACTTAATCTGGTCATCCTCTTGGTGGGGTAATGAGAAGCAATATGACCCTTCTCATCACACTCATAACAACAAATGTTATTATAGTATTTGTTGCTTGGGAATTGCCCCCTTTTGCTTTTATCATAACTAGCGCTTCAGCTTGAGCGCTTCTTCATAAATCTTTTTATTCTCCTGACAAGGAGAGTCATCTCCTCCTTGGAGTCATCTTCATCACAGTCCTTCTCATCACTTGACTCTGCTTTTGTCTTGAAAGCAGTAATCTTCTTCCTGGAAGATAATTGCTCTAATAGCTCCTCCTTATGCTTTTTGTATAACTCATTCGCTATGAGATTGCCCAAAAGATCGGTTGGAGTCATTTTAGGCAATTGGATTAGTTGGGGTGTGTTTGGTTGCCTGAATCTCCTTCGTCCTGGCTGGGTGGATCCGTATAATATGAGAAAGAGCCTGTTTGGTTGCCTGTATGAGTGGATGCAGCCTGCATGAGCGGATGCAAAAATACGCCCTCATCTTGGATGGGTGGATACGCTCAAAATGAGCTTCACTCGCCATCCTGGATGGGTTGATGCAGTGTATCTTATGCGGTCCCATGTGTCGACCTCTCGGGTTTGGTAGATCGCATCCGCTCATACAGCAACCAAACAACATCTCAGTTTTTTTGCATCCGCTCATGCAACCTCACCAAACATCTTCTTTTTCTGAAATACGATTCCACTCAGCCTGCATCCACTCAGTCAGGATATACGATACAACCTCCATCCACGAACCAAACACACCCTTGAGAAATATAGTCATCAATGTCTCATATTTCTCTGACAAGGCCCTAAGCATTTTTCTGATGACATCAATATCGGCTAATGTAGTGCCTAGGTCCTTTAGTTCATTCACAATGTTATTTATCCTTAAATACATCTCATTGATGTTTTCATATAACAACATTACGAATGTCTTATTTAATACGTAGTCTATGCAATTTGTTCTCTTTAACTGCGGATGTGCCTTCATGAATTTCTAATAACGTAGTCCAAATTTCATGAGTGGTTTTAAAATTGCTCACTCGATTAAAGTCACCCACATTCAAAGGTCCAAAAAGAGCATTGATTACATGAGCGTGGAGGTGAGAGTTTCGTTCCTCAAGATCCGTGGGTGTGTAGAATCAAGAGCCATAACAAAACCTTTACTTAAAACTCTCCATGTACTGGAACTCATGGCCTTTAAATATGTTGTCATGCGAATTTTTCAATAAGCATAATTAGAACAATTAAACAGAGGTGCCTTTCCTAGGGAAATACCTTCACTAGCCATCCTTGCTGTAGGATCGGAAACGACAACAGAGGAGGGGTGAATGGTGCCTTCAAAAATTGCCTCCGAGTATCCACATTCTTCTCCTCTCCAATAGCTATGAAAGCTATGAAGTAAGAGAGTGATCGCTCATTGACACTGAAGAAAAAGATCAGAGAGCAAAGAAATGCAAGAGATCAGAAATGAAGGCAAGACAAAAACAACAATCAACATTTCTGAAAAAACGGCCACCCAAGACAGAGGCCGGTCAGACCGCTTAGCCTCGGCCGGTCAGACCGCCATGTCTCGGCCGATCTGACCACCGTGCTTTGGCCGGTCTGACCGCCATATGCCGAACCCTAGAAATGGGTAAACAGAGGAGATGCTTCATCTCATTTCTTGGAGAGAAATCTGGAAATTAGAAGTTTGCTCTCAGGAATGGCTAGCCAAATGGATTTAGAGTTTCTCCTAGTTCAGATCAATCCATTTTGCAGCTTCAAACAAAGATTCAACTCAAAGACAAAGATTCAACCGAGAAAAACCAAGAGTAAACAGAAATAGACAATAAAGCATTTCATCCACACAGATTCTCACATTGAATAGAGATGAATGATTACATGAGAATTACAACCATCTCACTACATCCCCATACGCAATTGAATATGAGGAAGAACACACACGTAGGAGAACCCTGAGAACACACTCCAGAATACACTGCTTCCTTGCTTGCTTTCTTGCATCCTCCTTGCCTGCCCCTCACATCCTCTATATGGAGGTAGCTCACACCAAAGGAGCAAATCAAGAAATGGCAGCACTTTCCCACTCATAAACCTCACACCCATATGAGGCAAAAGTCAAAGCTCAAGAAAATGGAGGGAAACAACCACTCCACTCATGGCTTGAGTCAATTCTCCAAATTGCCCCTCAAGCATCTTCCCGGAAGCTTCCCGCAACCGGCACCCTGACCGTCTGGACCTCAACTCCTCCCTGAGTCTAGTCCTGGTCCGCTCCGCTGCACACGACCGCACCCGACATCCTGACCTTCTGGACCTCAGCTCCTCCCTGGGCCTAGTCCCAGTCCACCTTGCCGCTGACCGTCGTGTCCACCTGACTCTGACCGATTGGACCTCCGACTCCGCCTGAGTCTAGTCCTGGTTTGTTCCGTCGCACACGACCGCAACCAACATCCAACCGTCTGGACCTCCGACTCCTCCCTGAGCCTAGTCCCGGTCCACTCGCCGTTGCCTGTCGTGTGCACCATCGGTAGCTCCAGCTCCGGTTCCTTGTCCCCCGACTCGCAACCACCTCAGCAGTCTCGATCATCTTCGATGCCTCTGACCGTCTGGACCTCAACACCTCCTGTGCCTAGCCCCGGTCCTCCCACGTCTCACCATGACCTAGCTCCAAAGTCCTGCAGTCACACAGACAAGCAAACCGTTACATAGCACCACACGAAACAGCATAATCAACAATAGCATTAGTAAAAGGTACTCAACCCTGAAATACTCAAAACAAACTCAAACTCTCTAACTCAAGCGTCAATTACTCATCACAACATGAGGATACGTCCACATGGTCTCTCACTTGCTCTCTAGGTTGTAAAGCCCAATATAAAGAGACCAAGCTCTGATATCACTTGTAGGATCAAGAATAACTGACTAGAGAGGGTGAATGAGAGGTTTTTTAAAAATCTTCTAGCTAAAACACAATTTTAAACAAGTATGAACTACAACTTCATTTTGCACAATTTGAAGCCTAAATCTTACCGAGGCACCACAAAGCTAGGTCTAGGCAAGATATAATTCTTGCTAAGCAAGTCAAGCAATTAATTACTAGAAATGTAAATGTAGAAAGTAAACAACAAGATAATTAAACCACATGATAAACACAAGAACTTTTCCTGTGGTTTCGAAGACTTATCGGTCTTCTTTAATCCACATTGAGTGAGTCGACTCCTTGCACAACTTGAGCCTTTCTTCAATCCACTAGGGTGGCTCTTTCCTGCTTTGGGAGGTGAACTCCAACCTTCACAACCAAGCCGAGTCTCTTCACAACCTTCTTGAAGAGATCACTGTGCCAACTCCTCTAAACCATCTAGGTGTCAGCAACTATTAAGAATAATAAGCCAATGATGCTTGCTTGAAGGTCTTTAAGTGCCACAAAGATCAACTAAATGATGCAATACACTTGAATACTCTCAACAACATCCAAATATGAAACTAATGCACTAGAGTTGTTGAGAAAGATGCAAAAGCTCAAAAGTATTCAATAGGGGTCCAAAGGTTGCCTATGCTACTAGTGAGGAGGTATTTATAGCCTTCATCCACTGGATGACAATTGGGGATGAAATCCCAAAAATCAAGCAGAGCGGTACTACCGCCATGGAGTAGGTGGTACTACCGTGCCCATTATTCAACCACTATTTACTGCTCAATTAATGTGCCAAAACTAGCCATTAATCCAAAAATCGGTAGTAGCACACTCACAAGGCCTGGTCATATCGATACCACGGTAGTACCGCACTTAAGCTGTGGTAGTATCATTTTCGAAAAGGAGAAAATCTCCTAAAAATATATCTCTCTAAAAAATAATTACCGCTAACTAAAATACGGTCATACCGCAATATAGTAGTACCAATCATGAATGCGGTCATACCATTGTGGTACTACCAGTCAATAACTGTGGTCGTACGATTTTAGTTGAAGTCCAAAACACCACCTCTGTGGAAATAATGTACTGACATATAATACTCGGTAGTACCGATGTAGCGGTATACAACGGAGGCCATGCCAATTTTCAAAGAAAAATCAGAGAGGGTTAACAAACGAATTTCCAAATGTATGCATGCACCAGAATTGATCAATGGACACAAGATTATCTTCAAGTAACTAGTCTTGATCCCTCTTAATAGTATGACATCTGGCCTACCAATTCAATCTAAATCCACCATATGCCAAACTGGTAAAAACAATAAAAGAGATCCTTAGGCTAATTTATACCTTTGACTTGAGCCTTGTCTTGGCCATATCGATTCTTAGTCTTCTTTGCATGCCATTTCCATGATATTATCAAAATTTGGGATTAAACCTTTTAGTCATCTTTAACAAACATGTTAGTCCCTTAAGTATTGTTGTCATTAATTACCAAAATCATTTTTGAGGGCCTAGATGTTTCATCCGTTTGTTACTTTTTTGTTTCCTTGATTTGTTGGCTTATATTTTGTACTTGTTTCCACTGTACATCTGGCCTTTTTAGTTTCTTATAGCTAATTGAGTGAATATGCCAATAGAGGTTATTTTATTGAAATTGAAAATATGGCAAAGATCATTCATCCCCTGGTCTCCACGCATCGGTCCTACGTATTAATGTTTTTATGCCATTCCAATGTTTTATGATTTCTCTAGTTTCATTCTTGCGTAGAAAGGTTGATGAGAACCGAACAATGGCCAAGATGAAATATGTCAAATTTAGACGTAAACTAGTAAGTTTCCCATGTGTTGCAACAGGAAATCAATATCATGTGCATTTTCTTTTGTTTACATGAGAATTTATCACACAGAAAACTCTAGGACAATATTGCCAATAAAGTTTTTGTCAATCCCAGGTAGCATAACTCTAATGACCTAGTACAATCATCGTTAAACTCAGTAATAATATGAAGCTACAAATATGTGGGGAAGATATACAATGCATTTAAGAAGAAAAATAGTGTTAAGCGTGCATTTACCACTTCAAAGGCAATCATTTGAAGTATTTTTTTTGTCTTTGCAAACTTATACACCTCAATATGACAACAAAAATACAATCGTATTGTTATTGAAGGCAAACATCATCAGCGAACACATTTATGCATTTTGTTAGTCCTAAAGGCCACAGGGTACAACTTATCTCATGATGAACTACTAAGGCTCTAGAAAATACAGGAAAGATAACAAGCATCACTAATAGTTAATATACATCTATATATCATTGAACCATTGTAAGAAATTTGATTAATGAGATATATAGGAAAATTGTGTACTAGTTCTATAAGAAACTCAAAGATGTCAATGTGTTGTTGTCGTATTGCCCCAGACAATAGTTATCAATGGATGTGGGAGATTTTTTGTTCCCAAGTGCTATTGCTTGTTGGCTTTTTGCCTTTTTCATCCTTTAACCACCAAAAGTCGCAAATCAACCATCTTTATTTGTCTAGAAAAGATACAGCAATCAAACTACAAGGTGGATCCCATACAAAGATACCCAAAAATTAGTGTAAAACATTGATGCTTGGCATGAATTTGCTATAAACTCCATAATTGAATTGTGAATGCCGTAGTGATCTAGAACTCAAAACTTGTGGGTCAACCTGTTTAAAATATCTAGAATTTTATGGGCCTACATGCATATATCAATTTTTCAATTATATATTATTGCTCAAAGGAATAGAAGTTTGTTTATAATTGACTATATGACATACCTCTAATATAACATACAACCAAATGTATGCTCAAAATGATTTGAACAACTCAACTAATCAAACACCTAAATTTGAAACCTTTTTATAATGCCCGCCTTTGGCATAACCACACAAACAGTATGGATCGAGAATAAATCAAATGCAGCAAAACAACAAAACTAATTGATGAGGACAAGGAAACTCATGTTGTAGTTAGAACTTGAAGGTCATCCTCCCTTCAAGATAAAGTACATTGGAGTACCAGCTATCCTGCAAGATATACATGTATATTCTAGATTTTTAGACATGCAAACTAAAAATAATTCAGGTAAAATTTATATGTTGTGCCAATGGACAGAACGAGTTTTCATTCATATTTATTCAGTTGATAGCAACTCTAAAAATATTTCAGGTAAATACCCCACATAGCTCGCAAAGAGGAGAAACATTTTAGGTAAAACACTTAAGAAGAATCAAAACTATTGCAAAGAGAGAAAACAAAAACAAAATAAGAACATATACCTTGTCAGGGGTGTGGGGCCTTGGGCCCAAGGCTTAATTGGGTTATTATTAGGAATTAGAGATTGGGTTCTATTTGAGTTAGAGATTGGTTTCCTTGTATTAGAGATATAGTTAGAGATATGATATTAGTTACTATATCTGTTAGAGTTATAATTGGAATTAGATTCGATCTGTTAGGGGAGTGTAATCAAGCAGAGTAATATCAAAGTCTTCTTCGCCTAAATCTCTCCCTCTCTCTCTACGCCGACGCCATCCGGCCATCTTCTTGGTGGTGTTTACCCCGGTTCATGACATACCTATAGTTCTCAAAGTGGAGAAACAATTGCAAAGAGAACTATGTATCTGTAAAGTATCAAATACGCATCAGAGATGTCATTATAACTAGATCGTAAAAATTGTGAAGGGAAGAACCAGATAACAAAAAACTAAAGCATATCTGTGGTGTTCTCACCTTTGGTGCTGAATAAGTAATTGTGCAAATGTTAGTGCAATTATTGTCAACCAGCTTATATAGCATACTATTGCTCTGTTGCAAGTTGCGACGGAAAACATTTTAGTCAAGATATCCTTCGCGGTAACAAAAATATGAGAAAGTTCAGTTGCAGTAACACAAAAATGAGAAAGTTGAGTTTGCCCATAACTGAGTCCTTAATAATAACAAAAAAGAAATAGAGAGGAGGGAGGAGGATGAACGTACCACTCATCAACTCCTTCTTTTAAGTAGTAGAGATTAAATGAGAAAAATAGAAAGCTCCATGGAAATGCATGATCAATTAGAGTAGTCATCAAAACATAAAATATATCATCAGAACTTATTGGGCTGGCCTTACAAATTTATATTAGGTCTAGCAACTATTATGCAAATAGTATATTCAACCAAATGTCTTCATTTGTTCTGTATACGTAACTGCACCTAGTTCTTAAATTTTAATTTTAGTCTGGTTGTGGTAGGTTGCCGAAGTTGTTTAACTATACATCGCAGTCCATCCATCGGTAAAGTAATTGAAAATGAAAAGGTAGACCAAAGTGAGGCTACTGAATATTCTTAATTATGCAAGTACCTTTCTGAGCATACTTAATTGTGCCACTCTTGAATTTAAAGCTAGGCAAATTCAGGAACATGCAAGACTAAAATTCAAATTTAAGGTCCTAAGTGGAGCAACGGAGAAAGTTTGATGACCTAGTGGACCTTACCCATTACACAAACTCATGTCTCATTCTTATTGATTTGTATGAATATATCTGTATGTCTCCCTAAACACGCATCTGCTATCTACATAGAATGCATGAGGTATATTTAATCACGAACATACCTCAAAACCTATCAATATGCTATTGAATTCCGACAAGTGCTCCTATACTTCTTCAGAGATACAATCACCCTTAATCCCAACAATTTCAACAGGCAGCAGATAGAAGTACTCCTGGTACAAGCATTCCCTCCTTACATCAAAGCTCCTACAATGGAATGCACACCATGTCATAATAAAACAAGTGGTTATTTTTGTACAATTCAATCAATCAGCTGATATCAGTGATTTATGTAGAACATCTCCCTTACGTTTGTGTAGGCAAGACACTGAAAACTTTGACATTGTTTGGTAAATTTGAGTTAATGAAATTCGTAAGAGCAATGCCATTAGGATCATTCTCCCATGCTCGATCAGAGATTTCCATCTTCAAAGAGGTCATCGTAACCAATGAATGTACCTAAAATTAGTCCATTCTAAGCATGCATACAAGCTTTTGTTAGCCAAAAAAGGAAATAAAATAAAACACATTTTCAGAATCCTTTATGCAATTTAATAGGGCAGAGTTTAAACTATTAAATCCTACTCCTTTATCAGTTTGGCTCTCCTTTCCCAACAATCTTTTTGCATCTTTCCATAATTACTCTCAAGAATGCCCCTGCCTTGAAGATGTAAGCGGGAATACAAACAATAACATCAGATCTGATCCCTACGAAAAGGAGAAAAGATTGTAGCTGCAAGTCCTTGATCTTTTCAGCTTTTCCAATTGGATCAATCTCAGCAAACACAATGATGATCCCGACTTCCTTTGCTATGGATTTTGCTATAGCCCATTGTCACTCGTCACCATGATACTCGAGATGCACATTGAGCTAAGGTATGAAATGACATGGACTGCCTTAGGCTTCAGAGGAGAGGGGGAGAGAGAGAGGATTCAAACTTTGCAATCGAGGAGATCTCAGTGGGTCTGAGGAGCGCCTGTCGAAGCACCATCTCCGCCTCCGCCTCCATTGGTCTACTCCTCGATTCGAGTCTAGTGGTGTTGGTTTGGTCGGATTGGGGAAATCAAAGGAGAGGAGAGGGGAGATGGAGTGTGGTGTGGGGAGAGAAGCAGCAGTGATGGTGCTGGCTCGGCTAGGGTGGGAGCAAGGGCGCAGACGGTGGGGACGACCGCTCTCTAGGCGAGGCAAGGCGGTGGTGAGAGGTGGAGGAGAGGAGCCATGCGAAAAGGAGGCTAGGGCTTAGGCTAAGGTAGTAGCCCCAACGGCAGATGTGGAGGCGGAGGAGACAGAGGATGCAAAAGGAAGGAAATTTTTGTACGGATAATCCATTTTTTATTCGAAATTACATAAATATACCCGCGGGAAAATTTTTTACAAAAATAGGCTCCAGTCGCCGAATGGTTGGGCGACTGAAGCCTATCGCCCAACCAGACCGCGGCAGCTGGAGAGTCTGCCAACCGTTGGGCGATTAACTCCAGTCGCCCAACGGTTCGGCGATTGCAAAGCAGTCGCTCAACTGTTGGGCGACTGCATATCAGTCGCCCAACCGTTGGGCGACTGAGGGTGGATATAAAGGCCGCGCTCGGCCGGCCCCCGACGTCCACTTCTTCGGCGCGCAGAGAAGGAGAAAGAGAGGGAGAGGAGGAGAAGAGGGAAGGGAGAGAAAGAGAGGGAGAGGAGGAGAAGAGGAGGAGGAGAGGAGGAGAAGAGAGAGGCGTGCGATTTTTAGGTAAGTATTTGTGTTATATTTTTTGTTAGTTTAGAAATATAGTTAGTGTAGATAATTAGTTTAGAAAATTAGTTAGTGTAGATAGTTAGTGTAGATAATTAGTGTGGATAATTTAGTTTAGACATATAGTTAGTGTAGATAAATTAGTTTAGAAAGATAATTGGTGTAGATAATTAGTTTAGAAAAATAGTTAGTGTAGATAATTAGTTTAGATAATTTAGTTTCGATAATTTAGTGTAGAAAGATAGTTAGTGTAGATAATTTAGTGTAGAAAGATAGTTAGTGTAGATAAATTAGTTTAGAAAGATAATTAGTGTAGATAATTAGTGTCGATAATTTAGTGTAGAAAGATAGTTAGTGTAGATAATTTAGTGTAGAAAGATAGTTAGTGTAGATAAATTAGTTTAGAAAGATAATTAGTGTAGATAATTAGTTTAGAAAAATAGTTAGTGTAGATAATTAGTGTCGATAATTTAGTGTAGAAATATAGTTAGTGTAGATAATTTAGTGTAGAAAGATAGTTAGTGTAGATAAATTAGTTTAGAAAGATAATTAGTGTAGATAATTAGTTTAGAAAAATAGTTAGTGTAGAAAGATAGTTAGTGTCGATAATTTAGTGTAGAAAGATAGTTAGTGTCCTGGCGGGCTGTCCTCACTTTGCTGGCGTGATCGGGCTTTCTGGCTCACCCGCCGGAAGCTCGTGTACCTCATCTACGTGGAGGACTACGCACCCCAGCGGGTGATGCGGCAGTTCAGGCTACGGCAGCCGGTTCCTGCACCATTCGGACCATCGATTCCGCGCGCACGTGCACGGGTGAGTGATCGTTTCTGCTAAATATTTACATACTTACTACTGCGTTCGCAAGTATCTCACATCCGATAATGGTTCTATACGCAGCAAAGCGCGAAGGAGTGAAAAGAGGCACCGACCGGTCGGTGAGGATGCACTGGTCGGCGATGGCGGTGCGCCGACGACCGCGTGGAGGAGGACGGCCGTCGATGCCAGGAGTACGCCGAGTACCGCTACCGGTACCACCGCGACCCGCACGTGCGTGCTCGTATATGTGGTAGACCCGCCGCCACACACGTCGCCGCTCGACGGACACGCACTCGCGACTCGCGCGCGACGCTCACATCGCGATGACGTTTCATGTCATTTCAAAGATTCCCAAATGGTAATGTCGTTTCGATAATCAACCATTTCATGTCTTTGTGTCGGTCGACGTCTTCGCTCGCCTATGCCTCGACTCGGGCGATCGAGAGGCTCTCCGTGGGCGCGACCGACCCATGAGGAGGGCATCGGCTTTGCGCGTCGGTGCACGAGGGGTGTAGACGATCGTTAGCCTACTCTCACGCACGAGGCTACCGGTGGTCTCCACGCCCACCGCCGATCGCTCGTCCACCCCGACCGGCGTGGCACCACTCGGTGCACCTACGTGGATACGTCCTCCACCACCTCACCCGGAGCGCCGGGGTTCACTGGCGGGGCCTCCTACACCGGTTCACTTCACGCCTTCTACGCGGGGTGTACGCCTCCTCCCTGCGTGGATGGCACCGCACGGCACGCAGAGGTTCTTATATCGTGTTTATCCGAAGACGATATGCAACGAACTAACGTTATTAATATTGCGGTGCTTACCAAGAAGACGGCGTCTCGGCATCTCCCGGGCCGGAGGAAGTGGACCGATTTTCGCGTCTACACCGGAGTGGCATGGACACTACTCCGACGTAGCACCGGAGGTTATCTCGCGCCGGTGCACCGAGAGCACACAGCCAGAGGTGCGGCTTACTCGCCCCGCCCCGCGGATAGACACCCTCCTCCTCGTTTTACTTTTTGGATCGTCCTAACCGTTGCACCGGAGGAGGGCCAGCGAGGCCGTATGGGAGGACGCGGCGCGGTGACGGGCACACCGGGGTGACTAGTGAGGCGACGCAGATGTATTTATGCATGTACCAAAAACATGCGGCATGTTACTCACGATTATAATATGAAGTTTATTTAAATTTACATAAGTCTATTATCTCTCTCCGCACATAAACTATCTCACTTAATGTGTATGTATCGATCGTTCGTACTCAATCTTTCATGAAAAAATTTTAAAACTTTTGCACACCTACAATATACAATGAACATAAACTTTTATTACAACTTCACCGTATTTTTACCCGCTCAACGTTACAAAATTCACAAAATCTAAAACAAAACACGGGGCTACATGCGATCGCCATCCCGTATGGCGATCGCATGCTAGTCGCTAACGAAGAGCGGCGCATTCGATCGCTTAACTAAGAGCGATCGGATGTAGTCGCTTCATCATGCAATGAGACAAATTGTGTCGCGATCAGTTAGGCGATAGGCTCTAGTCGCCCAACCATTCGGCGACTGGAGCCTATTTTTGTAAAAAATTTTCCCGCGGGTATATTTATGTAATTTCGAATAAAAAATGGATTATCCGTACAAAAAACTCCAAAAGGAAGTATGTCGCGGAAGGGATCAGCATGACTTTTTCTTCAAGGAGGGTGTGAGAGATGAAGAATCATACTACTCATCAACTTATTCGCCAACTTTCATTTTTAAGTAGTCTCTTTTTAAGTAGTAGAAATAAGTGTGAATATGACTGCTTTCGATTAGGCTTAGACTTATTGACTTCCTGCTATAATAAGTAACTTTTAAACAGTGCATCTTTTTAAGACGGGGTCTACAAATAGATTATAGTATACTATACCGAGTTCAGCTATACCGATTAGAATTATATATGACTATTTTTTTTACGTACTATCTCTCACGAATAACCAAAGCTAAAACCACGGACAAAACCCACTCAGTCTTTTTTTTAAACTCGTGCTTTTTATACCTCACAGGTACCCTACAGCCTTTTTAAACTGGCCCAACTACTTACTTGGGTGCTGGCAGCTACCGAACAGCCCGGCCGGCAAAAGCCCAGCCCGACCTCACATGCGCACTTCGCCGCCGCGCTGTTCGCCTCTACTTCAAAACCCTAGCTTCCCCTCCTCGTCTCCTCGGACCTCCCCTCCACCGCCGCCTCTCTCTCACGAGGCCAGGAGAAAACCAAAAAGAGAAACAGAAAAAAGCTTCCCCTACCAAGAATCCTCCGAGAGGCCTCCGCGATGGCGAAGAAGAAGGAGAGGGCGGTGAACGTGTCGGGCAAGCCGCGGCACTCGCTCGACGTCAACCGCGCCAATGACAAGAAGGGCGCGGGCGGCGGCGGCGGCCGGTCCGCTGCCACAGTGCGGCGGCTCAAGATGTACAACACGCGGCCCAAGAGGGACCGTGCCGGGAAGGTGCTCAAGCACGACCTGCAGTCCAAGGAGCTCCCCAACACCCGCATCGAGCCCGACCGCCGCTGGTTCGGTGAGCGAATCCCACCCTCTCTCTGATTGAGTACTTGAACGCGCTTGGTGCAGTTTATCCCAGTAAAGTAGACGCGCTTTTTGGGAGGAACTCCAGAGTCGGCTTTCCAACAACTACAATGTCATATTGAAAGAGAGGAAGCTGCCACTATCGCTTCTGCAGGATCATCAAAAGGTATAACATCTGTATGTAGCATCTGTCATATTGTTCATTAACCTGTGGGAAGTGTAGGCGATGCAATAGTAGTGTGTGGCATTATTGTTTTGAAAAACCAGTGTCAATTCTATACAACAACAACAACAAAGCCTTTTGTCCCAAACAAGTTGGGATAGGCTAGGAATGAAACCTTATCAAAATCAGTGTCAATTCTATGCCTTTTAATTTTTTTGTTCTTTGAAGTTTGAGTCTTTTTTTTGTTAAAATAAGTATGTTGTCTATCTTGTAGTATGAAATGTTTTACTTACTTATGTTGTATCATGTTGATGATACAGCAAGCTAGGGCACATCTTCTTGACACTGAGCCTTTTAAGCACGCCTTTGGACCAAAGGGCAAGAGGAAACACCCAAAACTAATGGCTCTTGACTATGAATCTCTATTGAAGAAAGCTGATGATTCTCAAGGTACGAGTTATGTATGTTTATCCACTATTCCATTCCCACTGTTTAATATTTAAGTTGTAGGTAGTTAGTGCTATTTTAGAAGAAAGCAATTGGCTATAAGTTTGAAGTGCATTTTTGCAGCTGGAGCAGGTTTATCTCATGTACGTGCTGCATGCATGCTCAAAAAATCTTGAAAATACTAACTAGAGTGCCTACTGGCTGTTCTTCTGCTACTCAAATTACTAATGCTTGTTGAAGAATAATTGTTGTCAGTCTTAGATGTTCCATATTTTTTGCAGTCAACAAATTTTAAGTCTTTTAGATATTTATCTTTAGTTACATGAACTTATATGTTATAGTTTGTCAAGGATAGCTGTCCCTGTCTTGGTAAAATGTTGTTTTATGTTTTTAGATGCATTTGAGGAAAAGTATGTGTCATCAAAGTTGCCAAAGGAGGAAGAGGAAGATGGCTTACGAGACCTTGTCCGACATACAATGTTTGAGAAGGGACAGAGCAAAAGAATTTGGGGTGAACTTTATAAAGTTATTGACTCTTCTGATGTTGTTGTGCAGGTCAGTGTTGCAACCTTTTGTCCTTGTGAAAATTAGTCTTAATCTGTCAAATCAACCAAGTATCTGCTGCACCTCTATGTATTTTTTTAAGAGCTCCTGTATGTATTGGATTGCTTGTTTCCCTACTTTGTTTTTTTTCCTTGCGTAGGTGTTGGATGCCAGGGACCCAATGGGCACTAGATGCTACCATCTAGAGAAACATCTGAAGGAGAATGCCAAGCACAAACACTTGGTATTCTTACTAAATAAGGTACCAATTTAAGTTCTGCAACTTTGTTGAATGCAAAATATTGATTAGTTTCCTGGTGTGATGTCTGGTGGCACATTGATGGTTTATTTCGGTTTTCGTTTAGTGTGATCTAGTACCTGCTTGGGCAACAAAAGGATGGTTGCGTACTCTATCAAAGGACTATCCCACCCTAGCATTCCATGCAAGCATCAACAATTCATTTGGCAAAGGAAGTTAACAGGACTTTTTTTTCAGTGGAATATGTTTTGTTGTGCTACTATATGATGGTCCCTCATAATTTTGAATCACTTCCAGGGATCTCTTCTTTCAGTATTGAGGCAGTTTGCACGTTTGAAGAGTGATAAACAAGCCATATCTGTTGGATTTGTTGGATATCCCAATGTTGGGAAGTCATCAGTTATCAACACATTACGCTCCAAGAGTGTAATTCTCGTCTTTCAAGGCTTTTTAGATGACTTTTTTAATGAACTTTCTGAGTATGCTTCTTTTTATGTTATATGCGTAGGTTTGCAAGGTGGCTCCAATTCCTGGAGAGACGAAGGTGTGGCAGTACATCACCCTCACTAAAAGAATCTTTCTGATTGATTGCCCTGGGGTTGTGTACCAAAACAATGATTCAGAAACTGATATAGTTCTTAAGGGTGTGGTATGTATCTTTGGCTGTGCCCTTTTTGTCATGTCTTATAGTTAGATTGCACAAAAGCAAGCATCTAGTAAACATTTTGGTCCTGTTGTTTTTGTTTCCTCATCTCGTTGCCATTTCACATAGAACAAATATCTCAAGTGCATTTTTCGTTTCTGTTTCCTCATCTTGTTGCTAATTTCACATAGAACAAATATATCAAGTGCACTTTTCAAACATTATTTCAACACGAAAGTAAGAGAATGGTTTACTTCTGCATTTCCATATCTTGTGTTTAATGTGCACACCATTTTAGGAATGGTTTCTATATGGATTTCTATCCTATTTCATGGAATAACAATAATATTGCTTTTTAGTTGACTGCCACTCATTTTAAGTGCTATTTCTTTATTATTTCTTTTCCTAGATGAGTATTTTTCATTTATTGCCAGGTACGAGTGACCAATTTGGAGGATGCTTCTGAGCACATTGGTGAAGTTCTGAGGCGCGTAAAAAAGGAGCATCTTCAAAGAGCATATAAAATTCAAGACTGGTATGTTTTCTTTGTAACATACTAAGATACATTCTAGTTTATATTTATTTAAGCAATGCATTTTTTTATGTGTATATGAACATATACCTCTCATTTACATACAGCACTCCCTACTGGATAAATATACTAACATTTGGTTTTTTCAGCATATATTTGTAATTTGTATAAACACGACTTTCACAATTGGAGGTTGAGCTTGCCTATTTTTTTTATTGTTCATGTTTGTTTCCATTGGTATTAAAGTTGGTGATATTTGGCATAATTTATTGGACATCATTTTGTTAGTTTCATCTTAGCTAACTCCTGATAAGCTCATGTGCACGAAGTGGATGTACCTGCCTTTTTTTTAAAAAAAACGGATGTGCTTGCTTGTTGATACTGAATATCATGCATCATAATTAGCTTGGCGGTGATGTTTTTCATTGAAACAATTAAAACCCGTAGCATATGTCTTATGCTGGAAACGTTTGCTCTCTGCAGGGCTGATGATAATGATTTTCTCATCCAGCTGAGCAAGACCACTGGAAAACTACTCAAGGTGTGGCACGTACCTTCAATATTCATTCAGTATTGCTACATTTCTACTAAATATCTCTTACTAGGATGCTTAGGAGAATGGAAGTTGGAGATCAGGAGATTTTATGACACAGTAATTTAGCGTACAATAACATGCTCCTATGTTAAAATAAAATCTGTGATAAGGTTAACTATCTTTAGAAGATGAACAGACCATTACTGACTGTATAATTCAAATAGTGATGACCACTTTTAACTGTGTGATTGCACTTTTGGTCCTCAGGGCGGGGAGCCTGATCTGACAACAGCAGCCAAGATGGTTCTTCATGACTGGCAGAGGGGCAAGATTCCCTTTTTTGTGCCCCCACCACAGCAGAGTGAAGATGGTCCATCTGAAAATACTGAACCTGTTGAGAAATCTGACGAGGAAGCAGTGAGTAGTGATAGGACTGCTGCTGCCATGAAAGCAATTGTGGGAATAATCTCATCGCAGCAGCATATGAATGTCCCTTGCCAGAAGGAATTTAGCAGAAATAACGAAGATAGTGAACTCGCAGAGCAATCGGAGTAATCTTTGGTAGAAGACCAAAAGGCTAAGCAGTCCTGCTAAGAGTTGTCAGGAGCTTTGTAATAGATTAGATAGAGCGTTTTGATAGCTGCATCGAAGCATAGATAGAGCGTTTTGATTGTGGATTCTTCATCAGTGTTAAGTTGTACTTCACAATTTCAGATTCTGTCACATACAAACTTTTGACCAATGTCATCCCTCTATTTCGGTCAAAATGCAATGTTCTATTTTGTCGTTAGTACTACTGTTTGTGTTTGCCATTTCACAGCAATGCAATTATGTACAGTTTGAACCTTTAGAACAAAACCGATAACGGCAATTGGAGTGCCCTCGTTGAATTTGATTTGCACTTCATGAGGCATATACCCTTTTGAATTCCGTGAAATCTCCAATGGTGCTAAAGATTCAAATACTGTTCAGCAACTCTTTGACAGGAATATTACTCAGCAATTGGAAACCTAAATGGGTGGAGTTATGGCTAAAGGATAAAGAAAAGAGCAGTGAGCTTTGGACTGCCGCAGACATCAACACAAACTATGCGTCACGCAGACACCCATATGCAAATGTCAATAACTGCAACCTGATTTGAATGCTTCAACACTGTTCCAAGATTAGAACAACCTTGAGTGGAACTGAACCGAGAAGTCTTACTTTTGAAGGAGGCTGATCCCATTCTCTGCAAATATATAGATAACAAAGGATAGGATGAAATGGGTCATTAACATTTTTTGGTACAAGAAGGTGGGATCTGAATTCAAGAATTTTTTGTACGGATAATCTATTTTTTATTCGAAATTACAGAAATATACCTACGGGAAATTTTTTTACAAAAATAGGCTCCAGTCGCCATAGGGCGATTGGAGCCTTTCGCCCAACCCAGCGGCGACAGCTGGACAATCTGGCAACCGTTGGGCGATTAAATGTAGTCGCCCCACCGTTGGGCGACAGGATTGCAGTCGCCCAATGGTGGGGCGACTGTGGGTGGGTTAAAACCGCAACCCAAGCGAGCGCGAGAGAAGAGAAGAGAAAACAGAGGAGAAGACGAGAGGAAGAAGGGGAAAAGAGGAGGGGGAGAAGAGGAGAGGGAGAGGAGAAGAAGAGGAGAGGGAGAGCGCGATTTCCAGTTATTATTTGTTAGTGTTAGAAAATTTAGTTTAGAAAATTTATTTTAGAAAATATAGTTTAGAAAATATAGTTTAGAAAATATAGTTTAGAAATTTAGTTTAGAAAATTTAGTTTAGAAAATATAGTTTAGAAATTTAGTTTAGAAAATTTAGTTTAGAAAATTTAGTTTAGAAAATGTAGTTTAGAAATTTAGTTTAGAAAATTTAGTTTAGAAAATATAGTTTAGAAAAATTTAATTTAGAAATTTAGATGTAGAAAATTTAGTGTCGAAATTTTGTATAGTATTTTATGTATTATTGTAGAAAATATAGTTTACAATATTTAGTTTACAAATTTTGTATACCATTTTTAATGCATTATTGTAGAAAATTTAGTTTAGAAATTTAGATGTAGAAAGTTTTTTATGTATTATTGTAGAAAATATAGTGTACAAATTTTGTATAGTATTATTGATGTATTATTATAGAAAATTTACTGTAGAAATTTAGATGTACAAAATTTAGTGTCGAAATTATTGTAGAAAATTTACTGTACATATTTACATGTACAAATTTTGCAGGTATGCTCGTGATGGACATGACTCCGACTGGCGGTACCCGTTGTTGGACGAGCACGTGGACTGCGCGCACCGTGCTTCCCGTCGTGTGCCGCCACCGGGGAGCACGAACGAGCCGCTTGAGCTGGGAGTGGTCCGGACACGCACACCTCGTGTGGCCTAGGGACTCGACCCCCGTTGGACTGCCAGGTTTGCACTACGCCAGCGTTTTAGTGCTGTCGTAAGAACGTTCTATGCTGACCTTCACTTTGTTTGCAGGTTGCGAGATGCCGGGCTACTCCCTCTTGCCCGAATGGTGCAGGCCATGGAGGAGGATGGAGCCGCCTTGGCCGCGGGCGGGGACGAGGCGGGCGTGGAGCGATCACGATGCTTCCCGTTTGACCGTTCCCTGCTGATGGCTTTGGTGGACTGTTGGCGACCCGAGACGCACACTTTCCACCTCCCATTCGGGGAGATGACGCCGACCCTGCAGGATGTGTCCATGCTACTTGGCCTTCCGATCGCGGGAGGCGCTGCCTTCCTACCGGAGGCCCTGGCCGAGTGGCGCTCTGACCTGCTCTGTAGATTCGAGGGGGTCGTTCCATCGGCCGATGACCACCACATCTTCGAAGAGAGTCAGACCCATGGGCCGACGCTGAGGTGGCTCGCACAGTACCGGGTACGTGGTATTTAAAATCGATCGTGTCTTCGAAGCTCTTATTTGTGCTATTACATACTAATAACAACTTGTTTGCATTCAGGTGGAGCGCATGGATCCACAGGCAAACGATTACCAGGTCTTGCGCCACTTGGAGGCGTACGTGCTATGGTTGTTTGGTTGGGTGCTCTTCACCACCAGCCACGGTAACTCCGTGGATGCGCGCCTTATCGCTTATGCGAGGGCGATCACGGACGACGAGCCCCTAGGTCAGCTGGGGATCGGGCGTACTTGCTGCGACGTACCGCGCCCTGTGCGATGCGTGCACGAGGATCAAGGCGAACTCGATCCTCATGGGCTGTCCCCTGCTGCTGCAGTTGTGGTCGTTCGAGCGCTTCTGCCTCGGACGACCTGTGCTAGACGACATGGGTCCGTACGGGGCCGAGATGTATCCGGGGGGAGACATCGACCGACCGACGATGGGTTCTCTCTGGTGTCGTTGACGAGTAAGTATTATCATAGTCAACTATTTCTTTCTTATTGACGATCGTCATACTAAACAACTTGTCTTTCTTGCAGGTACAGTTCGCGCACATGCAGGTCACGCGGGCGTACCTGCCTTTTGTGGAGCAGTTTGACCGCCTCACAGATTCCGACGTGCGCTGGGAGCCTTACGCAGATGCGGCAGTGCAGGCCCGTGCTCCTGGCGGGCTGTCCGCACTATGCTGGCGTGACCGGGCTTTTTGGCTCACCCGCCGGAAGCTCATGTATGATATCTACGTGGAGGACTACGCACCCCAGCGAGTCATGCGGTAGTTTGGGCTACGGCAAGCGCTTCCTGTACCAGTTGGACCACCGCTTCCGCAGGCCGTGCACGCGTGAGTGATCGCTTCTCATAAATATGTACGTATGTACTACTGTGTTCGCAAGTACTTACATTACTGTGTTCGCAGGCACAAAAGAAAGGGAGTTAAAAAAAGGCACGAACTGGTCGAGGAAGATGGAGCCCTGGATTGCGTAGTGGGAGAGTGCGCTCGATGACCGCGTGGAGGAGGAACGCCCATACGATAGCGCGGACTACGCGGAGTATCTGATCTGGTACTAGGCGCGGACACGTACCAGGCTTGTATATGTCATAGACCCGCCTGCCACACACGTCGCTAGTCCGACAGACATGTACCCCGCGCACCTCGCGCGCGACACTCACATCGCAGTACGTTACATGTAATTTCAAAGATTCCCAAATGGCAATATCGTTTCGATGATGGACCCTTTTATGTCTTTTTGTCTAGGCTGACGTCAGTTCTGCGCTGTGGACCGATTTTGCCGCAGTGCTACAGAGGGTCACCACAGGTGCGGAGTGGACCCACGAGGAGACCGTCAGTTTTGCGCGTCGGATGGAGGCCGAGTGTAGACGTATCGTTAGCCTGCTGTCCTGCACGAGGCTACCGGCGGTCTCCACACCCACGCCCAGCGCTCCGGCGGGTCGTCCACCAGTGCCACCCTGACCAGCGTGGCACTACTCTGGAGGTAGTACGTGGACACATCCTACACCACCTCACCCGGAGCAGCCAGGGGGTTCTGCCTGGGCACGGCCTCCTACACCACCTCAGCAGCTCTTCACGTCTCCTCCGCACATCCCTAGCTTCCACACGCAGGGGGTGTACTCTGAGTTGTACGCCCCTCATCCTACCTCGATGGCGCCAACTGCGGGTACGCATCGTCCAATCTCATTTTTATCCCAATGCGACGTGAAACGAACTAACGATATTACTATTGCAGGTCCTTACCATTAGCACGCACATGGCGTCTCCTCGGGCCCCGACGATGTAGACCAGTTTTTTGCGGACTGACCCGGGTCGTCCTCCGACGCAGCACCGGAGGTTCTCTCTGGCAGTGCCCTCCCCGGTGCACCGGAGGGCACACAGCCAGAGGTGTAGCTGACTTCACCAGCGCAGGGGCGGGTGCGACACCCTCCTGCACGTTTTACTTTCTCGGAGCGTCGTAACCCGTTGCACCGGAGGACGGCCAAGCGGGGCCGTACGGGAGGATGCGGGCGCGATGACGGGGCACCTCAGGTGGCGAGTGAGGGGTGTTGCCGATGCTATATGATACGAATGTAATGCAAAAATACGCGGTATGTTACTCACAACTATATTATGAAGTTTATTTAAATTCAAACAAGCCTATTATCTCTTCTTTTCACATTCAATCATTCATATATCAAGTCATCTAACAAATATTAACATACCGGTTCTCCGCACAGGAATTCTCAGCGTATGTCACTTAACAAGTTATATACCGATCGTTCTACGGTCAATGTTTCGTAAAAAAAAGTTTCTAAAATATTTGACGCACCTACAATATACAATGAACATAAACTTTTATTACAACTGTACCACATTTTTACCAGTTTAAAACTACAAAATTTACAAAATTTAAAACAATCACGGGGGGTTCATGCAGTCGCCTAAGGGGGGCGACTGCATGAAAGTCGTCCAATGGGAGGGTGACTGCATGAAAGTCGCCCAACGAAAGGGCGACTTTCATGCAGTCGCTCCAGGGGCAGCGACAGGTATTGTGTCGGCCTCTGGTTGGGCAAAAGGCTCAAGTCGCCCAATCATGGGGCGACTGGAGCCTAGTTTTGTAAAAATTTTCCCGCGGGTATATTTCTGTAATTTCGAATAAAAAATGGATTATCCGTACAAAAAATTCTGAATTCAATAGTTAAGAGTTAAAACGGAACAATTGCGACAAGTGTTCCGCAATTCAATGGGTGGATTCAGGAAGACTTTTACTTCGGCCTTTTGACTTTTTAATATAGTAACTAATTTTTAAACTGTGTTTTTTTAAGACGAGCTTACATATATATTGTAGTAGATGTTGTATCGAGTTCAGTTATACCTGCTAAAATCGCATGCGACTGTTTAACTCTATGTACTCTTTTACGAACAGCTAAAATTTAAAAATCATAAGTCAAAAAAGAAAAGCTAAAAATTTAAAAATTATAAACCAAAAACCACAATCACAGCTAAAAAAAACTCACCTAATAACCAACAAAAAAATCCAACCTCAGTCAAAAATTCAAGAAGTACCTACCCCTACAAAATCGGGGAGAGCGGATCCTGGAGGCCATATCTCTACCCGACCCAACAGCAAGAAAAAAATGGACTTCAATGGTCGATGCACGGCACCACCCCTACAAAGATGATTGGTGTTTAGCCTTAGTCGATAAGCAACCTAGAGTATGTGATCCGTCTGGCTGAGTTGGAGCATACCATTTCAGATGGTCAACTACAAGGCTAAACACCTTGGCATTTTCCTTGGATGCTTCTGTGGATTTCTTTTTTCACAAAGTGGAAAGTAAAGTGCTCGTCTATGGCCATGAGTAGGGGTGCAAATGAGTCGGGTTATTCTTGATCAACCTGGTACCGAATCCAGTTAGTACCAAATTCGATAAGTCGGATAGGTATCCGATCGAATTTAGTATGATATCTGAATAGTTGTAACCAAATTCAGAAGCGAATTCGGTATCTAAGTTATCCGACCGAATAGCTCAGTAATTGGTAAATATCCGGGAGGGTATCCACTAAGGCCCAAGAGCAATGGAGCGCAGTCACACGGCCCATTGGCCTCACGCCTTGACTCTTCACTCTTCGGTGCCCTAAGCCCCTAACCAGACCAGATCTAATCACCGATTCCCCGCCACCGCGTGAGCTCGTGAGTCACGACCTTGCCCTCGCGTCCACATGCTATCTAGGGTTCTGCCACCACCGTCTAGCCTCTAGTCCCCAGAGCAGGCTGTCACCGTTGGGATCCATTAGTTCCGCCATCGTCGCCAGGAGCTATGGGTTTTGCCGCGTTCATCAGGAGTTGCCACGTCCGCCCCAGCCACCTGGATCCACCACGTCCACCCCTAACCACCTGTACCCTCTCGTCTTATGGCGACGATGCAGATGTCTCTCTCCTCTGTAAGATCGAGGAGGCTAACTAGAGGGGGGTGAATAGGTGGATTAAAAATCTTTCTTCAATTATTAATTATTTCTATTTGGCTAAAACCAATTTTATAATGCGGAATCTTAACTCAATTTGGTCTAGTACAAATAAAACCTGAATCAACTAGGTTCCCCTATGTCACCAACAAAATAAACCTATATCCAGGTTTGCAATTCTAGAATGAAAGCAATCAATTTAATTCCACGAACGTAAATTAGTTGAATGTAAATTGAGCACAAGGAAACAAACCACAATTAATATTGTTACTTTTTTTATCATGGTGTTCGGAGACTTTTCGGTCTCCCTAGTCCACGTTGAGGTTAGCCCTAATGAATTAGACTAGCTCCACGAATTAAGCTGATAAATCCACTAGTGGTAGCTTTTTCCCGCTCCTAGTTGGTGAGCTCCAACCTTCACACTTCGTCGAGTCTTCTCACAACTTTCTTTGAGAAGATCACCACGCACAATGCCTCCAATGCTGTCTATGAGTCGGCAAACTTCAAGAATAATAAGCCAAGCTCCTCGTTTGACTTTCACCACGTGCAATGAATGCACAAGCTCAAGTGGATATGAAATCCATCTCTAGACACAACACATGCAATCTAGAGCTTTCCTCCTTACTCACAAGATGCAACACATACACAATTCATATGAGGACCTCACACTAGCTCAAGGATGTGAAATAGACTGCCAAAGATTGTTTCCTACTAGCCAAGGGGGTATTTATAGCCCACACCATGAAAACTAGCCGTTGGGGATAGAAAACAGGATTATCACCTCATATCCATCAACTCATCATAAAAAGACGCATCATTGTCATTATCATTATTTACCTTCTTGTTACATGTTGCCATGACGTAACGAGTTGATGTGGAGGAACTTGGGAATTCTTCATCGCTGGAGCTAGAGGTTGAAAATTCTTCTCCCGACATCCACTCTTATATGCAATTCTTATCGGTTGAGATGGACATTTCATATTTATATTGAATTTTTGTCCACATCTCATGAGCGTTCTCTAGATTGCATATTGTGTTAGTTGCTATTTAGCTAAATAGAGCGTTGTTGCTTGAGTGTCGAGATGTGAGCATTTCTCTTTCTCAATAGTTGGCGCAAGAAGATCCAATGGAAGAAAAAATCCCACATCTACAATTTGCTATATTTTCGAGCTCATGCCCTTAAAATAGCATACATGCGGATTTTCCAATTAACGTAATTGGTGCCATCAAATAGATGTGCTTCATCTATGTGCACTATATCACTAGTTGCCATCATTTACTCCCTAGACGGTAAAACCTAATAAATGAGAGACCAAGCTCTGATACCACTTGTAAGATTGAGGAGGTTGACTAGAGGGGTGAATAGGTGGATTAAAAATCTTTCTTTAATTATTAATTGTTTCTATTTGGCTAAAACCAACTTTATAATACGGAAGCTTAACTAAATTTGGTTAAGCATAAATAAAGCCTAAATCAACTAGGTTCCCCTAAGTGCGCTAACAAAATAAGCTTATACCAAGGTTTGCAATTCTATGATGACAAGCAATCACTACTAGAAATCCCCCCTGTAGTGACGCTTTATTTATACGTTAGACACGCTTTATTTCATCTCTACAAGATTGTAGGCACGTTTTTATAAAGCGTGTTAGAAGCGTCTTCGCATGGACCGTGTCAGGACTTGTAAAAACGAGTTCTCTAAACGTATCAAGGAGATAAAAAGACGTTTCATAGAGACGTTAGTTGCATGCCTACGCATATTGATACACTTTTATAGATACATTTATATAGCGTGTCTATTTGTGTAGTTACGTTATATAGCAGCGCTTCATTACGTGTTAAGAAATGTAGAGACGTTCTCATATATACATTTATATTATGTGTGTACTAATGTAGTCACGTTGTGTAATGACGTCGTATTGTGTATTAAGAAGTATAGAGATGGTTGAGTAGATACATTTATATTGTGTGTCTAACAATATAGATACATTGTATAGTAACACCGTTTTGCGTTTCAAGAAATATAGAGACAATTTTATACATACATTTATATTTCGTGTCTACTAATATAGCCACGATGTATAGTAATGTTTTATAACATCATATCGAAAATATGGATATTGATGCATCTTTATAGCTTGTCTATTAATATAGGCACATTTATAGTAACGCGTTCTTACATACTAGAAATAAAGAGAGATTGTTTACAAATTTGGACACAAATGAATTTGCATGATTAGATAATGAGAAAGTGAATCATGAAGGCATTGCATTGAAAAATCCATTTTGTCTTTACAAAACAAGATACTGATTAATAACTCATTAAAGTGCACTATCAAAGACAAACCATATTCATAAAGAAGCATAGGAAAAGTGGCAATATCGTACAAATATCTATATTTTTTCTCTAACATCTAAAATCTATCTTGTTCACTCCGAAACTTGTAGCTTGTCTTTCCATCCACATCAAGTTACATGTTTCCATTATGCTGCAAAATAAGAGGAGATTAAGTTGACGCACATAAATTCTAATCAAACGGATCTAGCACTTGAAGAAAGAAACATACCAAGGTTGTGCAGGTTTGAGTTGAACTCTTAAGTCTTTTAACCTACAATGAGACATGTGTTTAGAGGGATAGTATAATTTTAGGAAATTACAAAACTGTAAAGCATTTGGTTAATATAAAAGAAAACTTACATGTGAACGGGGCCAAGCAACAATAAAGCCAATAGCATCTCTCATAGTTTTCATAGAATAGAGTGGTCTAGGTAACATCTCATCTCCATTGTTTCCATTGCCATTATTTTCAAGGGCATCAACATAAACCCCAACAAATTCTTTCCCAAGCATGGTGCCACCAATATTTTGAGTGCTGTCAGTAGTCACTAACTTTCCTTTGGCCACGACTTTACATTTGTTTCTTAGTGAAATAAGATAGACTTCCACTTGGCTCTACCATTTTGTAAAACATAAAGCTATGATCTTCAAACTTGTAATTAATTTAGCTTGAAACAACAGGGAAACAAGTACATACCGATCTGATTGATTATGAGTGGAGCTTTAATTCTTTGAGATCTCTGCAGAGACACAATCAAAGCATATCATCTATCTAGCAAGTTCAACCATACTATCTATATGAAGGGTTGCAGTAATAGGAACATAGACATACCATGTTGGTCATTATGCTACCACGTGGTAAAGTTAGGCCTTTAGAACCCTTATTTGCTTGACCCTGATTCTCAATATGTGCCACCTGCAGTCATATTTGAACTCTCGTTTTGTGACATGTAACATGGGTTATCTACCACTCAATTTAGATTTACGATAATCAAAATAGATGTACATGATGGAATATTTCATAATGTTAGCACATCTCAGACCATATCGCATATTGGAGATTTCAGTTCATGCAAGAAAACTCTAGCAAGCCTATAGCCAATGAACACAAATATTCCATAAATTTAGCGCAGATTATTGTTTTCAAATTCATATTGGGAGTTGCAAAGCAAGATCAGTAAACTAAATCTCACATTCAGATTCCTCCAAAAAATATCATATTCAGAGTAGTAGCAACACTCGGAAGGAAATGTAACAATGTGTCTGCACTTAATTAAAAACAACTTATAATTAGCTAGGAATAGAAATATAATGCTCCTAAATGAAATCACCAATAAAATAAAATCAAATTATAGTAAAGCAACACCATGTGAAAAGATATATTGCAAGGTAGGTAACATTATTATATACTATTCTCAAGATTTATTGACTTGCAAGGAAACATAACGATATGCATCCATGGGTGAAACACTTGATCTAAAAGTCTAATCTATCTAAAGCCTCACTTCTAAACCATTCGACTCTGAATATTCTTAGTTAATTAGATTTCAGTTTTTGATGCAATAGACATATCTAACATACCTTTGCAACCATTGGCTCACGTGGTAACGATGACCGGACAAAATCCTTGTTGACTTGACTACAATGCTGGGTATGTGGCCCCTGCATATTTGTAACCATAGTATTTAGTACATTAGCATGTACTTACATACTATATTGTAGCTAAGAAATTAGAAATAAGAGCTGCGCTCGCTTCTGATTCTTGTGGCTGTGCTGCATCTCATAGCTACTGATGGCGTAGAATCACAAATGAGCATCTTTCAAGAAAGGTATAGTGTTACCTGAACAGAATTTTCTGGAGAGTACACATTATCATTTGGGTCTTTAGGGTCGATGTCAATATCATTATCACTATTTGCGCCATGGATACTGTCATCACTACAATCCTGCTCAATATCAGTATCACCATCTATTTCAGTATGAACAACCTGTAGAAAAATGAAACATCAGACACATAGTTACAAAATACAAATAAACTCATCTCTAAGAGAGGGAGACATAGAAAGGGACCCATGGAGGCTTACTTCATCATGTAGAGCTCTTTCCATTTCATTTATCCAATCCTCATCTGGATACTTTTGTACATAAAAGCAAGCCAATGTTTCATGACACTACTCATGCATTGCATCTTATTTTCCATTGTATTTACTTTGTCATGGTACCTTCTTTCTTCCTCAGTTTGAGTAACAAAAGTAATACCTTTAGAAACTTGTACTTGACTCCAGTACTTATCATCATAGTACCAACGTGCTTTTAATTGTTTAGCAACGATCTCATAGAACACCTCATTATAATCATTAGCTGAAAGATTACCATTGTTCTGCTCTTTCCTTTTTTCTAATTCCTCAAATGATGCATCCTATTGAAATAAGCATATAGGAAGTTCACATAATCGTAACAACAATTTCAAATCCAACGTTAATCATTAGGAGCAGAAAAATATACCATTACTGACTTCACTTTGTTGGTTACAGATCGCCATTCTTTTTCTTATGAGCAGCATCCCATAATTCTATCCTATGAACCTTTCCTTTCCTTTGATCTTCCTGCACAAGATATTAAATTTGAGGATCCAATCACTTCTCTATTACATGACCATTGAATTTGATAGATAACAACATAGTTAGAATATATATCACCATCTCTTTCTTCAGTCTAGCATGGCTTTTCCTCCCTGTTGTGTGTGTATTCTTCTGTTCTTTTGCACACCGAGAGTTTGTTGCACACAATTTCTGTAAATATAGCAAAGTGATAAAGCACAAATGTTACATTACTTTCTTTCAATTTTCCTGTAAATGTCAGATAAAAAAGAAGTCACCTTATGTGTTTCTTGACACCAAAAGCCAACAAGAGATCTCCACTGATGTTCATTAATAGTTCTTGGTCTACCTTGTATAATTTGATCTAGAGATCTCTCTTCACGATTGAAATGTTCTTTCTTCACCTTAGATTTGTAGGCTCGCCACCTATTGTTTACAGTTCTTAGGATCCAGTCTCTTGTAAGTTGTAGCGTTTGGCTAGGAAAGACAAATTTTGACTGTACAAAGAAAAGCTAAATAGTTAGTGTTGTAGGGGTGGCCCCCACCTAAACCCAGCAGGCCTGGTAGGAGGTTATGAGGCCCAGAATAGGCCATGTGTAATGACATAACCGCCCTGAGGGGATAAACCAGATGTAAGGGTATAATCAGTAAAAGCACTCCTCATGTGCATATATATATATATGAATACAGGCCATGGGGAGAGGGCAAGCCATTTTTACTCATCTCCATTACTCTCCACTACCATCTCTCTCTATTTGGCCTGTAGCCACAACAGTTGGCGCCGTCCGTGGGGAGGACGGACAAGCTCAAGACAGAAGAAGAAGGATGGCACGAAAAAAGCTTCGGCGGCGAAGGGAAAGAAGCGCGGCGGGCGAAAGCGTCGTATGAGTACGTGGCCGGCATCGGCAGGGCGAAGCGGGTGGCGACGCAGCGCGGTGGTCGAAGACGTCGACGTGCGCGCGGCGACGACCAACCCCGTCACTGGCACCGCGACGACCAACCCCGTCACCGGCACTTCAACGACAGCCCCCGCCACCCTTGCCGGCAACGCGGATCAGGCGGACGGGGGTAGCCGCAATGAAGCATCCGGCGGATCTGGAGATCGTGAGGCGATGGTCCCTGCACAGACCCGTCCGCTGGGTGTTCCGGCGGCCCCGACAGCACCTGCGGTGGAAAGCGCCATACTAGCAGCCCTCAACGCGTTCCAGCGGGAACTAGGGGACCTTCGCGGAGCCGTCCGAGATATGCAAGAGGCTCGAGCGCAGCTGCGCCCGATGTCGCGCCGAGCCCACGCCGAGAGGGCGGGCGATCGCAAGCCCCACGTCTAGCCGCGTGCCGCTGCGGCGCGTAGATCCAGAGTCCCCGCTTTCGGCGGGGCTGCAGCAGGCGGCATGGCCCGAAGACTTCAAGTTTCCTAGCGCCATCGACCCGTACAAAGGCGACACGGACCCCCGCGAGTTCGTGCGCGTGTACGACACCGCGATCGGCCGCGCGCGAGACGACACCACGGCGAAGGACTCCCCTCGCGCGCAAGGAGTGGTGCTCTCTTGGTTTTACCATAGAGCGGGCTCCATCTACGCGTGGGAGCAGCTCGCGACCGCCTTCACAACAACTTCCAAGAAAATTATGTCGAGCGAGTCGACGCGACCAACTCTTGTTTGTGAAGCAAAAACCCTCGGAGAAGCTCCGGGACTACTTCAAGCGCTTCGCCAAGATTCGATGCCAAGTGAAAGACGTTAATGAAACCACCGTCGTTAATGCAGCCATACAGGGCCTTCGTCCGGGCCCGATGGCCGAGTACAATGCGCGAAAGCCAATCAAGACGGTGGCGAAGCTCTTCGACAAAATGGAGGAATACGCCAGGGCGGAAGAAGACGCGCGGTGAAGGCAAGGTGACGACTCCGACACCAACCAGGTCGGAGCCTCGGCAAAAGCTGAAGATCCGCCGAAGGACGATTCTTCGAAGGAAAACGCGTGGCGAGTCGTCGAGGATGCGCCGATCGCGCGGACGCCGCTCAACGAGTCATCCGACGCCCAAGCGCGCCGCGAAGTCGGCGGGCGGTGCGTCCTCGACATTGAAGGCGGTTCCGACGAAGGCACTCCCACGGGCCGAGGCGGTCGGGGGCGCCGTGGCCGGGGCCGCGACGATAAAAGTCGTGGAGATTACGACGACCAGCACCAGGGACTGTGGTGCGTAGTCCACGGCCGCGGCAACCAAGACACCCGCACGTGCACCTCCATCGCGGCGCTCGCGATAAGCGCCGCCGAGGACAGAACCCGAGACGCATCCGCTGCGGTGGCCCATGTCCAATTCCGCACGAGGCCCCATGCGGTACAGCGCAAGGGATGCAACCCGGGAAGGCCCCTTACGGATCAAGCTCACGTCTGGCAGCCTCGGGAGGGCCTCCTGCCGCTGCGAGCCCGAGGCAACCCACCGCAGGTCATTAACGCGTCATATTCGGAGGCTCTGCGCTGGAATTCGCCTCGTAGCGGCAGCGAAGGCCTATCTTGCGAAGACTACATCACGTGGCGGCATACCCAGCCGCAAGCGCCACGACCGGGCGCAGCGACGAGGTTACATTCACACCCGATGGCGCCCAAGGCGTGGACTTCCTCATCAGGACCCCTGGTCATCCGGTCACTATCGCGGGATGCGACATGGGGCGTGCCTTGGTGGACGGCGGTAGCTCCGCGAACGTATTGTTTGCGCGGCCTTCGACCGATGGGGATCCTCGAAGCCGCTTAGGGCCTCGGGAATCCCACTACGAGGCTTGGGGACAGCCCGCGCGTATTTGGGCCAAATAGGTCTTCAAGTCTCCTTCGCCAAGATGACAAATGCGGGCGAAGATGCCACCTTCAACGTGGTCGACCTCCGCACCCTACAATGCCATATTAGGGCGCCCAATCCTCAACTCCTTCGGCGCGGTACCACATCACGGCTATCTATGCATGAAGATCCCGGGTCCCCGGACCATCATCACCGTCCGAGGCGACCAGGATATGGCCCGGCGCATCGAGCAGTACCCGTATCCGTCGCGAAGCCCAACGGTGCTCTTAGAGTGGCGTCTGGCGCGGGGTCCACGGGCCATTGAGGCGCCTTGGCGGGCCCTGCGGATGTCTAGCGACTAGAGGCTTCGGCCGCACCAAGGACAAACGGTTAGTATATCCACCCCCTGTAATTGCTTACCCGCGCAAACGGGGATGTAATGAAGATCGCCGTTTGTCACCAATCTTTCTTCATCACGCGCAAGTACGCGGCGGAGGCGCGCGCAGCTTGGCCGCGCGTGTTCCCGCAGATAAATCAAGTCGCGACGTTCGCGTGTGCACTCGCCGTAGCCAAAGGTGACGGGCACGAGTATAAACAAAGACGCACGCTCGCGCGTGTGCACTCACCGTAGCGAGTGCGGGCACGAGTATAAACAAAGACGCGCGTTCGCGTGTGCACTCGCCGTAGCGAAGTGCGGGATCGAGTATAAATCGAAGTCGACGTTCGCGTGTGCACTCGCCGTAGCCAAAGGTGATGGGCACGAGTATAAACAAAGACGACGTTCGCGTGTGCACTCGCCGTAGCAGTGTACGGGTCGAGTATAAATCGAAGTCGCGCGTTGGCGTGTGCACTCGCCGTAGCCAAAGGTGACGGGCCCAGTATAAACAAAGACGACGTTCGCGTGTGCACTCGCCGAGCTAGGGTACGGATCGAGTATAAATCGGTCGCGACGTTCGGCGTGGCAGCGCCGCCGAGCCAAAGGTGACGGGCTTGAGTATAAATGAAGACGCATGTTCGCGCGTGTGCACTCGCCGAGCTGTGGGCGGGATCGAGTATAAATCGGTCGACGTCCGCAGGTGCACTCGCCGTAGCCAAGGGTGACGGGCCTGAGTATAAACAAAAGACGCGTGAGGGGACGCCCTCGCACGCACTCCACGGAGTATAAATAAGACGCGGATGTTCTCCCTGCGCACTCTACGGAGTCTAAACAAGACGCGAACTCCACGCATGCCAGGGACCTCGTCCCTGTGCATACTCTACGGAGTATAAATAGGACGTGGATGTTGACCCCACGCACTCTGCGGAGTATAAATAAGACGCGGATGTTCTCCCTGCGCACTCTACGGAGTCTAAACAAGACGCGAACTCCGCGCATGCCAGGGACCTCCTCCCTGTGCATACTCTGTGGAGTATAAATAAGACGTGGATGTCCTCCTTGCGCACTGTACGGAGTCTAAACAAGGCGCGAACTCCGCGCATGCCAGGGACCTCCTCCCTGTGCATACTCTGTGGAGTATAAATAGGACGTGGATGTCCTCCTTGCGCACTGTACGGAGTCTAAACAAGGCGCGAACTCCGCGCATGCTAGGGACCTCCTCCCTGTGCATACTCTGCGGAGTATAAATAGGACGTGGATGTTGACGGAGTATAAAAGGCAAAGCGTCGAGGTCCGCCTCCGCACACGCCAGTCTACGGACTATAAAAAGGCGAAGTGCCGAGGTCCGCCTCCGCACACGCCAGTCTACGGACTATAAAAAGGTGAAGCGTCGAGGTCCACCTCCGCACACGCCAGTCTACGGACTATAAAAAGGCGAAGTGCCGAGGTCCGCCTCCGCACACGCCAGTCTACGGACTATAAAAAGGCGAAGCATCGAGGTCCGCCTCTGCACACGCCAGTCTACGGACTACAAAAAGGCAAAGCGTCGAGGTCCTCCTTCGCACACGCGATCACGGACTATAAAAGGCGGCGCGAGGTCCGCCCGCACACGCCGATCTACGGACTATAAAAGGCGGCGCGAGGTCCGCCTCCGCACACGCCGCCACGGACTATAAAAAGCGCGGCGCCGAGGTCCGCCTCGCACACGCCGATCACGGATTATAAAAAGACGGCGCCGAGGTCCGCCTCGCACACGCCGCCTACGGACTATAAAAGGCGGCGCCGAGGTTCGCTCCGCACACGCCCGTCTGCGGATCAGTAAAAGGTGAGGCGCCAGGATCGCCCGCAAGCGCCGTTTAAGGAACCTTGCGCGACTACTTCGCCAACGGCGCGCGTCGAGCGCGGAGATCCGCCTCGCGCAGCATGTGGCGCACCGTGAACCCGGCGGCATCAACACACGCGATATCCTAAGATGACAGAAAATCTGCATATCGGAAAAATCACACAAGTACAAAGGTCCGCAAAGATCCTTGCCGCTCTAAGCCGCTATCCCGCGGCTCGTCCTTAACACGCGCTAAAGCCGGGCCTCGCCAAGAAGGTCGGCTCGCCCAAAGTTCAACGACTCCTCGGCCCTTTGCCCGTCGGCGCGCGCCAGTCGCAAGGCGACGCGATCGCCGCCCAGCAAGGAAGCGCCCGATGAAGGCAAGTAATCGATTCGTGAAGCAAACATGCACTTTATTCATTCAATTAAAGGCGACGTTATAACGCACGCCCACACCTAGCCACGCGTTGGCGCAAGACTGTGAGCCTTCTGCATCTTCAGAGGCCTCCGCGCGCCCTCGTCGCGCCGCGGACCTCAGCGCCACCCTCGTCGCGCCGCGGGACTCCGCCCGTAAATTGGCCGAGGCTCCCCACCACGAAGGGACTTCCGAAGCTCGACCTGCGTGGCGGCTATCCCGGTGTAGTCCCAGATCTGCTCGTGGAAGAATTTGACGGGGCGGAGAACGGCACGGACTTCACCGACATCACTCCGCCCCGCCGCATCTCCACCGAGGTTCTCGGCTCGGCGATGTGCGTGCAACCACGGTGCGAAGGAGGCGCACACCACCACGACGCCACATAGGCACAGTGGTCGCCAAAGTTCGTCGCAGCCCTGCGCACAACGTCGGCGGCGTCATGGACCAGCGAAGGGCCCGCGGCAACTCCTCCGGGCCGAAGGCGTCGTCCGGCACTCCAGCCACAAGTCTTTGGAGGTGGACTTCCAGCATTTGCAGGGCATCCCACGCAACCACCGAGGCGTCGCCAAGCGTCTGGTTACGCTCCGCTAGAGTCAAGGCAAGGTCGCCTTTTTCCTTGTCTAGCGAGGCGACTGCTGTTCAGAGCCCGCCCCGCCCGCCGCAAACTGCTGAGCGGCTCGCGGCCGACTCCCGCGCCGACGCAACAAGTCCCTCGGCGTGTGCCCTCGCTTCGACGCATTCCGCTTCGACGCATTCCGCTTCCAACTGGCGGATACGCTCCTCCTCGGCGGCCCGCAGCCTATCCTCGAGCGCCTTTCGGTCACGAGTATAGGCCGTTTGTAAGGTGCGCCCAAAGACAAGTGTCGTCAGAGAAGGAAAGACTTAGCAAACTCGGCCGGCCTGCATTGTCGCATGAGTACTTACCTCACCCGGACACCTCGGCGTCTCGAGGCGCCCGCCCCGTAGGCTCGCAAAGACTTGCGGGTCGACGTTGGCGGCCGCGTCATTCACAATCCCGCGCCACGCCCTCAGCATCTCCGGGGGCGGCACGAAGTCCGCGGGGCCTGCGCGCGCAGAGGTCCCGTGTTCCGCCAAGTGCTCCCCCTCCGGAATGAGCAACGCTGCAAACAGGGTTGCAGGTGAGCACCGCAAGGCATGAAAGAATACACCAGAGTTAGCTAAGCCACCCTACCTTCGGTAGCAGAAGGAGGGTCTTGGGGACTCACCCCCTCATCCCCGGGCGGGGCGGCGGTGGCGTAAGCCCCCGCAGAAGGAATGGTCCCGCCGTGGCCAGAAGCCTCCGCGTTCAGGGCAGGCGACGGCTGTCCCTGCGTGGCGGGCGGCGTGGCTAGGGGGCGGAAGACGCATATGCCGCAGGGTCTCCGGCACTTGCACTGGAGTCCCACAAGCTTCTGACGCCCGTGGCCACGATGAATCCCCGCGGTGTTCGGTGGAGCTTCGGCCGCACACACGGCGGTTTAGCCGGGGCAGCCAGCAGCGATACCGCCCCCGCAGTCGCGGATGGGGAAGCCCCCGCGGTTGCAGAGCCCGGGGGCGAAGGTTCTGCGGTGGCAATTGTTACAGGGGGCACCTCGGTTTCTGCCGCTGTCGGTAAAGGCAGCATGGCTCCGTGCGCCCCCGTGGAGGGCGCCTCCGGCACCACAGCGGCCATGGCCGAAGGCTCCACCTCAGCATCACCGGTCCGCCGGTTCGCCTCGGCGACCGGCGGCGGCGAGACTTCCAGCCGGTGCTCGTGGCAAACCGCCGTCCGGGCGCTCGCGAAGATACCGCCGCCGGCGTCGCGCGCACACAAGCTCGAATCGGCATACCTCGCCGAGTCCGACTCGCGCCCGCCGAGCCCTCGGGAGCACTAGCGGCGGCGGCGCGGCGCCGCCGCGCGCGCGGGCGCCTCGCTGCGGCCCCTCTTCCGAGACGGCGCCTTCTTCTTCTTCCTCGCTGCACCGTCGTCTGGAGCGACACGGTCCGGCACGGCAAGGCTGAGGGCCTCGCACACGCGGTTTATTTGCCCCAGCCCCGCCTCGGTAATAGCAGACGCGTGCTGCTCGTGCTCCCTGCCGGTGTACGACCCTAGGAATACGCGCGCGGCTTGCTCCGCCTCCTCCAAGGAAATCCCTGAGGCAAAGGAGATAGCATCAGCATATAACGCATTTCGCGTGAACAAAGGAGAGACGCGGTCGAGGCTTACGAAGATCGGGGCACCGGCGACAAGCGATCGATGGCGAAACATTGTCGCCTCGACGCTTCTCGCGGCAAGACGCCGATCGCGCAAGCGGTGCCACGCCGCATATCACATACTCTTCGCGAGGTCGCGCATGTTGAAGCGCGCCACGCCACGAGCATTGGGCCCTCCGCCGTCCTCATCATCGAAGGCCCCGGTGGCGAGGGCTTGAACGCGATCGGTCGGCTGTGCACTCAAGGCCGCTCCCGCTCTCCACACGGTGGTAGAACCACCGCTTCATCCAGTAAGACTCCCACTTCCCGCGAGTTGAGTTCGCAGGGAAGAGCTTCTTGCACGACGGATGAAGAATAAAGGTGACGCTACCGGCTCGGCGTTGTCCCGCCCTTCCGGTCCTTGGCCGCACCGTGCCTCGTGAAGGTAGGCGAACAACGAGGCGCCGGGCCAACACGCCCGAGCGCAAGGCCCAATCAGACACCGCGAGCGAGCGGCTGCCGAGTCGATTGCACCGGCTCCATCGAAGTCCGCAACACGACCGCCTCCGACCTCTCGGGATGCGGTTCCGCCTCATCGCGGCGGCAATCGTACTCCCTGGCGCTCGGACAACTTCCCGCGCAAGCCCTTGGATCGTCTTCGGTCATGAGCGAGGCCTAGCTCACAGAACGTGCCTTCCTCCTCCGCCACCAACCACTCCTTGTCCGCCGCCGGTCGCGCTCTTGGAGCGCGTATTTCACCTCCAACAACGGCGACCGCCGGTGAATGCGAGCCACCAACGCGCCGCGCTTACACGGAGGCCATCGCTTCACGAAGAGATTGAAGCGGTGAAAATATCGCTAAATCAGAGCGCGAGCGAGCAGAAAGAGGGCGAAGGTGCGGGGACGCCGTTACGGGGCTATTTCGCCACTCGCCCATACCGCCGCTACCAAAGCGTCGCAACGATCCGCGTCGGATACAACCGCAGCGGTGTAAAGGTCCGCCCCGCACGATTCCCCGTAACTGAAGACGGGGCATCGTGGCGATACACGCTACACGCGACCGCAGAACCAAGGACCGTCAACGCAAGCGGTCACGGCCACGCAATCCCTGACCCACCGCGGCACTCCGATTACATAAGCGCGCGTGCCTCACCACGTGAACGGACACTACACGACGCAAAGAACCGCCTTTTGGCAAAGCTGGCGTCGATGCGATCCCCGGCCGCCATTAAAGGCGCCTACCGACCGAAAAGGACAACCTCCAATTCCGCCTGCGGCTCCGGCAAGCGCGCTGCGCCGAGCTGGCGCCGCCTCGCGCCACCCGCTCGGGTAGGGGCGAGCGCGCGACGCCATTGCCGAGCCAGCGCGCCGCCTCCGCCGCCACCCGCTCGAAGGTAGGGGACGGGCGCGCGCCACTTCGAGCCAGCGGCGGCCTCCGCCGCCACCCGCTCGAAGGTAGGGGCGGGCGCGCGCGCTGCGCCGAGCCAGGCGCCCGGCTGTGCCGCCACCCGCTCAAGGGTAGGGGCGAGCGCGCCTACTTTGAGCTAGGCGCCCCGCCTCGCGCCACCCGCTCAAGGGTAGGGACGGAGCGCGCGCCTACTTTAACCACGCGCCGGCCTCCGCGCGCGACGCGCGCGCACCTGCCGAGCTGGCGCCGGCCTCCGCCGCCACCCGCTCAAGGGTAGGGGACGGAGCGCGCGCGTCTCATTTCAACCAGCGCCCTCCGCTCGCTACCTGCTCGAGCGGTAGGGGCGGAGCGCGCGCGTCTACTTTGAGCTAGGCGCCGGCCTCGCGCCACCCGCTCAAAGGGTAGGGGACGAGCGCGCGCTTACTGAGCAGGCGCCCGCCTCCGCCGCCACCCGCTCAAGGGTAGGGGACGGAGCGCGCGCGTCTACTTCAACCAGCGCGGCCTCGCTACCACCCGCTCGAGCGGTAGGGGACGGAGCGCGCGCGCGTCTACTACCGAGCCAGGCGCCGCCGCCGCCACCCGCTCAAGGGTAGGGGACGGGCGCGCGCGCGCCACCGAGCCAGGCGCCGGCCTCGCGCCACATGTTGAAGGTAGGGGATGGAGCGCGCGCGCCGCCGAGCTAGCGCCCGGCCTCGCCGCCACCCATTCGGCGGTAGGGGACGGAGCGCGCGCCTACCGAGCCAGGCGCCGCCTCCGCCGCCACCGTTCGAAGGGTAGGGGACGAGCGCGCGCGCCGCCGAGCCAGGTGCCGCCTCGCGCCACCCGCTCGAGGGTAGGGGACCGAGCGCGCGCGCATTTTCGAGCTAGGTGCCGTCTCGCGCCACCCGCTCGAAGGGTAGGGGACAGAGCGCGCGCGCGCGCCGAGCAGGCGCCGGCCTCCGCGCCACCCGCTCGAAGGGTAGGGGCGGAGCGCGCGCGCGCCGCCGAGCCAGGCGCCCCGCCGCCACCCGCTCAAGGGTAGGGGACGGAGCGCGCGCGCTCGCCGAGCCAGGTGCCGATCTCCGCCACCCGCTCGAGGGTAGGGGACGGCGCGCGCGCGCTACTCGAGCTAGGCGCCAACCTCGCCGCCATCCGCTCAAGGTAGGGGACGGGCGCGCGCGTCTACTTCAACCGGCGCCACCTCGCTACCACCCGCTCGAGCGGTAGGGGACTAACGCGCGCGCGCGCGCGTCTGCCGAGCTGGCGCCGGCCTCGCGCCACCCATTCGGCGGGTACGGACGGCGCGCGCGCGCTTCGCCGAGCTGGCGCCGGCCTCCGCGCCCCGTTTGAAGGGTAGGGACGGAGCGCGCGACGTGTCTACTTCAACCAGCGCGGCCTCGCTACCACCCATTCGAGCGGTAGGGGGCGGAGGCGCGCTAGCGTCGCCGAGAGCGCCGGCCTCGCGCCACCGGTCGGCGGGTAGGGGGCGCGCGCGCGCGCTTTCGACTTAGCGCCGACCTCGCGCCGCCACCCGTCCGGGGGTGGGGACGAGCGCGCGCGCCCTACCAGCGGGCGCCGCAAAGCGGGGTCTTGTCGCAAAGTGCGCCTCGTTCTCCTTAATAGGCCACCTACGATTGCATCAACATAAAAGGTAATGCGGGCGGGCTCCATCAGAACACCGATCGTAGGTAGGCTCGTTAAGAAGAACAGGCAAACTTGCCGCCGCCGCGGAAGCACGCATGCGAGGCGTGAAGCGTGGTGGTCGCCGATAACCCGCGACCAAGCTCCCAAGAAAATGGACCTCGTTACGTGCATCAACATTCCCGTGCCGCTCGCCACACCAGAATGTTGATGCAACGAGGCCCATTTAGGGAGCAGATTCTATCACAATATATCAGAAACAACGCCGCACTGCGCCGTATATATACCCCATCAGCAGGAAGCCAATGGCGGAAGTCCAATCGGCGAAATCCAACGTCCCGAGTCGCCGTCACATTAATGGTCACGACGCCTCAAGGCCCGCACCGCGCCGAGCACGCTTCGCCACGTGGACGGCCGGAAGAGCGAGCGTCGCGGCACGTCCCTTATCGCTTAAGGCTCACGCGGCGGCTCAGGGGCCCGCTACGCTTACCTATGCCAGTTCAACGCCCCCGGCGCGCGTCTACTTCGGCTAAGGCCACCTCCGCCGCCGCCCGTTCGAAGGGTAAGGGACGGAGCATGCGCATCTGCTTCGACTACAACACAGCCCCGGGTCAAGCTTGGAAAAGTTCACAGGCCGCGGGGACGGAGGGGGCCAAAGGACTCGGCGACATGGCTTCGGCCCCGTGAAGCCCTTTACCATGAGAGGCTCCTGTTTAGGGGTGGCCCCCACCTAAACCCAGCAGGCCTGGTAGGAGGTTATGAGGCCCAGAATAGGCCATGTGTAATGACATAACTGCCTCCAGATGGGATAACCAGATGTAAGGGTATAACTATAAAAGCACTCCTCATGTGCATATATATATATATGAATACAGGCCATGGGGAGAGGGCAAGCCATTTTTACTCATCTCCATTACTCTCTACTACCATCTCTCTCTGTTTGGCCTATAGCCACAACAGTTAGTAATTGGAACAAACATTAATGTACTTTTCTTGCATTGTATAGATTACTTTTACCTCAACATCCATGATTATTTGTTCCTTGTGTTTATTGAATAGATCATTGTCCCATCTTGGAATGTGTAATGGGGCAAATGTTGATTTTGTGCTAGATCCCCAAGGTCTGTCCAAGAACAGAGGTGACCTTTCATTTGGTACACCATTTTCATCAGTCCCTACAATTACCTTTCCTCCTTGTAATTTCAATAAATCTGAGACTCCAAAATCCCTAAAACTTGCCGCGCTGTCCATTCGCCCTACATGTATGAAATTATATGATTTGACATTGTATTTAGATATGTCAACGAAAAATATCAAACCTACATATTATCTTAATTGGACTTGCACGTTGGTTTGGCATGCGGGCTAATATATTGTCAACATCCTGGAGGACCTTGTAAATTCCCTCGTTCTCATTGTCGCCAAATCATCATGCCCCGCCTGCTCCAATCCTCGCATCTTGTGCTTCAAGGTTCAAGTTCCTTAATCTTCGAGGTCCTCTTGCCATGATTTCTCTGCAAAGCAAAAATTAACACTTCTATAAATTAAAGAGTAAGTGTGAGGTACATCGGCGGGAAGATGTCATTACAAAAATTCATTCTAATAGAGAAAGGATGATAAGATTTCTACACTATTTTTTTTGGCAAGTGAGTGCTCCAACGACAACTAAGAGATAAGGGATTGACTTAATGTAACCCCAACACGATATTTAAAATTGGCCAACCATAGCTACTAATCTCAATCTATAGGAGAAAGGAAATTCAGTTTGCATCTACATTATCACAAGCCGTGAGCAGCAGATTGATTCGTAAAGGTTCCAATCTTGATAGCTTCGTCAGAGCAAAGAATCCATCTCTTTCTTTCCTATAATGTACACTAAATCATGTATCCTTTTGTTTATCTGAAGAATGAGCTTCAGACGTTTGTTTCACAAGAAGCTTGTGTGATTTTTCATAGCTTTACATGCTTCTTAAGATCGATAAATGATTAAACATGACATCCGGAATAATGAACTAATGTGATATGTAAACATGATATCAACTTTGAATTGAAATTACTACAATCACGATCGCAGCTGCGGCTATGTACTCATCTAAGATTTGAAATGTATACGACTGCTGGATATGCAACAAAGAAACAAACAAAGATTAACATGGTGGTGCTACTGAGTTGAACAGGAGAGGCGGCGGCATAGATGAAGAGAGGAATCGGCGAGAGCGGACTCACCGATAGCTGCGGTACCTAGGGAAGGTCACCACGGCCTGGCCTTTGAGATGGGGCGATTCAGTGCCAAAGGGAAGAGCGACGGATTTCTTCGGGCGGGCTTCTGAATGTCGTCGCGATGCTTGGGGCGGTGGTGGCTTGATCTGGCGGCGTCCGCGGCGCTGCAGAGGATTGGGAGGTTGTTATGTTTTGGTGCCGCAGAGGGCCCCTAGATCTAGGAGATGGAACAGATGGGGGAAGTTTCTACGGAGAGGGAGAGGTAGATTAATCGGCAGTTTCGCTATTTTCTCGAAGGGCATAGGGACGATTTGCGGCAAATGAAAGTAATTAGTAATACAATAGGCGGCAAGTTAATTTTTGCACTGCAATTGGCGGGAAGCGTGGGAGGAGGGGGGTGGCCGAGTGCGGCGGGGTAGGTGGGGAGAAGGAGGCGGCGGCGGGGAGGTGGGGAGGAGGGAGGGCCGGCCGCCCGGGAGGTGGGGAGAGGAGGAGGCGGCGCGGGGAGGTGGGGAGAGGAGGAGGCGGGGAGGTGGGGGAGGAGGAGGGGCTGGGAGGGGGCGGTGGGGAGGCCGGGAGGAGGGAGGCGCGGCGGGGAGGCGGGAGGCTCGGAGGGAGGAGGCGCGCATGGGGAGGCGGGACTCGGGAGGCCCGAGGAGGAGGGGCGGCGGGGACCCGTGCGGGGAGAGGGAGGCGGGAGGGGGAGGAGGAGGCGGGAGGGCGGCGGGGGGGAGGAGGAGGCGGGAGACGGCCAGGAGAGGGAGGCGGGAGGCGGCCGAGGGCGGTGGGGGGGAGGAGGAGGCGGGAGGTGGGAGGAGGAGGCGGCCAGGAGAGGGAGGCGGGAGGCGGCGGGATCCGGAGGGAGATGGAGAGAAGAGAAGAAAAATAAAATTAGGCAAAAATAAAATTATGCAACTTAGTTTTGAATGAGCTGAAAATTTCATGTTTGTCTCCAATCTGTACCGTTGATATGCCATTGGAATTCGCCGTCAAAGTTCATTTTGTACTATACATGAGAAATCGTAGAAGTCAGTACGTACACTGTTTGGTTGTATCAACCTATACAAGCGAGCAGTCATTCTCCAAATGAGCTGAAAATTTCACATTTGACTCTCATCTGTACTGCTGGCATGCCATTGGAATTCGCCGCCAAAGTTCATATCGTACTGCACATGAGAAATCATAGAAGGTAGTACGTACATCGTTTGGCTATATCAACCTATGTGGGCCTGTGCAAGCGAGCAGTCCTACTCTGAATGAGCTGAAAATTTCACGTTTGACTCTCATCTGTACTGCTGGCATGCCATTGTAATTCGCCGCTAAAGTTCATATCGTACTGCACATGAGAAATCGTAGAAGGCAGTACGTACATCGTTTGGCTATATCAACCTATGTGGGCCTATGCAAGCGAGCAGTCCTACTCTGAATGAGCTGAAAATTTCACGTTTGGCTCCAATCTGTACCGTTGACATGCCATTGGAATTCGCCGCCAAAGTTCATTTCATACTGTACATCGTTTGGCTATATCAACCTATGTGGGCTTGTGCAAGCGAGCAGTCCTACTCTGAATGAGCTAAAAATTTCACGTTTGACTCTCATCTGTACTACTGGCATGCCATTGGAATTCGCCGCCAAAGTTCATATCGTACTGCACATGAGAAATCGTAGAAGGCGATGACGTACATCGCTTGGCTATATCAACCTATGTGGGCTCGTGCAGCGGCGATCCTACTCGAATGAGCTGAAAATTTCACGCTTGGCTCCAATCTGTACCGTTGACATGCCATTGGAATTCGCCGCCAAAGTTCATTTCATACTGCACATGAGAAATCGTAAAAGACAGTACGTACATCGTTTGGCTATATCAACCTATGTGGGCCTGTGCAAGCGAGCAGTCCTACTCTGAATGAGCTGAAAATTTCACGTTTGACTCTCTTCTGTACCGTTGGCATGCCAGTGGAATTCGCCGCTAAAGTTCATTTTGTACTGTACATGAGAAATCGTAGAAGACAGTACGTACACCGTTTGGAATTAGAATTTTGGACTAAGATAACATCCTGACGTGTGAAGTGCCTTCTCTGTCAATCAAATAAGAACCTTGTGCTTCATTAAAAAAAGTGGAAAACTGGGCAACTCCTACTCTTTATCTGTATGGACTGAACTTTGTATCTGTGCATGTTGCTTTACATTTACATGACAGCCACACTTGAAAATTTTTGGTCACTTTTATGTGAGGTAACCTAAAAATTGTAAAGGAGATTGGACGACATTCTCAGGTTTCAACTTTGCAACCCAATTCAGTTCCTAATATCATGTCACCCTTATAAAATACTTGGAATGATATAAAACAGTGGATCAACTATTGGAAATTACAGAGTTGTCATGAATACCCCCCTAGGGGTGCAATCGGATCGGATTCGAACGGATTTTGCTCAAACCGTATCCTAACCCATATTTTTTCCTCGGATTCGAAATCGGATACGGTAAGACCGGATACGAATACGAATTCGGAATATTCGGAGTTTCGAATATGGTATCATCGGGGCGGATATATATCGATTACGGATCGGAAACGGATAATATAAGCGGATATCACGAACGTAAAAAAGGAACATTTTCAATAGTGTCTTCTCATTAAAAAGGACCAAAGCAACAGTTTAACATTTGTCCATTTCATGAAACATGAACGAACTGATCTGTTCAAGCCTTCATGGACCATTTCACTAGTACAGTGGGAAATTGGGATCAATCTCCTTTCACCCAGGACTCAAATCCGCCGATCAGAACCTGGAGAATTCCTTCACCCGGAGAACCTGGATAGCCATTTCTTTGCCCGCAGCTGAAAAGAATTGGTTGGAGGAAATGCGGATCGGAGGATGTACAAAAATTTATAAGCACAGATAACAACAACAATGACCCTCTGTTGTGGATTAAAACACCGCCTAGAGAACTCTATTTGGGCCCAGACAACAAAGAGATACTTGATGGAAAACACAAGAGAAACTCAGCACAGATAAAGAAGTAAAGTAGCGCCATCAGTAATTAGCTAGCCCATGTCCAAAAATAATAATATATGGCAGTAACTAACAAGAAGTCAGCAACTAACATTTCCAGCTCTGTATCCCCCAATGTTGAAGACGGTTCCTTCAGTTTTGGTACTTCACTTGAATACTTGATAATCTAAATATTTCCTCTATGCAACACGCTAGAATTAGTTTTCTTACATCTTTTATTCTTGCTCCTGGCAATATACAAGGTTTCAAAATACTTTCAGCACATAAACATCACATGCTAACTTGCATCACCTGATGGAAGCCGCCAAGCCGGACATCATTTTCAGAGAAATGCTCTCATAGCACCTGCGACGACATTGTTGCATTACATATCAGAAAATGACACACACCCTTCTGCGTGGATAAGAGTAACCTGAAACAAATACACCTTATTAAAAAAACACTATCAATCTGAAAGATCAAAGCTACCGCAATCTTATATTCATCTAGGTTACAAGTGGCACTCAATTGTCCATTATACTCTCAAAAAGAAACCTGACAGTACCTGAAAGCCATAGATTAGTCTAATCTACTTCATCTGATGCCAGTTCATCATCACCCATGTCAAAAGTATCTCGTGGCTTAACTCTTACCACAGCATTCCATCCTTCAGCTTTTGGGTCTTCAACATAAAAGACTTGCTCCACTTGTGAAGAAAAGACAAAAGGGTCATGCTCTAGTTTTTCCCCAGTGTGTATTTTTCGAGAAAAATTCACATGGGTTAATCCAAATGCATCTTTTCATAAACCAGCACGATGATGGACATCATACCAATCACATTTGAAAAGCACAACCTTGTAGTCATTGTATATCAATTCTATTATATCTGATAATCTGCCATAATAATTAACCCCATCTTCTGCAATGTTCACTACACCACTGTTTTGTGTCGACCGTGCAACCTCACGACTCATAGTGTGGAACCTGAAACCCTTAATAATATAGCCGCTATATCTCACGCCGCATCTACTCGGTTTTGCAGCCAAAGCTTGGACCTTTTTAGTGATTCCTAGTCCATCACCTAGGATAATCTGCATTGAAGAAAGTAATTAGATCAATTCGTTCTATTAAATTCATGGCCTAATAAGCTATTTCAGCTGTACTGCACCTTTTGTTCCAACCAGTCAGGAAAGTGTTGATCTATTAACTTCTCGATGGAAGCACGAGTCAAAGTAGTTGAAGGACACAATTTTCCTTTCTCCTCATCTACAAATTCTCTACAACAATTGGATTATTAGTTATACAGTGTCATGGCTTCAACTTACTAAAAAGCAAAAATAGGGGGGCTATATTACACACTTGCGGAATTCTTCAAGTTCATCGCGAGTTGTCGCAATACGTATCGATGTGCTGAACAAGAAGTGGCTATCAAATTGGCTTATAGTAGTAGACTTTCCAATTGGTTCTCAAAGACTCTCAAACAAGTACATGTCTTTCATATTGTCCAAGGTTCGGGGTTTCTAGTGAGTGCAGTAAAACGAGTATTTCCATCAAGAAATCTCGAACAAAGGTCATGCACTCCTCCATGCAATATCCTTCACAATTGAACCTTCAGGTGAGCTCTGTTCTTCACAAGCGCTTTGAGCCGAACAAAAATCTAAATGAAATCATGAACACATGTTAGTTGAACGAATTATTGACAATAACACTGCAATGTGTAGTTACGTACCTCTCCATGGGGTACATCCACCGGTAGTGAACGGGGCCACCAAGTTTAACTTGTTCTACCAAGTGCACCATCAAGTGGTATCACAGTAAAAAATGATGGCGGAAAATTCTCTCCATATTACATAGTGTCATCACAATACTCTCTTGAAGTTCTTGTAGCTCATCAACATCTATCACCTTGGAGCGCAACTTCTTAAAGAAATTAGATATTCCAATAACTATTTCCATGACATCTTTGCTGGGGTAACAGGATCAGAGTGCCACTGGAAGAATGTCATGTAGTAAAACATGATTGTCGTGACTTTTTAGTCCACTCAATGTACAATCTTTCATGTTAACACACCTAGAAATGTTTGATGCATAGCCATCAGGTGTCCTCATGTTTTGGGTTACTGAACAAAGAACCTCCTTTTGTTCTCTAGACATGGTAAAAGGTGCATCAGGCACAATTTGCTTTCCTTCATTATCTACCACAGGATGAAGATTCTGTCGAATTCCAAGTTCCACTAAATCTAGTCATGCTTTAAGACCATCCTTTGTTTTGGAAGGAATATCCAATAAAGTTGTAATAAAGTTTTCACATAGATTTTTCTCTAAGTGCATCACATCTAGATTGTGTCTTAGTTTGTTCTTTTCCCAATATGGTAGCTCGAAGAATATTGACCGCTTTTTCAACCAATCTTCTGGCTTCTTCTCCTTCTTGCCATTGTTCCCATCTTTCTGTTTGTTTTGTCGTCCTCTTTTACGCTTGCAATTTTTATGGCTTTCATCTTGCTTTCCTTTGTTTTTTCCTTTCTTATTGCCCTTTGTATTCTTTGTTGTGCACCCCTTTTTCCCTAAAACAAACACTCTGCCTTCTAACATTCTCAAAACAGAAGTACCACTCATTGTTTCAGGTGCAAGTCCAGCCTCTGTTGTGCCATCAAACTGGCTCTTTTGCCTTCGATATATGTGATCCTGTGGGAGACATCGACGATGGCCCATGTAGCACATCTTTTTACCATTCTTCAGGTAAAATGATTTTGTCGCCACACCACATGATGGGCATGCATATGTACCACTTGTGCTCCAACCATATAGGTAAGCTAATGCAGGAAAATCATTTATAGTCCACAATAGTGCTGCTCGAAGCGGAAATGTTTTTCGGGAAGAGGTATAACATGTTTCCACTCCATCCCACAATGTTAAGAGCTCATCGATCAAGGGCTGCAAGTATATATCAACATCATTCCCTGGAGAATCTGGTCCAGGAATGATCATCGACAACAATAAAGATGTTTGCTTCATGCAGATCCAAGGTGGCAACTTGTAAGGAACCGGCATTACGGGCCAAATCGTGTGCTTTGAACTCATATTTGGAAAGGGTTAAATCCATCACTTGCAAGACCAAGGCGTACATTACGAGCATCTGCTGCAAAATCAGGATATCTACGATTAAAATCTTCCCAAGCTTCACCATCTGCTGGATGTCGCAATTTTTCGTCTTTTGTACGGCCATCATCATGCCATCGCATGTCTTCTGAAGTTTTGCTAGTTGCAAATAACCTTTGGATCCTTGGTATCAGTGGAAAATAACGCAACACTTTTGATGGTTTGTTTTTCTTCTTAGGTTTAGCTGTAGAACCATTCTTCTTAACATCTTTCCAACGAGAGCTCTGGCACACATCACAAAAATCTTTGTCAGCTGTATCTCCTCGGAAAAGCATGCAATCTTTGGGGCAAGCATGGATTTTCACATAGTCAAGGCCTAAAGCACGGATGATTCTCTTCACTTGATAATATGTCTTAGGTAGGTTTGCCTCAGGAGGAAGTGCAGTAGATAGTACACCCAGTAGTGATGTAAATGATTCTTGTGTCCAACCATGTAAGCACTTTAAGTGATATAAGGTGACCAAAAATGACAACTTAGTAAATTTACAACCAGGATATAAGCTTGTGTGTGCATCCTTCAAGTATCTTGCATCCATGGAGCTTGTCGAAATTAAGAAATTCTCTCTGTTTTAAGAATGCGAGCTTGCTCAATTTGCAGCTGATTCAGCGATCCATGGCTCAGATAATATAAAACTGAACTGCTAGAGGGCGTCTATACCTTCAGTGGATGAATGGCTACACCAAATGCAGCAGCCGGATGTAGGGTCGTGTGGGCAAACGTTGCTGCCCCGGAGGCGTGGCTGCTGCACTAGGATCCACCGTCGCGCCAGCAGGATGCACCGTATGCCTACGCCGCTGCCGGGAACCACAGGAAGCTGCACCGGCGTCTCGGCGGGTGGGGCAGCGTCTCGATCTGGAGGGCGGCGGCGGCTGGATCCGGCGTCTCGGCGGGTGGGGCAGCGGCTCGATTTGGAGGCGGCGGGGAGGTGGGGAGGAGGAGGCGGCGGGGAGGTGGGGAGGAGGAGGTGGTGGGGGAGGGACGGTGGGGAGGCCGGGAGGAGGGAGGCGCGGTGGGGAGGCGGGAGGCTCGGAGGAAGGGACGGCGCGGTGGGGAGGCGGGACTCGGGAGGCCGGAGGAGGAGGGGCGGCGGGGACCGTGCGGGGGGGAGGAGGCAGCCAGGGCGGGGGAGGAGGAGGCGGCCGAGGGCGGCGGGGGGAGGAGGAGGCGGGAGGCAGGAGGCGGCCAGGAGAGGGAGGCAGGAGGCGGCCGGGGGCGGCGGGGGGGAGGAGGCGGGAGGTGGGAGGAGGAGGCGGTCGGGAGAGGGAGGCGGGAGGCGGCGGGATCCGGAGGGAGATGGAGAGGAGGGGAAAAATGAGAGTCGGCCGAGGTAAGAAAAGAAAGAGGAAAGAAAAGAAATAGGAAAAGGAAAAAATTGAGAAGAGAAGAAAATTAAAATTAGGCAAAAATAAAATTATGCAACGTAGTTTGAATGAGCTGAAAATTTTATGTTTGGCTCCAATCTGTACCATTGACATGCCATTGAAATTCGCCGCCAAAGTTCATTTTGTACTGTACATGAGAAATTGTAGAAGGCAGTACGTACACTGTTTGGTTGTATCAACCTATACAAGCGAGCAGTCGTTCTCCAATGAGCTGAAAATTTCACATTTGACTCTCATCTGTACTGCTGGCATGTCATTGGAATTCGCCGCCAAAGTTCATATCGTACTGCACATGAGAAGTCGTAGAAGGCAGTATGTACATCGTTTGGCTATATCAATCTATGTGGGCCTGTGCAAGCGAGCAGTCCTACTCTGAATGAGCTGAAAATTTCACGTTTGGCTCCAATCTGTACCGTTGACATGCCATGGAGAGGTACGTAACTTGGTAGAGGGAGGTAGTATTAGTAATATTGCTGGGCCTCGGGCTATAGCCTACCTAGCCTGAGGCCCAGTTCCGCCCCTGTTGTAGCCTAGTGGTCATGTTGCCATCTAAGATAACCAAGGTTTCAGGTTCGAATCTTAGATTGCACTATATTTTTGTTCTTTTTTTATATTATATAAATTATATAAATTCTATAGTGGACAAAACTATCACGGCTCAGCCCATAACAAAGGTTCATCATATTATATAACTTGATAGTAGACAATAGTATTAGGCCTCGGCCCATATTACGCTGAGAAAATCGAGTCAAGTAGTGAGTCCGAAAGGTACATGAAATAGAATGTTAAGGAAATTATTTCAAAAAATTATGTTATGGCAATATAATTTTGTCATAAGTATTAGATGTTTGGTTTTGGCCTATATTTGCTTAGCAACAATGGAAGTATTTCATTAACTCTTGACATTAATGCCTCACGGTGTGTTGTGGCTATATTGATTGCTTGTAGGTAACTACAAATTTGTAGAAGAAGACTTTGTGTGTGAAAGAGAGAGAGCTTAGATATGTATTGGATGTTTAATATATTTTTTACAACGTCTCTACATGCTACTAATGGATGACAAAGGCGCATCTAATTTCGTTTCACTTTGAGATGTTTTCAATATCGTATCAAGAACCATGTTTACGTGACTATGTATGATTATTGATACGCTTTGCAACGTGCATAAATTATACTGACGGTTTAAAGCGTGTCTAACTCCATGTTATTTTGAGACGACTTTAGTATCGCGTTAAAAAATATCTTTAATTGGCTATGGAGCGTTCTCTAATACGCTTTGTAACGTGTCTAGATGCTATTGACAATTAAAAGTGTGTCTGAAACCGTGTCAATTTGAGACGACTGTAGTATCGCGTTACAAAACATGTTTAATTGGCTATGGAGCGTTCTCTGATACGCTTTGTAACGTGTCTAGATGCTATTTACGATTAAAAGCGTGTCTAACACCGTGTCAGTTTGAGACGTTTTCAATATCGTCTAAAAAAGTGTCTACAGATGCCTTTTGACACTAAAAGCGTGTCTAATGTCATGTCATGTTGATATGTTCACAAAATCGTGTCAAGAAACATCTTTACATGACCATGTAGAGACACTTTTAGCGTGCGTTACTATAAAAGCGTGCCTAGAGGCCCTTTTCCTGTAGTGAATCAATTTAATTTTATGGATATAAATTGAGCACAACAAAATAAACCATAATTGACACGGTTACTTTTTTACCGTGGTGTTTGGAGACTTGTCGGTCTCCCCTAGTCCACGTTGAGGTTAGTCCAAATGAATTAGACCGGCTCCACAAATTAAGCCGATCAATTCGCTAGTGGTAGCTCTTTTCCGCTCCAGGTAGGTGAGCTCCAACCTTCACACTTTGTCGAGTCTTCTCACAGCCTTCTTTGAGAAAATCACCACGCACGACGCCACCAACATCGTCTAGGAGTCAGCAAACTCCAAGAGTAATAAGTCAAGCCCCCTCGCTTGACTCTCACCATGTGCAACAAATGCACAACCTCAAGTGGATAGGAAATCAACATCTAGATGCGACACATACAATCTACAGCTTTCCTCCTTACTCACAAGGTGCAATATATGCATCATTGAGAGGAGGACCTCACATTAGCTTAAGGAAGTGAAATAGAGTGCCAAATATTGTCTCCCAACTGGCCAAGGGGATATTTATAGCCCACACCACAAAAACTTTCCTTTGGGGACAGAAAATAGGCTTACAACCGGTACTTTCGCTCCCATCAGCAACGGTTAGAAAATTAGCCATTATAGGTAATTCTGGTAGTTTCGATGGCTAAAGTCTGGTACTTCCAATCATCGGAAGCACCGCCGCACTCGTGCGGAACTATCGTTATGCCGGGGACGAGAAAAATCCATGAAGATATCTCTCTAGAAAAAACATAATACCGGTCGTTCCACAAATCGAAAGTACCGCTCATATAAAACCAGTAGTACCACAGGCCGATTGGACCACTCATACAGAGCTAATCAGACCACTTTGATCTTGGACAACGTTAGTCTCCGACCACGTTGTCCAATTCGACCACACCGGTAAAAAACTAGTAACACATCATTAGCACTAGCTAGTCATCCCTTTGTTTTGAATCATAGTCTTGATATACATGAACACATGATGCACCATTTACCTCAACTCTATCAACACATGATAGGTCTTCACTTGACTTGATGATCAACACATGATCATCTTCTTTTGGACATGCATCAACTCATAATACATCCTTCACTTGACTTAATGATCTTTAACATATGAAGTCATTCCAAGTCATCCTCATTTGTGGAACCTAACATATTCATCCAACTCATGTAAAAAGTTAGTCTACAAATTAATTGTCACCAATTACCAAAACTTCATTATTAACTCATAATGGAGAGGCTAGATTCAACAATCTTCTATTTTTGGTAATTCCTGACAATCTCAACAAATAATGAGATAGTTAAAATTGCTTGCGAGTATACAATATGTACATAACAATTGTATACTCTAGAATAAGCTTCTTAAGCAAAGCTTACTCATCTGGTTATCATTAATCATCCAACTATTAACACATAATGGAGGAACTAAATGACAACCCGATTGTGAGTATATATGAACTACATAAGTTATATATACTGAAGAGATATGTTTCAAAGTAAAGATTCTTAATATGTGAAAAGATGAATGTGGATCAATACTAATGAAATCTCAAAATATAGAGTGAACTACCCCTAAATATGTGCATACTAGAATATATAATAAAGATGTATGCATATATTCATATTTTTTTTCCTAGTGCTCGATTCGCTTGCTACGCGCCTTTTCACGGATCCTAGTCTTCTCTTCCCCTAAGGGCATGTCCAATAATAGAGTCAACTAGTTATCTATTAGCTAACTAATAGACAAGTTAGAGATAGCAAACACAATAGATTAACTATAAGTCATCTCTTAAGATAATATATTTTTATCCTACTCTCTCTTTCTCTTTCATCTACATTTATTTGTTTTGCCTAGGAGTACATGCAAGGTTGGCTCTTGCATGAGAGACAACCCCTCTTGCCTCTCTCCTCCACATATGCAAAAGTATTGCATCACCTAGCTTATAGTTAACCATTGTGGATGCCCTAATTTGGTCAAGAACTATCTGGATCTGGTTTCTTGGTGTGGGTGCATCAGGCTCACATGTTTGATCTATTTTAGTGGGATTGTTTAGGACCTCTAGGGCTTGCAGATTAAGATTGGTGTGTGATTTAGGGGGATGTGATAGGCAGAATAATACACCTCCGATGTGATTTATATATGGTACTTGTAATCTCGTATTGTATGAATCTATTGTTGGGAATAATCCCACATTGGTTGTGGAAGAGGAGAAAGCACAACTTATAAGTGTGGGGGAGCCCCCACCCATTGGACTAGTCTTTTGGGGGGAGAAGGCCCAGTACCACTTATAAGGTTGTTGCTCCGTTGCTCGTGGGCTTGGTTGTGTTCGCCCATGTGGACTGTGGCCGGGAGTAAAAACCTACTGGACCTAGGTATGCGGCCAGGTCCAGATCCAACATTTGGTATCAGAGCCTAGGTGCCTAACATCTCCTTAGACCTCATGGTTGTAGATGTGTCCAACCAATGTGTGAGGGGGAGATTGTTGGGAATAATCCCACATTGGTTGTGGAAGAGGAGAAAGCACAACTTATAAGTGTGGGGGAGCCCCCACCCATTGGACTAGTCTTTTGGGGGGAGAAGGCCCAGTACCACTTATAAGGTTGTTGCTCCGTTGCTCCGTGGGCTTGGTTGTGTTCCGCCCATATGGACCTGTGGCCCGGGGAGTAAAAACCCGGCTGGACCTAGGTATGCGGCCAGGTCCAGATCTCACACCTATTTGTTCTTATTGTGGCTTGTATGAATTTATCACTTATGTATAATTTATGTTCAACTTATGTATGGCCCGGTGGTATGTTCGTATGTATGATATGGCTGTATAGTCTGCATTCTGGTTTTTAGCCAAGCAAAAGAACTGAAGGACACTGTCCAAAATGCATATTCAAGTCCAAAAGCTTTCTTAGCATTTCCAGGATTTTCTGGATGGCTGGTAAGCTTCTCCTGTATCATAATTTTCCTTTTTCTAAATCTTTTGGTATCATTGGTGATTCTTTTTCTTACTGATCACTTGGCCTCCTGTATTTCTTTTTCTAGGATAAATTGATGGATACTGCATTTGGGCAGATATTAGTTGAGGTTAGATCACAACTATTTTACTTATATGTTTCTCAGTTTAGAAATCTTGGTTTTGTTTTTTTTTATACAACATTTTGAAGGTTGTCCATTGTATATTTTGAAGCTATAGTGGTTATGATTAGAAGATAGATGAATGTACAAGCAGAGAGTACTGCATTGAATCAAAATGCTAATGGAAGTTAGAAAAGCACTATGCAAGCTGCTACTCAGATAGTGTATGGATTATCATATCTACAAGGTTAAGTTCAAATTGGAACTCAATTTTTCTAATCAATTGTTGAAGGTGATCAGGTGATGATATACTTCTGAATTGAACCATATAGTTAAGATTAAGTGGTGTGCTGTGTACGTGGCATAAGTTATAAATGCTCATATTGGTTTAGAAATGACATAGTTTTCTAGTATCAGCAAATAATATAGATGTAGATAGTATCAGTCTGACAATTTTGGATATGATACTTATTAGTTATTAATTCCACAGGACAATCATGATATGTTATTTGCACAAAATCTTGCATACTATGGTGAAGATCTCATTCTCCAAAGCCTCCTAATTTTCTTTGGCCAGTTATGAGTACTCCCATGTGATGATGCCTAGACCTTTGTTCCATCCAAGGGGTTCTTTAGCCATTTCCTCTCTAGTTTCGAATCCAAACCACCGGTTGTTTGGTTCGATCAAAATTTACCCTTCAGTAATCCTATTTTGAGTTCTCATTATCCTATTTTGTTGAGAGCAGTTCCTATTATGTATGGGCATAGCTACTGTAATGAAGGTAATGGGAATTTGAAGATCTTTTTCTTGTTCTGACAACAATGGTAGATAAGCTTTGGTTTGTACCGCCATGAAGTTTTTTTGGATGGTAGTAGTACAGAAGTTGCTTAAGATAGCAGTATTTTTTTAGATAATCTTATGTACCAAATTTGCTAATGTTTTATGCCCCTCTTAACTTGAAGGAATTTTACCTTGGTTCTCAGCGGAGGCTTAGGCTCTTTATACATGGAATCAGGGGCGGATTTAATGGTATTCCTGGGTATTCCCGGGAATACCTAATTTTTTTGGTGTAATCTTTAGTATATATGTATGTATACTTATATATATAAATGTATAATGATGTATTCTGTGATATTTTCGCTATTCTAGCCCACAACGGCCCAAAAAACAGCCTATTGGCCTGGCTCCCATCCTCTCCGAGTGGCGGCAGCTGCCTCCCGATTCCTGAATCCCAATTCCCAACCCCTAGCTGCGGGCCGTTCCGATTCTGCGGTGTTTGCTCATACTGACCAAGCTGCACTGTGAACGAGCTCCACCCCTACCAGCGCTAGCGCGAGGACGCCGTGAACTCTCTCGCCTACGAGGCTGATAGAATTGCTTATTTGCATGGTTTCATTCAGTCCTATCGATTCATTTGCTGCTTTTGACAAAGACAAATTGGTTAAGCTTGCTGGATTTTATCCTAAGGATTTCTCAAGCTTAGAGTTGATCCATCTTCCTCCTCAACTCAATTTGTACATTACTGATATGCGCACTGATGAAAGGTTTAGAAATGTGAGAAGTCTTGCTGAGCTTTCCATTAAGCTTGTTGAAACAAAGAAGCATCTTAGACATGAAGTTGTTTACAGGCTTCTCAAATTGGTGCTAGTGCTTCCAGTAGCAACTGCAAGTGTTGAAAGAGTCTTTTCTGTTATGAATTATGTGAAGAACAAATTGAGAAATAAGGTTGGGGATCAATACTTGAATGATTGCTTGGTTACATTTATTGAGCGGGAGTTCTTTCTACAAGTTAAAGACAAAGATATCATCAACCGCTTCCAAGCCATGAAGAATCGCAAGGTTAAAGCAACATTATAGTTTGTTATTTGACTTATTAGTTTGTTTCATGCATATCTTAGAGCTGAACAATTTGTTATTTGACTATTTTTGTGACTTTAATTATCGATAACGTACTACTCTGAACTATATTTTAAATCTATGAATTGGATTTTTTTTATGTGAGAGTGGGAATACCCAAGGTTAAAATCTTGGCTCCGCCACTACATGGAATGACAACTTCTCCCGTTGCTTCTAAAGGCAAGAATTCTACTCATGATGGCAGTGTGCTTTCCTAAGAAAGTTTATTGTAACATCCCAATTTCTGCTTTATTTGGAAGAAATAATTTTAAATTAATTATCTCAATTTATTTGGATTTTTCAGAATATAAAGTTCTGTTTAAAAATAAAAATTTAATATCAAAATAGGTTGGAAATATTTTCATATGTTCAAAACATTATCAGTAAATTATGTGAATTTTTCTGCAATTTTTGGAATTTATTTGGTATTTTTCTGACTATTTTAAAGCCTCCTACTGATTTCTGAAATATATAAAAATTTAAATATCAAAACCCTTCCTCGGTGACACTTGTCGACCATCCATCCGTCCATCTCCGCCTTGGACCGATCCCCGCGTCGCGCCATCCCGCCTCCTCTCCTCTCCGTGCGCCACGTGTCGTACATCCGCCGGCTTCCCCGCACTAATCCTCAAAGGATTACCTACCCTTATTGGGTGGCGGTGCCTCCCGCCTCGGCCGGTTTACACCGCCGCTCTCTTCCTCCCCGCTCCTGCGCGCGTTCGAGCCCGCTCGCGCGCGAGGTTGAGTTTCTTTGTTTTTGCGCGACAAGCGAGCCCCACCCGTCGAGACCGCCGGTCTGCGTGAGGTCACCGCCGATGGTCCCCACTGTCGGCCGTCGTCTCACGGCCGTTTCTTCCTCCTAGCGTCACCGCCATTCTGCGCGCGTTGCGAGCTCCGACCCTTCGTCTTCGTCCGTTACTTCGCCATTCATGAACCCGAGAGCCGTCTTGTCGTGCGCATTCAACCGCCGCCGTTACCCCTCGATTTAACGCCCACTCCGCCGTGCGCGGAAACCGCCGTCTTAACTCGCGGCGAGGTTCGCGCGGCCGTTCCATCTCCGCCGTGTATAACGCAGCCCCGCCACCACTCTCACCCTTCGCACTCTCCTCTCTCTTCCTCTCTCGCGTGCGTGTCGCCGCCGTTCAAACCGTCGCCGCCGTAGGATTTGGTCGCCGCCGGTGAGTCCTCCGCGCGCCCTCCGTTCGCGCGCGCCTCGGTCCGCAGGCGCTGGAGACGCTCCGCACGCTCGTCCTCGGTCGCGCCGCGTCGCAGCCGCGGCCTGCGCGCTGCGCGTCGCGCGCGGCGCCAGCGCGGCGAGCCCGACCACGCGTCGATGATCGGTCGGTTTCGCCTCGCGCGCGCGATCTCACCGCTCATCCTCGGCGGCTCGGATGCACCTCGCGTCCTCATCTCGGCCGTCCGCGTCGCGCCCGCCTCGGTTCGCCGCCGCGGCCGCGTCTGCCCGCAGCGCTCGCGTCCAAGGCGACGCCGCGCGGCGAGCTCGCCACGCCCGAGATCGGACGATCGCTGCGCGCCGCCGTCCAATCTTGGCTGTTCATCCAGATTTGTTTCGCGGCCCGATGCGCCACGTGTCCGGCGTCGGCCATCCGATCCGCGCGCCGCGCCGCTCGCCGAGCCACGCCACGGCTGCCGATCACGAGCACGTCGGCCCTAGGCGGCGTGTCAAGAACGTTCATGCCACGAGTAGCCACGCCACCGCCACGTCGGCAAAACCCGATCCGGTGCCATGTCGGCGCCACGTCGGATGCCACGTGTCATGCCACGTGTCGCATTTCCACGTGCCACGTCGGCATTTGTAATGGTCCGTGGACTCGGTCCACCGTAGACCAAGGCCCACATGTCGCTTCGTATTTTTATTTTAATTCCCTTGCTGACGTCATAATTAGAATTTACTTTTGTAAAATAATTCCAAGAAAATCCGTGCTGACGTCATAATTCATTTTCGGTTAAAAGATAATTCCAGAAATTATCTTTTCCATTTTCTCGATTTCAAACTTCCAATGACCATATCTTGCCCATTTTAGCTCCAAATTGATCCATTCAAATTTCTAAATTCATCTAAAATTCTAATCTTTCAATTGGTATATTTAGTTTCAATTTTTGAATTTTTATTTTATTTTATTTATTTGGATTTCTTGATTTACGTGTAGAGACCGATTTGTCAGAGGAACTTCAAGAGCAAGCCCGGAAAATTTCAACCCAGCACGGAAGGCAAGTCTCCTTTGATCATTTTGATCCTATGTTTTGCAAGTTTTCTTTGATAAACTTGCTCAAATGATTTATAAAATGATTAGGTAGTTATTTTAAATTATTGCATGCTTATGTTATATCAAGTGATAATTTGATTTAGAAAATTTAGTTAAATACCCAATTTGTTATACCTTCCATTGAAAATTGTTTACCTTGTACCATTGTCAACTTAGGATATCCCTTTGACTCAATAATGAGTTAGTATTACATCTGTTGAATTTTTAAATACTAGCAAATGCTTAGCGTAGCAAATCAATGTAATAATGCTCAAATGAGTAGCATGTTTGCTAAATATTTTGATGAATGATTTGTTTGAACATTGGTAATGGATGTTACCATTGTTAAATGATTTGTTTGAAAAGTGGTAATGGATATTACCACTGTTAATTTAAAAGTAAAAATGAATTTCAAAGGAAAAGTTGACAAGGGTGGATGGAAGGTTTGGGTGGTGCGATTAGCACGAGAATTTTTGGAATTGTGAATGAACCACCACAGTCGTTTAAGGACCGACGCTTGTGTTTGTCCAAACCGAGCAAAGCAGTGCAACCACAAGTCTATATGGGTGCGACCTAGCTAACTAACCTATAAAGGTGTAGTTTAGATATCACCAGTGGTGTATTGAGTGCCGAGGTGTCTTGGTTACTCATAGTGAGGGACGGGGTTTCATTGTACTCATACGGCGCAAGAGGGCTCCACTCGTGGATTCGAGTTGTGGTGAAATCTTAGCGGGTGGTATCTAGCTATCTTGGAGTAGGTGAAAGGCTTTGTGATATTTTATCTGGGTCTCATGCCAAAGGAAGCATGTTGACTATTAAGATAATTTATCTCTTGTGGGTAAAGTGTACAAACTCTGCAGAGTAAAAACTATTCGAATAGTCGTGCCCACGGTCAAGGCGGGCAAGGAATGCATTCACATGGTAGAAGTTTGATTTTGATTTCAAAATAAAATGGTTTGTCAAACTCGGGAGTGGTGTAACTCTCGTGATTTAAATTTGGTGGTGTAACGGATCGGTGGCTTAACTCGAGTTTTGAAAGTTAGCAGATAGCCTAAGATTTTAGTGTTGGTGGTTTAACCTTCACTAAGTTATTTATCTAAATTCATTTATGAAAAACAAGATGTTTATCAAATGGCCTTTGAAGTAATTATGTAGATTTGAAATAAAATGCTGATTTTTGCAAAAGAACCATATAGCCTTCCTTTGTGAAGCCTTGCATCTATGCATCTTTCCCAAGACTTGCGGAGTACAATTTTGTACTCACATGTTGCTCTACAAATACATTAGCAGAGAATGAAGAAGCTCAAGTGGAGAATACGACTTACGTGTGCGAGTGTGGATACGGTGGTTTCTTCCGGATGCTTAGGACTCGTTTCCCATCAATTTCTGTGGCGATTGATGGGTCGATTAATTACTATTTGCTTCATTGTGTTTATTTTCGTTTTAAGGTTACGTGAACCTTTGTAAGGCAATGACCAATGTAAACTTCGTTATTATTGTAATAAATCGTGGATGACAATGTACCGTTTTTTCTGATTATCTGTGTGTACTAGCATTGATCTGGGACTAGTACTGTAATGCACAGGGGGGTCCGGAAGTTTCTACTCCGGGTCCCACATTTATTTGAATGTCCTAAGAAAGTTTTATCATTATCTAAATATAATGCTTAAATTAAGTAGTGAGAATCAGCTACTTCCAGTTTCATATACATTCTGTATGTGTACGTAGTACATTTATGACTTCTTACTGTCACTTCATATGTTTATAATATTATCTTTTTCTGTTTTTTAGATGACAAGGCCATCCTACAAGAAACCCTCAACCTTATTTTGGTCCTTCTTAGGAGCTTGATTTTGAACTTGAGATGGTTAGCTTCCTACAAACCTCTCAACCTATAGTGCTTGATATTCTTGTAGCCTTGTAGCTATTATTGGCATACTAACTCGACACATGTTACTCTATTACCATAATTTCGAGGAAGAGGTTGGTCGTTCCGCGATGTTGTTATCATGTATTCTCAGTTTCTCACAAAATATTCCTTTTTGTACATCCGTATTATCCATTTATATTATCCATTTTCGATCCAAAACCATTATATATCCACCCTGACCGTACCGTATTCGAAACTCTGAATACTTCGAATTCGTATTCGTATCCAGCCTTACTGTATTAGACTCCGAATCCGAGAAAAATGTAGGTTAGGATACGGTTTAAGAAATATTCATTCGAATCCAACCCGATTGTACCCCTAGCCATGAACGGAGCTAGAAAAATTACATACAAAAGCCATGTAGTGGAAGTTACAGGTAGAGCCAAATACTATTTTCCATACTAATTACTATGAAACTAGTGCGTGCACATAGTAAGACTGCATCTGGCATTGGGGGCTAGGGCTTCCTGTCTCGATCTCTCCTCCTAGTGCTTGTGGTGGCCATGGTTAGCAGTATCGAATTATTATTCACTAAATGATTAGGGTGCCGCTCGTTTAGGCTGAAAAAAGTGTCTTATAGCTGAAATTTCACTGTAGCTAGTTGAAATTGCACTGTAACTGATGGTGGCTTATTTGACGTAATTAAATTTTAAAAAATTTAAAAATAAAAAATATGTTAGCCCATCACAGATAATGCAAACGAATACGGGACAAAAAAGCTCAAAAAGCCAAAAAAAGAAAAGGCGAAATTTAGGAATAGTGAAAAATAAACCAGAAGCTAAAAGTTCAAGCCGAAATGAGCGGGGACCAGCTCAGTTGATAAGCAATCTAGTGTGTGTGTGTAGCTCGGTTGGTACATACCATTTTGGATAGTCAGCTACAAGGCTTAGGGCCCCTTTGATTACAAGGAATTTCAAGGGAAAAAAATACTGGAATCTTATTCCTATAGGGTTTGTACTGTAGCTGCATTTGATTCAAAGAAATTGTCCCATCAAATTCCTTATGTTTTAGTAACAATCTCACGAAATCACACGAATTTCAAAGAAATCAAACATTTACTGCAACCTCATTTTTTTAATCCTTTGTTTTACAAATGCGAGCCTCCCTTATTCCTCTGTTTTTTTTTCTATTTCTGCATTTTTAGAACCCCACGAATCAAAGATGCTAACCTTTGTTTTAGTTTTTTTTAGCGAATCTTGAATGCTACACACTCCTTGGCTACAGTCACATCCCATCTTTTTTTATCTCTGAAATATAGTATTTAATGAAGTATGGTTATGCTTCCATTCACATTTTCGCCTAAAAGTGTCACACAATTCAATGATTCCCAGGAATTTTTATATTTTCACAACATTTATTTTTTAGAGGGGTGCAATTCATTTAGAGGCCACCTATTACGTGGTTGTATGTGTTATGTATACATAACAAAGTAATGGTAGCGTGAGGGCTATGTGTCTAATCACACAGCTAGCATATGCAAGCCCCTTACCACTTCATCCCCACACATTTAGGAATGACAAATTCTCCCGTGGAGACGAGGACCCACAGGGATAATCCGCATGGGGTGGGGGCAGAACTCCCCTAGGGAACAAGGACGAGGCCTCGCTAGGTTAGAGGGGCAGAGGTGGGGTCTTGGTAAAAAAAGTAAAATATATTAGTTTGTTTATACATTAGTTTTTTAATATGAGATATGTATTCTTTTCTCATATATTTGGACTTAAACTTGGATCTATATATGTAGATATAAATTTTGAAGCTATAAATTGCAAAACAATATACATAAGTATTTATAAATTAATAGCTTAAGTCATATTAACAAGCAAAAGTTTATATTTTTACCATAGTTTTAATCCCACTAGGATCTCCACAGATACGGGGCAGTTGTCCCTTCCCCTGCAAAACTTGGTGGGGGGGGGAGTATGGCCTAGCGGGGATCAGGTCGGGGCGCAGCCACCCCCTCCTCATTGCCACCCCTGCACACATGCCCATTCTATGTAGTTTTGGAGTTGTTTGAAATGTGGTTTGATGGCTCCCATTTTTTTTACTTTCTGGCATTGTTAAAATTTACCTTCTGAATTATGAAAGCAAAGTTTTAAGCTTCCGAACAGAAATAAATAGGCAAGATACAATACAAAGTTTGTGTTAAGGCTTTTAACGCTTTATTGGTAGTCCATAAACATTCAAAACCTCTTATCGAATATGTAAAAGTTTTTTAAATTGAGAATGCTCGGGTTTCAATTTGGTAGTTTTCCATATGCTATATTGGCTTTTTAACTAACTATAAATATGTAATTTAAGAGAAAATCCATCGTCCAACAAAAATAGTGTCATGAACATTAAAAAACTATGTAGAAAAACCTCATACAACCATCCTACAATGATCCGTAATACAGCCAAAAGTGGAGTAGGGGAACACAAAAAACTAATGTGTGCGAGAAAGGTGTGAAAACCCTGAAAAGAAAAACACAAACCCATCTTTAAGATGTCTCATGTAAAAAAAGCAGGGGATGCATTCACCGGGGCGACAAATCGGAGAAAAAAAAAGGGAAGTGGGCGATAACAAAACCAAATCCGCATGAAGTCGCACAACGCAAGTGTACGTGTTTGAACCCAGACAAAATGCTGTGCCCCCAAAATCACTTGTGGTGAAATACTAGCATTCTCAGCCCCGCTCGTTTGGACTTCAACTTCTGCCTTCTGGCTTATTTTTACTATTTCTAAATTTCATCTTTTTTGACTTTTCAGAAATTTTTGAGCTTTTTTGCCAGTTCTTTTTTCCTGTATTCGTTTGCATTATACGAAATGGGCTAACATGTTTTTTTATTTTTTAATTTTTTAAATTTAATTATGCCAAATAAGCCACCACAGCTACAATGCAAAATAAACCAGTTACAGTAAAAAAAAAAGCCATAAGCCACAGCCCAAATGAGCACCCCCAGCTAATTCGTTACAGCAATCCAAATATCTAATCTCAAAACCTCCCTATTCAAATTGAGAAAAAAACACTTGCGAACGGTATACCATTTCTTCCTTTACCAGCGGCATAGCGTAGCCTTCCTTTCCTCCTCCTCCCCGCTGCCTTTGGTTCCGGATATGGCAAAGCGCCAACGCGACTACGAGTTCATCACTCCCCCTCCCTATTTCGAGGAAGGCCGAGGCGGTGGCCCGACGGTGGGCGGTGGCAGAGGGAGGAATGGGTGAGACGACGGTGTTGTGAATATTAGGTTGGCACGGGGGTGGCGGCGGAGGAGGGGGAGATGGCGGTGCGGCATGGCAACAAGATCGCCGCCGGGCATCGGTGGTGGAGGAGGCGGGAGAGGTGGAGAAGAGGTACGAAGCTACTTGTGCCAGAGAAAAAGAAGCGAGAGGAGTGGTCAGGAGGGAGTTCGGGGAGCAACGATAAGAGGGAGGGGAGGGAGAGTGGCCTGATGGCTATTCTATTGGATTGGATCCAACAGGATAGCGTTGGGTAGTGACCCTCATTCAATCTTTTAATTTTTTTTAAAAATAATAACTTTCTGCCATAAAAACAAAAGAGTGTGTATATCCATCACCCGGATGTTTTCTTTCTAACTATCATCCAGTTTTGAGACCGTTGGATTAGAGATCCAACGACCCTTTTTTTTGGAGGGGGAGATTATTTTTTTGAAGAGGGGGATATTTTTTTTTGGAGGGGGTGGGGAAGAATTTATAGCCGTTGGATCTCTAATTCAATGATTATAAATTTGGATGATAGTTAGAAAGAAAATATTTAGATGATATTTATCAATAACCAAAACAAAAAGGAAGGAGGTAAAGGTAAGAAAAAAACACGGGGAACAGACCGAATCCAAGCGCTCGTAGCCTCGCATCGCACGTTAGGCAGCAGACGTGCGAAACCCGAACCCCCTCGCTCGCACTCGCCGTTTCGCTTTCCCTGCTCCCCCCTCTTCTCCTCGCGCACCGCCACCCTCCCTGTTTCTCTCTCTTCCCCTGCGGCCACGCCGAGCCATGCCTCCTACTACAACTCCCCCCACCACATCACAACCCACCGCCTCCCCCCTCCTCCCCGTCTCCCTCTCGCTCTCCCCTTCCCCTCCCCAAACCCTAACCCTAATCTCGCCTCCCCCCGCCCGCCGCCGCGGGGGCCGACCCGACCGACTCCGCCGCCTTCGGCTCCTCCTCCCCCCGCGGCGCCCCTCCTCGCGCGCGGGCGCTAGGGTTTCGCCATGGACCGGCGCCGCCCTTCCCCGCGCGGCGGCGCCAACGGCGGCGGGCTGTCGTACTCGGCCCTCTTCAACCTCGAGGTAGCTGCTCGCTCGCTTGACTCCTTCCTCTCTCTCAATCTCTCTCCGCGCAAGCGGGGATTTCACTGGGTTCTGGGGAATTCTCTCTAGGGGGCGCTCTTGTCCCCGGGTTTAGGAGCCATTAGGCATGGATTTTGGTGGGAGTGGCGGTTTCGGCTCCGGGGTTAGAGGCTCGCTAGTGGGGGACTAATGCAGGTCGCTCGGTGACGGGTGTTGCGATCGTGTGTATTTGCTGATGTCCTGTGCTACTGTTTTGTTGGTTTGGAGTAAAACGAGTGCTTGCTGCTTTGTGCTTCGTTGAAGTTAGTGGTCGTTAGAGTTGTTGATTGCCTGGTGTTGTGCTGTAGCTGGTTGCCTAGCTTGCATCTAATGCTGGTTGCTGGTGTTGCGATTGTCCGATGAGCCATTTGTCTTGTTATCTTGTATCTGTGCTGCTAGTGCCTTGGCTTAACTTTCTAGTATTTCATGCATGAGGAGGATTTCTTAGCTTGTAGCGTGCCTTTAGCTATCGCTATTCTTCAAACTCTTGGTTTTACTGGGTCTGGGATCTGTATTTGCATGACAAGGTTTTACTTATTGCTTTCATTCTTCTCGGTATGCGCAGTCATGTGCGGTATAGTTTTCCTCTGTCACATGCATGGTTTGCGTTAGTTTTTTGTTATACTATCCTTTATTCACCTTATGCTGCAGAACGCTGCTAGAATGGCTGAAATTTTACGCAGTTCATTAATATTATGATTTGGGGCCTGCAAGGGAACTTCGGTTGATCATGTCAGCATTTGTTGCTTTATTTGCATTTAGCTTTTATCATTTTTGGTGCTTCTACAGTGGTAGTGTTGCCTGTCTATTTGTTTGGTCTGTGTGGATGTAGGTTCATTGATAGTGATACCATCTGCCCTTTGTTTTTGACTTAATGAAGCAGATATGTCTTCTCTACTCTTATGTTAATGTGTTTTGTTTGAGTTTTATTGGTCTACAAGTCTGTTGATGGTTTTTTTTTACTGGAACTGCTGTTGCAGCCTTTGCTGAACTTTAAGGTCCCTTTACCGGAAGATCTTGATCGTTATGGGAATGGTAGCCCAAATGGGAGCGTGAGTAGCCAAGGTAAGGTCACCTTTTGTCTTTGTTCCTTTTTATCTAACAATTGTAATTGTCTAAATCCATCTTGTTGCATTAGCTTTCATGAAATCATCTTCTATTGGCATTTCTGTTGTATTTCTTATGCTTCCTTATGGATCTTGTTGCTTACCCTACTTTTCCTTTTAAGGTCAAGGATCCTTGTCGGATCAGTACAATGGCGTGAGTGATGCTTCCCATGGGTTGCATCGGAAGAGAAAAAGGCATCTGGATGGTGCTAGCGATGATGAGGAGGCAGATGCCCATAGTAACCAAATAACTGAGGAGCACTACCGTACAATGCTAAGCGAACATGTTCAGAAGTACAGAAGGTCAAAGTTTAAGGAGGGTGTTTTTGGTTCTGATCCTCCTCGGGCGGTAGTCCCGCAAATAAAACACAAAAATGGTAGTACAAGAGTTATGAAGTACAAAAGTGATTTCAAGGATGTTGCAACATTAGGTGAGGTAGAAGCCTCACCTGAGTATAATGGGACAGAATGCATAAGCACATATGGTGGTTTCAATAAGCTTGTAGCTTCGCTTGATTCTTCTTATTTGGATATGGGGGATAATGTAAGCTACGTAATTCCAGAAGGTTATGATAAGCTGGCACCTTCCCTTAATCTGCCTGTTTTTTCTGATATACGTGTCGAGGAGCATTTCTTGAATGGCATTCTAGATTTACGCACCCTAGCAGCAATGCTTGGTACTGATTGCAAGTTTGAGGCAACCAATTATGGTGGATTAGCCGAACCTCAGCCGCAATATGAATCACTCCAGGAAAGGGTGAAGATGCAGAAATTTGCTCTTCAAGTAACTGATGACCCCTTTGCAATTCCAGAAGGAGCAGCTGGGAGGATACGGAGGTCTATTATTTCAGAATCTGGCAATTTGCAGATTCATTATGTTAAAGTCTTGGAAAAAGGAGATACATATGAGGTTGGTTTCAGTTAAAATTTTGATATCATGCTATTGTATTCGGTGTACTTAGCAACTATGTGATATCATGGATGCAGATTATCGAGCGTAGCTTGCCAAAGAAGCAAATAGTAAAAATGGAACCTTCTGCAATCGTGAAAGAAGAGATGGAAAAGATTTTGAAACAATGGCATGCTATTGCTAGAGGCATTCCAAGGCATCACAGGAATTTCACTGCTTTGCTGAAGAAACGGCAAATAGATGCTAAACGCTTTTCTGAGAGTTGTCAACGGGAGGTATTGGGCTCGTCTATCTTCTTGCCTTATGTCATTGTATCATTTCACTGTGCTCTAGTTTATGATCTTGCTGAACTTGTTTTCTAATATCCAGGTAAAGCTTAAAGTAAGCAGGTCACTAAAACTGATGAGAAGTGTTCCAATACGGACAAGGAAGCTAGCTAGGGATATGTTGATATTCTGGAAACGAGTGGACAAGGAGCAGGTTTTTGTCTCTTAAGCTTACTAATGATTAATTCTACTAAAGGTTGTTATGAAATTATATTAGTTTACTTTCTTTAGGAAACAGTAGCATGCTGGGCTAATTCTATTTCGCATTCTTAAACATCATGAGTTGATTATAGGCTTATAGCCATGTATTTCATCCTTCAAACCATTTGACCATCTATATAAATAAATACTAATATCTCATGTCCAATATTGTTTTGCATATTGCTCTTGTATTAGTACAGTTTAGCACATGGTGTTTGCTGCTCTTGCTTATGCTCTCTTCAGAACAAGGCACTCAATTATGGCATTCATTTCTTTTGCCTGATTTGCAGTATGAGTTGAGGAAAAAAGAGGAAAAGAATGCAGCTGAAGCTTTGAAGCGTGAAGAGGAGTTACGTGAAGCAAAAAGACAGCAGCAGAGGCTCAACTTTCTGCTATCCCAAACTGAGCTTTATAGCCACTTTATGCAGAACAAGGCTGGTCAATCAGCACCGCCTGATGAGGGATCTGCCCCTGAGGGTGATGAGGAAGAAGATCCTGAAGAAGCTGAATTAAAGAGAGAGGCTTTGAGATCTGCTCAGCATGCCGTGTCCCAACAAAAAAGGATCACAAATGCATTTGATAGTGAAATTGTGAGGTTTCGTCAATCTTGTGAATCTGGTATTCCCACTGATGATTCAGCTAGTATAGAGCCTAGCAAGATTGATCTATTACACCCGTGAGTTCTATTTGAAATTTTCGTTTTGTCAGTCGCAAGCAAGCATGTTAGAATGAAGTAGTTCTCCAAAATTGATTGCTTTCGGGCTATCTTATTTTCAGTTCAACAATGCCTGAGAAGTCATCTGTGCAGACACCAGAGTTGTTTAAAGGTATATTAAAAGAATATCAGTTAAAGGGCTTGCAGTGGCTGGTCAATTGTTATGAACAGGTAGATTGTTATAAAACTGATGTATTTTGCTCATTTGTGATGATTGTACCATTGTTAGCCTAAACTTCACATTTTGGAGTTCTTGCAGGGGTTAAATGGCATTCTTGCTGATGAAATGGGTCTTGGCAAAACTGTCCAGGCTATGGCATTCTTAGCCCATTTGGCTGAGGTTGGTGAACTTATTTTCTTGAAAACCTAAAAACTTGTCTTTCCATTAGTCAATTCGTTGCCCAAATGTTGTTTGGTCTCATTATGTGTTTGACCTTCATACCTGATTTCACACTGTTTCTCAGCTTAATTTACTTCTGTTCTTATTTCTTCCTTTCTGAGGCATCATATTGTGTAATTTAGTTTTTTTTATAGTTGCATGTCAAGCATTTGATACGGACATGGGTATCTCATGCAGGACAAAAACATATGGGGTCCCTTTCTAGTGGTTGCTCCTGCATCTGTTGTGAATAATTGGGCCGAAGAGGTGATCAGATTCTGCCCTGATCTAAAGATACTTCCGTATTGGGGCCCAGAAAGGATGATTCTTCGGAAGAACATCAATCCCAAGCGTCTTTATGGAAGGTAGATTTCTGGCTGAGGCACTATTATGTTCATTTAAAGTCTCTTTCTTTAGTAGGCTCATAAATCTTATCATGTGACTTTTGCTCTTTTCCTTTCATAGAGATGCTAGTTTCCACATCCTCATTACAAATTATCAGATACTTGTGAATGAAGAGAAGCTTTTGAGACGTGTTAAGTGGCAATACATGGTACTGGACGAGGCCCAGGCTATAAAAAGTTCAAGCAGGTGACTTATCATGCATCTTGCATGTTTATATATATTTTTTGAAATTCAAAATTTCCTAACTCATGCCTGTCTTCATTTGTTTATTCTGTTTTCTTCCCTATTACCTGGCCCTTGCTTGAGAAATTTTGTATTACTCCTCTTTTTCTTTCTACTGCAGCCAGCGTTGGAAAACTTTGCTGAGCTTTAAATGTAGAAATCGCTTGCTTCTTTCTGGGACGCCAATACAGAACAACATGGCTGAGCTATGGGCGCTTCTTCATTTCATCATGCCCACTTTGTTTGACAGCCATGAACAGTTTAATGAGTGGTTCTCAAAAGGGTACTGTTCTCTTTCAGAAGTTTTGTCTTCGTTATTTGAGTCATTTTCTTTATTGCTTACATTTTTTTGTCTGCCAGAATTGAGGGTCATGCTGAACATGGAGGGGCCTTGAATGAACATCAGCTTAGTCGACTGGTAAGATACGGCCATATTTAGTGCATGGTATAGTTTAATGAATCTCTTGAAGAGTGCTTGATTGAGTCTAATGTGAAGTTTAGAAGACTTGAGTTCTCGAATACATGAGAGATGCTTCATTGCCCCTGAGATGAAAGAAATAAATTGTTTAACTTCTTGCTAGTTCCTCTGCATGTCATTTTCTTTTGCGCAAAGTTTTGTATAGCTTTGTAATCTTTTTAAGATTATAACACGTTCTCTATTTCCACAGCATGCTATATTAAAGCCCTTTATGCTTCGTCGGGTTAAGATTGATGTCATCGCAGAAATGACCAAAAAGAAAGAAGAAATTGTGCCCTGCAAATTGAGTTCTCGTCAGCAGGTCTTCTATCAAGCCATAAAGAATAAGATATCTCTTAATGAGTTGCTTGCTGGAAGTCGTGGCAATTTAAATGATAAGAAGCTAATTAGCCTGATGAATATTGTCATGCAGCTACGGAAGGTACAGCTCTGATGATTAAATTTATTTAAACCTTTTTAAGGTCCCTACTTCAAATTGTGCTAGCATCGGTTTATTTATTTATTTATTGTTCATTGGATTTTCTTGCTAATGTGCTCCACATCACTTTTAGGTCTGCAATCATCCAGAGCTGTTTGAGCGCAACGAGGGAAGCTCTTACTTTTACTTTGCTGAGATTCCAAACCCTCTTCTTTCTCCCCCATTTGGGGAACTGCAAGATGTACATTATGCAGGCAAAAGGAATCCAATAATGTTTGAGGTGCAATTTTTTCTTATCTTTAGTCTTTTCAGTTTTTGTTGACCATATGTTTTACAACCTCCTTGATATGTTTCTCCTTGAGCACAACCATACTAATGGGCTTCTTGAATCCCCTCAGATTCCGAAGTTAATTTATGAAGGAATCATCTGTAACACGGAAATACCTGTGCATGGCTGTGGATTTCGGAATGAATATTTCAACAGGCTGTTTAATATATTTTTGCCAAGCAATATCCATAATTCTGCATTTCCAGAATCAACTTCACCAAACAAATCTGTTCTGTCATCCGGTGCATTTGGCTTTACACGTTTAGTGAATATGTCCCCTGTTGAAGCTTCCTTCTTGGCCACTTGTTCACTATTTGAGAGACTAGCATTCTTAGCGATACGTTGGAGTAGGAAGTACGTTGATGAAATCATGGATGCATTCCTTGATTCAGAAGTTCCTGATCTCCAGTTCAGTCAGAATGATGTCACAAAAGTCCGTGCTGTTGCTCGATTGCTGCTTTCACCTACAAGGGCGGACTCCAGTTTGCTCAGAGAAAAAATTGCGATAGGCCCGAGTGATAGCCCATACGAAGCACTAGTGCTTTCTCATTATGACAGGCTGGTCTCGAACATAAGGCTTCTTCGTTCAACATATGCTTTTATTCCACCAGCTAGAGCGCCGCCAGTAAGTTCATTTGTTTTATCTGTGTTGACTCGTTTTGGCACTTTTGCATTGCATCAGGCCATCTTTGTGTTTGGAGTCATCGTTCAGTATATTTTAGCTCTAGTATTAAAATAATCTGGAACTTCCGTATAGTGTAGGGGATGTCTATGTTTGATCTATGCATGTTATCAGCTCACAATTAATGGTAGTGTTGATTAACTCCGTCTCTCCCCTTTCCCCTTCTTCCAGATAAATGTCTGGTGTGCAGATCGAAATTTTGCCTATAAGTTAAATGATGAGATGCATGATCCCTGGACCAAGAAACTGTTTCTGGGATTTGCTCGTACATCTGAGTTCAATGGTCCTAGAGAACCGATTTGTCCTCATCCTTTGATACAAGAAGTATGTACTGATTTTCCCATCCCTGAGCCGATGCTGCAGCTACCGTACAGGATATTTGGGTCATCTCCGCCTATGAGTAATTTCGATCCAGCTAAAATGCTAACAGTGAGTCTTCAATGCTTTTGGTTGTGCATAATGCTAGATATTGCCTGTTGAGGCTTGTTTTTCAGCTGCACAATTTCATCATCCTTTTACAGTTATGATTTTAAATCAATGTGGATCTAATGAGGTTCATGAACTGCTAAAGTGCTCAGAAGATTTTTCTGCAAACTAGACCTTGATCAGTATACAAATTTGGTGTAAACACCTTAATATAAAGGCGGAACCATTTTCTGTTTTTATTGCACATGCTATAGTGACCCCTTGTTTCTGACATGGAATGCTTGATGACAGGATTCTGGGAAGCTCCATACCTTAGATAAACTGTTGCGGCACCTCCGAGCTGAAAATCACCGTGTGCTTCTATTTGCTCAGATGACTAAAATGTTGGACATTCTTGAGGTATCACTAGTTAATTTATGCATATCCAATTCACATTAAAAATTGTAAAAAACCTAATACTTCGTAGGGGAAAAATGGAATAAACAAAAGAATCCAACAAGCAATTCAGTTGAATAAACAAAACAAGAATTAGCATTTTGATCTTATTTTTTTAATAGATAGATATGTAGAGATGTAAGTGGTATCAGGGTCAATTCCTAGTTGCATAACACTACAGAGAAACTGGTATGTACAACTTTGATGAAACATCAAACCTTCATACAAAATACTAGAATGGTAGGGGAGAACACTACTAGAATATACACACGGGATACATATACTATTAATAATAAATGAAGTACAAAGGACCAACAGGATCAAACAGCAAGATTCAGACATAAATTGAACAAGAACTGACACATCTAGTTAGAAGGTAAAGAAAGCTGTCTCCAAAGCAGCTTGCCCTAAAAACAATATAACTAGGACCAACGGATCCTATTTACTCCAAAATGCACTAAAATACTCTGTACATTGAGAAACTGGAACCGTGATTTTAGATTATGATACATGTGTTCGTTTTTTAATGTAATTTACATTTTTTGCACAATCCACTACTACAAGTGGGAGTGGGGGAAGTGGAAAATTGATGGGGAGCAAAATGTTGTTGGAACTTTCTTTAGGTAAAATTTGTTTGTACTTTGTGCCATAACAATCCCCATTATTATATAGATTTGTGCTGATTATAATCATTCATTGTTAATGAAGCGTTATCTTGTGTCATTCTTAAGCGGGATTCCACTAAAAGGACGGTATATCCCATTTATGTGTCTATTAAAAAACTTCAATATGTGGGTCTGAGCTTACATACTTGCACAACAGGATGGAGCTCTTCGAGTGTTATGTTTCAGAAGCTTTAGGTGCATTTTAGGTTTCCATTACTTTTTGAGTGGCCTTGTGAACTTCACGAAGGCACTAAACAGTAGACATTCAAATGAATCAGCAAAGTGCACACTCCTACTATCATAATGAGTGTTGTTTGTGAACTGTTCGTTCAGAAGTCCTGTTGAGTTTGTGAACTAAAGTTTGAACCCCCTTCTAATTTTTAGAGTATCACTCATTACTTTTTTCAGGACTACATGAATTTCAGAAAATTCAAGTATTTCAGACTCGATGGGTCTTCTGCAATTTCCGATCGCCGTGACATGGTCCGAGACTTTCAGAACAGGTACACATATTAGTGGATAGGATGCAACTACTACAATAAGATGATCTAACGCTTTTCAAACATGACTTCAGCTGAGTTTTCTTCTCTGCAGGAATGATATTTTTGTTTTCTTGCTAAGTACAAGAGCTGGGGGACTAGGTATTAATTTGACAGCTGCTGATACAGTTATATTTTATGAAATTGACTGGAATCCAACACAAGACCAGCAGGCAATGGATAGAACACACAGGCTTGGTCAGACAAAGGAGGTAACTGAAGCTTCAGTTTATACACTATTTATCTAGCCATGGTCGCATGGGCCATTATTTTATCATTTGTAATTGCACTCTTGAATCTTCTTTAGTAAAAAGAATTTCATGAAAACAGGGGCTTCGTCATTCCTTGCATGGCCTCCTATAGTAAGGAGCATTATACTGCATAAATAACAATATTGGCAGGGGGGTGACTCTTTTCTAGGTATAGTAGTCATGCTCAGGGTTCAAAAAACCAGTGGTTACCGGCCGGTAACCGGATCTACTGGTGGGAACCAGTAAAAAAACCACCTGGGTTACTTTTGAATTTATGACTGCATAATGTACTTTCTAGATTGGTTTAGATTTTTTTTGTAATAGATTAACTATTGTATGAAGTAAAAATGCATGAATTATTGTCTTACCATGTCACAAAAAAATCAAATGTAAATTTGAATTTATGATTGCGTAATACACTTCTTAGGTTGGTTTAGGCACTGTTTGTGGTAGATTAACTATTGTATGAACTAAAAATGCATGAATTATTGTTCTAGGATGTTCCCACATTTTGTAGGACGTCCAAGTTAGGTAGTACATGCTAGTTTGAGATTATTTTCGGCCATAAGACTCTTCTTCCTACGAATCTCATGATAGCTCAAAGTCTATTCCGACTTATGGATGTTGAGATTAATATTCCGCATATTACCAACTAGTTTATAATCATTAGGTACACTTTCTAATTAATATTTGCATTATTCCAATTTCTAATTACCCAAAACCGGTTTTCCCACTGGTTTTTGGACGGTTACCGGCTGTCAAACTGAACAAAATTCGAATTTCGTTTGACGAATTTTGCCTGGTTTTTCTCTGGGTTTTTCGGTAACCGATCGGTTACCGTTATCGGTCCCGAGGCGGGATTTGCCCTGGTAATGATATTTCCAACCTTCGTGCTGCTATAGTCACCATCATTGTCATTGTTGTTTAGGCTTTTAATTTTGTTTTGGGTTGAGTGATAGCATTGTAGAAGTTGCTAACATGGTTTCAAATCTTTTTTTAACTCCGGGATCTTCTGATGGTTTCTGACCAAATGTTTTTTATATTTCCCTTCGTCATTTTTTGTGTTTTTTTTTTGGTTTGTGAAACCTTGTATGATCACTAATTTCAGTGATAGCACTAATGCTCAGCTAATATCTGTTAACTGAGTGGTTCTCACAGGTTTTTAGAGCGCTGGTTGTTATCTGAATTTATAAATTGCATCAATATTCAAAAATACAATTTGTATTAGCTCAGTTTCTTATATTTTATTTCAAACCTGGAATTGTAGGTGACTGTGTATAGACTTATATGCAAAGATACTATCGAGGAGAAAATATTGCAAAGAGCGAAGCAGAAAAATGCAGTGCAAGAGTTGGTCATGAAGGGGAAGCATGCGCAGGATGATCATCTGATGAGACAAGAGGATGTTGTTTCATTACTTATTGACGATGCACAGATTGCACATAAATTGAAAGAAATATCAATGCAGGTAATTTTGTATCATTTCCATCTTTTTAACACAGTCCAATCAGATGAGCATATGGTAACATGCAATTAGATATATTCTGCCATTATTATGTTTCAAATTAAATTGCACTGGTGTTACAAATGCTACTGTTCTGATATCTCTTTAACCAAATTTTAGATTCAAGATGTGAATTTAAAAAATTGGTTGATGCATTTCTGATTCTGCCAATTATGAAGTAGTTACACGGAGAAAATATGCCATGTCACATACACGGAGAAAATATGCCATGTCACAATTGAGTTTTGAAAGAGTGCCAAGGCCATTTCGCACGTAAAACTGGCAGTTTCTGGCTTATTTTGATGTTGAGTTTGGTTTAGAAACCATAGTTAACCTAAGAACATTTGGAAACTGGTACAGACGTGCCTTAAGAAACCAGAAGGGTCCACAACTGGTTTACGCTAAATCTAGCTTTTCAAGGGCAGTCTGGTTTCTTACAGTCAAAAGTTTTTGAGAATTCAGACCTTTGTCTACAGTCAATTTGTTCTTAGTGTAGAGTCATTGAAAATCTTTTGTAAGAAATGTTGAGTCCAATTGGACTATTGGAGTGTTTACAACAAATTTTTGTTTAACTTGGATGGTAAAAAGTTTGGCAAGAATACCCTTTGTGATCTTCATTCACCCTTTTAGGCAAAGGATCGATTAAAGAAGAGGCGTGCGAAGGCCATCAAGGTTGACAAAGAAGGAGATTTGATGCTTGAAGACTTAGATGATCCAACTGCAGAGGCTGTCGAACAAGATAACACAACCAGCAAAAAGGTACACGCGAGAAACGCATTAGAGTTATTGAGTTACTTATTTCTTTGCGATAGTAGGAAACCACACTCTCAGAATAGGGTCCTTAAATTTTTTTCTATATATTAAATTTTAAATCCATAATTTCCTAAGGATCGTTATCTGTCTGTAAATATACCAATGCACACAAATCATTGAGGCTTAATAATTTTAATACGCAAGCTTGAAATTCTAATTTTAACAAGTAAATGTTCTGGAACAATAATTTCCACAGCATGGATTTAATATGAACACCCATGTAGAACTTTAAAATGAAATGTGTACATGAGTTGAGAACTTTAAAATGAAATGTGTACATGAGTTTAGTTTTAGTCTATATTGGCTGTGTTTCACTTGCATTTTAGTCCATATGACAATCCGTATGACAACTAAAAATGCAATCGCTATGTAAGTACCTTTACAGGAAGAGATGCGTTGTGTAGGATTCTACTAGTTTAACTAGAAATTTAGGAGAGAATCATAAGCGAACAAATTTGACTTATTCTGCTACTTCAATTTTGTCAATTTTGCCTTCATGAGCCCTTGGCCAGCTTGCTGTCATATTGAACTCCTATCTTGCAATGTGACACTACTGTTCGATTCAACAAACTGCTCATACAACATTACAGCAATTCCAGTAAGGTAACCCTGAAGCATTGGATGATGAAAATGTGTGCAAAACAAATATTAGTCCTCATGTTTTTTTTTATGAGGCCACTTGGATTCATCTCCCTCTCATTGCCTTTGGCCTTGGAATGTGTAAGCCTTAATCATTTAGTAACTCCTAAATATTTCCAGAGAAAAAGCTCGCACAAGAAACCTCCAAAGTCACAGGATAATGACAATGCGGACAAGAATGCTGAGGCGCTCATAGATGGTGATTACCCAGAGAGTGATCATGCAGAAGATGGGGGAACATACTCTGCCGCTGCGAGGCCTAAAAGATCAAAGAGACTAATGAAGAGCACGGGTGATGATAAGGAACCAGTGGCTGGCTCTGATCGTGAGAAACCGGCAGATGCAGTTGAGAATTACGTATCTCATGATTACTATGATACGGAAGAGGTGCAAGACCGGACTCCTCCAGCCTAATCGACCGACTGACCAGACGAGAGGATGCTAAATGGCAAGGCTATGTAATTTATCATACGAGTATGGGCATCAGCGACGGCGCAGTTTAATGGGAGTCAGTCTCTGGATCTGCCTGAAGGTGTCACGCAGTTCAATAAGTATTTAACTGCACAGCTTCTCTTCTGAAGCCTGGGAACTGCGTGATTGCAACGTGTAGTGCATATACTTGATTATGTCGGATGAAGTCATTGCGGTGGCAATAAGCCTATAATGGTTGACGTCCTAAACGTGACCAGGGTGCATCCTCCAGCCGCTACTGTTGCTTCGGCATTAGCGTTGCCGTCCTCGTCGCTGGTATTTGCGATGCAGGCTGCGGCCACTGTGTAAATATGCATGTAACATTGCGCCGCCAGACAAATAATTTTGCCGTGTAAAGAATGTAGGCTGCTGTATTAATCATAAGTTTTGTGTTCATAGCTAAAAAAGAAACATGGCAGGAAACAGCTGCTGTGCCTCCCGAGTTGGAAACATGTCAGATCATTTATGACCATGTATGCTAATCGAAGCATTTGGCAGCCAACAGTAATCTCTTGACTATGTCAAGTGTTGGTTCGACGTCGCCTGATTGCGTCGAAGCCCAACAGATGACATATGTATCGATGAAATGACGAGAGATTTGGAAATCTTGGTCCAACTCGTGCCATCGACGCAATGACGGGATTGCCATATTTATGTTTAACGAGACTTTACATGTGCGACCATACGTATTAAGTAGTGAAACTTAAAGGACATTTTGGTATACTGTCTGCTAGGCAGGGAATGTAGAACGGTACCAACTAAACGAAAGCAAAACAAGCCACGATTTGAGAGAGAAGCGACATCGTCGTCTTTCACTTTAGCCATAAAGAATTCGGATATGGGTTTGCATCAGATACACTAATAACTCAAAAAGTAGTTTCTATTTGGAGTTTGTTGGAGTTACTGAGTAACCTTTAAACGGAGTGATGAGTGCTTTTTACTTTTTCAATCTCTCTTATAATCAGCTAAAATCTATGTCACTTTCAAATAGGACCAAAATCAGTCAACATGCTACATCCACATCGAGAGCAGCCTCCTCGTGAATTATGTAACCATGCTACATAAATGACCGCATTTTTTTAGGAGAAAAATACTACTCCGAATCTGTAACACCCTGATCCAACCTTTGAGCTCGAAATGCTACCATTAGTCATAACATTACCCTTTATAACCGTGGCTGATAGATTTAGACAACAATTTCTCTATTTAAATCACGACGACACAATAAAGAACATGATGTTTAAACACAACTACCTAAGCATGTCCTTAAAGTCTAAATACATCAACCGGAGGCGATGTGCGAATTACTGTTTGCACGTGGAATAAATGTGCTACTCTCGTTCGTGCATACCGTCTTCAATGTTCACCTAAAAACCAATAAATAAACACGGGTGTCTGAGATTCAGCAAACACATAATAGAACGATAAACACTACCTTAGTGTAAGTATTAACCTAGCCATATCCTTCCCCACAAGTTTTAACATAATCATAAACATAAACATGATGCAAATGCATATGTCTATTATCATAGACATATCCCCTCAGTATCATTTTTAGCAAGGTAGCATTATCGCCTACCCAATTCTATCGTCATTATCATCATCAGATAAACAACATCATATAATGTAAACACCACATATTCCATAAAATTCATCATTTACCGCTCTACTATGCACTTGCCTGCTTAATCTCGAGAACGATGTGTGGACGACATCAAACCAGATCCTCCACCTGTACAAGCATACTCTAGTCTCAATAAATCATAGCAATTCATGCACTCAGATGAACAAAATCGTTACTACGCGCAAATCCGACATAGGCATAAGAATGCTCTGCGTTAAGGCTTTGCAAAAATAAAGATTTTTTTATCGTGCACGCTTGTTCCCCATCGTTTTTCCCTTTCTTTCCTTTCCTTTCTCTTATTTTCTTTCCTTTCTTTCTTCCTCCTTTTCTTTTTTTTCTTTCCTCACTCGATCTCTCTTCTCTCTTTCTTTCTTTCTATCCGGCCGAACCCTCCTTCCCACCTTATCCTCTCTTCTCTTGCCGCTACTCCTCCCCCTCCCCAATCCCTTCCGATTTGGCCCCATGGTGCGGTTGACCCTCATACCACCGGCCACCGGCAGCGCCACCCGAGCTCCCCTCGGCTTCGGCCATGGCCACCTCCCCAGGCACCGCCTCTCAACCCCCCAAGTGTCAGCTCCCTCTCTTCCTCTCCCGATCTACACGCCACCGCCTTGGTGCCTTGGGCACGCTGGTCATGAGCTCACCATCGGCTCAGGATCCATCGTTGGCTGCCTCTTCATCGATTTTCCCTACGCCCTACTTCGCCTTTTCCTCTCTAGTTCGTTGGCTTGATTTTTGGGCACGCCACTGCTGGACTACAGCTCACTGCCAGTGACCTCTCTGTCGACATCGTGGTCTCCTCCCTCTCCAATCTACTCATTGTCGTGGCCTTCTCGGGCTCGCCGGTAATCGCTCACCGTCAGCCAAGGGATTGGCGCCCCGCTTTCTTCTACCTGTTCTGTGCCGTCTCCTGGTCTTTCCCCATGGGTCCCGTCTCCTTCACGCCTCTCCCGTGGCTAGGGTTCATTGGCTCATCGGTGCCGTGGGCGCACCAATCATCCCCTTGCCGTCAGTGGCCCTCCTCACCATCATCGACTCTGGTTTAGCCCATCTATGGTGCTCCTATGCATTCTACTAAGCCTCCTCCATGCCTCCCCTCCAGCCGACCTTGGTGCTGCCCTGCCACTTTGGTTCTCTCCTTCTCCTACCCGCGATGGTTCACTCTTTCCCCTTTACTATACGTATTTTGATTTAGCTACCATTTTTGCCTTGTTCTATTCTTTATCATGCACGATTTTGAGAATGCCTACGGTGGCTGCCGTGACGGAACTTGGTAGGGAGGGCATACGCCGGGGAGCATGCTCTTCCTTCCAAGGGTGTGTGGTAGTTTCTATGGGCTCGCTGCCGATGGTGTTGGTGTGTCGTGTGGTTGTGCTGTGCTATGTTGCCACAATGTGCTGTGGGCAAGTTGTGGGGACCTTTGTAATATCCCAAATAAGCATAAGGGGAAATGATAGCGTTTAAGAGCGTAGTTGCCGTCAGACCCATCGACCTTTTTGGAGTGTCGATTTAGTATCGCGCGTAGAGGTTCCCAGACCATCCCAGGACGGTCGGCATCGTCTAGAGAGCCGCATATCTAGCGCTCTCAGAGGTTCCCGGACCGCCTAGGGACAGTCGGCACCGTCTCGCGTTTCGGGTGTTCATCATCCGGTAATTTCTTACCTTACCTTTTACCGACTTACCGCTGCAGTAAAAAGCTCCAAAGCCAACATACCCCTTGGATCAAAATGCCCCTGAGCAGTCATGTTTATGAGAGAGGAGTGGGAGGGCATCTCGGTCATTTCACAAGTGCAAGGGGCAGCCCCAACTGATGAGGACATCACTCCTTCGGATGCAACCGCTGATCCTCCAACCATTATGCAAGGTCCAATGACCCGAGCTCGCATGCGACAATTAAATCTAGAGGTGAGCTCGTTCTTAAGCAATCCTTTTCATAGTTTTGAGAATAGATTGCTACCTAATGATGTTATCTTGCTTAGGAACATTGGAGAGGGTCATGAAGTACATGGAGAGAGGTGTGGAGGCGAGAAGACCAGCAAGGACGTCCAAGTCAAGCGAGGCCCGGTCCAACTCCGGTTCGAATATGCCTCGGCCTTCGAGACCACTGCGCGTAAAATGGACGCCAGGATGCATACAGACTCCGTTTTCGGCGACCCAGGAATCATCAAACAAGTCAAGCATCCGAACCGCCAGGTGTTGCGTCACCGTCTTTTGGTCCGTTGGGCGTGTATCATCTTAGAGCCCGTTAGGGCGCGTCGAGGTGTGACGACCCTTAGACCTTATATTAAGTCGTCACCACACATGTTAGGGTTGGGTTTTGCTTTAGATCAATCTGTCATTGAACATTGCCGTTTTGGTCGTGAAACCCCACTTCGTGATCTTAATCATACATCCGCAGATTGTCACTTCTTTGAGCTGCGTTCTTTCGAGTTCTTGCTTGTGTTCTTCGTTTCGCAGAGGATTAGCCTTCTTGGCGAGGTCAACCGGATTAGTGACACGGTTGATAACCGAGGAGTCGTGGTGCTAAGGTTGCGGGGTTCGGTCTTTTGGATCTGAAGCCGGATCGGTGTGTCGCGTTCCACCAAAACGAGAGTTATCATCACCTGACGGAAGATCGGGAACCCCGTCCCCATCACCAACCATGCTCATATAAGCTATCCCTTGCTGCCAAGCCCACATCTCCTATCCCATTACTCACGGCCAAGGTAAGTGCATAGCAAAAGGGAACAAAGCCAGGATCAGCACACCCCTCCATTCCTTCTCAATGCCAAAGCCGAAAGCCAACCCCAGAGCTCAAGCTCACTCTCCTTACTCTTCCCCTCTTCTTTTCCATTGAATCAACTCAACATAGCCACACCAGTCCAATCGGCACAAGGTAAGCAAAGGTGAGATTGCACTCAGGAGTGCATATGCATGTAGGAAATCGGGGAAAGAGTGGCAGAGGAGAGGCGAGCAGGGGGCGGGCGGCGGTGAGCCCAAGGGGCCTGCAGAGCCAGCGCGGCGGGCGGGGCGGCGCCGCCAAGTGCCGCCGCGCCGCCTGGCCTCCGGCCGCGAGCGAGAGGGGATGGGGGAGAGAGGGGAGGAGGCGGCGTTGAGGAGGAGCCGCGCGGTCCGGTAGCCCGGCGGCGGCGCGCCCCCACGCCGCCGCGCCGCTCTAGGGGCCCGGCCGGTCGGCGCGTGTGTGGAAGGGGGAGCGTGGAGGCGGGAAGGCCGGCGGCCACCGGTCGGCGGCGAGGAGGAGGAGGCCGCAGGCGGCGGCGGCGGCCAAAGGCGGTGACGCCGAGTGTCGCCGCCGCCCGGTCGCGTTGAAGGAGGAAGGTAGAGGGGCGGGGAGGGGCGGCGGCGGTGAGTCGCGCCGGCCTGCCTTGCGCCGCGCCGCCCCGGGAAGGGCCCCATTCGGGCGGTTGGGGTGAGAGAGAGAGATTTGGGGATGGGAGAAGGAGGCCCATTCGGCCAAGAGGAGTGGGAAGGAGAGAGAGAGCCAGGTGGGGAAAAAGAAAAGAGAGAAGTAAGGGGCCATTTCGGCCGAAAGTAATAGAAGGGCAGAAAAGAATATAGGAGAAGAAAAGAAAAGGAGAAAAAAAGAGGAGAAAAAGGAAGAGAGAAAAAAAGGAAGAATGGGTTCGGCACCTGCATGACAGGTCCCTCAAAACCCGGGCGTTTACGCTAGTGATCGGGATTTGCACGTAGAGCCGTTGTTCTCCGTTTATGCCCAGGTTTCTGTTTTGCCGTTGAGTCGGGTTATCATGTACGCAGGTGGAGGTCCCGGGTCGGAGCCGTCCACGCGTCGTCCCCGAGGCTAACCAGGCAAGTGCATTGTAAAGCGGTGAATTCGGGTAGTGATTTCGGTTAAATTGAATGATTTGGGGTAAGATAAATATTTCTGGATGAGGTATGTTTAACATGTTGGGGTAAGTTAAATATTTCCGGATGATGCATGCTTACCATGTTAGGGTAAGTTATGGAGCTTCGGAATGCATATTGTGAAGAGAAATATGATGAATGTTAAGACATGGCATGGTGATATACATAAATGAACTTGAAAGTGTACGGTAGGGCGGTAGACCGGGGGTTTTATAAAATAGGCGATGTTTACCTGATATGATAATGCTTATATGGAACTGTGATGTTTACATGATATGATGATACTTATATGGAATTGAAATGTTTGCATGACATGATGATGTTTGATTAATGGTGGCAATAGTAATAGAGCAAGGTGAGCAGTGATGCCACCCTACTCACGATGATACTAATAACAAAGACAATGGTAATGACAATGACAATGGATACATGCATTCACATCATGATGTTTATTTATGGATAACCATGATAATGACAATGGCATATGCATTTGCATTATGTGCACTCAAGAGTGAGGGTGGTGAGAAAGTCCCTAGCTACGAGTGAAGCTAGTGGACTAATCTAGAGTGCTCTTGAGTATGACCTACTTCGGTAGGTACTCCACGGGAGTGGAGCTTGGAACCCCGTATGAAAGAGGACGGGGATTGAGTGGCTCATCGACGGGTGAGCACTCCGCTATACCGGTATGAGCTACAGTTACAGACGCATTACAAATGCATTGCATGAAAACAGAACAGAACATTGATACAGTTACAGATGCATTGTGTTGCATAAAAGAGTTATTAATAAAACAGATACAGAGATGGAAGGTAATAGCTACAAGAATAGTGATGTATAGCTCACAGCAATGGGAAGTGATGATTGTAGGATATTTCAGAGATAGTGAGGTGCAGTCCACAGAGATGGGAAGTGATAATCGTTAAGTAGTATAGGCTAAAGAGTTAAGAAAGAAATGCATAAGCATGTGCGTGGGCATATGCATAATGATCGGTGGATGAGAACCGATAGGGATATGAGAAAGGGGCATGTGCATGATGAATAGTTCATCGGATCTTGAAATGGTTAAATGGAAAATTGATTAATGAAACTGGAATGATAGTGGTCTAATGAATGAACCTGTTATTTGTTGTTTTGCTTTGTACTTGCTGAGTCGGTGGACTCAGCCTTGCTTTGTTGATGCTTTTAGGTGACCGTTGAGGACAACATGTACGGGCGGGAGTAGCATATGGTTAATACTTTTATTCTATACCATTCTAAGTTAATCAATGTTACACTTTGTATCAGATTCAAGATGATATGGCCATCTTGTTCTCGTCATGCGCCCGGTGCACCGCTAATGGTGCTCACAAGTGACTACATATATCCCAAAACGATATATATTTATGATTAAGGGAGTAACAAGAAAAGAGGCGACAGAAGACAACATTTTAATTGCAAATTTCTCGCTATCCATTGCTCAATTCCCACCGAACTGGGGAAAAAAGTCTATTTCCACACAACGCGCCACATCATTCACGTTAAAAAAAATCGAAATAAGAATAAGCATGCGTCAAATTCTAAATATATATAGTGACTTTCGCAGTATCTCCCATGTACTCCATGCTTCTTTTAGACAACATATAAAGCACATTGTAATTGCCAAAAATCACACAAAAAGACATCAAGGAAATTAAGCAAAACCCTCAAAACAGAAAGGCACTAAAAATCAATTTCCATTTCAAAAAAGAAACGCAAAAAAAAACCACATGTCTATTAATTAGCTTCCTAGCTATGATCTCACGGCCTCACCTCTATACAATCCTCGTTTGACCTCCTCCATTTCCACACCTCAAAGCCTCTCTTCCTCACCTCTACGTGCTTAATTACAATCAACAATTAAGCACCAGCTTGATCTTGCTATCGACATCGATCGGCTGATCACCTCGCTCAACTAAGTAGCAATGGCGGGCTACTACTGCACGTACATGCAGGAGCTGGACGAAGTCCACCGGCTGTCCCCGCCGGAGATCCTAAAGGACATTGGCATCATTGACCCCGCCGAGCGGCGCCGCCTCGCCGTCGTCGAGGACATCGCTCTGCGCCTCGCCGGTGTGCTCGGCGAAGCCACGAAGAGAGCGCAGCATAATCCTCCCTCATGCCACCACCCACAGCCACATGTGCATAGCGCGCTCTTAATTGCTAGCTATATATCGCAGAAGGCCAGCAGCATTGTGTTGTTTGGTGTTCACTGTTCTAGATTTGATCGTGCGGCGTGTGCTTTATGTACTTGTGCAGGCACGGGGGTTGGATGGCAGGATCGCCCTCGCCGGCGGCGGCAATGCACGGAGGCCGGCCGCGCCTCCGTTCTTGCCATTGCCGGCCGTGCCGTGGAGGGCCATGGAGGGTTTAAGGAACAACAGGGTTTTGCACCTGGCGCCGCCCCGCCGAGGTTCGCACCAGCGAGCCAGCTCCGTGGCGGAGCACAGTCGACGACAACGTGGCACAGTGGCCGCACCGGCGTTTTGTTGATGAGCTGTCCAATGGGCCGGGCTTAATCGTGCCGGCCCGCAGCCCAGTACTATTGGCCCGATCCAAGCATGGTATGACCCGGTGGTTCGGGCCGTGCTTGGGCCGACAGTGTGGCACGTCAGGCCGGCACGGCACGGTCTGTTAAGAAAACGGGCCGTGCCGGCACGACACGGCCCGGCCCCGCTAACGGTCATAAACGGGCAGTGCCGGCACGACACGGCACGGCCCGGCTTAGGTAATATAGCTGTTTTTTGATCGTTTGGGTGTAAAAATTCGGAAAAAAGCACAAATTCAAAAAAAAATGTGAAATTTTTTCTATAAATAGGGGGCATGCGGCCTCCATTTTCCACACCTCAAACCTCACTCTCATCTCTCTGTTTAGTTATGAAAAATCCGGTAGTGTTTGCGCAAATTTGGCAAAATTAGTGAGAAATTAGTGCAAAATTCAGAAAATTTGAAAATCTTCAAAGAATTTTCTGCGAGCTGTAAAAGAGGTAATAGTGCTATCTTATTTTTATTTTTTTTGCTATTATTTGTTGATTCAATAGTAAGTTAATTGTTCTTTACTATTTCAATTTGCAGTTGATTTAATAGAGAGCTACGATTTTCAACTCTCTGAATTCGGCCTCTTAGTAGAGGATATTCAATCCTTTCAAGAAGAATATCTATCTATGAAAGGTCCACATCCACAACAAACTGAAGAGCCAGACGAAGCGATGGCCCCAGTGGTGCAAGGTCCAATCGATCCATTTTCTGTTGACTCAGTAAGTGCATCCACAACCCATAATACGGGTACAAAAAGAACAAGAGGTAGTACATCAGGAGTCTGGAACGATTTTGGCAAGAAGTTTAAGACCGATGATGATGGGAATTCAGTGAGATATGTTGTTTGTGAAATTTTTGGTAATAAATTGTCTGTAAACTCTTCAGGTGAGACGGGTCACCTGCAACGGCATGCTGCAAGCTGCAAAAAAAGGCAAGGAATACAAATACATCAAACACAGCTGCAATATAACCCCGATGGCTTGGTATGTACTTGAGAGTACAACCCAGAGGTAGTCCGGGAATCTCTTGTAGATTAATTGCTTGTCAAGATTTATCTTTAAATTTTGGTGAGTCTGATGCTTTTCAAAAATATATTATGACTGCTCATAACTCTCGATTTAGTGTTGCATCTAGGCAAACCACAACTAGATATTTAATTAAATATTATAACAATTATTGTGAAAAATTGAAAGAAATATTTTATACCTGTATATTCTCTATTGCTTTAACATCAGACATATGGAGTGGTAGGACTAGAGAGGATTATATTAGTGTTATTGATCATTATGTTAATGCTGACTGGGTAATGGAAAAAAAGAATTATAGGATTTAAATTAATTAATGTTTCGCATACTACTAAAAATATTGCAGAATGTATTATTAAAGTTGTAGAGAATTTTAGCCTCACGGATAATATTTTTTCTGTATCTTTAGATAATGTAGCCGAAACCACTAAGGCTATGGAAATTCTTACTGCTTTGTTTAATACTCATGCACAATCTTTCTTACTACATCAATGTTGTGCTTGTCATATTATTGGTGACGTGTCATTATCAGAGACGGTTTGTTATGTGAACCGTCTGTGATAATGCACATATTAGAGACAGTTTGTTATACAAACCATCTGTGATAAGTCATATGTCAGAGACAGTTTGTTATACGAATCGTCTGTGATAATGCTTAAATATGCACGTCCTAATCCAGCTCTTCTAAATTGTCATCTCCCTTATCTTATTCACTAGATTTCTTAATAATAACATCTAATATTCTTTTGATCTCCTTCCTCTCATCTATCCATCATGAGTTGTTCAGCCGCAACCTTACACAGGCGGCCAACAATTTACGTCTGGAGCAACTCCTCCGCTTTCGCCTTGGTCTCCTTCCTTGACTCGCTTCCATCCGCTAGCTGAACCTCATCATCTGCCGTTGACAGAGGTGTCTCGTTGCCGCTCAGGAAAGGAAAATCACCCTCGGCCTCATTCTTCTCTGTAATGTGCGTAAAGCGGAAGAAGCTCTTGGGGCAGTGAAGAGACATATGTATAACATTGCCGATCAAGCAGAAGTGGTCAATTCTGAAAAAGCTTATCATGGCATTCTCTTTAAGATTATGTGCCATACTAATGATGTGCCTAGGCTAGAGGAGGAAGTGGAGAGGGCAAGGACAATTTTCATTGCATTCGAGAACTCAACGGCTGATCCTCCAACTCTAAAAGTCGAAGAAGAAGCATATGAAGTCTAAAAGACTAAGATCTGAGAATCTCTTTTTTTTTGGACTTTTGTAATAAATTTGCCTTAACTTTGTCTTTTGTAAAAGTGACTAGTCACACTAGCATACTTATCTGTTCCAACTCAGTAGCTTCTGTAGTTCATACGACAAATGACAAAACACAGATGATTGTAAATAAAAAACCGTCTATGATAATGCATATATCACAAACGGCTTTTAAACATAACCATCTGTGATAGTTTCAGATATGGTTTTAGCCATGAATCGTTTGTAATAATTAACGCATAGACAGCTCCACATGAATTGTCTGTAGTGAGGCATCAATATAGCTTGTTTTGTAGTAGTGAGAAGACATGGCGGGGATCAACGGTGCAGACGAAGGGCATGACCTCAGGGGTGCGGCTCAGGTGCTGTGCCCCCTGCACGCGCTAAGTGTAGGGGTGCGCTCAGGAGCCGCCACATGTCCCCAAAAATTCAAAAAAACTTCCGAAAAATTCTAAAAAAATACTTTAAAAATCCGAAAAATTGTAAAAAGTATTTTCTTACAAATAAAAAGTATTTTTTGTAAGTACTTAAAATTTTTTTGATTTATACTTTTATTAAAAAGTATTTTTTAAGTACTTAAAAATACTTTTTAATAAAAGTATTTATACAAAAAGTACTTTTTATAATTTTTCAGATTTTTAAGTATTTTTTAAAATCTTTCGGAAGTTTTTTGAATTTTAGAGACACGTGGCGGCTTCTGAGTGCACCCCTACACTTAGCGCGTGCAGGGGCACAGCACCTGAGCCGCACCCTGACCTCAGGGGCAACGACGCCGAACACCCGCTCCTCGACCTCCGTCGTGCAACCAGCAGCCTCTGCGGCGTGAGTGTCTTAGCCAGCACATCCCACCTTTGCCTTGTAGTATCGACGCAGACGTCGATGTCACATCACCATCTGCTCGGTGTCGTTGCTGGTACCTGAAGGGCAAGTTAGTAAATTTCCCTCCAACCGGAGCCTCCTTTCTAGAGCTTCAGCTACATAGTTCAATTTGGCCTCCAGTTTCACTTGGCATCAATGGAGCTTCGGAGCCTGAGTGTGGGCTAGATTTTTCCAGCTCCAGACCAAAAGTTAGGCCCAATTTTTTCAGTTTATGGCGTATGGTTTCTCTAAACAAACAAATATGATAGTTTCTCTGTCATTTTTTCGAAGCGACTTATCGAAATAGTCTTTTTGAAGCAGCTTATCAATATTTGATTCGTATATACAAGCACTCGCTCTAAGAGCAAAAACATTAGACACAACCATAAGCCATCAAGCTTAACTGAAAAGAATAGGTCCTTAGACTATCAACTCAGGCAAAATGGCACCTAAAGCTTAGGATAGCATTATTCAGCAACTCACCTATTTTAAAAGAAAAAAAGAGAGAAGAGGACAACACAAACAGTTGACGGAAAAAAAAAGAGAGACGGAGGAGGAGATCTATTTGCTTGGAGGCCTGTTAATTCCGGCTTTAGCCTCTGCCTTCTATCTTTCAGAAGTCGAAATGAATATATTAGTTTTTAATTTTTGCTCTCTCTTTTTTTTCCTTTCTATTTGCATTATCCGTGGATATATAACAATATTTTATCTTTTTATTTTCTCTTAGTTAAATGGCTTAAAAAAGATAACAGTTGCTATGATACAATTTCCAAAAAACAATATCCAGCGGAGAGAAGCCGCTCCAAAAGCCGGAGCAACGGTCCCTGAGATACGTATTCTCCACATGTGTTGTTTCTATCACACGCTATCGCAATGCAAATAACATTTTTTTTAAGAATATAAGTAACATTGCAAAGATAGTTAGACCAGAAAATCATTGCTTACGGTCCAATCTTATTGATAGGATCATGGTTGCTTTTTTCTTCGTGGAGGCCAGGTGGCCAAGCAGTGTAGGTAGCAAGAGAATTATGGAGCTGGATTAGACGGCGGACGTCGCTCGCCCAGCCGGTCTTGTCGCGTTGAGAGCGGCGAGCTGCTTTTGCGCTCCGTGGCGCCTTTGGGGAACACGGGCCCGAAAGACACGGGCTACGTTAAAATTCGCTCCATCGTCCGGACGCTTTCGGTTTGGAGGAATTGTTAAAAAAAAATCCTACAAAAAAAAAGTTGTTTTATATGAAATTTTCGTGTTTCAAACAAGCCCTTGGAAGATGCTATTTCAAGTTTAGTCCTACTCATATGCTTAGTACCGTTGAACTAAGTTAAAACTGTAAAATAGATTGGATGCAAAGCTTTTGAGAGAAGCATGGTGGTAGTATCCTGGATGTTTGCTTGTGACTCAGAGCGCACCGGCAATATACTCGTTAGCAAATTGGGGATTTACCACTCTAAATATATGTATTTAATAATTTGCTACTAAAAACATGAAAATAGCTGAGATTTGACATTTTGGCCCTGATCAACTCGGCTTCGGCTTCTGGCTTATATTTCACTATTCATAAGTTTCGTCTTTTTCTGAACTTTTGGTTTTTTTGTTGAGCTTTTTTGCCGGTTCTTTTTTTTCTCATATTTGTTTGTATTATACGTAATGGGCTAACATATTTTTTTATTTTTAAATTTTTTTAAATTTAATTATGCTAAATAAGGCTCACACCATTCTGAGTGCTTTTTTCACCAACTACTGATGTTTTCAGCCATAAGCCACGAGCTTTTCAGCCGAACCGATCACCACCTTTCTCTATGTCATGACATTTTTTTGTCTCGGAAGACAAATATGCAAAGACTGTTTTGCCCTCTTCCTCCTCATGCCATCCCGCACCTCCAGCCAGCCTTGATCCCCACCCACATCTTATGCCCGCGACATCCTCGCTCTCTCTGCCCTCGTCGACTGGCATCGCGCCAATTCCCAGGGCAATCAATGCCGCCATGGACCTTGTCCGTGGCCAACACAATGGCAGCAACCCTTTCCCTCGCTGACGTCCTCCATCCACATCTTTACCCTACGTCTCGAGCAACTATGGTGTGGTGAGAAGTTAGGGACTGTATTTGAGATGTTAGGGAGTGCATTTTTGAATATTGCATTAACAATTTCTTCAAATGGAAAATTTATGTGTTGCAACTGTTGCAGCTAGTTGTTGCACAAACAAAATGAAAAATTTTCATTAGTTAGTCTCAATTGTTGTGTTGTGTTGTACGAGATATCTGTTGGTTTTGTGGTTTTTTGTCGCACATCAATGGTTTTTTGTCGCTCTTTGCTCGGAAGGTTGCGCCTAGGGGTCAGCTGCCTGCACTTAAGATGGTGAAAAGAAAGTGCTTCATAAACTTTCTTCGTTGCGGTCAAATGTTTATTTGTTGCGCGGTCTTTCTAGTTGCGAGGACTGAGATTTTTGTTACGCCTGAGTCACAAGGATCGGACATACGAGATTAACTACCAGAAGTATCTAATGGCCAAAGGAACCGTCTGAATATGATATCCGAACCTCGAGATATATGTAGGGATGAAAACGGATCGGATAGTTTCCGACCGATCCGGACGGAAACAGATACGAATTATGTCGGATCGGATTTTCTTTAGATAATTCTCGGATCGGATACGAATACGGATTTTTTTATCGGATATGAATACGAATACAGTAAGCCTGGTATCCGTCGAATACGAATACGAATACAAATACGGATTATCCGGATAATACGAAACCGGATATCCGGGATTTTAGCCCAATAGCTAAACTGATAATAATATAGCCCAATAGCCCGGTATCTTCGTCTCCTCGGGTAAATCCTCTCACTTGCCATCACATCTACTTGCTTCTTCCCTACGACTATGGCAACGGCAGCCCTCCGCCCCACGGCCACCCTCCTCTTCCGCCTGCCGCAGCCGCTCCGCCTCTCCTCTGTCCAACACCTTCCCTTCTCTCGCCCACGCCACCACTCCTCCTCTTCGACGTCCACAGCCGCCTCCCCATCTCCAACACTGCCATCTTCTCCTGGACGCGGAGGCAAGGCCACCCGCCACCGCGCCCGCGACTCCCCCGAGCGCCTCCTCAGGCACCAGCTCAACATATGATCCCGCAACGCAGACCTCGCCACCGCCCTCAACCTCTATGATGCTGCCTTCTCCCCTGCCTCCCTCATCCGGCTCTCCCTCCACCACTACAACTGCCTCCTCTACCTCTGCTCCAACGCCGCCTCCTCCTCCCCCGAGGCCACCCAGTGAGGCTTCGACATCTTCTCCAGGATAGAGGCCAACAACGTCAAGCCCAATGAGGCCACTCTCACTAGCGTCGCCTGTCTCGCCGCCGCGCGCCACGACCCATCCATGGCCTTCTCGCTCATCCGACGCATGGCCGCCTCCGGCATCCCGACGCACCTCCGCACCTATGGCCCCGCCCTCTTCGCCTACTGCGACGCAAGCGACGCCGATGGGGCAAGAGAGGTCGAGGCCCACATGGACGCCTTCGGCGTCGTGCCCGAGGAGCCCAAGCTCGCCGCGCTGCTCCGTGTGAATGCTGACAAGGGGGGAGCCGACAAGGTCCTGCACAGGACGCGCGTGCTTGTCAGGTAGGTGTGCGAGGCAACCACCCAAATAGTTGAGGCCTGGTTTGGCTCGGACGTGGCGTCGAAGGTGGGGGTGGACAAGTGGGACGCCCACAAGGTCAAGGAAGGGGTTGTGAAGGGCGGTGGCGGCTGGCATGGGCAAGGCTGGCTTGGCAAGGGGCAATGGAGCGTTGAGCGAAGTGAGATGGACAAGAATGGGGCATGTTGATGGTGCGGGGATATCCGGATAATACGAAACCGGATAATCGGATATACAGGTTATACGTGCAAAACTTGTCGACGAGTGGATCATCTTGTCGTAACTCTATGTGATGTTGATTTTATTTCAAGGTATATCATTGAGCAAGACCGTTAGGTGGAAGTGGAGAGACTTGAATCTAGTCTCTCCGTCGAGTAGAGAAGCCTCGGTTTTGAAGTCTTAGGAGATGCTGAGATGGAGGACTTGGTGGATGAAATAGAGGAATGAAATGTTCTTATGCTTATTCAAATTGCTATCATGCGTATTTCATGAATTGCACGTTGTTGCTACTTATATAGTTATGCTGTGTACTGATCAACTATCGAGTATATTTTCAATGTGGACGAAAAGACTATTCTTGTTTAGATTTCATAAATATTTTGAGAAGATAAACTATTTATGTATTTTCATTAATTTTGGATGTATAGTTTAAGAGATTTTCATGTTCCGATAAATATTCGCAATCGTATTCGATTCGATTCGTATTCACTCCGTATCTGTATTCGATATTATTCGTATTTGTATTTGTATCCGCATCCGAGAAAAAATATGAAAATAAATACGATAAAAATATTATCCGTCCGTATTTGATCCGTTTGCACCCCTAGATATACGTCTAGACGCTAGCTGACCCGAAAAGGAATTCAGATTTAACCGTGACCTCCTCGGTCATGTATGCTTGCGTGTACTCATTCATGGTTGTCCATCGACATCGAAGCCGCCTGGCACGCAGCCGCCGGTCGTGGGTGCGCTCCTGTGTTAAGTGCGTGACGAACAAATTGACCGCGCCACTAGCCCACTACAATACCACTTCACATTCACAGTGCGCGGCGTGCGCGACCGACCGGAAGCATCCGACGCGGCAGCACCCGGTCGCTAACTTCCTTGCTCGCATCTTCCCCCGGCGCTAGCGTCCCTCTTGTATAAATGCTCTCCCTCTCTCTTCCCCCACTCCCTCACTCAGCAAGCTCACCACACAGTCCGGAGATATTTCCCCTTTCCTGCCCCTTGTCCCTGCTGCGCTCCCCCGATCCCCGGAGAGGAGGAGGAGGAGGAGAAGAAGGTAAGCACACCAAGAACGAAACGGACGATCATCTGCTTGCTCAGATCTGTTGTTAGCTTGTATGTAGGTAGGTAGATCTGTGAAGACCCGCGATCCAGTTTCTTGATCTGAATTCAACCTAGTGGATCTTGCGGTTTCTTTTGTTTTCCTGCCAAAGATCGGGGCTTTTGCGGCGCGGTCTCGCAAGAATCGCTGATGCGCGTACTGCCGTTTTGCTGTCTCTGATCCGATCTTGTCTGACCTGATCAGGAGAGGAAGGAAGAGGACAAAGGAGCATGAGCGCCATGGCTGTGTCGTCGTCGCTGAACCCGGACGCGCCGCTCTTCATCCCGGCGGCCTTCCGCCAGGTGGAGGACTTCTCGCCGCAGTGGTGGGACCTCGTCAAGTCCACCGCCTGGTTCCGCGACCACTGGTTCCACCAGCACCAGCAGCTCGACGACATGGCCGACTCCCTCCTCGCCTTCGAGGTCCAGAACGACGACGACGTCGCCAGCCTCCTCCCGGACGCCTTCGACGACGACCTCTTCTACGACCACCACCAGCACAGCCCCGTCGCCTTCGATGCCGCCGCGCAGCAGCCACCCGCCGCACTCAAGACTGGTACGGACGAACCCACTGGTCTCGACGACTCTCCTCATGTCTGATCGAGTGCTCACCTGCTTGCGTCTCCGTGTGTGTCTCTACGTGCAGATGCAGTGCTCAAGGCAGCGCTGAGCCTGACCTCTCCCAAGGGCGGCGACGCGCCGCGGGGGTTGCGGGAGAAGCCCAGGCACTCCGAGAAGCCCACCAAGTACGCCGGCAGCCCGAGGAGCGGCGGCGCACCCCGCGTCATCCACCAGCCTCGCTAGGTTGGGATGGTGAGCTTCACCTCGATGGGAAAGAGAATTGAGCAAAGCCTGCGCCTTTTGTGCTGCAGTGCTGCTCCTGGCTGCTGCCGTTGTGGTCTAAGTCTAGTAGTAGTGGTAGTAGTGTCCTTTTGTATATTAAGTAAAAATGACCCAAAAAAAAAAGGAGGACAAAATGCAACTGCGGTGTAGCGTTGCTTCGGAGTAAGTTAGGTTCAGCTCAGGGTGTCCAGGGAAAATTGAAAAAAAGAAGGGGAAGAAGAATGTACAATGCACTTTTGTTAATGTTTGATGTGAAATGGCAAGCGGTCTAATGTTAATTATCCAGCGTTTTCAGCTATGTTGTTGGTTGTAACATGCCGTTCCCCTTTGAAACTTGGAATCATGGTCCTTCTTCACTATGTTGGGTCGGGTGATGATCTTATTCGCCTGATTTCGTTACCAGCTGCTAAGGAAGTCCGGAACTGAGGATGATGCTCAAGCATATGCTCCCGCCATCGACTCATCGCCAAATCCGGCCATCGCGAGCTCGTTGTAGGGCCACCGCCACCAAATCCTGCCACTGTGAGCTCAAGGAAGGCTGCCGCCACCGGATGCGGCCATCGCGAGCTCGGGGAATGGCGGATCCTTGTTGACAAACCAACGAGTGGCTGCAGCTTCATCTTCTAGGCTCCCACCGATTCTGATCACTTAGGACGCTCCACATCATCATGCCGCCAGACGATGACGACCAGCGGATGAGGAAGCCGATGGGGCGCGGCAGCAGCCGAGGTCGCCAAATGTGGTGGTGGGCGGGGAAAATGGAGCAAGGGACGAGGGGTGGCGGCGGCCGAGGTGAGGGTGGCATCCGGGGAATCCGGCGGGCGGAGCGAGGCGTGGGGTGAACGGGGAAGCCGCCGCCACCGGAGCTGGGACAAGGCAAGGAGAGTGAGTAGACCAAAGGGGAGATAGGGTTTGCGCGGTGGTGAAATTTCGTTCGCTTGTGGTTCACGAGATAGAGATTAATGGGCTCATTTTCAGTTATGTCTTATGGCTTTTGAATTTTAACTATTTATGAGAGAGAGTATAGAGAAAGAGATAGCTACTTACGATTTTGGTTAGTATAGTAGCTACTTACGATTTTGGTCAGTATAGTTGACATCGGTACAGTGTCTAGTATAATCAACTTGTAGATCTTACATTAAAAAGACAATCCGTTTGAAAGTTAGTTACTGGAGCATAAATCATAAGCATTAGCCGATAGGGCCCACGTTAGTGTCCACAAGTGGTATTAAACGTTGTAGCATAGGGCATCAAGCCAAGTTAGCACATGTACACCCAAACTTAGGAGTCGGGCTTGACGGGCTTTGGGTCGACATAGCTACCCTGTCGTGCTGTGCCGTGTCGGGACGACTCACCTCTAGTGAGGACCAGGCCTAGCCATGTGGACTTATAGGTGGCGGTGACGATGGTAGCGGCAATCTACATCCCCTTTGTGTTGTGCTTGTACCTTACATCTCCAATGCCGCTGCCGTGCATGATCGAGAATGCTGATTAGAGGGGGTAAATAGGTAGTTTTAAAATTCATTTGTAAATCAATTTGGTTTAGCATAAATAAGATCTAAATCAACTATATTCACCTAAGTGCATCAATAACCTAAGTCTATGTTAAAGATTTGCAATTATATGGTGACAAGCAATTAATTTAATTCTATGAATATAAATTGCTTGAATGTAAATTGAGTACCAAAAAAATAAACCACAAAGATACAGGTTCACCGTGGGTTCGATCGAGGCTAAGGTGGTTGGAGACAGCTTGTTGATGGTGAGCAGTAGTGACACAGATGTGATCCATGGTGGCAACAAACCTCGGTGAAGGAGGAGCTACGAGGAGTCACGCGTTAGCTTTCTAGCATGGGAGAGATGGTGTGAGAGCAAGGGATTGAGCTAGGGCTGATTAGAGAAGCTCGAATCGTCAAAAATGGCGGTGGTGGCTAGAAAAGTGAAGGAAGTTCAGCCTTGGTGCTTCACTACATTTCAAAGCAATCAGATGATCATGAGGCATCAGGGGAGTGTATGACATGTTGTGACGCGGACAGAGGGGAAAGAAACTCTCCGAAACAATGAGTTTGCAGTAGCGTAGGGGAGCGAGCTCGCCGGCCTTGTATAAGACAACACAGTTTCAACTCTTCAAGGCCCTGACTGCGATTGCAAGTTAAAGGAAGCATCAGAGAGGTGCATAGATAACTTAGAAAGGGAATGTCGTGGTCGGGGAAGCTCACCAATGGTACCGGCAGCTCAGAACATGCTCTTTAGTGTTGAGAATGATGCGCTCACTCTCGGCGATTCAGAGAGCTAGGAGCTCGGGGAATGCATGAGAATGAATGAGTGGGAGAGCTAAGGGGAAATTGGTGCGGTGTGGGGCTTAAATATTGAAGAGAAGGTTGCGGGGAGGATTGTTCATTTCATGTGGTTGTGGTGAGAAAATATGAGCATGCGCTTGCTCCACCACGCAGACAAAGGGAAGGCGACAAGACGTAATTGAGAGCGCAATGGCGATGGGACTAAGAGAGGCGGTCAAAGGTCACATGTAGGGCATTGTGGTCAGGATGAGCAACACAACATAGAGAGGCTCGTGGCGAATAGCACGCACACGCTCGGGCGAGCAAGGCTTGTGCGCGTGGGGTTGTGGACCTAGTGCACATCGAGAGAATGAGAGAGGAGTAGAGACGGAGGCGTCATGGGCGTAGGCGCGGCATAGGCGTGGCCATGGTGGCACGAGGGCGTGGCGAGAGGTAGAAGACGTGGGCTGGCAGGTGGGGTTGAGACGTTAGCGAGAGAGGGGGAGGAGTGGGGTGGCTTAGCATGGGCTAGGGCTGCGTGCGGGAGAAATGGGCTGAGCCATTTTGGCCAAAAAGAAAAGAGAGGGAAATTATTTGATTTGTGAATTTCTATTTTACTCTGAGACTTTGGGGAATTTTTTGACATAGCAAATTAGTTCCAAAAATCATGAAAATTTTTGGAAAGGCTCCTGATACTGTGTAGATTCTGTATAATTTTCCGGGATTTAATCTGCTTTTTTTAAAAATGAAATAAACTTCTACTAAGAAAATGTGAAATAAACATTGAGTTCAATTGAGAATATAAACTTCCATTCAAAAACATTCGAAAGAGTGTAACGATCTGCATATGTGGCGTGGCGTACCCAATTCAATTACCATAACCGACATTGGGAAGAGGGTAAGCAAGAGAGCCGCGTTCCATCGCCCTCCCCTCCGCCTCCGCTACCACCGCCGCCCTAGAAACCCTAACCCTAAACCCCGCCTCGTGCCCATGGAGAACCCCAGGCCCCAGGCTCCCACCACCACTCCTCCCATGGCTCCTCCCCGTCCACCCGCCCATCGCCCCCATCCCCGCCCCTCCTCCCCGCGCCCCCGCGCCCGCCGCCTCCACCTCCGCCGCCGGAGGAGGAGGCGGTGGCGAGGCCGAGTACGAGGTCTCCGACGACCACCGCGCCGCGCGGGAGCGCCACGAACGCGCGGTGCAGGAGCTCCTCCAGCGGCGGCGCGCCTACGCCATGGCCGTGCCCACCAACGACTCCGCCGTGCGCGCGCGCCTCCGCCGCCTCGGCGAGCCCGTGACGCTATTCGGCGAGCGCGAGATGGAGCGCCGGGACCGCCTCCGCGCCCTCATGGTCCGTCTCGAGGCCGAGGGCCAGTTCGAGCGCCTCCTCCACGCGCAGGAGGACGAGCAGGGCGCCGCGGGCGCCGAGGAGGAGGCCGAGCAGATCCAGTACCCCTTCTTCACCGAGGGCACGCAGGAGCTACTCCAGGCGCGCGTCGACATCGCGCGATACTCGCTGCCCCGCGCCAAAGCCAGGATCGAGAGGGCCAAGCGCCGCCACGACGACCCCGATGAGGACCCCGAGGCAGAGGCCGACCTTGTCGTGAAGCAGGCGGGGGGATTCGTGCTTGAGTGCAGCGAGATTGGAGACGACCGCCCGCTCACTGGCTGCTCCTTCTCTCGCGATGCGTCAATGCTCGCTACAAGGTGCGGCTTCTTAATCTCAAAGAATTGCATGTGGTTTTGTTTGCGTATTTCTCTTCTTAAATAGTTTGAGGGATGCTTGCCTAATACTGTTGGGTTATAATTTTATTCGAGTTCAGTTTTTAATTTTCAGTTTGGCGACACTCTTAATTGTTGCGATTGAGCATATCATACATTAGTCCCTTCGAGTAAAGTTTGATTCAGTTTGTGTTTTGCAATGACTGAAAACAATATGAATGGCTGCAATTTATGTCAGATGTCCGTGTTTCTTCAATTTTATACTCTGGCTCATGGATCCATGCGCGTCTGCTTGAGCATTGCAGTTATGACTGCTTTCACAGTGAGGCAATTGTAGCTAGCACATGTTCAAGCTTGCAGTTCTAATACTTTACTATGAAGCGATATGAGATTAATTTGATATTCTTGTAGCAAAATGCTGTCTATTTGCTTTTAACAAATGCTTACTTTATGATGAATTACCGAGCTAGATGAATGACTCAATTTTTTAGTGTAAAACTAGAGATTTAGTGTTTGAAATGATTGGCCTGCTAGGAAGCCAGGACCATATTTTCTTCTCTTCAAGTAGATGGAGGGTGGTATCCTGCTATTAATTAGGCCCATTTGGAGTGGGCGGGGTCTTGGCACGCATGATTGTCAGACTAACAGTAGTGAGAGTGTCTCTAACGATGCTAAATTGGGAATGTTTACTGAAATTACTTAGGGGGTTCTTGCACACTAAATAAGTTTTGTGAATTTAAGTTGCACGACTTGTTTATGTTGGTTTGTCTTTGTCAACGATGTCATGTGCAACTTGTTTGTTAGGCATTGAATGATGGATACCTTTTCTTTGCCTTATTATTGAACCTTAATAAGGAAGCTTATGTTCCCTTGTTCTTGCTTCCTTTTGAGTAAGTAACTATTTGTTTCTCTTTGTTCTCTAGTTCCTGGAGCGGGATCATCAAAGTATGGAGCATGCCACAAATAACTAAAGTTGCAACCCTGAAAGGTCATACAGAACGTGCAACTGATGTTGCCTTTTCTCCGGTTGATAACTGCTTAGCAACATCCTCAGCTGATAAAACTGCCAAATTATGGAACACCGATGGGTCACTCTTAATGTCTTTTGATGGTCACCTGGATCGTCTTGCTCGCATTGCTTTTCATCCATCTGGAAAGTACCTTGGTACAGCTAGCTTTGACAAGACTTGGAGATTGTGGGACATTAATACTGGAAAGGAACTTCTACTCCAAGAGGGGCATAGCAGAAGTGTATATGGAGTTAGCTTTCACCCAGATGGTTCTTTAGCTGCATCTTGTGGTCTTGATTCATATGCTCGAGTGTGGGATCTAAGATCAGGAAGATTGTACTGTACTCTTATGGGACATGTGAAACCTGTAAGTTCGTAGCATGAAACCTTCTTAAGTACCTTTCATATTATTAGGACAAGTATGCTTTATGTTACTTGGTCTGTGGGTGCATTTATTTGTTGTGGATTTGTTTTTTGTATATGACATGATTTTATATTCTATTTCAGGTCCTAGGAGTCAGCTTCTCCCCTAATGGTTATCTGGTTGCAACTGGAAGTGAAGACAATTTCTGTCGAATATGGGATTTGAGGACTAAAAAAATGTTATATTCTATACCGGCACATAAGAGTCTTATTTCACATGTGAAATTTGAACCCCAAGAGGGTTATTATTTAGCGACTTCTTCCTATGACACCAAAGCAGCGGTATGCCTCGTATTTAATTTAGATCGGTTTATTTCTTCCCCCCTTGTGTAGTTTTACTTGTCTCTAATATATTTCATTTTTTCAGCTGTGGTCAGCCCGGGATTACAAACCAATCAAAAGTTTAGTGGGCCACGAATCGAAGGTCACTAGTTTGGATATTAGTGGGGGTAAGCAATTGCTTAAGCACTTTTCATCTCTGTTGTGTAGAATCATATGTTTGGTATCTTTCTTTCTCATTTCTGATCGTTCACCTAGATATTTATAGAACAATTATCATGTGCACTCTGATAGTCTACCCAAGATAAACATTCTATTTATGAAGTAGCAGCAGTTAGGTTACTGAGAACTGTTAAAATTAAAATTAATCATTTTTTGGGTGATGAATCAAACTGCAAGCTGTACCACCTTATAAATATATGCCATTTTATGACCCTTCTTAAAATGGTATACATTTAGAACCTTTTGCTTGTTCCTTAATCATCTATGACAGTGTTGTCCCACCATTTGATTGCTTATGCTTGGCGGTTCACCCATCCCTTTTCCTCTGTTGAATATGTCAATGCTCATTATCGTTTCCACCACCTCTGTTCTTCCACCACTTTTTGGGGAGAATATGATATATCACCATTTCTGGACTGTTGATGCTTAAAAAAAAGCGAACTGTATGGATTGTTGTGCTAGGTAACATTTATTGGGCTGTCTCTACTCTTATTATATTTATTGGGTTGTCTCTACTCTTTTTTCCCCCAAGAGTGACGCAGTATTATGTTGTCGACTTATGGAATTCCCACAGGAGCTTCAAACATATCTAAATTTGTAATTGGTGGTTTATCTATGGTTTATGCAGATGGACAGCAGATTGTGACCGTGTCACACGATAGAACGATAAAGATTTGGTCGTGCAGCAGCAGCGCGCAGGATAATGAGATGCAGTTGGATTGAGGCATTGACTTCAGTCCTCCCTTCTGCTGATCTGCCGTTCGAAGTGCTATTGCCATCACATGAAGATATTTTTGTAGCATCTATAACCCTTAGCTTGTGAAATATGCTTGCATTCTCTTGCCATATGCCTTTGTCGTACGTACCTCGTATTTCCTTAAAGGTGTACCTAAAGTATTTTTAACGGTACTAGTTGAATACCAATGCTTTGCTACCGATAAAAAATGATGAAATCACTAGTTCGAAGTCGACCTCACGGGGCGGACGCACCTGTTCTGCTGACACGTAGAAGAGATTTCACCTTTGCTCGCGCTGTGATTCCAGAATCTGCCTTTGCTCGTGCTGTGATTCCGCCTCGTCGGGGAAGGAGACGCCTGAGTGCTTGACCTCCCAGTCCTCTCATGTTCCCCGTTCTCCTCTCCCTGCCATGGCTTGCATGCCATTACCGTGGACCAAAGGAGCCAAGCCAGACGGCAGGGAACCATGGATCCAGAAGAGGCCCAGCTGCTTGGGGCCGACACTGCTGGCGGCTGTGCCGCTGCGAACGGGAGCTTGCTCGCAGCGCTCGCTTGTCGCCGCCGGGAGCCCACACCACGCCGTCGCTCGGGGAGGGGAGGCTAAACCCTAAACCCCAATTTTGATTTTTTTTTTAAAAAATTTTTAACTGAATTGAAATTTCTCGAAACGAGTTGGAATTTCCTCCTAAATTGACTTGAAGTAGAGTTAAAATTTCATGGATTCCAATTGAAAATTTCCTGTTTGAAATTTTCCGAGTTGAAATTTCCAAGTTTGAATTTTTTTTTCTCGGGCTAAAACTTCTTGATTTGAATTTTTCCGAGTTCGAATGACGCGGTCCAGTTACCCTCTAATAATTCTTTGTGTGTTTATTTTACTTCATGCTCACATGTTGAGGAATTCGTGTTGCGTGGGCGTGAGCCAAGAAGGGGACGGTGGCCTGCGTGAGCTAGATGTGCTGCGCCAAGAAACCGGAGCCAGGAGATGTGCAGAGCCAAGAGACTAATGCCCCTTTCTTTTGTCATGTGACTTTTGCTTCTTTTTTTTTTACTGGTATTTTTGTCTGCGCTTTTTAAGGTAGCAGTGGACAATGGAGACGTTGACTCGGATAGCGTATGTAATTCTAGTCTTGAAAACCGTTTAAAAAATTCACTTTCAAGAAGCAGTCTAATTTATTTTAATTTTTGAATAAGCTAAAAATTAAAAGCCCAGTGGCTCGTCAGGAGGAAGGGGGAAGTTCTGGAAAGCAGGCACGAGATTTTTCCTGCATGCACACGTTTCGGAGTTGCAACGATTTGTAAAGCCCTGAGACCGGGAGCGTATCCGATTCGGTATAGGTACGTATGAGTTATATCCGAATACGTCCGAGGAGGCCGGGAACATATCCGATTCCGTATATGTACCGTGTGCCTATATTAACCTAACCGATGATCGTTGCTTACCTCGATTCGTTTAGCTCGTTTCAGCCTCCGGACTAGTGCATGCAGCTAGTGTAGCTCGTTTTATCCCCGCATGACAAGTACACACGTTCTCCGGATAAGTGCAGCTGATCTGCTAGACATGGCAGCTGTGAACCAGTATGTCGTGCTCAGCCAACCCGACAGGTTGGTTTTACTCGCCGAGATCCCGGTTACAGACACGCCTGATTCACAGTCAACCATGTTACGGCTGCTCGTCGAGCAGTCTTACCGCTGCGGCGGCGAGAACGCCGGGGATGTCGACACCATTGAGGACGCGACATGCCGTGTGCCGCTTCGCGACTTGGGCTGCCAAGGCGCCGTGGACCGGGCGTTCCAAGGGCTGGTGGCCAAACTCCACAACCCGATGCTGCGTCCTGAGGTCGCGCCGGAGGCCAAAAGGGCGGCCGCACAAGTCCGGGCGAGATGTGTTGACCGTCCCGTCGACGAGCTCGGCGGCGTGGAGTTCCGCCTGCGCGTCGTGCTCGTGGACGCGTTCTACGAGTCGTCAGACTCGGAGGAGACGGAGAGCGGAAGCGACATGGAATTCGGTTACGACGTGTCCATCCGGGGCGATTTGGACGACGCCTGGTGCCAGCATAATCAGGCAGTCGTCGGCGACGACGAAGACGCCGACGGCCATTTCTTGGCGCGACCGTACCACAGCGCCCTCATGCGAGAGGGCGGCCCGAGCGATGGGAAGCTGGTGCTGTCAGGTTTCGACGTACGGTCCGACGGCCCCGAGCTCTCCGATCAGCACGAGCTGACGTCGTGGGACACGCACCACCTCATGCGCCTGGCGCTGAACGGCGGCGGGAACATGGAGGACGACGAGGTGTACCAGCGGGCGCTGGACGGCGGCACGCCCGTGTCGCGCGCCGCCTTGCTCGACCAGGCGCTGCAGTCCGTGAGGCAGAGGCGGCGGCAGCAGCAGCCAACGCCGCCAAGCCGGAATTTTCCAATGCGTACCGGATTCTGATGCGCGCGCGCCGGATTGCACCCAATTTTGTTCCATGTTCTTTCCCCGTTTCCGTAGGTTGTAAGTTCCGATCGTTTGATGTTACTCTCTTCTGTAATGCTCTGCGAAACCTGTTTTTATCAGACTGAGAAAGTTATAGCCTTTTTACCTCAAGGAAACTCGTTCGTTCCATTTTGCCGTCTTCACCAAAGAAGACATGCAGCGGACTTTTGTCATTGGAGTACCACACTGGTTGCTGACTATTTCTCACGGCAACCTGCAGTAGCGAGCAGGGGCGGAGCTAGAGAAAAATTGAGGGGGTGCGGCACTTCCTTCATGCCATGTATATGTATACATACGTACAATGTTTAAGCAATAATATAACTTAATTGAGCAATCAGCACCCACAGCCTGGGTGCATGACTTTGGACTTGGGGGGTGCAAAAGAGGTGAAAGTTTAGAGATTAGCACTGATTTCCGATTTTCACGTGGGTGCGGCCGCACCCACGGTCAACTACCTACCTCCGCCCCTGGTAGCGAGTTTGGTGCTCCAGGAGAGAGATTCTGGAACAAAACCATAGGGAGAAACGTCCTGGCTGAGGCCCCGGGTTGCAGTGCAGGCAGGGGCGGATTCAGTATGTAGTTATTGGGGTCATGTGACCCTAATAGAATTATCAAAATCCTATAGAAAATTACTGTTCATAAGCAGAGGTGACCCCAATAGTCTTCTTGCCTGAGTGGAGGAAACTTATTCACAGGAGAGGACAACAAGTTCAAGTAGGGGGCACTGCCATGGAGTTGAGATGACAACTCTTGTTAGGGAGACGGTGACGCCTTGGCGGCTGCCTTGTGTCGAAGATGCACGGGACAAGTGGGGAGGGGAATGGAGTGGCGGGTGGAAGCATGTATAGAATTTTATATACCAATTAATTTACCTAGATCTAAGGCGTGGATATGAAGTGGGGCCGTAATTATTATCTTCTCAGTTCTAATACCATATTTAGTTACATATTCCAATCAATTTACCCAAAAATTTAAGCTAGTGAGGAAAAGTACACAATATCTTTACTATTTAAAAAGAATCTATTGGTGAGTGGCAATACATTCTATGCACTGCCCCGACCCCCACCCACCTCTCCTCAAATCCCTCTTCCACCCCAAAAAATATCTAACAAAAAAAAGCACCCATTAACAAACAAATTAACTACTAAAAATATAATACTTATCTCAACAATCTCCCCTCCATCCCTCCATGGTGCACGGCGGAGGTGCAATGCGAATCCCTCCCTCCATGGTGTGTGGCATAGGCACGACGTGAACCATGGTGATGGAGCCAAGGGCGTGGTGTAAGCCAAGTCTGATAGCAGAGGCACGGTGTGGGCCAGGATGGAGCTCAACTAGGCACTATGGTGGAGCCAAGAGCACGAGGCAAGCTAAGCCCAGTAACAACAACTTAACATGCTGGGTAATACAATTTTTTAATCCGTACCAATACATTGGCATTAAAACTAGTACTGATGGATCCAGAGAGGTGGGGGAGAAAGCTCGGGAGACGATGGTGGGAGGAAATCGGAGATGGATCCGAAGAGGAGGGGGCCATGGACCACAAAAGAAGGGCGGTGAAGTTATGCAGGCACAGATGTCGATGGCTGTGGTCAAATCGGAAGCAAGGGAGAATTTGAGCGAAAGGGAGAGCGACAGAAAGGGGAAAGCGAGCGAGCAAGCTTGCGAACAAAGGCTCGCCTGTCGGTGTGTGTTATTCTACCAGGGAGAAGCTGCTACAGTAAAATCCAAAAAAGGCTTCTTTACATGGCTACCTTAACTCTCATCCCTTTACAAGTTTCCAGGTCCGTATCCATATATGTATACAACAAGTATACTAATCAGTGTCCGAGTATAAGTGTCAGGTGTTGAGTCTATTTAGTAGTCATGTAATTAGCCTTTATAAGGCGTTGTAGAGGCTTGTAATTTGTGTAACAAGGGGGAAGAGGAAATAGAGAAAAGTGGAGTGCTTTTATGCCCAGGAATATTGACTTGCGCTCTCGGCTTGTTTTTGTGTTGTCGCTGCCATACTCAAAGACACGAGGGTAAGAGGAAATTAGAGTACTCGAAGGGGCGGCAGAGTGGTCATGGTCGCTATACGAGTGAAGCTATACGGGTACAGATGTCGATGGCTATGATCGAATTAGAAGCATAGGAGAATTTGAGCGAAAGGGAGAGCGACCGAAAGGGGAAAGCGAGTGAGCGAGCTTGCGAACAAAGGCTCACCTGTCAGTGCATGTTATCCTATCCAGGAGAAGATGCTACAGTAAAAATCCAAAAAAAGGCTTCCAAGAAGCCACTTCAAAGCCACCCCGTTCAATTCAGCTAAGTCGAAGCTGTATTGAACGGCTTCTTAATCTTTTTTTTAAGGCTCCGCCATTCAGTGAAATAGGTAGATACTCTGTAGCGCTAGGCCTGGATATGCCTCTGGACGTGAGTAAGGTGACATGCGAGCCTAGGGTGCCTTGGGTCAGCCTGCCCAGCCGCGCATGGGGCACTAAGGCCATATGCGAGCCAATAGGTGGCCCGCCCCACAATGGTTTGCCGGCTACTTGCTTGGTTGGCTTTGTGGGTTGGCATACCAAGCAAAGTAGCTAGTTAATAAAAAACAAATCCAGCAAATTAAAAAAAAAAGAGAGAAAGGAAATTTAAAACAAAGAAGGAAAGAAACGTGCCTACTTAAGATTACATTGCACTCAAAATACATAATATGACATGAAAAAGTTACTAGTATTGCTAAAGCACTTGAAATGCTTCGTATTACAGCTCCATATTTCAACAGATCAAACTGTCTTAGTAGGAATTTTAGTATTTAAAACTAGAACACCTTTGAGCATGCTGTCTTGTATAAGCAGAACCAAGAAAAAGTTACAAGGGCCAAAAGAACGGTGCTGCTAGTGAAAAATTCATACAACGGAATGGTGAGAGGCTACTAAACATCTTAGCAGAGGTTGAAGTTAGTAGTGCATGAAAAGAAAGGTTATGCATGAAACATCGAAAAGAAATGTTAACATGGTAAATAAGAAAGAAAATTTCGAGATTAATTGAGTCACCCAAGGTTAATTTACAAGAAGGTTCCGCAAGACATCAAGAACCGAAAAATATCAGTTGCATATATCGATTAATACATATTTCTCTCAATGGTCACAGAACAAGATGTTGACTTAATGTTTTGTCTGTGTGGCTCTTCGGAGTCTGATCAATACATGTCATGTGTCGCCTCATGATCTAGGTTGACAAGGCGCAGTGGACTGGGCGTTCCAAAGGCTAGTGGACAGGCGACAAAACCTGATAGATACTAAAACTATCTAAAACTATAACAAATTATTCTCACAATAAACTTGTTAATTTTGTTATATTATTATTTTCTTCCCACGATAACATGTCAAATAAATGAACAAACTAAATTTTAGTTATTGAAATTTGTACAAGTTGGTACTTGTCGAAAGTTGGTGAACTTAAAACCTATTGGAGGAAATACTTAAGATCAATTTTTCGCAAAGTTTCTTAAATCGCGGCTTCCATATGTAATTGGCAGCAACAAACATGGATCAAGATTAAAAAAGTCTTGATCATACAAGAAAAGCCAGAACTATTGTGATTGTGGGGAAAGCCAACTTCCATATTAGTTGAACCACTAAGTATGTACTTATAACTAATTGTTTAACCAAAGAGACAACTAAACTTACTCAAAAGAGAAACGTAACCCTACTACATTACCAAAGAGCCAACTACACTTACTCAAAAGAGATACATAACTCTGCTCCCACTTAATGTAACTATTCTTTACATGGCTACCTTAACTCTCATCCCTTTACAAGTTTCCAGGTCCGTATCCATATATGTATACAACAAGTATACTAATCGGTGTCCGACTATAAGTGTCAGGTGTTGAGTCTATTTAGTAGTCATGTAATTAGCCTTTATAAGGCGTTGTAGAGGCTTGTAATCTGTGTAACGAGGGGGAAGAGGAAATAGAGAAAAGTGGAGTGCTTTTGTGCCCCAGAATATTGACTTGTGCTCTTGATTTGTTTTCGTGTTGTCGCTGCCATACTCGAAGACACGAGGGCCAGAGGAAACTAAAGTACTCGAAGGGGCGGTAGAGTGGTCGTGGTCGCAGGCGGAGGTGATCGTGGTTGAAGGCACTGGCGTTTGCAGTTAAGTCTCGAGTACTCATAAACCGCTAGAACTCGGTTACGAGTACGTGCAAAGCACTCAAAAGCGTGGTCGTAACTCTCATCATCTAAAGTTACGAGCACATGCATAACAGAGAAGTCAAAGCGTTCAAGGGCTAATCAGTCGAAGCCTACAAGCATATACTAAGTGGTCTTAACCAATGAGTGGCCATAGCCACATCTTGGAATGGTCGTAACTAGTATTGAGTGGTTGTATCTCACATAGAGTACCCACGACTACTACAGTACACATGATTGATACAATACCCACTACGACTACTACAATACTCAAATGTTTCAATCACTTCTATGACCACCTATTTCAACTTAAGCTTCGACCACTTCGTATAGGCTTATATAAGCCATACATGCACACACGTAGCCACACCTGCCACTAACGCACGCACAACCATAGGACCCGTTCTCGGTGACTGATTCCTGTGCACCCACAACCTGGTAGCCACTAAACAACTGACTCCCTACTAACAAGCATCAAGATTAACTGTAACATTCCCCCCTTTATCTTAATGCATTGACTCACAAACCGAATTCTGATCTCCTGATGCGTCTCTAAGGAGTTTTGCCTTTTTCTTGTTGACCATGCCGCCAGTGACACAACTTGCCGGCATCATTCATATCTTCACAGTCGGTGACACACCTCGCTGATGACTTCGACCTCTTCCTTAGATCCAATTGTCTTTCACTGGTGACACATCTTGATGGCGTCGAAGACTCTCATCAGAGCTTACACACACATGAGAACTTGGACACAACTACAAGAACTTACACACACGCACATGCATCATGCACTGACTCACCTACATGCACGACCATGACACAAATATGCGCATGTATGTAACACACCTCCTACGTGCTCAAACAGATAAAAGGCACATGCAACACTCCTACTGTGCCAAACGAATCAAAATGCAATCGTGCACTCATACTTGTACACGGACTCAACTACATGTGGGAAGAAAAAATGATGAATACTCCTTGTTGGCTTTAAAGCAATGCTGGCTCGTCATCTGTATCCGCTGCAACAAGAAGAGCCACCGCCTTTTTTTTGGCTCGTGGCACTCCTTAGCAAAATGCCCATACTCTTAGCAGTTGTAGAAGCGCACCTTCGCCTTGTTAAAGGTGCTCTTCTTCTTGCCAAAGTCGTTGCTCTTCTTGGATCGGGCCTCCTACTCAAACCTTGTCAATAACAGGTGCTGATCCCCTACGCCTACACCATAAGATACCCATCGTTCTTCGTGTGCCTTCAAGCAGCTGATCAACTCTTCGATCGTCATTACCTTGAGATCACCAAATTGCTCGATTGGGGAGATTACTAGTAGAAACGTGGTGGGAACTGCATGAAGAAATTTCCTTACTGCATAGCTCTCCTCCATCTTGTCACCAAGCCCTCGGATTTTGTTGACGATTGTTATTAACTGGATGGCAAAGTTGTCGATCGACTCTGATTCTGTTATGCGTAGCACCTCAAACTCTGACTTGAGGATATGCACCCTGGCTTCCCTCACGCGCTTGGCTCTCACGTGTATGGTCTTCAATGCCTCCCACGCAGCTTTGGCCATCTCCTTTTCAACTAGCAAGAAGAGCGCGTCTTCTAGGACACTTTGGTAGATAGCTGCCAATGCCATTTGGTCCTTGTGCGTGTCAGCGTCGCCAGGCTCAATGGCCTCTCACACGTCTTGGGCTGTCATATACACCTTCATCTTCATCGTCCACGTCGTGTAGTTGCTCCTCGTGACACCGTGGAACTCTCCTTCACCAGTGCACTTGCCGGTGTTGACGTCACCGCATTGATGATCTCCATACTTCTCAGCATGATTTTGGCCATAGCTCTAATACCAAATGTTGGCTTTGCCCCTAGGATCAAACACACGCAAGCACATGGATGCAACTTACACACGCAAGCGAGAACAAACACAGAGACACGGAGAGAAATTTTGCCAACGTGAACTCGACTTGCGTCGCTTTTCTCTTATCTCTTTTTACAAATGTTACTGTGCTCATGACTGCTATAGTACCCATGACTACTACAGTACTCGCTACGACTACTACAGTACTCAAATGTTTCGACCACTTCTACGACCACCTATTTTGACTTATGCTTCGACCACTTCATATAGGCTTATATAAGCCACACATGCACACACGTAGCCACACCTGCCATTAACGCACGCACAGTCGTAGGACCCGTTCTCAATGATCGATTCCTACGCACCCACAACCTGGTAGCCACTAAACAGCTGACTTCCTACTAACAAATATCAAATTAACTCTAACACACCGAATTGCACCCAACTTTATTTCATGTTCTTTTTTCTGTTTCCACAAGTTAGGATCATCTGGTGTTACTCAATTGTGTAAGAGAGCCACTGGCACATGGACGTCCAATCTGAATGCTAGCTCCATACAATCTCTTTCATCTTTCAATGTTGCACCAACGGTTGGATGGACGACGACCCTCACCCGCTTCACTTCCACCATGCAGAATGCCTATCACTGGATAAGAAAACACATGGATAATGACATTGAACCTAAGCCTCGAAGCTTGGGTTGCTATGGTGACGCTACTAGAGGTTGTGCTCAGTGGCTACGAAGCTCACAGAGGCCACGGCTGACATTCATGGCGGAGCTCGAGCACCATTCGTAATGCCGTGGGAGCTCGCAAATGGCACTTTGCCGGATTTTAAGGAGCAGACTTAAAAAATCAAACATCTACATCAAAACAACTTTATATTGCAAGGAAATAACCCAACACCACAATTCAACACATAAAAACTATGATGCAATATCAACAAATACCGGCTGCAACAAAAATAAAAATTCAATAATAAAAAGCGACATAACTGATATAACAAAAAAGAACATTCTTGTTGCAACAAAAGAAGATAATTGCAACAAATAGTAACTATGTTATCAACATTAATTTTTTATATTAAAAAATAGTTTTAGATGAGGTACACAAAGCTGCAACGTTAAAAAAATAACTGCAACAACTTGATTTACCCATTTCAACAATCGATGAGCTCACATGAGAAGACAAAAAATGGCCATGCCACCACTTCATCACAACCACTGACTTGTCACTAGTTCTCGGATGAGAGTGGCGTTGCTAGAATGAGCCTTTAGTAGCAATGAGGTACAGATGGCCGGACCACGCCCAACAACAACGGATCTCGGCTAACCTCAGTGGCAGTTGTCGAGGCCTCAAACGTCTCGTCTGATGGCAGGAGAGCTCAACTCGCTTCAATACACATGGAGGCTGCGTCTGGCTGTAGCAGAGTTAATCGTGCATGTAAAGAGCGGAAGAGGACAGAAAGAAGGTTGCTTGGTTGCGTACTGTAAAGAGGCACGGAGCCATATAGCTCAACGGCGGCAGCTCAATTAGATTTTCTGGGAGCAGACGAGAGTTTCAAGAGTTAGAAAGAGGAGAGTTATGGGTGAAAAAGAGCGAAAAGGATGGCCCGATAAAGATTGAAGAATGGATGACTCGGGGCAGCATTCGATTTTTTTAGCCGTCCGTACATATGTATCAATTCCGTTGGTGTAATGGTCTGCGAAACCTGTTTTTTTTTTATCAGATAGTTGGTTTTAGCTGAAAGCCGTGTTCAATTTCAATAATGCATCTCAGTATCATGCAACTAAGTTGTCACTTCTCAGTGCAATTCCATATGCCGGGGCCGACTAGAAGTTGACACGTATTCGGAGAGCTCACACGGAGGGTCCGAACCCACTTATTGATTACCACAAGCTTCACCCAGCTCGTGTTAGGCTCGCAAGAATAGTGTGCAGACTGTGCATACATGGCCTCCGTGAACGAGTACGTCATGCTTAGTTAACCCGACAAACTGGTTTTACTCGCCGAGATCCCGGTTACAGACGCGCCTGATTCACAGTCGACAGCCACGTTTCGGCTGTCAGAGAAACCGAGCTCCTCTCGGTGCCAAAACCTCCTGCAATCAGCAGCCGATCGATGTTGACGATACGAGCTACAGTATCTGAAGAAATTCAGATAACGCCGAACTGATCTTCTGCTGATAACCTGCACGGGACAGTGGAGAATCAAAGCAATAAAACACAGGATGATTTTGTGCAGCAAGCGCTGCTTTTCCAGACTCTATTGCAACCTTAAATAGCAATACAAAGCACTTGGCCAGTAAGCCACGACGTCCACGTCGCGCTTCACGTTCTGCCATGAGTGGCGCCAACCCACCACTCCAGATCGTGCCGCACGACTCGCTGGTTCCCGTGTGAACTCCTGCACACGTCGAACACGCACAGACGCGCTCGAATCGCATCATCCGAGCTCAAACACAAAGACAAAACAGAAAGCATAAAAACGCTAACTAAGTGTATTCAAGAACTATGAACACGCCTGAATTAACCAACAATCTCCCCATAAGTCCGGCGTCGTTCACTTCAGCTTGGTGACGCCTATATGCTCGCGGAGCTCCTGGAACCTAGACCTCCCGAGTGATTTTGTCATGATGTCCGCGAGCTGCTCCTGCGTGCTCGTGAATGCCAAGCGCACCGCCCCGCTATCCACGCACTCACGAATGTAGTGAAATTTGGTGTCGATATGCTTACTTCGATCGTGTAGTACTGGATTTTTGCTGAGGGCGATCGCAGACATGTTATCCATCTTGAGTAGCGGCGGGGATGACTTGGCGCCGAGTATGTCCTCCAGCAGGCGCCTGAGCCATACCCCTTGGCATGTGGCTGCTGCGTCGGCGATATACTCCGCTTCGTACGATGACAGTGCCACCACACGCTGCTTCTGTGATTGCCATGCCACCGGATTTCCGTCAAGGAAGTAAACGATCTTCCTGTCGTCGATGTCGCCCGCCATATCACTGTCGCTGTAGCCCACGAGACTAAGCTTGGCGTTGCCCCTGGTGTATGTCAAGCTGTAGTCGACCGTGCCAGCTAAATACTGGAGCAAGTGCTTCACTGCCGCCATATGCTCCTGTCTTGGGTCTTCCATGAATCAGCTCAAGTACCCCACGGCGAATGCGAGGTTTGGTCGGGTGTGCATCAGGTACCGCAAGCTGCCGATCAAACTTCGGTACTCCGTCGAGTCAACCGCCGGTGAGGTACTCTGCTTGGATAGCTTGAGTCTCGTCTCCATTGGCGTTGCACACGGGTTGTAGGTGCTCATGCCCGCCTTGTCAAGCACCTTCTTAGCGTAGGCGGCTTGGGAGAGCTCGATGCCGCGCCGCTTCTGCCGCACCTCGATGCCGAGATAATACGAGAGGATGCCCAGATCGCTCATGCGAAACAGAGTCTTCATCTCCGCTTTGAATGCTCCAATCTGTTTGGCGGTCTCCCCCGTGATGATGAGATCGTCGACATAGATCCCCACCACCAGCCAGGAACGCTCAGTGCCGCGCATGTACAGCCCGTGCTCGCACTCGCTCCTAGAGAAACCGAGCGTGTGGAGACTGGCGTTGAGCTTGGCATTCCATGCCCGCGGCGCCTGGCACAACACGTAGAGTGCCTTATGCAGCTTCAACACCTTTCGCTCATGCCCGGCAGCAGTAAACCCAGGTGGTTGCCCGACGTAGACCTCCTCGCTAAGTTCGCCCTTGAGGAATGCCGACTTGACGTCCATGTGGTGCACCGCCCATGCCCGGTGAGCTGCCACGGCAAGGAGCACACGCACGGACTCCATCCTGGCGACCGGCGCGAAAACCTCTTCGTAATCAATCCCCTGGCGTTGTACATACCCTTTCGCGACAAGCCGGGCCTTGTACTTGGTGATGTCACCGTGCTCATCGCGCTTGAGCTTGAACACCCATTTCAAGCCGATAGCTCGCTGACCCGCTGGTAGGTCCACCAGAGTCTAGGTCTTGTTATGCTCGATGGATGCCAGCTCCTCGAGCATCGCCGCTCGCCACTCCTTGCTCTGCTTCGCCTCTTCGACAGTCGCCGGCTCATCCCCAATCACGACCATAAGTTCCTCAGCGACCTGCCGTTCAGCAAGGCCCGGGGGTGTCGACGCCCCGAGCACATTGTCCATCGCACGGAAGCGAAGAGGAGCATCATCGTGGTCGTTGTCCAGGTCGAGCTCGCCGGTTGGTGGTGAAGTGAACTCAATTCTGGGTGCCGGTGTCAGCGTCGGTGTGCGGGGCTCAGACCCGTACGTGGGCATCACCACGTTGGCTGGCGTCGTAGGCACTGGAGGTGTCGCAGGTGGTGTCGTGGACACTGCCACCGCGCCAGGTTCTCCATGCCTCATCATCACCATAACGAACTCGACATGGAACGGATCGGCGTCGTCGTTCGGTCCAGGGCCCTTCTCTGCGCCCTAGTCCCAGCCGCGCTCCTCCTCAAACATGGCATCACGAGAGATGTGGACGCGCCGCGTGACGGGGTTGTAGAAGCGGTACACCTTCGTCCCTGGCTCATAGCCCACGAACACCATGGGAGTGCTCCTGTCGTCGAGCTTGGCCAGATGTTTGCCAACATTCTTCATGTGCGCGACGCAGCCGAAGGTCCGGAGGAAGTGTACCGGGGGCTTGGAGCCGTGCCAGACTTCATATGGTGTCTTTCCGTCGACGCTTTGGGTCGGGGCTTGGTTCAGGATGAACACGGCCGTGGTGACCGCCTCCCCCCAAAACCAACCTGGCAGCGACATGGCCTTCATCATACTTCTGGCCATCCCCATCACCGTTTGATTGCATCTCTCCACCACGCCGTTCTGTTGTGGAGTATATGGTGCGATGAGATGCCTTTGGACCCCCTGCTCGGCGCAGTAGTCGGTGAATGCGCACGCCGTGAACTCGCTACCGCGATCGGTGCGCAGCGTCCTCAGCTTTCTTCCGGCTTCAGCTTCTGCGCCCACCAGAAACCGCACGATCGCCGCCGCTGCTGGTCCTTGGAGCTCAGCAAGATGAGCCACATATAGCGGCTCAAGTCGTCGACGAGGAGGAGAAACAACTTGTTACCACTCGGGGTTGCCGGTGTCACTGGCCCGTAGATGTCGCCGTGCACTAGCTCGAGCTTGTTCGCCGCGCGGTACTTTGCCTCTCTCGGGAACGCCAGGCGACGCTGCTTCCCGGCTAGGCAGTTGTCGCAGATTTGATCAACGTGATCAATCCGCGGCAGCCCGCGCACCATCCCCTCCTGCGCAAGTTTCTAGAGCCCGCGGAAGTTGAGGTGGCCGAATCTTGCGTGCCATCACCATGCCGCGTTGTCCCCTTGTGCCGCCAAGCACATCGGCCTGCTGACATTGAGCTTGAGAATGTAGAGTCGGTTTATCGAGCGTTCCACCTTCGCCAGTAGCTGTCATCGATCATCCCAAATCCTGAGCACGCTGCCGTCAATCAGGATCTTGAACCCATCCTCGTCGAGCTGCCCCAAGCTCACGATGTTGGCAGTGAGACGCGGGATGTGGTACACCTCAGAGAGCGCCTGGTGCTCACCTCTTGCTCTTGAAGAGAACGGTCCCGTGTCCCTCGATGTCGACGACGGAGCCATCGCCGAACTTGACGGTGCCCCGAATGCCGGTGTCGAGCTCAGAGAAGATCGATTTCACGCCCGTCATGTGGCTGGTAGCACCCGTGTCGAGGATCCACTGTGTGTAGTCCCCTTCACGCCCGTCGCCGAGCTGCACGAAGAGCTTGTTCTCCTCGAGATGGATCTTGGAGAATTCCACCGACGGTGTGGCACTTTCGGACAGCGTCGGCGGAGTGGACAAGGCTTCGTTGACTGAGGTTGTGGCCACCATCAAGATGGGCTCCTCTTTCTCCTCAGCGTGGGCTGTATGGGCCGCCTCATCTCGCTTTTTCTTGCGGTATTCGCGGCCCTATGGCCCATCTTCCCGCAGTACCTGCACTGGTCGTTGCCCACCGTTCCACTCACGCCACCGGTGTCATTTCCGCCTGCCTTGTGTGGCCTGCTTCCTCCCCGAGCTCTTCCGCGCCCTTGGCCGCGGCTTCTCCGTTGACTCGAACCCGAGGCCGAGCCCTCGCCGCCGAGCTGCAGCCGCGACGCGACGCACACCACGAGCTCTTCCTCCGTGAGGTTTAGCCTCGCGATAGAGCTGCTGCCGGCACCCAACTCGTGCCATTCTTCTACCGCCTTGAGACGCCCAATTAGCTCCTCCACCGCGACCTCATTGAGATCAAGAAGGGTCTCAATGGCCATCGCAATTCGAGAATACCACGGCGGGAGCGCTTCGAGTAACTTGCGAACGATCTCCTCCTCGGTGTAGCCGTCGTTGAGGAGCACGAGCTAGTTCGCGAGCCCGTTGATGCGGACACCGAAGTCGTCCACCATCTCCCCGTCACGAAACTTGAGGGCGTCGAATTCGTGGCGGAGCGTGTTTACCTTGGCCTTGCGGACGCGCTCGACGCCGACGTGCATCATACTAATCGCGTCCCATGCGATCTTGGCGATGGCCTTACTGGCAATTGTGCCCATCATCTCAGCCTTGTAGATTACCTCGAGCGCCATCCTGTCCTCGACGTAGTCGTCCGTCCCGAGGCTCACCGCGACCCACAGGCCCCGTGCTTGTAGCATTACGCGCATGAGCGCTGCCCAATCGTAGTAGTTTGTCTTCGTGATCGCCGGGAATGCGCCGCCGCTGCTGATCTCTTTGGTTACGCGGTGGATCACCAGACCATGCTCAGCGCGGCTGCTGCTGCTCCCGGCCTGCAGCGTCGTCTCCATGCGAAGTCGCCATGTCGGTGAAGCCGATCGTGGACGCGCCATCACAGCCCTTCACGAACGATTGATTCTGCTCCCAGGTCCGGCTCGCTCTGATACCAAGTGTCAGAGAAACCGAGCTCCTCTCGTTCGCCGCGCAATACTATCGTTGCGGCGGCGGCGGCCGGCGACGGCGCCAAGGGTGTTGACATCATGGAGGCGCGACATGCTGTGTGCCGCTTCGCTACCTGAGTTGCCAAGGCGTCGTGGACGGGCGTTCCATGGGCTGGTGGCCAGGCTCCACAACCCGATGCTACGTCCCGAGGTTGCGCCGGAGGCTAAGAAGGCCTCCCCGCGCATCTGGGCGAGGTGTGTGTGTTAGCAATACCACTGAAAAACTGAGTACTGCAACCAGCAAAAAAACAGAGAAGACTTAACTCTGAATCGTGCCGGAAAAATGAACAGTGTTCTTCAGGCTATTGGTTTTCGGTGGAGAGGCAAAGTTTAGAAACTGGTTCTGTTGACAGATGCGATTTTTGTGCTGCGCAACCAACTGCAGCTTTTCTTTTTTCATCTCATTTATACTCTGAATACACAAACATGATTACATGCAACTAGTGGGCCGAAATTCTCTCAGATCCGAGACTGCCGCACCAGCTCAGACTGAATACTAAAAACAAACTGAAAATGCATTGCAGACTACCGCTACTGCTCCAGAATGCAAACTACTTATTGCAGACTATGCAGACCAAACACAAAGGAACATGCAATGCTAAACATAATTGAGAATGCAGTAAAATTACTAACAATCACTCCCTAATTTTGCTGCACTTCAACCATCCCGAGTTTGCCTCGTATTTCCTGAAAGCGAACTCGTCCGAGCGACTTTGTCAAAACATCTGCCAGCTGATTTTCCGAGTTGACAAACTCTAGCTCGATCTTCCCTTCATCAATGCACTGCCTTATAAAGTGATAGCACGTATCAATGTGCTTACTCCGGTCATGCAACACCAGATTCTTTGACAACGAAATTGCTGATTTGTTGTCAACTTGCAGTCTGAACTTCTTAGGTTCTGTTTGCAACATTTCAGAGAATAATCTACTCAACCAAACCCCTTGGCAAGCTGCTGCAGTGGCTGCAATATATTCAGCTTCATAGGTTGATAATGCAACCACCTTTTTCTTTTGAGACTGCCAGCTGATCGGGTTTCCATTCAGCAAAAACAGCACTCCCGAAGTGCTTTTCCTGTCATCTAGATCACCCGCCATATCGCTATCACTAAAACCGATTAGCTGCAGTTCTCCATCTGCTCCTTTAACATAGCAAAGAATATGCTTTAATGCTACCATATGCTCAGCTGTCGTCTCTTTCATAAACCGGCTAACATAGCTTACTGAAAAAGTCAAGTCCGGCCTTGAATGCACCAAATATCTCAAGCTGCCAATCAAACTCCTGAACAAAGTAGAATCTACAGGAGAACCTTCACCTTTCTTGCTCAATTTTAGTCTAGCATCCATGGGCACTTGGCTTGGATTACAATCCACCATACTGGCCTTCTCCAATATCTTTTGCGCATATGCTAACTGACAGATTGTGATGCCATCCTTGGATTGATGCACTTCCAAACCCAGGTAATAACTAAGTTGTCCAAGGTCACTCATCTCAAACAACTTCTTCATTTCATCTTTGAATTTCTGGATTTCCTGAGGCATTGGCCCGACAATGACCAAATCATCAACATATACGCCAACTAGTAGGTATGAGTGACTTGTACCTCTTCTGTACAGGGCATGATCTGAAGAACTCCTCTCAAAACCAAGCGAAGTGAGTGTTCTGTTCAGCTTTGCATTCCACGCTCGTGGAGCTTGCTTCAACCCATACAGCGCCTTGTTTAGCCGCATTACCTTATGAGGATTGCTCTTGTCTCCAAAACCCGGTGGTTGAATCACATAAACCTCCTCCTGCAGTTCTCCATTAAAAAAATAGACTTAACATCCATGTGATGTATCTCGTGCCCCTTTGCTGCAGCAAGTGCAATCAGCACCCGGATTGGCTCCATCCTCGCTACCAGAGCAAAAACTTCCTCAAAATCGACACTGTGCTGCTGCACATATCCCTTGGCGACCAATCGAGCCTTGTACTTCGCAATGTTTCCTTGAGCATCTCTTTTTACTCTGAAAACCCACTTCAAGCCGATTGCTTTGTGTCCTGGAGGAAGGTCTACTGCACACCAGGTATTGTTGTCTTCTATGGACTTAAGCTCTTCCATCATTGCTTTCTTCCAACAAGTGTGTTTTTCTGCCTCTGACAGAGACTCAGGTTCTTCAGCCATTAGCAAACATATTTCACTGAATGACTCGGCCAGATTCTGCACAGTAGTGTTGTCATACAAGTCTGCCACCGTTCGGTATCGACGAGGCCCTTCTGTAGTGGTAGATGACTGTGCACTTGGTGGAGTAGCAAACCGAATACCTGCTGGATGTGTTTCAGGTGCTGCAGACCCTACTGCAACAGATGGAAATTTCACACTCCTAGAGCGTGACCTTGGAGTGGATTCAGGACTGGGTATATAGCCAACTCGTTTGCTGCTTCATTTCCAACTTCTGTTGCTCCTGCACTTCCTGCGTCTACACTCTCTGCATCTTCACTCCCTGTTGATGCAACCGGGTATATTGTATAATGGACCGTGAAGATGTCTCTTGCACTGTCCAAAAACTCATTATTTTCGGTTTTCTCCCAATCCCAACTGGATTCTTCATCGAACACGACGTCACGGGAGATGTGAAGCTTGTTGTCGACTGGGTCATACATTCTGTAAGCTTTACATCCCTGTTCATATCCGAGCAAAACCATTGGTTTACTCCTGTCATCCAGTTTCTTGAGATTAGGCTTGGTATTCTTCATGAAACCAACACAACCGAATGTTCTGAGGTGATGGACTGATGGACTTCTACCATACCAGGCCCCATAGGATGTCATCCCTTCAACACTTTGAGTTGGAGCTCGGTTAAGTAGGTATACGACAGTAGTGACCGCCTCCCCCCAAAAACGACCTGGCATTCTCTTTAGCTTTGAGCAGACTTCTTGCCATTGCGACAACCGTTTGGTTTCGCCTCTCTACCACACCGTTTTGCTGTGGCGAGAATGGAGCAGTCAGATGATGTTGAACTCCTTGATTTTCCCAGTACCGGCCGAACTCCCCAGAGTTAAACTCTCCTCCTCGGTCTGTGCGAAAGACCTGCAGCTTGGCATTGCTTTCTCTTTCAGCTGCAGCTTGAAAGTTCTTAATTGCCTCTGCCGCTTGATCCTTGGAGCTCAGCAATGAAATCCACATGTACCGAGTTAGGTCATCCACAAGGAGGAGAAAGTACTTCTTACCCCCTGGAGTAATTGGCGCAATCGGGCCACACAAATCACCGTGTACCAATTCGAGCAGCTTCCTTGCGCGATAGTGTGCCTCAGTAGGAATGAAGCTCGCCTTTGTTTTCCCACAAGACAGCTATCACAGATTTCTTCCACATGCCATATCTTGGGAAGTCCTCTTACCAGTCCATTCTGCTCCAAATTTCTCAAGGACCGGAAGCTTATATGCCCAAACCGAGCGTGCCACTTCCAAGCTTCCTCTTTGCAGCTGGCTTTCAAACAAACGGGTTGTGCCAAGGTGAGGTTCAAGACATACAAACGCCCCTTTGATCTCTTCACCTTTGCAATCAACTGATTCTGCTGATCAAGTATCGTCAACATCCCTCCTTCAACATGAATCTTGCAACCCCGTTCATCTAGCTGCCCTATACTGACAATGTTGTTTCTAAGCTTTGGAATATAGTAGACTTCTGTCAGCATTCGTTGATCTCCGTTTGCACAGATGAAAATCACAGTACCATGGCCACAGATCTCCACTAAAGACCCATCTCCAAACTTGACTGTGCCCACCACTCCTGTGTCCAATTCTGCAAATAATTTCTTTGAGCCTGACATGTGGTTTGTAGCCCCTGTGTCAAGAAACATTCATCATCACAGCTTTCTTTTGGGTTGTCCAAATTCACCTGAGCATGCACCTCATTCAGCTCCACTTGCTCGGTGATTCCTTCAGCTCTCCCAGTGAGACCACAAACTTGAGCCATAAGAAGAGTCGGTTCATCATCCTGAACATGAGACAAATTTGCCTGCTCCTTTCGCTGCCGGCGTGGTGGTTTTCGACACTCCTTGGCGAAATGTCCAAAGTTATTACAATTGAAACATTTTACCTTGGACTTGTCTCGTCTCGGAGCCGTGGCAGCATTGTCTCTTCCGTCGGTGGGGAATCTTCCATGGCTTGGCTGCTTGTCACCACTCCGATTCTGGTCTCGATAGCTTCCGCCTCCTGACGAATGTGATGAACTCCCTTGCCTGCTCTTTGCATGAGCAAGCCATTCTTCTTCGGTGAGTAGTAAATGCCTAGCGCCATCTGCTTGTTCTGCTCCACTCCACCGGTCTTCAACAGCTTTTAATCTCCCGGTGAGTTCTTCAACTGTCATGGTACTGAGGTCCAAAAACTGCTCGATTGAAATTGCAACTTGAGAGTATCTGTCGGGCACCACACGCAGGAATTTCTTCACCACCTTCTCCTCTTCAAGATCATCACTGAGAAGGCGCATATTGTTGACCAGGTCAGTGAGCCGCATGGAGAAATCTTCGATCATCTCGCTTTCTTTCATGCGGACTGCTTCAAATTCCTTACGCAGTGCCTGCAGCCGTGCCTCCCGGATGCGGTCGGCTCCCATACGCATCGTCCTGATAGCCTCCCACACCGATCTGGCGGTGTTCTTGGTCGCTAAAGAAGCCAGCATCTCTGGAGGGACTGCCTGCAGAATGGCAGCCAGTGCCATTCGATCCACGCGAAATTCGGGGCCGCCCGGTTCAATCGCCTCCCACACCCCTTGCGCTTGGAGATTCACCCTCATCAGCAGTGCCCAATCAGTATAATTTGTTCGCGTGAGTACGGGATATCGCAGTGATACCCTCGTCTCCCTTGGCGCCATCTGTGCCACCAGGTCCTGGCCGCCGTCTCCACCAGTGACCACCGCGCGCGAACCTGCGCTGCTGCCTGCTCCTGAATACCGGTGACCACTGCCGTCGGAACTCCTCGTATGGGTGGGTGACATTGATCTTCCTCCTCGCACCATCGCCTCAGGGTCGATTACAACCGCTCTTATACCAATTGTTAGCAATACCACTGAAAAACTGAGTACTGCAACCAGCAAAAAACAGAGAAGACTTAACTCTGAATCGTGCCGGAAAAATGAACAATGTTCTTCAGGCTATTGGTTTTCGGTGGAGAGGCAAAGTTCAGAAACTGGTTCTGTTGACAGATGCGATTTTTGTGCTGTGCAACCAACTTCAGCTTTTCTGTTTTCATCTCATTTATATTCTGAATACACAAACATGATTACATGCAACTAGTGGGCCGAAATTCTCTCAGATCCGAGACCGCCGCACCAGCTCAGACTGAATACTGAAAACAAACTGAAAATGCATTGCAGACTACCGCTACTGCTCCAGAATGCAAACTACTTATTGCCGACTATGCAGACCAAACACAAAGGAATATGCAATGCTAAACATAATTGAGAATGCAGTAAAATTACTAACAGTGTGGGCCGTGCCAACTGCACGCCGTCGAGCTCGTGGACGCGTTCGAGGGGTCGTCCGACTCAGAGGAGTTCAAGGACTCGGAGGAGTCGGAGAGAGGGAGTGACATGGAATTCGGCGACGACGTGTCCGGCCGGGGCGATTTGGACGACGCCTCGTACGAGCACAACCAAACTGTCATGGGCGACGACGAAGACGACGCCGCCGCCGACCACTTCTCGGCACGACCGTACCATGGCGCTCTCATGCGAGAGGGCGGGCCGAGCGACGGGGCGCAGCTGCTGTCAGGTTTCGACGCGCGGTCCGACGGCCCCGAGCTCGCCGATCAGCACGAGCTGACGTCGTGGGACATGCACCACCTCGTGTGCCTGGCGCTGAACGGCAGCGGGAACACGGAGGACGACGATGTGTACCAGCGGACGCTGGACGGCGGCACGCCCGTGTCGCGCGCCGCCATGCTCGACCAGGCGCTGCAGTCTGCGAGGCGGCGGCAGCCAACATCGCCAAGCCGGATTTTCCCATGAGTACCGGACTGTGATGCGCGCCGAATTGCACCCAACTTTACTTGAGAAAATATAGAAAACGGTATATCATTTGCAGCTATTTGGACGGGATCCTCTCTCGCAGCCTCCTTCTTCAACTTCGGCACCGCTCCTCCATCTCCTTCTTCAACTCTGGCACCACCCTCCCCTCCTCCTTAACCTGCAATAACAGATTCACCGCACCCCTCGGACATATAGAGAGGCCGAGGAGGCGGTGGAGGGCGTTGGACGGCGATGGAGGGCGGTGGATGGCAACGGAGGGAGGCACGGCAATAGAGTGACACTAAATATTAGGTTGGACGGGGTGATAACGGCGGGGAGGGAGAGATGATGGCGCAGCTAGATAGCGAGATCACCGCCGGCCGTCGGTGGTGGAGAAAGGGACGGGGGAGGCGGAGGAGGGGTGTGAAGCTACTCATGCCGGAGAAAAGAGGAGAGGGGGAGCGGCGGGGAGGGAGGCCGGGGAGCAATGATGGGAGGCCGGCCAGGGAGCGGCGTTGAGAGGGAGAGGAGCAGGACCAGCTATCCTGTTGGATTGAGGACCAACGGATGACGTCCAGTAGTAGCCCTCATTTTATTTCATGTTTTTTACTCCATTTCCGTAGGTTGTAAGTTCCATCATTTGATGTTACTCTCTCGTCTAATGCACTGCGAAACCTGTTTTTCCCTGATTGTAGGTTTTAATTGGTTTTGTACAAGCCGTTTTCAAGCTCACTAAATGCATCCCAGAATGACGCACCTTACGTTACACTCTTTTGAGTGCCGTGATGTCAACATCAAGTGCGATGGTGACCGCTTAAGGGAAAAGCAGCAGCAGCTTCTTACTATAGCTCGAGTAAAACAAAAACCGTGTTAGGACATATATAACCATGTAATATCAGCCCTCTGTAAACTTCGTCGTATAGAGGAAAAGAGAGAGTAGTTGCCTTTTGGTGAAGTTACAACTTATATAGACAGCATAAAATAGTATGATTTAATTTATTATCTATAACAAATACTTTTGTCATGCCATAATTAAAAGATTATCGGATTCTATAAAAAAAAAAACCTTAAGAGACAGTCTATTATAGAAGTGGTCTTTAGTTGATATGGATTAATATATAGACAATAGTCACCTCTCTGATTCACGGTATTCTAAAAACGCAAGAATAGGAAAATCGTACGATTGCAATACGCCAATACCATAGACTCGCGAATCCTGTAGAATCGAAAACCGCAGAAATTCACAACAAAGGATGTTTGATTGCAAACAAAAAAAAAGACAGGAATTTTGAGATTAAAATATTTATTAATTAGAGAAAGAATGAAGAAAGAGAGAACGTGCATTAAAACTTTCAAAGAAAATTGTAACAGGAGATTAAACCTCATGGTAGAATTCCTTCAAAACTTGTAAGAAATTTTCGTATGCTATGAAGTTCCTTTAAAGCAATTCTACAAATCAAACGCCCCTCGTAGGAATTTTTTCTTTGGATTGAATTCCTCCATTTTTTTCTTTGAAATTCCTTTGAATCAAAGAGGCACTACATCTGTATTACATCAGCTGTTGAAAACTAGTCATATTTTCATATGCTATGGCTGCAAGAAAAATAATGTTCATGTCCAACAGGGCAAGATATACAAATGAAAGAATGTTCATGTCCAACAGGGCAAGATACACAAATGAAAGAATGTTCATGTCCAACAGGGCAAGATATACAAATTATGCGAGACAAAATGACCATGTTGAGTATTTCTAGAGAACTTTGAAACCAGGAAACTAGCAGTTTAAATATTGTAATCTAATAAAAAACAACAAAGACAATTCATACCAGCTTCCGTGAAACAATGCCGCATTCACACACCTATAGTTGCTCATCAACTGATCAATTTGGAAGGAACACTGATCCTTCAGTTTGGCATCACTCGATAAGAGGCTCCATTGCTTCAAAGAAGAGAGGCACCATCTCCCTATTTGGAGTTTTGACTGCACATTTCACGCCAGGAACACCAACTGAGGCAGTAAGCTCTATCAGGAAGGGAATTCCACGCGGAATCTTCACGGACAGATACAGAACATCCATGTTTGCATTTTTCCGCTTGGCGATAAAGAACACATTTGATGCTGCAAGGTGTTCAATGGTAGCATCTATGCTGTTGATGACAGAACTGGGGTACTCTTTTGAAAACTCATTGTCGTCAGGTAAAGATTTCCAGGCCTGCAATCAGATAATATCACCTCAAACTTCAGCTAGACAAGGAAACTGCTGAGTGAATCAAATCAACTACTACTACCAACAATGCAGTACCACACCAAAGAAAAGTTCTAGCTTTTACCTCAAGAAAACTCGTTCTCTCCATTTTGCCATCTTCACCAAAGAAGACATGCAGCGGACTTTTGTCATTGAAGTACCACACGGGTTGCTGACTATTTTTCATGGCAACCTGCAGTAGAGAGTTTGGTGCTCCAGGAGAGACGTTTTGGAACAAAACCATAGGGAGAAGTGTCCTGGCTGAGGCCCCAGGTTGCAGTGGAGGCACCTTATCCATAGAAGGACACCAAGTTCAGTACATGAAACTGAAAACTTTTAGAAAAAAAACACTCATAGAATATAGACATTCTGGCACCTGAAGTGGTCCACCAGCGGCAAGACCAAAGGTATTCTTGTTAAACTGAATCATAAATCCATCTAACACACCCTGGGTGCCATTCTCCAAAGATATATCGTAGAATATCTGGCCATCGCGACGCACTAGTTGTGCGCTAATCTGGAGTCCTTGGCCAGTGGTTGAAGGCAATACAACAGGTAGTGGAGGTCTGCAAAAGAAAAGAACCAGAAAAATCAAAATGGTCGAAAACATGCTCAAGCCATCTAACATGAATAAAATAAAGTACAGCAAAAACGGTAAAGGGTTTTACTCACCCTGAAGGTGCTGTAGGCTCGTCAACGGGAACCATGGCATTATCCATACCCATTAAATCACCTAGGAGGTCTGGCATTGGAGCAGTAGCTGCTGGGGCTGCAGCTGCCTGCTGCTTCACTGGTACATGCGATGAAGTGCCAGCACTAGATGAAGGTGATGCCCCATCAACTCCCTGAGAAGGTGACTCTGAATACCCTGTTTCAGCTGTATCAGCATACTCCTCATCATCAGCCCTAGGAGCTGCCTTAACACGGCTAACAAATGCTTCTGGAGGCTTGTGATAAACTGAAGAAAGGGTAGAAATGTTTGCTAGCAGCTCATCAAGAAGTGAAGAGTCAAGCTGGTTGGAGTCATCGCTGATCACAGGTTTCTCTGCCAGAACAACATCTTTTGCTGCCTGCGGAAAGCCACACATAACTCAGTGGTCACATGGATATCTAACAAAACGTTGGATCAAAAGGTGTAAATGTAAACATGCAATACCTCAGGATCAGTAGAAAGAAGTCGCCAGTATATGTAAGCTCGATCACGCAAATCAGGATTATCTGTTTCAACTGTTGCATTATTGAGAACAGCCTACAGGAAATAACACAAATTAGGCAGGGAACTGTGAAAAAACAAAATTATTAAAAAGATTTTTTAGGAGCAGGGCATCCATTCTTATTCGAATAAGCAACTAGTCATTCGTATAAATCAATCATTCAGCTAAGGAAAAATGTGAAGATATTGTACCCTTGGAAACCAAGCCTTCTCATTGTCAAGACACAGAGAATTGACTATTCTAACCATTAATGTTATAGCACAGATCAACACTATGCTCAGTGCCCTAAAGACTTTAGTAGCCATCTTTTTGAACATCCATGACATGCCATGATACCAAATAAGGAAAAATTCAAAGACACCTTACACCAAGTCGACAGTTATCCTGTGCTCAATAATCTCTAAGCATTACCATCTGCACAAGTAAATACACAAGAAGCTGAGAATGGCAACCTGTATCATCTGTTGGGGCCCCTCAGTTGGCTTCTTAAGAAACAACTTAACAGTTGCTGTTAGCAACTGCAGTTGAACTAATGCTGGTTCTTCTGGGAATGTTTCCAAGAAGCTCTCGAGGAGTTCATCAGCATTGTCAATTCTTTCGGCATATTCTCCAATTATCCAAATCATTGATGCCTGAAGAAAACGAAACATGTAAGTGAGCAAAACATGCAATAAATTACCAAGACTGTGTTCATAGATTAATACCTTAGCCTCTGGTTCATCTAAAGTGTCCAGACTTTCACAAAGTGTTGCGATGATAGACTCGTATCTGCATATTCAGCAAGAAAACAATTGCTTCTTTACACAAAATTTCCTTGAGCAAAACAAGGACTCTGATAGTTCGAAAATATAGAATGTTGGGCTTTCATGCTAAGGCACTTACGTGTTTGGGTAGCGTCTAAAGATGTCCTTGATAACAATTATAGCTTCCTGCACAACATAATTAACTTTTATCTTAATCAGCTCAAGCAAAACACTGATGCACCTTTCAGCAGCTCTCTCCAATTTAATTGCACATCTTCCAATAGCACGAACAGCTTTCCGAACAAAGTCAACATCCACCTCTGTGGCGTACTCTTTGAATTCCAATAGCACCTAGAAAGACCTCTGTTAGCTTCTGAATGGGAAATTGCAGAAAACAAACCATCTAGCACCAACTTCTGAAAGGAGCAAGATGTTCAATAAATTTAACAACTGCAGATAATTTTAATGAACCTTTGTTCCCAGAATGTTTTTCCTTTAGTTTCTGTACATCTGCTATGTATGAGACTAGAATAACATAAAACTGTAGTTGAAAATACTCTTACACTCCAATCAACATTAGCTAGAATCAATTAGTAACATATATGAGAATAGAAGATTTTGTACCTGATCTATGTTTCGATCTGAGGCAAGCTTTATCATAATCTCCAACTTTTCCATCTTAACGTATACTGGGTCATTGTATTTGCAAAAGAAGACCTATTACCAGACATACTATTGAGTCAAAAGAAAAACTGTGACATGAGTAATGAATAAGAACAGCTCAAAAGAGAAACAAATGTATCACCTTAATTTCATGTGCAAGTATTGTAGGCCTTTTTTGGACAATCAGATTGATGTTCCTCAATACCACATACTGAATCTCAGGCTCTGCTGACAGAAGTGTAACAAGAGGGGGTGCCATTTTCTTACAGAGATTCCGGACAATATCCGTGCTAGTAATGAGCTCCATTTGTAGAAGAATTATCTATGTGAAAGAAAAGGATAGCATCAACAAAAGCTCCCGTATGATATAGAAGGAGATAACCAATATGTTAAAACATTACTAAAAGAAACAGCACCAATTTGAAAAAAACGAAAAAAATAAACAGCAAATGCTGCTTTGAACAATAGCTGAATTGGCATTCTCAACTAGTTTAATGGAGATGTAGCATAGTCCTAATCTATGATACCCCGATACGTCGCCCAACTGCCGTTCCCATACGCGATACGTATCCAATATGGGATACACGGTGATACGTCGCGATATGGTATCGGGACAATTATGATTTAAAAATAAATGAAAAATTCCGAAACTTCCCAATACACCCACCATGCGGCAACATGTACCTTAAATCGCGTCGCGTGCACATCGCCTCATCGCGCCATACCCGCAAATCCACCAAAACCTAGCCGCCTTCTCCCAGCCCCACCAAATCCGTTCGCACCACCACTGCCTCTTCTCTTCCTTTCTTTCTCTATTGTGGTTACAAACCAAACAATATATGAGGGGACCAGGAGAGTATGAGAATGAATCTATATCATCTTCCCTGTTCCCCCTAGGGAGATATTTATCCATGACAATAAAGCCTTATTACAATCACACCCCCATACTAGGGTACTATTACAAGGGTATTTACGTTTTTTTATGTCCTCCACTGAACCTTTCAGCTCAACAGGCTGAACGGATACGGTAGGGGGCCATCCCCGAAACCATGTCGCGTAGACCTTTTGGCCCGCTCCGTCCCTTTAGCCTGGAAGAGGAGTGGCATCCAATCCTGTGGACCTCATACTTCCGGTCTTGTGGACCATGTTTAAACGCGGCTGGCGTGACTAGGGACAGGTGTTGTCCTCCGACTGGCTTGTGGCAAACCGCTCCACGCCTGGGCGCGAGTTCCGAAGAGTCAGCCAAAAAAGGCGTACACCTTTAAAGCACGGCGCGCTGAGCGAAAAGACGTCTTTGGTAATCTTCTTCGTCTCACCTCTCGCAATGCCATTCTTGCTGCCTCCGCCATCCGTGCTGTTTTTGCTTTCGCCCACACCCCATTCCGCCGGATCCACTGTCGCTGGTCCTCTGTGTTGGACTAATGACTCGTGGAAATGACCCTTCCTCTTGTTGTAGCGGTGGAGGTGCATCGTCAAGCCGCAACAACACGTCCGGCCGCTGAGGATCATCGGCAATGGAGGTGGAGTACGAACTAACCAATCGGGATTCATCGGCAACCAAGCGCTGGAATACAGCGAAGAAGGTGCACGGTGTGTGCACCAACGTGTTAAGGCGGAGCTTGGCGACCGAAGATCTGATTGAATCCTTGGTTCGTGATGGCAAGATCGCAAATCGTGAGTCGGTTCGCCTCCCAGCCATCGACAAGGTGGAGCCCCACCCCTCTGAGGTGGAGACGGTCGTGTTCGCCGCGTACTTCGATGCCGGTCTCCGGTTTCCGACGGCGATGTTCGTTGGCGAGGTGCTGAGGCTCTATGGGCTGGAGCTGGCTCAACTGACACCTAATGCCATCGTCCGGCTGGCGGTATACTGCTAGGCCTCCCGGGCAGAGACGATATGGCCTAGCCCCCGCTATTGTGTTCCTACACGACGCTCGTTGCTAGCTGAAGAGCCCACCTACGTTGCGCGGATACTTCCCAAAAGTCACGTACCGGTATCGGATACTGTACCGGATACGGATACTGCCCCGATACGCGCCGATACGTATCCTGTAAGTATCCGAATTTATTGATTAATCAAAAAAAGAAATTAATTCCCGATACTTCTTCGATATTCGATACTTTTTCGATACTTCTACCCTAATATCCCCACTAAGCCATCGGATCGATCGAAACCCACCCGCCCGCCTTCCACGCTCGGCGGCGCCTCGCTCGCGCGCTCGCCGCGCCTAACGCCCCGTCGCCGCCTCGCCGGTCGCTTACCGCCGCCGAGCCCACCGCTCTCTCGCCGTCGCGTCGCCGCCGCCTCCGGTCACCGTCGCCGCCGGCCACCCGTCCGTCCCTCTGGTCACCGTCGCCTCCGCCAGCGCGTCCCCTCCGGCCTCGGTCATCACCTCGGTTGCCGCCTCGCACTCTTGATCCCTCCGCGCCGCGCCTCGCCACTCCGCGCCTCCCGCCGCTGATGCCTCCAACACTCGCGCCCCTCCGCCGCCGACGCCTCGCTGATCCTCCCGCGCGACGCCTCGCCGCTCACTTGATCCCTCCCGCCGCAAGCGCCTCGGCTCTCACTTGATCCCTCCGCCGCGCAAGCGCCTCCAGCCCTCGATGCTCGATATGTGCTCTGTGCTTTTGCTATTTGTTGACAATGTATTGGATGATTCAGTAGGGGAAGTGATCAGTGATGTTGTATGTTGTCATTAGTTTGTTCATTTGCTATTGGTTGTCCCGATCAGATATGGCATCTGGTGGTGTATTTGGAGGCTTGAGTGCATCGTGTAGCACTGGTACTAGTGCGTGTCCTGGCTCATCCAGTGGAACTGCCTCGGCTAGGAGCATCCTAAATGCTGCTCGTGTGGTACCTTCAAATGACAATGAAAAGAAGCCGCTTTGGATCAAGCCAGGTGGGAGAACTGAAGTATCAAGCAAGTTGCTACATCAATATTAAGGTATTCTCAATTCCTTATAAGAATTCATTAATTTCTTATATTTATCTTTACTATATATATATTATATATATAATATATATATACACACGTATCGCCATATCGGTGTTTTTAGGAAAATGGCGAATCATGGTATCGCCGTATCGCGTATCCGTATCGGGGTATCTGGGCTTCCTAGGAGCCCACGGAGGGCGAATATTCCAACTTTGGCAGCATCAACTTCGTACTTCGATCCGCATGCACGAAGCTGTTCCCCGCGAATTCGACGAGGACGAAGTGGGAGTCAGGCTAGATGCGGCGGTGGTTCTACCACCGAGTGGAGGGCGACAGTAGCCTGAGGTGGTTAGGGTGGCAAATGGACTTCAACATGTCCCTGTCAGTGACCCTCGACCGCGATGACGAGCAGCGCGCCCGGAGGCTCGTCGGGGTCGCTCTTCGATTCCACATGTAGGATCTCACAGAGGAGCACTGCATGTATGGTGTGGCTCCGCTGACGCGTCCGTGGCATGTGCAGTCTGGCCCTGCTCACGACGACAACGTCCGGCCTAGCGTCGCTGCACTGCCGAGGCCGGCCGATCCAAGTAAGAACACCTTAAGCACCACGCCTACCTCCGTTGCTTATGGACGTTGTTGACGGTGCTTTTATACCCTTGGCAGGACTGACACTAGAGGACGTGGGCGCGCGGTGCCTGTCTTCCTGGGGTCATATACCGCGAAGGAGCATAGCCTACAGGCCTTGGTAACAGCCAACATCGGCCGCATGTACCAGGTGTGCGAAGCCCTTGGTATTCCCGTGGCAGAGCGCACTGAGCCCGACGGCGGTATTCACGAGTCGTGATGAAGATGGGCGAGGCCCGCTGCGGCGAGGCACGCGACCCCTCGCGATGCGGCCGTGCGCTCGGAGCTCCACCATGGGGGTGAGGCGGGCGAGGTTGACGAATCCGCCGCGGCTACTGAGTCGGAGTCTGCCGACTATGGCAACTCGAACCTTGAGGCGGCGCAAGACCGTCCTGTGGGCAGCACGAAGGCTCCCAACGTTGCGAGTCCCAAGGCTGGCAAAGTTGGCAGACCCGAGGCCGACGCAGGAAGCGACACCCTCGACACGGTCGTGGGTGTAGCCCCGTCATTACCTGCGCGCGAGGTCGATCCGGTGGCTGAAGTAACAACGTGCAGTCGAGAATCTCCCACCGTTGTGGCCATGGGCGGCCCCGCTTGTCAAGGCTTGTTCGGAAGGTCGAGCGGCGAAGCATGCCCGAACGTGTCCCCACCCGCGGCCGCTTGCGCGGGGTTTCGATTGGCGATGACGGCGTTCACGGATGACCCCGAGTCCAATACTGACGCCGCGGCCCCCAGAGTACGCTCTGAGGTTGCCGTTGCCAATGACGCTTCAGTGAGCCAAGCCATTGGATCCATGGGCGCCGATAGCCTTCGGACGGCCTCCCCAAATCGTGATACAGGTACAAGTAACTCGTTTTCCTCTCGCGATTTCGCGACTTCCCCAAGTCAGCTTGCCCTCGATCTCCGGGCTGCGCACAGGACTCTAGCAACGGAGCCGCTCGCGGCCTAGCTGGCGCTGTCGTCGCGGATGTGTCTTCGAGTCCGGCCTCTCCCAATGCCACCGCTTCAGAGTCGCGGCGGCTCACTGTGGCAAACTTCGGAGAGGTTTGCAGGGGCCGCGAACTGCGCAGACGCGGCCTTGGACCGACGCGCTATCTTCATGCTGTTCAGAGCCGTGGAGAGTGCCCTTGAGGCCACGGAGATGAGGGTACACACACGCTGATAGTCTGATTGGTGTGTTATGGTTGATTGCTAAGCCTGGCTTTGCGTGTAGGCCCTCACTCTTGCTCGAGCTATTCAAGCAGCGAGGCAACAGGGGCGGAGTAGTCTACAGGAGCGTCTAGCCGCTGCGGAGGCAGAAGCTGCTACTGCTAGGGAACGCGTCGAGGGTGCCCTTGCAGCAGGCGTTGCAAAAGATGAACACATCCGCTTCCTGGAGACAGAGGGTGCGAAGGCCATCTCCGACGCACGCGCGGCGGCTAAGCAGGCTCGGTGCGTGGCCGCCGAAGAGCGGGAGGGCCTGCTGCGTCAGATAGCTGCTCTGGAAGAGGAGAATGGCCAGCTATCCACCGAGGTGGCTAGGAGAGATGGCCTGCTAGGCGACACATCCCTGTCAGCCTGGAACTCCGTGGAAGCTTTGGAGGGTGCTCTGACCGAGCTCGATGTCGAAGTCCCTCTTCGGATGTTCAGGCCGGAGGACCTGCTGTGTTGCCTATAGCGAATCAGGGAGGCATCGTCACTTGCGATGAATGCCGCGCGAGCATACGGCAACCACTGCTCGCTCACAACTACACAAATGGTTCTCAGGCTGCTCCGCTTCCGAGGCTGTTTGCACGTGGGCGAGCTAGCGAACCTTGGCCTGGACCTCCCAATAGGACGCAGAATTATGCCTGGGGCGCTACATGTTGTACGCCGATCTATCCGTGCCTTCCACCAATGGATATGGGAGTACATCGGCAAAGGAGCGGCGAAGATCACGTTGAGGCGTACCTTGCACGGGGGTGGGAGTGCGGACCTTGGCCGGTGGCTGGATGAAGTGCTTGGCTGGAGCAAGGACGGCGAGCGCGACTCCAACGTCACAGCCAACCGATAGGTGTGATGTCGAGGCCCCTCTGTTCCTCGTCCCAGCATTTGCATGTGGGGTCATTGACGAATTTGTAGACCTCTTTGGGTGCTCGCGGAGCTTGTAAACACTTTATGATAAGCGTTGTGTTTAATCCGTGTGATGCTGATGCTTCTCTGGCAAGCAAGTACTTGAGGAAGACCGTCCATTAATCCCGGACTAACTTGTGCGGCGCAGGCTACAGCTTTGGGGGTGGATGGAGGAGTCCCTACGATTTTGGGCGGATCGGAGCGGGACGAACAACACATCCATTAGGGAATATGTAAAGATAGAGTCGGACTGAAGGCAGTCACGCCCGCAGTTGTACACCTGTAGCGTTGTATTGTTAATCGAAGTAGTGGCGAACCAGTGTGTCGTGACTGACTGTTATGGCCAATGCCACAACGCCGAAGGAATTGTGGGTGGCATCCTTCGGTCATACGTCGACGAAGTTTGCGTAGGGACGAAGCATTCCTCCGCGCTCCTTCCCCCCTTCGGATGCACGTCGACGAAGTCTACGTAGGGATGAAGCCTTAGATAGCGCCCACCCTTCAGGCATACATCAATGAAGTCAGCGTAGGGATGAAGGTTTAGGGAAAACGTGCTCCATCCCCTCCCTTCGGACGTACGCCGACGAAGTCTGCGTAGGGACGAAGCCTTAAAGCGTGCTCCGTCCTCCACCCTTCGGACGTACGTCGATGAAGTCTGCGTAGGGACGAAGCCTTAGAGAGCGCGCTCCATTCCCTTCCCTTCGGACGTACACTGACGAAGTTTGCGTAGGGACGAAGCCTTAGAGTGCGCGCCCCGTCCCCCACCCTTCGGACGTACGCCGACGAAGTCTGCATAGGGACGAAGCCTTAGAGCGTGCACGCCGTCCCCACCCTTCGGACATACGCTGACGAAGTCACGAGGACGAAGCGAGAGAGCGCTCCATCCCCACCCTTCAAACGTCACGACGTGCTGTGTAGACGAAGAAGCAGAGAGCGTCTGTGTAGAGACGAAGCCTTAGAGAGCGCGCTCCATCCCCCACCCTTCGGACGTACGCCGACGAAGTCTACGTAGGAACGAAGCCTGAGAGAGCGCACTCCGTCCCCCACCCTTCGGGCGTACACTGACGAAGTCTGCATAGGGATGAAGCCTAAGAGCGTGCTCCGTCCCCCACCCTTCGGACGTACATCGACAAAGTCTAAGTAGGGACAAAGCCTTAGAGAGCGCACTCCGTCCCCCACCCTTCGAACGTGCGCCGATGAAGTCTCTGTAGGGATGAAGCCTTAGAGAGTGCACTCTGTCGTTGTGGGCATTTGCTGACTCTGAGCCTCTTGCATCTCTCACATGGCGTTCCAAAGATCGGTCAACTCGCGCTGTAAAGTGCCTAGGACCGCCAGAAGACTACCCTCCGCCATACGCCCGGCGGGGCCTACCGACACGGGGGTTCCAATCGCGAGGTTGTTGGCGACATCGGCTTGGGCTCTGTAACCAGTAGCAGTCGCATGGCACGGAGGATCACCAGAGGTGGGGCCAGAGCCGGGGAAGTCGACGGACGTGTCCATGTGGGGGCCTGGGCCGACAGTCATGTTGACGCGAGTGCCGGAGTCGACAATTGTGCCGACGCGGGCACCTGGGTCAATGGTTGCGTTGACGTGAGTGCCAGAGTCGACCGCTGTGCCGACACGGGCGCCTGGGTCGATGGTTACAACACCGCCGGTGCCCAAATCGGCAGCACGCCCGTGCAGGTTGTGTCGTGGCCGATGGTCCCAGTCACACGACACCCAAGCCGCCCGCGCCCCGTTCACCCCCTAGAACGGCCGCACGCCGCTGCCATGAGGGAAACGAGCCCTCGCTTGACGGGCCCTCACTCGTCGGCCTCTGCAACAACGCGCTTCTCTTCCGCTTGGTTGTTGCCGCCGGTTTCTTAGGAGCCATGGTCATTCTGAACTCTCAGATTTCTCGTCGTCCATGCGGATGACGCCAACTGTTGTGGTTACAGACCAAACAATATATGAGGGGATTAGGAGTATGAGAATGAATCTATATCCTCTTCTCTGTTCCCCCTAGGATATTTATACATGACAATAAGGCCTTATTACAAGCACATCCGAATCCTAGGGTACTATTACAAGGGTATTCACATCCTTTTATGTCCCCCACTGAACCTTTCAGCTCAACAGACCGAACGGATACGGTAGGGGGTCATCCCCACAACATTCTCCTTTTCTTTTTTTCTTTTTATGTCCGAATGCATCTGAGAGACTGTGATTCGACCGTAACAATGCCAACGAGTGAGGGAAGCAAGGAATATATAGCATTCATCAAGATAATCTCAATTTCTCACTCTCTCGTAGCCTCTCTACATTTTTTTATTTTTAAATACATATATACTTACTGTATCCACATATCCTTATTTTTTAAAAATATCGTATCATGGTATCGGCGTATCCGTATCGTGCATAGGGGTAACTTAGGTCCTATTCGACCAAAAGGTCAAGAAACATACAAGTCAATCCAAGGTTAGAATTCATTTGTTACTACAGTTTATCATGATACAAACCCAGACATAAGTCACATAACCAACAGAGGTTTTTTTTTGTTAGGGGGGGGGGGGTCCTTGTTAACAAGTCTTTCCTACCCTGCTACCCATGCAGAGAGGACTGGGCAGTCTCTATTCAGGCCTGACAGGTCAGTACACTTGGTACTATGCAAAGCTATGGTTATTGAATACTATATACACAAACTGCATAGGACCCTGCTTAAAATCATAGTATGCTCTAGTACATGTGAATCAGATTAACGTACCTTGACAGCAGAAAGAACAACTGCACAATTTGCATGTTGGAGACGGGGTGTAACTCGTTCCACTATATTTTCCGCTTCCCTTGCATCTGCTGCTTTGTACGTTGACAGAGAATCAAGAATGAAAACTTGTCCCCACCTGCAAAATCACCAAACATGTTAAGTAGCCTACATTACAAAAATCCAAAGGATTTCAAAAACCAATATAGCAGAAATTGCATCATAATATAGCAGAAATTGCATCATACTCTGTGCACTCATTTAGAGCAGTCAGAAGCTTTGACAGTGTATGGCTGGTGATCTCAAAGATTGGACGAGCACTACTGTCTTGAATCTCTGCCAAAGCAGCAACAGCATTTGCAACTACCATTGGATTATTGTCAGAAATTAAGTCTTTAAGGGCCTCTAGAAACCCTCTGTCCTCCACTAGCTCAGCATTTATATCATAAAGCTTAGCAACACAAATAGCTGCTGTCTTCCGCACATATGGATCATCGTCCTGTGGAAACAATTCAAGACCCAAATATATATAATCTAGATGAAAGAAGTCAATTTAATTTAAAACACTGTAGAAGCAACAAAAAAGACCTTGAGACATCTTTGAAGAGGATCACAGAGATACTCTGTGATTTTGTCAACACGAATGCAACCCATTGTCCTCACAGCTAAAGCACGAATCAATGGATTTGGATCTTGCGAGTCCTGCAAAAGTTTCAAGTCATCAATCCTCCTATGTCTTATAACGTCATAGCCTTATTTTTTCCGCACAAATGTTTATTGCAAGTATGGTTATAATTTTTTACCTTAACAAATGTGTTCACAGCAAGTATGGCTAGGTCAGGTTGGCTTTTAGCGTAGTTGATGAGATATAAATATACTAGTTTCTTCAACTCCAAGTTCTCAGTCTGCATGCAGTTCACGACATCTGTAAACAATGAGGAGACATCTTTTCCAACAGTCATAGCAGCAATCACTTTCTTGACAGCATCTTTTCTCTTATCCTGCAAACCATGTTTCCAACAAAAGCTCAAATACCATTCCATAGAGAGAGAAAAGCTCATGAACCAGAAATGCAGTTTACTTACGGATAAGTCAAAGTAAACAAGAAACTTGAGTGACATGAAAAAATATACAATCATAAATATGTTCCTGTATAAAAGAACAAGAATAATTTTAGCATCGCCTCACTAACGGTACATGTACCAATTAACAGAGTATATGGTCCAACCAGTCTTTCTACGTAGCACACTTCATTCTTCAACTAATTTCGTATTAAAAAGCCCAAGATGTAAGTTTTCAAAAAATTAACATGATAATGGAAAATTGACATTTGTGATTCGTCTAAAAATCACACAATGTTTATTTATCTCCATGATTCCTGACAGCATGTGCTTAGTGGTTATGTCTTAATATATTTTCTTTCTTTCTTTTCGCAATACAATATGCAGTTACAGCATATGCGCAATACAGCAACATATGTCAAAATAAGGCATCTCAAATTTGCTAGACACCAAAACAAAATGGTGTAGTACGTCTTGCTTGCAACATGGGAAAGTAGTGAGACTACCCAGGAATTCCTTACTGTTTTAACTGTTTTGCACACGCGCATGCACAGTCGTACACACAGTATAAATAAAAGATAAACACCTTTTTCCTCAGCAACAAGGTGCAAGTTCTACAGCATTCACAGTTTAATCTACAACATCCATATATGCTGAAAGGAATAAATCAAGTAAAATCCTAAATGCAAATATAGAGCAGTGGAGGTAAAATATGCACATGAGCGTGGTGGTTCAGCTTTCTGAAGTAGGTGTTCATAATGCAGTGAGCCCATGCACATAAACTTTCAAGTTTCTATCCTACTCAAAACCAATTCATCAAAGGTCAACAGCTCCCCCGCGGGGTAATTCATTTAAGCAGAGACACGGAGCGGCCACCCAATGACTCAATTCAGACGAACCCCGCTTTCACCCAAAGCCTCGAGACGGATAAGAATTCAGCCCATTCATCTCGCTCCAAAACAATTCAAACCCAAATCCGTCCCAAACGATTCTAACGCAGCTAGAGTAACACAATTATGCACCTAATCCGGTAAAACTTCATCTCGTTCGTCCCAAACATAACACCGAAATCTGCCTGCATTGGCAACGCAAAATCCAATCCTCCGAACGCGACCGAACCCCACGAGAAAACCAACGAAAACTAGCAGATGCCGAACCGGTCGAGCCTGGGAACCCAACGCCCCGCCCAGATCTGGATCCAGGCCAACCAATCCACAGGCACACAGCAAGCTACACGAGGAGATCGCAGGCACGGGAGAGACGGCGGCGAGGCAAGGAGAGGGGGGCACCTTGTACTGGGAGTTGAGCTCCTCCTTGAGCTCGGGGATCTCCCCCTTCTTGGTGGTGGAGAAGTACTTTGAGTCGTGGCCGCTCATCTCGCCCTGGCGAACCTACCTACCAGCACACCGCTTGCCGCCGCCCGCTGGTGGGTGGTCGTGGTGAGGGTGGTTCGATCTCGCGCGCGCTCGCGGTGGCCGCGTGCGCAATGGTATCGGACTTGGCGAGGAGGGTGTGTAGGAGCTATGGGGATTTCAGAGATCGGGGGGAGACGACGGTAGAGATCTGATCCTAGGTCTTTTGGCTCTTACAGTTTAAATTTTTGAATTCTAATTATTTATAAAAAAAATAGTATATAGATAAAAATAGTTATATATAATTTTAATCGATACAGCTAAACTTAATATACTTTTTATTATAATATTTCTGTTGACCTCGTATTGAAAAAACGCATCGTTTGAAAGCTACTTTTATAGTATAAGCCATAAATGAAAAAAAAAACTCAGCCGAACTTGTGGTTTATAACTTTTGGTTTAAATTTTTTAATTCTATCTGTTTGTGAGAGAGTATGAAGAGAGATGGTTATATATGATTTTAATCAATATAAATGAAGTTGGGACAGTATCTACTACAATCAACGTGTAGACACAATCTTAAAGAATACTCTATTTGAAAGTTAGTTATTATAGAAAATCAAGCCATAAGCCCAAAAGAACTCACCTTAAATCATTTTATTTTGTATACCTTTTGGTAATTTTTTTAGAAAATCCTTGCATTTATACTAAGGAAAAAACTAGTATCTCAAACGTACTCTCTAGCCTCGATGAATTTTTAAATATGGACTATGAAATGTTGAATAGGATTTATGATACAATTCAACTAGTAAACTAACTAATACATAGGGGTAGCGTGACCCGATCTTCACGGTACAAACACCGATGAATTCCTTCACCTTCCTTACGGTTAAGGATGAACTAGGGTTCCGGTAACCCTTGCTTTCCTTCTTCCTCCTTGCCGCCACACTAGGAATTTCGGTTTTGGCTATGGAGGACAACCGAATAACACCCCTCAATTCTCCTTCTTGCGGCTACTATAGATGGATAATGAGGTTGTAATGCGCTAAATAGCAATGATGCCAAATAGAAGCAATCAACCGTGGCTTTCCAAACCACGAGCAACCAGAAGGTAGTCACGAATTAGAAAGATGAACCTTGTAGATTCAATTTCGCAACTCAAGAACAACAGCCTTTGCGCCACAAAATCATCATAATTTTTTTGTATTTTCAACTCAAAGTAATATGATCTAAGATACAATAGGGTAATCCCCTTTACCTTATATTGGTGCCCAATGGCACGGCCAACTTGCACAACTCACGCATGCACCAACCTAATCGAATCGGACTCAGTTGCATTTATAAGTGCAAGCATTTACAGAAAACATACTCGGACTCTCTTAAAAACCGACTCCACTTCTCCTAAAAAGCAGACTCCTTAAACAAACCAACACTGGTTTTTGAAAGGACTCCCAAAAATCGGATACAAACTGTAGGACCGAATGAGGCAACAGAGGGGGGGTGAATGGTGCCTTCAAACCTCTCCAAGAATTCACATAATCTTCTTCTCCGATAGCTACAAGAGCTACGAAGCAAGATGATCACCGGAAATTGAGAGATCAAACAATGGAAGAAGAACAAACTCTGCGGATCGGACAAGAGACAAAACATCAATAGATCAAGGTAGATGCTCGTAGAAGTCCAGAGCGGTCGAAACATCAACGTGAGATGACTCAACTCTGCTGTAGTCAAAGTGACCAAAACAGCCAGAGAGCGGTTGAGATCAACCGAGAGAAACCGATCGACAAGCGAAAGCAAGCAAAGAAGAGCAATAGACTAGGCCGATAACAGAGAAATATACGCGCGACCGCAAGCACCGAACTTGTGAAACTCTTTACACTGCGTCAATCGACCAGAGATTCCGCCATAGCTGTAGTCAAAGTGACCAGCAGTTTGAGCGGTTGAGATCAACGGAGAGAAACCGATCGACAACCGAAAGCAAGCGGCAAGAGCAATAGACTAGGCCGATAACAGAGAAATATACGCGCGACCACGCAAGCACCGGAACTTGTGAAACTCTTTACACTGCGTCAATCGACCGGAGATTCGGACCTCGGTCATGAAATTACAGACATCGAAGTCTCTCTGCTACAACCGAGAAGAACAAAGAAGGTCGAACAAGAAGCAGAGGAACTCGATGTGCGTGGACCGTGAGACGCAAACACTCTTTGATTCAAACATTTGCTCTTAGGAGTGAATCACCAAATGGTCTTGAGACTAATTCCCATTTGAGCAAATCAAGACCAAGCTTCCTCAAACCAAGAACAAGAAAAGAGAGCAAACAGAGAAATCGCAATCAGGACATCCAAGCAATAAACAAAGAACACAACTCGAGTTTTCATTCCAACCATCAAGGAGTACAAGGAGTCCCGATACGCCGGAGAGCATAGAGAGTAGCTCACACCTCCTCTCTTTCTCTCTTTCTCGATTATTCATACATGGATTCTCCACTCATCCTCTCTCTCACAATCCCAAGAACACACTCCCACAGACTCCCATGGGAGGGAGAGGCGGCGCCTCCAAGGCCCAAATGGCCAACTCACTCACACTCGTGCCTCCCTCTCCTTTATAGCCTCACACGAGACTAACCCTAATGGATCCATCCATTAGTCCACACTGGGCTAACAGTAAACCCCACCTAACACCGGGTTTTACCACTCGCTTTACCCAGTTAGCGCCAACAACTCCTGTGCATTGGCAGAGACCACGGCTTCCTTTGCGACTTTCGCATTTCTCCAAAATGCCACTCGCTGCCTTCCCTAAGCTTCCTCCGCCTTGCCGATCACGCTTGCAACCACCTTGAGCCCCTAGTCTTCTTGGCTTCACCCACTCGTTCGGACCTCAACATCTCCCATGTCTAGTCCCGACCACTCCAAGCCTCACCAAGACTTGTCTCAAGATCCTAGTCATAAACTCCTCTAGACCGATCGGACCTCAACTCCTCCAGAGCCTAGTCCCAGTCCGTTCCACTGCGCACGACCTCACCTTGAGTCCCAAGTCTTCTTCGGCTTCACCCGGTCGTTACGGACCTCAACATCTCCCATGTCTAGTCCCGACCACTCCGAGCCTCACCAAGACTTGTCTCCAAGGTCTGCAACCATCTCACAAGACCAAGTCCTCTTCGGCCTCACTCGGTCGTTCGGACCCGACACCACTCGTGTCTCGTCCCGACCACTCCGTGCCTCATCAAGACTTGTCTCCAAGATCTGCCGCATCCGACCGCCACAGACTAGGCGTCCGACCGTTTGAACCTCGGCTCCTTCCCGAGCCTAGTCCACGGTTCACCTCACCATTGCCGTCGTGTCCACCTCGGCGGCTCTGCTCGGTTCCTCGTCTCCCGGCTTGCAACCACTTCACCGGCCTCGATCATCTTGGCGTCTCCGGCCGTCGGACCTCAACACCTCCCGTGCCTAGTCCCGGTCCTCCCACGCCTCACCATGAAATAGCTCGAAGTCCTGCAACCATCACGGACAAGCAAACCATCACATAGCACCGCACTGCATAACAGACAAACCATCGGTACAACCAACGGTGTCACAAAGACACAACCCGATCGTAAACCCCTACGACCACTCGAATGCACAACTCAAGAAATGGTGAAGCCCCGAACACTTCCCGCTTCCTTCGACCACACAACATGTCGTTACGACCGTCTCACGACTCACTACGACCATGCGGACACATGCCACAACCAATGCTAGCCGCTACGATATTATCGCATAAGGACCATACCCCATACGACCACTCTGTTGTACGAGCGAGAGAAACCCTCCACTCACAAGAGCCTTCCTGCGACCTATGACCACTCACTAGGTCGCACGACCGCCAAGACACAAGCTACGACCAATGTAAGCTTGCAACGATTACACACGGCCACGACTACCGAGTCGTAAAGCGGATCACCAAGTCGCATCGAGCCTACGATCGCACACAACATTGCTACGACTTTATCGCTCAAAGTCTAGACACAATAAGAGGCACTCGAGCCCATCGAGTCTTCCCCGACCTACGACCTCATTGGTGGCCCATGACCACACACGGCTCATTACGACCATCGCAAGTTTCGGCTCCAACTTGCCCAACCAAGTCGTACCAACTTACGATCGGTGAAACCATAGATCAAGACTTGCTTAAGTCCTACGACCACATCTCGGATAAATACGACTTTTCACCGTAGTGAAGCCTTCGGATCACAACCGACCGAGTCCCAAGCCATTCGACCACATATGACCGCAACCGATTGAGCCAAACGCGCTACGATCACGTTCGACCGCATCGGACCTCGTCCGAGTGCGATCCGACCATGTTTGATCGACTCTGGCGTGGTCAAAGTCCACCGACTTCCCACGTGGTCATAGTCGAAGTGCCGACTATCGATTGCAACGGTCAAAGTCTTGACCTCCAATTCTCTCTCGCTAACGTGGTCGTAAAGTCGTTTGGCAACCTCCAACCACGGCCAATGTGGTCGTAACGGCTCGGTTGGCTTTCGACCACGGCAAAAATGGTCGTACTTCCTTCGGTGCCCGCCGACCACGGCCGAGTGGTCGTAAACCTCTCGAGTGACCTTCGTCCACGCCTCCGGTGACTTCCGACCATGGCAAACGGTCCGCCGACCACTCAATAGTCACGGCATGGTCGTAAACATTCGCGACCACCGAAGGAACTTGCGACCTCACAGAGACAACACCGAGGTCGTAGGCAATCTATAACCACTCGATAAAGCTTGACACTCTGCTGAACACAAAGATGTAAGCTCGACTACGACTACCAAGTCGTAAAACCCCTTTTTACCACAGGGTCTCAAGCCTACCCAATAGAAAGAGCCATTCTCAAGGCTTACGACTTTGCAGAGGCAGCTCAAACCTCAAAAACCAAACTCACTCTTCCAAGAACAAGAGTCAATTACTCATCACAACCATGAGGTGACCTCCACATGGTCTCTCAATCTCCCCCTTGATGAGTATATTGACAAACACAGAAAAAGCATGAAGAAGAGTTTGGTTTTGAAGAGAAAAGGAAGGAGATGCAAAAGCCACACATGGTCTAAAAGAGATGAAGAAGGAACTTATGACCATGTTGACACAGAGTGAAATGGATCAGACAGAGAAAGGTCAAATTTTCTACAAAAGCTCCAAATCACACAAAAGTCCAATCTTGCTCATGGTCCAAAAGTCGTTGCTCACATGGCCATTGTCATAACAAGATGAACAAGCATTCTCCCCTTAGTGCCTTTTTCTATCCTTCTCCTATCCCTTAATGCATTCTCCCATTTTAATGCCTTTTGCACTCCTTAATGCCTTTTTCTCTATCCTTCTCCCCCTTTTGGCAATAGAATCATCAAGATGCAGGGAACAAAAATAGAGCATGAATGAAATGGAGTGCCGAAGCGATTGATTTGATGAAGGCAATGGGAGTGAGGAGCCATGAAGATTATCTAAAGTGACTTCAACGAAAATTATACCAAGCCATAAAAGGTGACAATGCTATCTAGATCATAACAAACCATGTATTGCCAAGCTCAAGCCAAATAAGTCATGATCTTTAAATTAAATGTTTAATTAGCATGTCAAGTCACTCAAGATTATAGTCTAGAAGAAGGTATCCAAGCGTGAGTCAAGCCATGTCAATATTCTAAGTGGAACCAAGAAGCTATGGTTGAGTCAATTTAGAGTGCTATAAGTTCAAAAATGAGACATTGGTTCAAGTACTTGGTTCTTGTTGTAGCTTAAGCAAAATTGAGCACAAATGACATATTTTCTTTTGAAATTCATGGTAGTTGCCAACCAGATTTTTATGTTATCATGTGCTAGACCTCAAGCCTTATGCGACTACTCCAAGCGATAAGCTTAAGAAGATAGTCTAGGTCATCCAAAACTCCCTCTGAGTTCATGCCTAGTGCAATGGCAAGCTGTCTCATGAGAAAGAATTGGTGAGATCAGTTTTTTCGCACAAAAGAGATCTTTTTGCATTTACTTGAGTTAGTTCATGAACAAAGAGTTAAAACTTAACTCATGCATCACTAATGAACTAACTTAGCTCAATCTAAACCTCAAAAACAGATTCAAGACTCAACTTAGCCTATTCGACATGGCTGAATCAAGAGAGGATCACTAAAGCCGGACTAGTCACAAGATTGAACAAGATATGTTTTACTTTAAGTTGTTCACATTTAATTAAGCTAGTATGGCAAGAGCTAAAAGACACATAGAAGGGCATGATAAATCAAGCTATCACAAGACATGGCAAGATATAAAGCATGATATCATGTCATATAAAGATAATAGACAAGGCTCCAAAGATGCATGCAGGCATTCATGTGAATTTTATGCATTATGAGACAAAAGAATGCACATGAGATGAACTCCCCAAAGCTAGCCCAACAGATAGAAAGGTTCCAACTCCCTAGAGAAGGCAACTCGAGAAGAACCAAGAAATTTGGCGCAAAAACCAGAAAAAGAGGGTTCTAACTCAAGGAGGTGATTCCCAAACACACCCTATCCACATGGTCTCTAGTCTCAGAACCTCATACCACGGGCAAAAGCACACTATGTCAATGCACGAGACTCTAGTGGCCAAGAAAAGGTTCAATCTAGGTAGAAGAGAATCCTAGAGAACCAAAGCCCAAACTAGGTAGTAAATAATCCTAGAGAACCATTTGGACGAGAAGTGTGATCGAGACAATATCACCTAGAGTCGGTTCTGTCTAACCAATCGGACCCTTCCTCCCACTAGAACAGATAAACAAAGCAAAGCCAAGTGGAGGAAGCAAAACAACGAAAGATCACAAGGAGAACAAACCTCTATCGCAATCGCTCGGTAGATTTTCTTTGTGGCGAAGATGGTTTCGGTCACGATCGCGATCGTGAACCAGCTTGGTCATGATCGTAGTCGAGTTCGAGTCGTGGTTGTATCCGAGTCGCACCGTGGTGGAGTGATCGAAGTCGCGTTACGTGCAGTCCGTGGTAGTGGTCGCGTCGAGGATCGGTCGTAGTCGAGTCCAAGTCGCGATCGAAATCGGTCCGAGGCGAGGTCGTAGTCGAGTCAAGTCATGGCCGGTCGAGTCCGGATCGTGGTCGTGTATGGGCTCGGCTCATGGTCATAGTCCGTGGTCGTCGCGTCTTGGCGGTGGTCGGTACGCGAGTTTGACCGATAGTCCGGACCATGATCATAGTTCTTTGTGACATAGTCGTAAAGACCAGGAGCGATCGTAAATGTTGTACCGTCTCCCTCTCACATTTGCAACCTACGGTTTAAACACGAGACGATGGTGTCCTAGTCCTGGGGTAAGTGATATGCAACATGGAACCAGTACTGTGACAAATGACCACAAACAGTAGCATTACAAATTTTAATTGCATGAGAACAGACTCCCATACAAGCTCAATCTAGCCCTCATCAAAAGCATCTAGAACAAAGCAAGCCTAGAGCCACCCAATTCTAGAAGAAGCTTGTGACCTATCCACGGCTCTCATGATATCTAAGCATAAGTATAGACTAATGCTCTGAGTTGTCATGCGGTTTATTTCATGCCACAACAAACAATAAGATCAAAGTATACAAGCATCTCAATGAATCACAACCATACTCATAGCAAGTGACAAGAAAAGATCACGAAGCATATGCTAGCATGGATATAAGCATGTATACCGTAAAAGACCGAAGGCATGAATAAATTTAGCATCATGACACGAAAAACTTTCCAAGATATAATCAAGCACATCTGTCCATACACAAGCATACATCATCTAGGCATACATCATGTCAAACCAAAATCACAAAAAATATGCTAACATGTATAAATAATGGTGAATGGACATAAGGAGCAAGATTAAACCATGGTAGATACTACAAAGCATAGGGTCATGATGATACTTGACTTCTAATATGTACATACTACTCAGCTCATGAAGTCAAGTCAAAGCTTAAGCATTAAACAAATATGACAAGGTACATGGATACTTAAGCAACATACTCATAAAGGCATGACATGAAAGCATTGAAGAAAGAACATGCCAGTATGGTATAAGTGAGCACCTGAACAAGCACAACATGCCAATTAAGACTAACACATGTATATAGAGGCATGAAGGTAAGGAATAGCTCACAAAGTAGGTGAAGACGCCAACTGTGAAAGCATATGCCTTTTGGAGGCCATGTAGTGGAGAACCAATAAATGTTCTAGTCACATGATAAGGCAGAAGACTAAAACTCCAATCAATCCCATGTTCTCCAACAAGCGTCTAGATACCTACAAAAGACAGAGCAGGCGCCCAAGTCTTGGATCCCAAAGGGCGATAGTCATGTACTTGGGAACCCAAGACTTGACACACTCACAAAAGAAGTATGCAAGATAACAAGATGCAATGGATGGTCCAAGCAAGAAGATCAATCCCTGAGGCACACCGCAAATGGACAACTCGACAAGTGAAACGAGTCCTATAACCGAAAAAGCGGAGAATACCTAACTTGAAAGCACCAAGAAGAGAACCAACAAAAGCATCAAAGAAACTCACAACTTCTCCTCGCCGTAGATGCGCCCCTCGTTTGGGCGAACGAGGTCCATCATTTGAGCAACATGAAATTCCTCCTTGGGACAGCACATGGACAAAAGAATAAAAACACATAAAACAAGTCCACGATGCCAAAGAGCCAAAAGCCAATGAGGTCCATCCTTCTCACAAAAATGAGCAATGGTGCAAGCGTCTACTACGAAACAAGATCCAAATGGATAAAGCACCATGATTGCTCAAAAGAGAAGTCCTTGGACCAACCGAGAGATCCAACAAGAATTGCACTAGCCAAAAATAGAAGCAACTAAACACATGGAATAAGTGCTAATCAAGATAGAAATATGCTCACTACAGAAAGATCCATCTCCTAAATGAGGAGGTGACAAAGTCTCAACGATGCTCGTATCATTGCACTCCTCTCCTCAAAGAATTTTCATCATCTCGAGAAAAAGACAATAAAAGCTAGAGATGAAAATGCAAGTGATAGAGATGTGCTCTTGTTCTCGATTCGAAGTCGTAGTCGAGTGCGCCAAGGTTGTAGAATAGGATATCCGAGGCTGTTGTTCTCCGAGAGCCGGACAGAAGGAAAGCACACAGTCAACGAAATGTAATCACAGGTGGGGCCACCGAGACCGTGGTCATAATTTTTACGACCACGCCCCAAAGCACCTACAAATCTGGTTTCGTCCTCCGATGCTTTATCCTCTCTGGCACTTGAACAACAAAGGATAAAGAATGTACCACAATATTCACACTTGTGGTTCCCTGCAAATAAAATCACCCTCTAACTGAAATCAAGCCTCTTGTCGCAAAGGACATCATTGGCAAAACACCCCAACAAGATGCAAAAGAAAATATCATAAGATTCCCTACTAGTTGCCAGGCTCAAGATCGGTTAAGATCAAAACCAGAGCCAACCTTGCTCTGATACCAATTGTAGGACCGAATGAGGCAACAGAGGGGGGGTGAATGGTGCCTTCAAACCTCTCCAAGAATTCACATAATCTTCTTCTCCGATAGCTACAAGAGCTACGAAGCAAGATGATCACTGGAAATTGAGAGATCAGAAACAGCGGAAGAAGAACAAACTCTCTGCCAGATCAGACAAGAGACAAAACATCAATAGATCAAGGTAGATGCTCGTGAAGTCAGGCGGTCGAAACATCAACGTGAGATGACTCAACTCTCTGCTGTAGTCAAAGTGACCGAAATAGCAGTTTGAGCGGTTGAGATCAACCGAGAGAAACCGATCGACAAGCGAAAGCAAGCAAGAAGAGCAATAGACTAGGGCGATACTTGAGAGAAATATCGCGCGACCGCAAGCACCGAACTTGTGAAACTCTTTACACTGCGTCAATCGACCGGAGATTCCGGACCTCGGTCATGAAATTACAGGACGATCGAAGTCTCTGCTACAACCGAGAAGAACGGCAAGGTCGAACAAGAAGCAGAGGAACTCGATGTGCGTGGCCGTGAGACGCAAACACTCTTTGATTCAAACATTTGCTCTTAGAGTGAATCGACCAAATGGTCTTGAGACTAATTCCCCATTGAGCAAATCAAGACCAAGCTTCCTCAAACCAAGAACAAGAAAAGAGAGCAAGCAGAGAAATCGCAATCGGGACATCCAAGCAATAAACAAAGAACACAACTCGAGTTTTCATTCCAACCATCATGGAGTACAAGGAGTCCGTCATGGAGAGCATAGAGAGTAGCTCACACCTCCTCTCTTTCTCTCTTTCTCGATTATTCATACATGGATTCTCCACTCATCTCTCTCTCACAATCCCAAGAACACACTCACACAGACTCCCATGGGAGGGAGGCGGTGCCTCAAGGCCCAGTGAGCCAACTCACTCACACTCGTGCCTCCCTCTCCCTTTTATAGCCTCACACCGAGACTAACCTAATGGATCCATCCATTAGTCCACATGAGGCTAACAGTAAACCCCACCTAACACCGGGTTTTACCACTCGCTTTACCGTTAGCGCCAACAACTCTGTGCATTGGCAGAGACACGACTTCCTTTGCAGCTTTCGCATTTCTCCAAAATGCCACTCCGCTGCCTTCCGGAAGCTTCCTCCCGCCTTGCCGATCACGCTTGCAACCACCTTGAGCCCCTAGTCTTCTTGGCTTCACCCACTCGTTCGGACCTCAACATCTCCCATGTCTAGTCCCGACCACTCCAAGCCTCACCAAGACTTGTCTCAAGATCCTAGTCATAAACTCCTCGGACCGATCGGACCTCAACTCCTCGAGCCTAGTCCCAGTCCGTTCCACTGCGCACGACCTCACCTTGAGTCCCAAGTCTTCTTCGGCTTCACCCAGTCGTTCTGGACCTCAACATCTCCCATGTCTAGTCCCGACCACTCCGAGCCTCACCAAGACTTGTCTCCAAGGTCCTGCAACCATCTCACAAGACCAAGTCCTCTTCGGCCTCACTCGGTCGTTCTGGACCCCGACACCACCTGTGTCTCGTCCCGACCACTCCAGGCCTCATCAAGACTTGTCTCCAAGATCTGCGCATCCGACCGCCACGCAGACTAGGCGTCCGACCGTTTGGACCTCGGCTCCTTCCCGAGCCTAGTCTGGTTCACCTCACCATTGCCGTCGTGTCCACCTCGGCGGCTCTGCTCGGTTCCTCGTCTCCCGCTTGCAACCACTTCACGGCCTCGATCATCTTGGCGTCTCCGACCGTCGGACCTCAACACCTCCGTGCCTAGTCCCGGTCCTCCCACGCCTCACCATGAAATAGCTCGAAGTCTGCAACCATCACAGACAAGCAAACCATCACATAGCACCGCACTGGACAACGAGACAAACCATCGGTACAACCAGCAGTGTCACAAAGACACAACCCGATCGTAAACCCCTACGACCACTCGAATGCACAACTCAAGAAATGGTGAAGCCCCGGAACACTTCCTCGCTTCCTTCGACCACACAACATGTCGTTACGACCGTCTCACGACTCACTACGACCATGCGGACACATGCCACAACCAATGCTAGCGCTACGATATTATCGCATAAGGACCATACCCCATACGACCACTCGCTGTACGCGAGCAGAGAAACCCTCCACTCACAAGAGCCTTCCTGCGACCTATGACCACTCACTAGGTCGCACGACCGCCAAGACACAAGCTACGACCAATGTAAGCTTGCAGCGATTACCACACATCGGCCACGACTACCGAGTCGTAAGCGGATCACCAAGTCGCATCAGGAGCCTACGATCGCGACACAACATTGCTACGACTTTATCGCTCAAAGTCTAGACACAATAAGAGGCACTCGAGCCCATCGAGTCTTCCGCGACCACGACCTCATTCGGTGGCCCACGACCACACGGCGGCTCGGCTACGACCATCGCAAGTTTCGGCTCAACTTGCCCAACCAAGTCGTACCAACTTACGGTAGTCGAAACCATAGATCAAGACTTGCTTAAGTCCTCGACCACATCTCGGATAAATCGACTTTTCACGTAGTGAAGCCTTTGGACCACTGGCGACCGAGTCCCAAGCCATTACGACCACATATGACCGCAACCGATTGAGCCAAGCGCGCACGATCACGTTCGACCGCATCGGACCTGCGTCGAGTGCGATCCGACCATGTTTGATCGACTCACAATGTGGTCAAAGTCCACCGACTTCCCACGTGGTCGTAGTCGAGGTCCGCCGACTATCGATTGCAGCGGTCAAAGTCTTGACCTCCAATTTCTCTCGCGCTAGCGTGGTCGTAAAGTCTGTTTGGCAACCTCCAACCACGGCCAATGTGGTCGTAACCACTCGGTGGCTTTCGACCACGGCAAAAATGGTCGTACTTCATACGGTGCCCTTCGACCACGGCCAGAGTGGTCGTAAACCTCTCGAGTGACCTTCGTCCACGCCCTCCTGGTGACTTCCGACCATGGCAAAGCGGTGCACGACCACTCAATAGTCACAGCATGGTCGTAAACATTCTGGCGACCACCCGAAGGAACTTGCGACCTCACGGAGACAACACACCGAGGTCGTAGGCAATCTATAACCACTCGATAAAGCTTGACACTCTGCTGAACACAAAGATTTAAGCTCGACTACGACTACCAAGTCGTAAAACCCCTTTTTACCACAGGGTCTCAAGCCTACCCAATAGAAAGAGCCATTCTCAAGGCTTACGACTTTGCAGAGGCAGCTCAAACCTCAAAAACCAAACTCACTCTTCCAAGAACAAGAGTCAATTACTCATCACAACCATGAGGTGACCTCCACATGGTCTCTCACAAACAAATCATATTGGTTCGGCCAACTAATGCACGTACACCTCGGACTCATCTAGATTAGGGAACAAACTCAAGAGGAGAATCTGACTCAAAGGATGGAAAACTCGGATTGGAATCCATTAAGTGCCGAATCTAATCCAAACTGAGCCGATGTATAATCCGTGCAGGGCATCCCACTTCTTCCTAGCTCAAAGCCAACTTGGTTTCGCTCTCCTAGCTCCCCATGATCCTGGCTTGGTTTCTTGGCTTCATATGGAAAGGAAATGGAATTCTACTCGGATTCTTCACGAGTAGATCACATGGACTCAGATTGATTAGCTGGTCGTGCCCTCTTTCTTTCTTCCCAAGCTAACTCTCCTTTCATTTATCTTATTTTCAGCTTGGATACCCCTCTCTTCCTAGCTTGGCACAGTTTCCACTCGGCCCATGTGCCTCATGTGGGTCATGTTCCCATATCCCCTTATGCGCTCATGTTGCATGCTTATGCGCCCACACGTCCATGCTCCCGCACTCCTATGCGGGCGGTCTAGTCCCTCTCCCTTGGCCGACCTCTCCTCCATCCCTCTCAGCCTCATTTCCTTGACTCAATTCAGCATAAATTGGCAAAGTAATTTTAGATTGCATGCAGATTCACAACTCAAAGTAGCAATAGTACTTTGTGCCTTATCAACTTGACCCATTGCCTGCTGTTGCTAAATCATTTTGCTCTCTTTTTCCACCTTCTAGTTTTTTTAAGAAAATCATCTGGTTTATATTAATAATAACATAGCGCTAAAGTACATGAGTACCCACCTTTTACGTTAAAGACCCTCAATGAACAACTTATTATCCCCAAGTCCTTAAAGTCGATGAACGTACTGTACTTATTTATCTTTCACACCGTAGATTTCAGGCCTTTCAATAACATCATGATTACAATGAGCACAAAAGCAGGAAGTAAATTCTCAAGTATCTACATGAATATGTAGCACCTATGCCTTGGAAAGGTGTTGTTCATCCGAAAAAACTAGAGCGAAATTGTCCATAACCAACTTTACCTGATGTTGATCTTCAGCGTAGACATTGACATCGTCGCCCGGATGGAATGGTTTGACAAAACCCATTAGGATAAAGAAAATCTGTAAAGAACTAATTTAAAAAAGAAAAAACTAGGACAGCTTATCGGGGAAAAACATAGGAAAAACTCATAAAAGGTAAAATTACTTGTAGAAATTGATGGGTCCATAATAGGGACCGGTGATGGCACGTCGAGTTCGGCCGCGACAGTGCTATGGTAGCTACTCATCCAACCTGTTCAACTTGTAACAAGGGGACCCTCGTGATTTCAACATTGGTACGCGGCTGCAGAACTACGCTGGACCGAAGAAACTATTAGGAAACTTGGGCCTAGGCCTAAGGCTTTGGCCCATGGTGGGCGCCTCACCATGTAGTCTATAAATAGGGGTCCTAATTGTCATCTACTTGTACCTTTTCAAAAGAGAAAACAATAAAGAAGAAGGAGCCCCTTATCTCTCTATGTTCAATCCTTGTATTTTCTTGCATTATTTTGTGATTGATCCATCTCTCTTACCTAGGAGGAATTTCTCGGACTGAACTCACCAGCAATAGTTCCTCAACACGTTATCAGCACGATTGGCTCTAGTGAATCGAAGGTAATTATCGAAGCACTCATAGATTGAATTGTCTATCTAGATCACTTTAAATTCCGTAAATTTGGCTTTCTAAATTATTTAAATCCACTCTAAATCTACCACGAGCTGACTTGAAGTCGTTGGCTAAGCCAATCAATATATTTGTGCAAAAGAGTAGATGTTGATTGCATTGTAGATTGTAAAAAACACATGCATGGCGCCCATATGCATAGCACGAACCACTGGTCGGCCGCTCGCATGCACCGTCCTGCACCCCGCCAACCACCCGCACGGCCACCCGAGCCGTCGCGCTGCCCATCCACATCGCCTGCATGCAGCCGCTCGAGCGCCGCCCGCACGCGTCGTCACCTAAGTGCGCCTGCTTGCAGCCATGCCGGACATGGCCCCACATGGCCCTAGGGGCCCCACATGGCCGCAGCTGCGTCGCCCGAACCGTTGGCCCCACACAGCCACTACTCGCCCCCACACGGTGAGCCGTCGTGAATTGGCTTGAGGCACTGGCCGCCCGCATGCACCACTCGCACCGCGCCGACCACCTGCACGCGCCGCCTGAGGCACCGATTGCCCACACGCGGGTCAGCCGCCGCTTGTTTCCGATCGAGCTCCGCTCGGTAGCTGCTGACACGAGCGCCAGCTCCAATGCCATGCAACCCTATACGAGCCGCCATTGACTCCAAGGACCACCGCTGCTCGTTCTCCCGGCTATCCGATCGTGCTCGAAGCCGCTGCCGCTCGGTCTTAGGCACCCGCACCCAAAGCAGTGGTGCTACCACCCAAAACTCACGCCCGCATCCGAAGGATGTGCCATGATGATACGCTAGGAGCCGCCTGCGGACTCGCTGACGCCACCGCACTTGAAGCCACCGCTGGCTGCACGTGGAACCTGACCGCTGAACTCGACTGCCCGTCGCATCTAGCTGCTAGATGCGCTAGGTCGCTCGTCACGTCGGCCGCTCGCCGTGTCTAGCCACCCGCCACACCCGACCTCTTGCCGAAACTGTTGCTGCCTGAAGCGCATGTGCACTTGCAGCCACTGCCTCACTAAGGAGCTGGGTGGCTAGGGTTTTAACCCTAGCCACCAGTGTTGTGGGCTGACGAGCCGTGTGGGCCGAATGGGCCAATTTTGGCCCAAGAAGTGAAAAAATCTATCCAGTGGTGATTTTGCAGATTAGCCCCTATAGTTTCAATAAGCCGTCGGAAGTTGCAGAATTTAATGAAAATTCATATTCCAGCATAAAAGGGCCTCAAGAATTCAAATTTTGGATCGTTTTTAACCTTTGAAGCATGTTTAGCACTGTTACTATTACTTTCTATGTTTATGTATTTATTTACTATTTTGATTAATCGTAATTATTTAAATTGCCTTTAATCACTAAAATAAAATAATAAAATTATAGAAAATGCATAGAAAATTCTGGAACATTATGAGAACCTTTTGTACCATTATCCAAGTTATTTCATGCATATTTATCTACAGTAAATTTATATATTCCTTTTTTGCACATGTAGATGACAAGCATCACAACTGGGAGTCCGAGGAGTTGACCTAGCATAGCCAAAATTACTTGACTTGAGCTTTCAACGTCGAGATTGTGATTGGTGCATCAGAAGATGCCAAACCCACCCCTGAGGAAAATGATCAGGCACTTCACTTTCTTAGACACCACCTCTGCCTCACTCTCAAGAATGAATACATGGCAAAGAAGAGCTTGCTAGTCTTATGGACTGCACTCAAGAAGTGGTTCAAGAAAGTAAAGTACACCATTTTTCCTCAGGCAGAGTAAGAATAGATTCGACTGAGATTTGCTGACTTCAAGACGGTCAGAGAGTACTGTTGTGGTTACAGACCAAACAGAGAGAGAGTGTGGTAGTGGAGAGTTGAGTAAAATGAATGGCCTAGCCTTCCTCCCGTGGCCTATGCCACATATATATTCATATGGGGAGTGTTTGTACAATTATACCCTTACACATGAGTATTCCCCTCGGGGGCTCTTATGTCATTACACATGTCCTGTTTCGGACCTACCAGGCCTACTGGGCTTAGGTGGGGGCCACCCCTACAACAGGAGCCTCTCATGGTGAAGGGCTTCACGGGCCGAAGCCATGCCGCTGGGTCCTTTGGCCCCCTCCGTCCCATCTGCCGATGATGCTTTGATGACTGGGATAGTTCGCACGTCCACCTGTGCTTGTGCGAGGGCTGTCTTCGGGTCCCGAAGCTCGCGCGGCCTCGGGGCCGAGGGCGCCGGGAAGTCCGAAGGCTTCGACGGGGCCGAGGTCGTGCTTGTCGAGGTCGCCGCCGCACCAGCGGCGCGCGCTTCAAGGCCAAGACACTTAGTAGGCGAGGGCTTTGACCGGGCGGGGTTGGGCATGCCCTACCTCGCGCTCGGATATTTATGGGCAAGCCGACTTGGTCGTTTGCCCTTGGCGCCGAAGTCTCGGGAATGCGCCGCGATATGGCGCCAGCGCGGAAGATGGCCGCTTGGTCGAGTGCGCTTTAATGACACTTGGAATCGCGCCGGCCTTTCGAGGTAGGTGGCACGGCTGCCCCTTTGCCCGCTGGCTGGATGTGGGCACGTGGCGGCTGTAATTGGGCGTCGTGGGGTGCGGCGTTCCCACGACCACGGCCGTTCGCCTCTTCCCGAGAAAAAGTGGCCGCGGCGGAGTGTATGGGTGCATTGGGGCCGGCGACCACCTACCGCCGCTGCCGCGGTTTCCGGTGATTACCTTGCCCGTCGTGGGTAGCCGAACGCTGTCATTCTGTCGCTCGATCTTCTGCCTGTGGGGGAGACGAGGCCTTTATAATCCGCCCCTGTGTGCATGCAGTCGTTCCCCTTGGTTTCTTGATCGCTTATGCGTTCCTTGCTATTCCTCTTGCACCTCCTGCTGCTAATCTTGCCTCGCTTTGCCGCGCCGTGAGAGAGATGGCTGCGCGCGGCGACCTCCCGGTTAGCACGGTGCGCTTGAGCGATCTGCGTGTCGCCTTAGCGAGCGCCTCGTCTAGCAGTGCACGCCTAACGCCACCAGCGGCGGAGTACTACAGTTCGCGCGACAGAAGCAAACTCCCGGCCCGGGATGCCGTGAAAAGGTCCAAGGCATTTGCTCCGTGTCTTGGGGTGGAGCCGCATCACGGAGAGACCCTCCGTGCCCTTCTGCGGGAGAAGAAGGCGAGGAGGCGTCTTGGGCTCGCCTACCCGGCGTGACGAAGTGGAGCCGAACCCGGGAGTCGAGGCGATCGTCTTCGTGGCGTTCTTCGGCCTGAGCTCGGATCCCGCGACACACCTTGTTCGTGAAGTGCTACGGCGTATGGGTTGGAGCCGCACGGCTAACTCCGACCGCGATAAATGCGGTTGGCCATCTTCACGTGGGCGTGCGGACGGAGGTACCCGCCCCACGCCGAGTGTTCGCCATTACGCACGATCGTGGTGCCACCCAAGGAGAGTAGAAGGGGGCTTACTCGAACCGGCGGCGTGGACTTCGTCTTTGAGGCCGAGTGCTCGCACTTTGTTTCCGCGTTGGCTATGCGGGAAAAGTGGGAGACGGTGGACACGACGGTGGTTCTATTACACCGTGGCGAGCACGGCGGCCTCCGAGCCGTGGAGAGCCGATATCATTCAACCATTGTCGAATGTGGCGCCTCGGCTGGCGGCGAGCAGCAGCGCGGAGGCTTGCCGGGTCGCGCTCGGTTCAACATGCGTGACCTCGCGGAGGAGTTCACCATGTGCAGGATATCCCCGCTTGCTTGCAGCGGAAATATGGCGGCGAGGGCCCGATCGGAAGGATGGCATCCACCGGGGTGTCTTCGCTTCATAGGCCGTCGCGCCACTGTAAGTGTCTCTGCGATATGCCAAGCACCACGTGGGTGGTTGCAAACCCCTAGGTATGACCCTCGCTTGTGCTGCGATGCGCGGTTAGAAGATGCGGAATGCGCCGTAGGCTGCGATACTTGGGCGCACGGCGGAGGAGCACAAGGCCCGCGAGTCCGTGACCTTCTTGGCGGCGAGGCGGATGTCGGGTGTGCGAGGCCTTGAAATCCCGTCTTGGGCGCCCGATCTTTGGCGGGATCACCGGCGGTGCGGCGGTGGCGGCGCCATCTTCTCGGGCGGGGTCGATCGGTGGTTGTTGCCCTTAGTTCGCCGGCCGTGCCGCAGTCGAGGCGTGAGGATGGGGCGAGGCGGCTGTTGGGCTCGAACCGGCCCGGTTCTGGGGTCGCGTAAGTCCCGACGAGGCCGTATATGGTGGCCAGGCAGTGAGCATGCGCCCCGCCGTTCTCGAAGATGACGCCTCGTCGCCTCCCACGGCACCCGTTGCACTGTCGCTAACGACGGCCTCCGCGGCTGCCGAGGTAGCCACGGAGGCTTCACCTATGACTCCGAAGGCAAAACACCCTCGGGTGCAATCGCCGCCATCTTCCCGGGGCCGATTCAGTGTGGCGGGTCCGGTGACTGCGGCCCTGACGGCTAGCGGGGATGCTTCTGAAGCCGGGAGGGTTGTCGCGCCTCAGGCCAGCGGGGCGCTCCTAACCCCGGTGGAGGTCGCGGCAGAGGTGACCGGAGGTAGGTGTAGTTCATTTTCGTCGTGCGACTTCGCGAAACTCTCCCCGATTTGCTCGCTTATTCCGTCGACGCCAGGCGAGACAGCGTCTCCCAAACGAGGGCAAGAATCGAGCAATGGGGGGGCCTCGCGATGTCGCCAGCCTGATTGAGCCGGGGGCTGTGTGTGCCCCAGCGCTCCGGCGGCAGTACTAGGCGAGGCTCGGGCACGGCGTCTCCGACTTCGTACCTCGGTGGGAGGCGCTTCGCGCCTGGAATGAGGTGGCGGAGTATGCTGGCGCCCGCCTAGATCGACAGGCGATGCACTCCTGCGGGGGCGACCTCTTGGCGCTCGCGTTGGGGGCCTCCGAGATGAGGGTAACGGTCTCCGCTCTTGCTGCATTCCCCTTGCTTATTTGATAGGTAACCCTTGCTATACGCCGTGTAGACGCTTGCTATTAGCAAAGCCCTTGAAGAGGCTCGCACTCGCGAGCGGAAGGTCTTGGAGGACCGGCTGCGCGTGACGGAGGGCGCCAACGCCACCAGGGCGAGGTCATTCGAGTGCGATGGCGGAGCGGGGCGAGGCATTGCCGACGCACGTTGGTGGGTAGGAACGCGCGAAGGACGCGGCAAGAGTGCCGCACACCTTGCGATGGAGGAGACCCAGCGCGCGCGACGGAGGCGGACCGCCCTTCTTCAAAGCAAATCTCCACGCTGGAGGCGAGAAGGAACGACTTGCGCCTCGTTGCAGAAAGCGCTATCTTGGGATAACGCGTGCTCTTCCGCGTGGAAAGTGATGGGGTCCTTGGAGCGGGCGCTTCGGGGGCTTTGTGTGCACGTGGAGGATGCCACCCATGGCCGCCAAGACTTGATGGAGACGCTTGAGCGAATCGAAGAAGGCTCGAGCGTTGCCCTTCCCGCGCGCAAGGCTTTCGACGCCGCTGCGGCTATATGAGTGCTGGGCTTGCCCTCGCCTTGCTGCACGCTGGTGGGTGTGAGCATGTCGATGAGCTGGCGAACCCTCAGCTCGACTTGCCTACCGAGCCCGGGGTGATATCTGATGCCGTTCGTGCCACCAAGCCCGCGACCTGAAACTTCCATGACCAGATTTGGAATTATGTCGGGGAGGGGGCCGCCGCGGTTGCTTTGCGGCGGACGCTGCGGAATGAGGGGGACGTGCTTCGCTGGCTCGAAGAGGTCCCTCGACGCGACGCAGGTGACGCAGGCGCTCGTTGCGGCGAAGACGGCGCGGACTCATAGGAATAGCCAGGTGTTGGCGCATTCCATGCCACGCGTGTCTGCTTCTGGAATGTAACTGTCTTGTTGGGGCAAACAATGATCTTCCCATGCAGTAGTTGTTATGTAATATGCTGCGAGCTGGTGGATCGTGCAAGGCGCGGGTATCGTGTCGCCCCCCGTTCTGGTATGAGCAAACGGGCTTGCGAATACTGTGCATCTCGGGCCCTAGAGTGGCCGAGGTAGGCGCGCAAGCACTCCGTCCCCTACCCGTCGAAGCGGTGGGAGCGGAGCTGGCGCCTAGTCGAAGTAGACGCGCGAGAAAGATGCGCGAACGCTCTGTCCCCTACCCTTCGAAGTGGTGGCAGCGGAGCCTGGCGCCTAGGCGAAGTAGACGCGCGACGTAGACGTGCGAGCGCTCCGTCCCCTACCCCGAAGTGGTGGCGCGAGCTGGCGCCTGGCGGCGTAGGCGCGCGGCGCTCCGTCCCCTACCCTTGAGCGGTGGCGGCGGGCTGGCGCCTGGTCAGTAGGCGCGCGACGACGCGCGGCGCTCCGCCCCTACCGCCGAAGTGGTGGCGGTGGGGTGGCGCCTGGTCGAAAGTGACGCGCAGCGCCGTCCCCTACGCCGAAGTGGTGGCGGCGGAGCCGGGCGCCTGGCGGCGTAGGCGCGCGACGTGGCGTCGCGGGCGCTCGCCCCTACCCTTCGAAGTGGTGGCAGCGGAGCTGGCGCCTAGGCGAAGTAGACGCGCGACGTAGACGCGCGAGCGCTCCGTCCCCTACCCTTCGAAGTGGTGGCAGCGGAGCTGGCGCCTAGTCGAAGTAGACGCGTGAGCGCTCCGTCCCCTACCCTTCGAAGTGGTGGCAGTGGAGCTGGCGCCTAGTCGAAGTATGCATGGGACCCCGACCTCGCCCCTTGTTTTGTATGCTCCAAGGGGTGGGCGCAAGGATAGCATCCGTGTCTTCTTTATATACTCCGGAGGAGAGCGTGGGATATACATCCACGTCTTGTTTATACTCCGAAGAGTATGCACTGGGGCAACGTCCATGCGTGCGCGGGGTTCGCGTCTTGTTTATACTCCGTAGAGTGCGCAGGGATAGCATCCGCGTCTTCTTTATACACCGGAGGAGTGCGTGGGATATACATCTACGTCTTATTTATAATCCAAAGAGTACGCACTGGGGCAACACCCATGCGTGCGCGGGGTTCGCGTCTTGTTTATACTCCGTAGAGTGCGCAGGGATAGCATCCGCGTCTTCTTTATACTCTGGAGGAGTGCGTGGGATATACATCCACGTCTTATTTATACTCTGAAGAGTACGCACTGGGGCAGCGCACATGCGTGCGCGGGGTTCGCGTCTTGTTTATACTCCGTAGAGTGCGCAAGGATAGCATCCGCGTCTTCTTTATACTCCGGAGGAGTGCGTGCGGAGGCGGACCTCGCGCTACGTCTTATTTAGAGTTCAGAGGCTGCGCGAGGCGAACCTCCGCGCGTTGCGAGCGTGAAATTGCGTGTGGAGGCGGACCTCGACGCTACGTCTTATTTATACTCCGTAGAGTGCGTGCGGAGGCGGACCTCGCGCTACGTCTTATTTAGAGTCCGTAGACTACGCGCGGAGGCGAACCTCCGCGCGTTGCGGACGGTGAAATTGTGTGCGGAGGCGGACCTCGATGCTACGTCTTATTTATACTCCGTGGAGTGCGTGCGGAGGCGGACCTCGCGCCACGTCTTATTTAGAGTCCAGTAGATCGCGCGAGGCGAACCTCCGCGCGTTGCGGGCGGTGAAATTGCGTGCGGTGGCAGACCTCGACGCTACGTCTTATTTATACTCCGTGGAGTGCGTGCAGAGGCGGACCTCGTGCTACGTCTTATTTAGAGTCCGTAGACTGCGCGCGGAGACGAACCTCCGCGCGTTGCGGGCGGTGAAATTGCGTGCGGAGGCGAACCTCGACGCTACGTCTTATTTATACTCCGTGGAGTGCGTGCGGAGGCGGACCTCGCGCTACGTCTTATTTAGAGTCCAGATCGGCGCGAGGCGGGCGTCCCCGCGCGTCTTTATGCATGCTTATGCGTAGCGCCCACGAAGGTGACCCCCTTCGCACGCTTTTAATACTAAAAACGGAGAACTTGCATGAGCGATGCACTTTATTAAATTCCGTTTGTGCGGGTGGCGGTTACAAGGGTTAAGGCACTAACCGTTAGCGCGCCACGTCCGCCGGCCGGGAAGGCCCTTAGCCTTGCGTGCTTGACTCGCACGTAATACCGCCATAGCTTGTCCGCATTCCACGTGTGTCGGGCGTGTGCCCTTCCAAGGTGGCCAGCGATCGCGCCCTTCTGCGGGGCCTCCGCGGCGAGTGCGGGCCTTCCCGCGGACTCGAGCTTGCCTACTATTTCCGTGTGGAGTGCCATCTTGAGGACGAGGTCGCCCGGTCTGAATTCGCGTGGGTACAGTGAACGATTGCGACCGCGCACCATCTGTCGCGCGTATTTTATGACGTGTTGTGTTGCGCTGGCCCGGTCTCTGTCAAGGAAATCCACGGACAATTGGCGCTCCTCGTCTGGTGCTTGGACGAGGACCCGCCGCGAGCCCGCTTTTATTTCTTCGGGTGTGACCGCCTCATCGCCGAAGAGGAGCTTGAAGGGCGTGAACCCTGTTGGGCGTGTGACCGTTGTGCGAAGGGATCAGAGGACACTGTGGAGCTCGCCCGGCCACTTCCCTTTTGGCAACCCGACGAGGCGCTTTTTGATTGCAGCAGAGATGGCGCCGTTTGCCCGCTCCATCGCCCGTTGGGTGTGGGTGGCGGCCCGAGGCGAACCGGAGGTGATGCCCATGTTGCGCAGAATTCTTTGAATGGTCTTTGCATCGAAGCGCAAACCATTGTCGACGGTGATCTCCCTGGGCACGCCGAATCGGCATATGATGTTTTGCCAGAGGAAGCGCTGCAGAGCTGCCGAGGTAATCTTGGCCAGGGCTACCGCCTCCGGCCACCTGGAGAAGTACTCCAGGGTAACTGCGATGAAGCGCAGGTCCCCTGGGGCCCTGGGAAGGGGTCCCACGATGTCGATGCCCCACCTCGCCAGCGGCCACACCGGAGGTATGGGGTGGAGGCTTGTCGGAGGCCTGTGGATAGCCCTTCCCATCCATTGGCACCCTTGACAATGGCGCACGAGGTCCTGGGCATCCGCGACAGCTGTTGGCCAATAAAAACCCTTTCTAAATGCTTTGCCCACCAGAGACCTCGGTTGGAGGTGCGAGCCGCAGAGACCCGCGTGAATTTTCGCGAGGCGTTTGCCTTCTTCACGCGGAGGCACCGCAGAGGCGGTCGCGCACCCCTTCTTGTAGAGCGCCCGTCGAGCACTGAAGGACCTAGCGCGGCTGCAAGCGCGAGCTTCGGAGGAGTCATCGGGCCCGCAATGCCTTGCAAAAAGGCGAAGGGCTCCGCCGATCGCCTGTTTGGTGATCGGTGGGCGAGTCACGTCACGCCCCGATTATCTTGTGCTATGGCGCCGTCGGCGAGTCTCAGAAACGCCGCCGGGGCGGGAGGCTGCTGATTGGCAGCCTTGGCCAGAACGTCAGCTTGCTCGTTGTCCGCTCGAGGGATGGCCTTCACCGTGACACCCAAAAAGTGTCGTTCCTTCGCTCGTACGGCTGCTAGGTACTTGGCTAGCTCCGGGTCCTTGGCTTGATATGATTTGTCCACATGGCCTGCCACTAGTCGGGAGTCAGTGCGGACGAGGACTCGCCTTGCTCCCATCGCTTTGAGCTTCCCGAGGCCGAAGAGTAGCGCCTCGTATTCGGCCGTGTTGTTCGTAGCCGAAAACGCTAGGCGCGCCGAGTAAAAAAGGCGCTGTCCTTCTGGGGTGATGATAACGGCGCCCACCCCTGCGCCCGCAACACCGTACGCTCCGTCAGTATTAAGTGTCCACACCGGGTCTTCGAGTTGGAGGGGGGCTAAGCTGGGGGGTCCATTCCGTGAGGAAGTCCGCCAGAACCTGGGACTTGATCGCCGTCCGAGAGGCATATGTTAGGGAGAACAGGGCCAGCTCTGCCACCCATTTCCCAATTCACCCCGTGGACTCTTTGTTGTGGAGCATCTCTGCCAGGGGGAACGATGATGGCACCGTTATCGGGTGGGCCAGGAAGTAATGTCGGAGCTTCCTTGATGCCATGACCAGCGCGTAAGCAAGCTTCTCGAGCTCGGTATATCGCGTCTTGGCGCCCTGAAGAGCTTCAGAGACGAAATACACTGGCCGCTGAAGTGCGCCCTCTTCCAAGACGAGAACGACGCTGACCGCCGTTGCCGAGGCAGCGAGGTAGAGTAGGAGGGGAGCCTCTGGTGCCGGGGCCACCAGAGTGGGGAGGGTTGCGAGGTGCTTCTTGAGATCGTCGAAGGCCTTTGCGCAGTCGTCATCCCAATGAAATCCGTCGCACCCGCGGAGGGTCTTGAAAAATAGCAAGCCCCTCTCTGCCGCTCTAGAGAGGAAACGGCTCAAGGCCGCCATGCGTCCTGCCAGCCTCTGGACCTCCCGCGTCCTCTTGGGGGGTTCCATGCCCAAGATAGCGTCAACCTTGTCGGGGTTCGCCTGGATGCCTCGCCCGGATACGAGGAAGCCCAGTAGCTTGCCCGCCTGTACGCCGAAGACACATTTATCCGGATTGAGCTTGATGCCCGCTCTCGGAGGTTGTCAAAAGTCTCTCAAGATCCGGCCAGTGTGAGGCGAGTGCCGGGTTTTACTACCACGTCGTCCACATAAGCCTCCACATTCCTCCCTAGCCGGACGGCCGGGGCAGCGCGACGAGGCGGGTGAAAGTTGCGCCGCGTTCTTCAAGCCGAAGGGCATCCTTACAAGCAGAATGTTCCCACCGAGTAATGAAGATGGTTTTCTCCTCGTCGTCCTTGGCCATGTAGACTGGTGGTAGCCGAATAGGCGCCCAAGAAGCTCATGAGCTCACACCGGCGATTCGTCGACTATTGGTCTATCTGCGTAAAGGGTAATTGTCCTTGGGCATGCCTTGTTGAGGGCGGTGAAGTCAATGCACATGCGCCAGGCGCCGCTGGCCTTTTTAACCAACACCGGGTTGGCAAGCCAGCCTGGATGTTGGACCTCGCGGATAACCCCCGCTCAAAGGAGCTTCGCCACCTCCACCTTGGCTGCTTGCTGTCGGTCCACAGACATACGGCGAGGTTTCTGCTTGACGGGTTTGGCGTTGGGGCGGATCGCGAGGTTATGCTCGATGAGGGCGCGGTCCACTCCTTGGATATCCTCCGGGGACCATGCAAAGACGTCTATGTTGTCCTGGAGGACTCGGAGCAAGTCTTGCTCTACTTGCGGAGGGAGGTCTTCGCCTATGGATACGAACTGCCCTTCTGCTCGGAGCGGCACCCTCTTCACTCCGCCCTCCGGGTGGGGCTTAGCGCCCAACACGGGCGGATGGCGTTGTGTCCGCCCGGTATTTGTTGAAGGCGTGCACCTTGCGGTGCAAACGTCTAGCTTCGGTTTCGATGCTCCGAGCCATATCCTGATCGCTGAAGATGGTGATAACGCCCCGCCGTCCTGGAAGCTTCATGCATAGGAATGCGAAGTGTGGGATGGCTTCGAAGGAGTTGATGGCGGGCCGGCCCAGTATGGTGTTGTATGGATATGAGACGTCCACGACGTCGAAAACGACTTCTTCGGTCCTGGCATTGCCGGCCTGGCACAAGGAGACTCGGAGGCAGACTTGACCCAGAGCCTTCAGAGGTTGCCCTCCGAGGCCTTGGAGGGGGGCTTTCGAAGCTTTTAATAGACTCCGAGGTATCCCCATACGATCAAGGGCCTCTGCGAACAAAATGTTGGCGGAGCTCCCTCCGTCCACAAGATTACGCCTGACGTCGCATCCCGCTATGTCGGCCTGGATGACCAAGGGATCTTGATGGGGGAATTCTACACCCTGCGCATCGGCTGACGTGAAAGTGATCTTTGCAAGGGATGCCCGCCGAGGTAGTGTGTGCGAGGAAGCGCTGACGAAGAGCCTCCTCAATGACATTAATGCCGCTGTCGGGTCTCTCTCGAGGGGTCCAGTAGCGGGGATGGGCCGTCGCTGTCGTCGCCACGATTTGGTGCATGCCGCGTGAAATGGCCCCGTGGCGTGCACCTCGCACCACCTACCGTATTCAAGGATTTCCTGCTCCGCGCGCGGCTTGGCATTGCCGCCTTCTTGGCGTCCTCCTGCGATGCGCGAGGCTGAGATGGCTCCCCGGGGAGTACCCTGCGCGGCCAGGATGTGGCGGGCCTTTTGGGGTCTTCGCTGATTGCGCCGGGGCTTACGAATGTCGCCTGCGGCCACTTGCTTGTGGTCTGTCCTCGGGTTGTCTCTTGCGCTACCTCTGTGTGACAGGCCCTCCGCTCGCCTGGCGTCGGAGTCGTTGCCGTGGCGCCTCCGCACGTCCTCTTTGGCTCGAGCGTACGCTTCCACTTTGTCGAAGAGCTCTGCCTCCGACTTGAGCGGCTTCCGCGCGTGGTACTCAGCGAGTGGTCCCGGGCGGAGACCTTGTGTGGCTGCGTTGATGACGGTCGTTTCATTGACGTCCCTGACCTGGCAACGCACTTTTGCGAAGCGCCTGAGATAACCCCGAAGCCTTTCGTCAGGTTTTTGCTTGACTGCGAAGAGGTGGTCCGCATCGACACGCTCGACGTAGTTTCCCTGGAAGTTGCTGCAGAGTTGACCGCGGATCTGCTCCCACGCATGGATGGACTGTGGCACGATGGAGAAGAACCAGGACAGCGCCACGCCTTGTAACGCAAGGGGGAGCCCTCTTGCTTTCGTGGTGTCATCTCCGCCAGCGGCTTCGATGGCGGCCTCATACACACGCACGAAGCCTCGCGGGTCAGAGTCACCCTTGTAGGCTTCGATGACGTTCGGGAACTTGAAGCCGCGGGCGGGCCGCTGCTGCGGACCGCGGAGAGCGGGGACTCCGGATCTATTCGCCGCGATGGGACGCGACTAGACGTAGGGGCTTCGGCCGCCACCGCCGGGGAGGGGGGTTGGCTCCGAGCCTGTTGCATGTCCCACACAGCTCCGCGGAGGTCTATTAGTTCTTGTTGAAACGTGCTGAGGGCCGCCAGCAGAGCCGACTCTGCCGCGGGCGCAGCCGGGGCAGTCGGTGCGCTTGGCGGTGCTACCGGTACGGCGGTGGTCACGACCCGCGCTCCCAGGTTGCCCGCCGCGTTGTCGCGAGGTCCTCGAGCCGTTCACCGCCGCGCGCTGGGTGGAGAAATGGATGCGCTGCGTTGCCACCGCCGAGGGTGGTCGTCGGGGTGCGGTGGGTCGATCGTCGCGTCGGTGGCGGGGTTGGTCGTCGCGCCTACACCGCTGCTCGTACCTGCGGCTGCTGAAGCCAAAGCCCTTGTCTTTGCGCGAGACTTCGCCTCCACCTTCTTCTTCCTCACCGCTAACGGTGACACTTTCTTTGGTGCCATCCTCCTTCGGATCTGGAGGCTTGCTCTTGTCCTCCCCACGGACGGCGCCAACTGTTGTGGTTACAGACCAAACAGAGAGAGTGTGTGGTAGTGGAGAGTTGAGTAAAATGAATGGCCTAGCCTTCCTCCCGTGGCCTATGCCACATATATATTCATATGGGGAGTATTTGTACAGTTATACCCTTACACATGAGTATTCCCCTCGGGGGCTCTTATGTCATTACACATGTCCTGTTTCGGACCTACCAGGCCTACTGGGCTTAGGTGGGGGTCACCCCTACAACAAGTACAATTCTGCTCTAGATAGAATTTGCACCAATCTTCAACTCTGTGGTAGGCAGGTCATAGATGAGTAGAAGATTGAGAAGACTCTCTCCACCTTCCACCCCAATATAGTGTAGTCTGTGCGCAACTATCATCAAGACGGCTACAAGAAGTATGCTGAATTGATTGATATTATGCAAATTGCAGAAACTCAGGATGAAGTTCTCCGTAAGAATTTTGTCGCACAACCACTTGAGAGCTCCGTTGGTCATGAGGCCAACGTTGGGAGCTACAAGGTGTGAAAGCCTATAATGAAGAAAAGGAGAAAGAAGGGCAAATCCGCAACCCAGAAAAGCAAGTCAAATGCTCCACAGGAGAATAAAACCAGAAAACCAAAGCGGGACGATAAGTCCTATGATCAGCAAGACCAAACCTGCTACAAGTGTGGCAAGTGGGGGCACTGGTCACGGATCTGTAAAGAGCCGCAACACGTCGTTGATGCCTTCTAGGCCTAAAAGAAGAATAGTGGCAAAGGGCAGCATGAAACCCACTTTATTTTTGTTGAGGAGAGAATTCTGAGCAGCTGCCTGCACCAATGGACGTTGATTCCACTCCTACAGCAGCAGCCCCACTTGACATTGCAGCCACCGCCACCATGATTTCCCAGGAAGAGCATCACACCCTTGAGAAGATAGCACCTGAAGTCTCTAGTTTCTTAACAGATTCAGTCTATTGTATTCAGACTGTAATTGTCATTTATTTCATGTATGGAAGGAATAAGTTAGATTTTGCATTAATTGTGCTCAAACAATTTTCTCATGATGGTTGGATGATATGAATTAATTAATTCATTTATTTAGATAATAATAGCATGATATGTTCTGATATTTGAAGTATTTTATTTATGTGTTAATTGTCTCCTACTACATATTAATAAAGTACTTTATATTAGAACGCATGTGGTGCCCTATGGAGGAAGTGTGCTTAGTTGACAGTGGCACAATGAATACCATCTTGAGAGAGATAAAATTCTTTCAGTCGATTAGTAATACTGGTGGCAGTCTTACGACCATCACTGGTAGCAATGCATGTATAATAGGCTTAGGAAGAGCCATAATTATACTCTCAATGGGTACAACTTTGGTCATTCAAGAAGCCTTATTGTACCCAAAATCGACTAGAACTCTTCTAAGTTTCAAGCATATTTGCGCTAATAGTTTTCATGTTGAAACTGAAGAAGCGTATGGTAAGGAATACCTCTTATTACAAAATGTGAAGTAAATAGAAAAAGAGTATTAAAAAGACTTCACTTGAGATTGGGCCAAACTACACTAATATTAAGGCACCTGCAGCCTATACGGCCTGAAAGCAATATTTAGAAACTCTGAATTCTTCTATTTTTGGCATGATAGATTAGGCCACCCAGGTCTTACGATGACGAGAAATATAATTAACAATTCACAGGGACATAATATCGATGTAAAGAATTTTCCAAATCAAGAAGATTTTGTGTGCCTTGCATGTGCCACCGAAAAATTAATTACTAGACCTTCTGCTATAAAAGTGAAGGATAAAGTCTCTGCATTCCTAGAGTGCATCAAAGGAGACATTTGCGGTCCTATACAGACAGTGTCAGGGCCATTTAAATATTTTATACTGCACATAGATGCTTTCTCGAAATGGTCACACATATATTTATTATCTACGAGAAACTATGCTTTCACAAAGCTAATCTAGCAGATAATTCAAATTAAAAATAATTTTCCTGATCATCATATAAAGTCCATCAGAATGGACAATGCTAGAGAATTTACTTCAAAGGCATTTGATGATTATTACATGGCAATAAAAATTAAAAATTGAGCATTCTGTATCGCATGTCCACACCCAGAATGGACTAGCAAAAACATTAATTAATAGAATTAAATTTATTACCCGACCGCTTTTTTGGAATTGTAATTTACCAACTAAATATTGGGAACACGCAATCCTGTATGCAGCAACTCTCATCAACCTTAGACTATCGGCATATAACATCTATTTATCTATGCAACTAGCACAAGGGTCAGCACCAAAAATTTCTTGTCTCCGTAGGTTTGATTGCAAAGTTTATATACCTATACCTCCATCATAACGTACTGCAATGGCCCCTCTCCGAAAGTCTGGGATATGCGTTGGTTATGAGATATCATCCATAATTAGGTATTTAGACCCCATGACATGAGATTTGCATACCGCTCGCTTCACTGATAGTATATTTGATGAGGATAGTTTCCTGATATTGGGTGGAGAAAATCAACCCCTTGATGAAAAATAATATTAAATTATGGACAAGCCAAGAAATCTATGCACATGACTCGCGCACTAGTGAAGCAAACAAAGAAGTTCAGAAGATCATTGACTTGAAAGCATTAGCAAACCAATTGTCTGACCACTTTAGTGATTTTAAAAAGCATGACCAAGTCGCATGTGCCTGCACACATGCACCAAAGAGGGTTGAAATACCAAAGAAAATTGAAGGTATCCCTAATCCCGTCCAAAGACCTCAGAATAAAAGGATGAGAACTTCGTCCTCTTGAATCCCAAGTAATCAGGGTCGCCTAGTAAAAAAGGATAAGAAGAACTTGACACAGCCAATCACTGAAGTTCCTTAGAACCAGAAGGGGAACCAATTGAGACTTGTAGGGCATAAATGAGTATTTGTCCGAAAGAGAAATGAGAAAAATAAAGTTATAAGATATAAATCAAGACTTGTTGCACAAGGTTTCACTCAATGTCCAGGGGTTAATTATGAAGAAACATATTCCCTGATCATGGGTGGTATTATCTTTAGATACTTAATCTCAATGGTAGTAAACTTGAATTTAGAAATAAAGTTAATGGATGTGATAACTGCATACTTTTATAGAAACTTGGATTCGAACATTTATATGAAGGTGCTGAAGGTATCCCTGTCCCGAACCAAGACAGAGCAAATAGAAACCTCTATAGTGTGAAACTCAGAAAATCACTGTATGGACTTAAGCAATCAGGCAGGATGTGGTATAATCGCTTAAGTGACTTTCTATGTAAAAAAGACTACACAAATAATGAGAATTATCCCTGTGTATTTATACGATGATCCTATAATGGATTTTGTATAATCTCAGTGTATGTAGATGATCTGAATATCATCGGAACCCTGAAAGATACAAAGGAAGCAACCTCCTACCTGGAGTCAGAGGTCGAAATAAAAGATTTGGGTAAAACCAAATATTGCCTAGGCTTGTAGCTTAAGCATATCCTGGAAGGAATATTAGTACATCAATCTACATACACTCAGAAGGTTAGAAAGGTTCGGCTTTGAAAAGTGTACCCATCAAAAGTACCGATAATAAGGCGATCTTTACAGCAAGACAAGGATCCGTACCGACCTAGAGAAGACGGGGAGGAAGTTCTGGGACCGAAATTCCCATACTTAAGTGCAATAGGAGCACTTATATATTTAGCAAACTGCACTAGACCGGATATCGCATTTGCCGTAAACCTATTAGTAAGATATAGTGCAGAACCTTCCAAGAGGTATTGACAGGGAATAAAGGACACCTTTTGATACCTCCAAGAAAGCAAAGATCTTGGACTATTCTACAGAAAGAACCAAGGCTTAAATATGACTGGTTATGTAGATATCGGGTACCTGTCAAACCCGCATACAGCCAGGTCACAAATAGGTTATGTATTTTTGTGTGGTGGAACTGCAATTTTATGGAAATCATCTAAGCAAAGTCTTATATCGACTTCGATGAATCACTCGAAAATCATAGCACTGTACGAAGCTGCACGAGAATGTGCTTGGCTTCAACAAATGATTCACCACATCCAGTAGTAATGTGGATTGAATATTGTGCAAGCTCCCATAATTTTCTATGAAGATAATGCAACTTATGTTGCACAAGTACAAATAGGTTACGTGAAGAGTCATCTTACAAAGTATATCAACCCCAAGTTCTTCTATACTCATGAATTACAAAAGATGGACGAAATTATGATACTGCATAATAAGTCATATGAAAACCTTGCAGATTTATTCACTAAATCACTTTTAGTATCTAACTTTGAAAGATGTGTACATGGAATTAGAATAATGGGACTTAGAGAAGTGCAGAACTCAGGAGAAGATTCTTCTCGAGCTCACTATTAAAGCTTGATCACGAAGATCGAGTACCCAAAGAATAAATCCTGTAGATTAAATGAAATTAGGTGGATTATACTCTTATTTTCCTTGATGAGTTTTTCAGAAGTTTTTAGGCGAAGGTTTTTAATGAGGCAATTTGTGCAACTTAACATAACATGTATTATGTACTCTTTTTCTAAATTTTTTTCCTATTAAATTTTTATGGAGTTTTGATATGTATGAATGTATCGGATGAGTACCCAAGAGGAATGTTGGAAAGCATAAGTCTGGATCTAAGGCCTTAGTCCATGGTGGACACCTCACCATATAGTCTATAAATAGGGGGTCCCAATTATCATCACTTGTACTTTTTGAAAAGAGAAAGCAATAAAGAAGAAGGAGCTCCTTATCTCTGTATGTTTAATGTTTGTATTTTTTTTATATTATTCTATAATTGATCTCTTTTCTAAGAGGAGCCATTTGGACTGGACGGTTTACCACCACATTAATCTGGACGGGAAACTGTCCTGTCCAAAACTCCAACTTCCGTCGCTGGGCACCTTGCGCGCTTCTGCTCTGCCATCTTTCTCCCACCAACAACAATTACGAGCGACTGATGGGCCGACCTGAAGTGAAAAATCGAGCGGCCTACGAACGAGACTGGCCCCGCATGCCATTCTCGCCTGCACATTGGCCCCCCTCAACATCCAACTCAAATTACTTTTCACATAGTTTTACCGATAACCTCAAAAATAAAACATAGTTTTTGGATTTTTCATTGAAAGCAATAGGAGCCATTATGCATGTAGAGATATACTGAACTTGCATAGCTACTTCTTTTCCCCTAAAATTATAATTTTCATGACTTTCAAGAAGCTGGTTGCTCGGTAAATTACAATTTTCATGACTTACACTTTCAAGAAGCTGGTTGCTCAGTGTGAATCGAATAATCTGAACACTGAGTTCACAGAGTTGTCGCTTGATATATGCATGCTCCTCGCACATAAAACCACCCGTAATCAGACAGTAGGCAGGACGCCTATCTGGCTGATAGTAGGCAGGACGCCTATCTGGCTGCACGTGTTATGTTACCTAGGTGCTCTCTCGCTTCTTCCATCTGTTTTCCTTCTGCGACCTCTGCACATGATTACTCTGTTTTTTTAGCTGTGTCTGATTATTTTTAACTATGTTTAATAATTTTTTGTTATATTTTTTGAGATGGTGATAACAATGAAGATATTAACACCAACGATGAGCTCAAAAAACTGTTTGATAAAGTAGCTTTAGAAAGTCTCTTGAACAGGCCGACAAAGCCATCAAGAATGAGCAGGTCGGATGCATGGTCTCGAGGAGGACCTGGACGCCTGCCTGCTAAATGCCGATCAGCTCATGCGAGTGGCCTGCTAAATGCCGATCAATTCCTGCGAGGTGCCAGGCCAGCCAGACACGAGGCACGTTCATCTGCCGTGGTTACCTTGCGATTGGGGAACACATGGCCACAAGCCGTCGCAGCTCTACAGTGGTTTACCACCCTTTGTAGTAGTAACTAATCATTTCCCCCCGCCCGCCATGTAAGAGAGTACCGAAACATTGTTGCGCGCGCAGTAAGATACTGCCGATTTGCTTTCCATCAGTGGTGGAGTCAGCAGATCCTCAATTTTAGATCTTGGCTTTGATAAATAAAGAAATCTGTTAACTAAAAATGTAAAGAAGTAGTCTTAATGTAATGTAATTGCAAATAGGTAGCGTTAGAAGTGAAGTGACTCCATAAGAGCAACTCCAACCAGTTCTTTATCCTGCTCTTCATTGCATATTTACCTAATATGACTCAAGAAATGGACTCAACCGGTTCTTTATCCTCCTCTTCATTTTTATCAGTCGCTATTTTCTCCCGCCGCTAGCTAGATTTGGCGGCGCCTCCTCGCTTCGCTTCTCAAATAGCTAGGCCATTGGAATGCTAACTCAAATAGAGAGCTGAAAATAATAGCTAGCCTCTTCATCCTAAGAAATAGAGAGGGAGAAATGACTAATGGGATAGAGTTGCTCTAAGGCGGCACTAGCGAGCAAGGAGGCGGCGACTAGCCGGTGTTATGGTAAAGTCTTATCCTCAGATGAGTTATGTTTATTCTTTCACTTCCCCTCTCAATTCTGAAATTGGCAAATTCTAAATAGCTAATTGAACGATTATGTCTTTGTAAAATGTAGATTATGTAGTCTTAAAAATGGAAAAGAAGTTTGTAGATTTGAAATTTTTGTGAGATAATGCTGGTTAGATTCACATAATAAAGGAAAATTTCCTGAACTTTTAAAGTTTGAATAAGTTAGCAAGGTGATTATAATAAATAATGATAGAAAATAACTGTCTTTAAGATTGTATGAAGAGCCAAAGAATTAAAAAAATATTATTTTTAATTATTTTACAATTTTTCTGAATTATTTTAAAATATTTTTAGTAGAAATAATTTGTATTTTAGTTTTTACTACTTAAAGTCTTTTTTCTATTAAACAATATTTTTTAAACTTGGAACACTTATTTTGAAAATACTGTGACCACCACTAGACTTCGCGTCCGGACAACTGCCCGTACGTGGCTCTGTTTAAGGCTGTAAAAAAACTCGAAACTCACGAACTATTCAAGTTCGATTCGTTTTAGGCTTGATTCGAGCTCGGCTCGAACTTAAAACGAGCCAAACTTGAGCTTGATCTCGAGCTCGCAAGTTTTATCGAGCCGAGCTCGAATAGTTCGCGAGCCTCAATTCGAGTTTAAATAGTGATACATATTAACTCTTATCAAGCTTATTCGAGCCGAACTCGAGCTCGAGCTTTTCTTATTGTTGAAAATTAGTGTGTGTTTGAATTATTTTGACTGTTATCAAGCTTACTAGAGCCGAGTTCGAACTCAAAATTTTCTTATTATTGAAAAATAGTTCATAATAAATTATTTTAATTGCTGTCGAGCTTCAACGAGCCGAGCTTGAGCCTAAGTCCAGAATCGGACCCCAACCCGAACTCAGCTCGAGTCAAGCTCGAATTTCTACCGAGCTCGAGCCTGAAAGATCAAACTCACTCGAGCTCAACTCATTTACAGCCCTAGCTCCGTGACGCCTCCGTCCCAGCTTCCCGTCATACGAGTATGTTCTAGACACGTTTAAACACAGACGAGCTCACAGTTCCAAAAAATCATGCACGGGATCTCCTGAGCATTTCGTTGCAAGTTTCTTCCAAAAATATAGGAACGGTATGACGCCTTTAAATTTATTCTCAAATATTCTTTTAATCTTTCCTTCAATGACTATAAAAAGCTACAAATACTAAAAAGCCAAAAATCTAAAAATTCTCGGAGCTATTGAAATTTTCAATCCGTGAACAGTGATTTCAGCACTATTTTAAATATGAAAAATTATGTAACTTTTGATTCGTCGATCCAAAAAACTTGAAAGTTGAACCAAATTTAGTTCATGACCTTAGAAACCTATCCCAACCAAAAGACTTAAAAGAACTTGAGAGATTTGTGATTTTTTGGTTCGTGAAGCTCTATTGTGCTAAAACTGGCCTAAAACCTAAAATAAGCTAACTTTTAAACCAAAACTTTAAATTACTTGAAATTTGATATGCACCTTCTCTAGAATGTCAAGAACATATTTCAATTAACAATTAAGAAAATTGTTATCAAAGCTTTGACCTTTTTCTGTTTGAAGGCAGATTGCACTAAAAACGGGTTAAAAACTTAAAACGGTGAATACGACTTGCTCGTGGGAGAATGATGATGATAACTCTAGATGTATTCCAACATGTCACAACATGTTAAAACACATGAGAAATCAAGCTAAAAACCGTCAGATCAAGAAAATCACTTGACGGATTAAAAACGTGCAAAAACCGAGTTTCTTGATGAACTTGCTGCCAAAGTGTCTAGATGGATGGAGATCGATTTCATGAGATTATCTCCATCTTTTACAAGTACTTAGTATGGCAAAATCAAGAAGAGGAAAGAGAAGAGATCAAAACCAACCAAATTAAAAGCAAATCAATCAAAACAATACATAGCTGTGGAGATGATCAAAGATTGATGTATTGCTATTTGAGGAGGTAAGTTTTACAGTTACTCCATCTTAGAGGACAAAGAGCAAACCACATGCACTTAATTCTCAAACCCTAATCCTAAAACAAGAGAGCACACAAGAGAGGTAGGTTGGATGGTTAAACATAAGTCTCCATTCCAACCCCTTTAAATAGATGGGCTAACCAGCCACACCTAACCCTTAGTGAATAATATCTACTTAATACAATAGGAGAAACCCGATAACCCCACACATATGGGTTTTAACTCACACATCACACTTATGTACCTTTTTCAAACGCATGCTCACTAGAGGAGTCTAGAACTCTATGCTCACCACTCTTGAATCTCACTTCTAGACCCTCATCAATAGCTAGGAGACATATAGCAAGTTATATATCAGTTTACTCACCAAAGCGATGTCTTTGAGCATATATTTGTTGTTGACATGCACAATGCTCTTGGCTATCACGGTACCGGTAGAAACATCCCCAATGTGATTAACTCGTTGCCAGATACATGTGTGAGAGAGGAGAACCATTTAGAATTTTCGGTCATGTGTTGAGAACATCTGGAGTCAACAGACTACACATCCTTCTTCCTTGCACACTGGACCTACAGGGCACGAACAGAAAACATCTATACCTCCGTACTGGGTTAGTGAGAAATGATTTTAGAATTCAGTATTAAGCCACACGATGCTTGGGAAGAGCAGTAGAGACAGAAATAACATGGTTGGTATGATGATCATGAGCATGCACATGAGACCCACCTAGCCCTCTTCGAATCGATGTACCAAAAGATCGGTACTCCCCTAACTAGGTGCTACTCATGGTCTACCTTCACGATATCCTAACCTAAAACGCTGCATAGAGCCACCAAAGGAGTTAAAGAAGTCATCTACAAACCTAAGCCTATGTTTAGAAGGTAGGACAAGCTGTTGGCTCTAGAGACACTTATGGATAAAGGAACACCTCTAACAGGCCTCAAAGCATGCTCTCTCCTTTTCCTCTCAACCTTGGCTCTATGGAAGCATAACTCAACTATGTGGCTATTCATCTTGCAGAAGGTGCAATGGTACTTGACCTTTTGAAGGGTCTGACCTGATAAAGAAGAGGCACTTGCTTTGTTAGAAGGATTTTGGGCAGAACCTGCAGATCTAAAGACTGTCTCAGATAGCTCAGGGGTTCTATCTCAAACTTGCCACTCTCAACAAACCTTACAATCTTAGGTGGGTGATTTTTGGAATGCTCCAAGGAGTTGAATCCTAAATCTCTCTTCTTCACACTCACCTTAGATTGGCCTAGAATCATATTGAGTTGATTCCACTAGAAAATCTCTCAAGTGTCTTTTTGAGGTAGTCATTTTTTTGGCTAGGTTCTCACATGCGGCACACTTATTTGACTTGGTTGCCCTAGCATACTTTTCTTTATGAACAACTATCTCAAGTTTTAGAGCCTCACAAGACACACAAGAGAAATTCTTAATCCTATCCAACTATTCATCAAATTTGACACTAAAGGCCTCATGTATTTCATCTAAATCATTTCCAATCTCAGCACAGAATGCACAGAAAATAGAATCAATGACCTTTTTGGATGCAGTCATGGCTATGGATTTTTTAATTTTAGCTTTCTCCTCTAGAGTCTTGTCAAGTGCATCTATCTCAATTGTAAGTTTAGAATAGTTTTCACATGGTGTAGTCCTAGAATGCATAACCATTTCTGTCATTTCTTTCGTTTTTATCTTGTTATCCTCGCAATGTGAACAAGTATGATAAGTATCAAATTTATGCAATTCCTTAAGAGCATTATCCAATTTAATCTCTAGCAAAGCACAATTCGAACAAGAAGATGGAATAGCATATACAGGAATAGAATAAAGAGCAATAACATCCATACAAATATGATCATAACTTGACTTGAGGGAATCTAGATCATCTAGAGCATTCTTGAGTTGGTCTACAACAGAGGAATGGTCATATTTCAATGTAGACAATTCATCATGCAAGCACAAGAAAAATTCACAATTTTTAGGATTAATGAACTCAAGCCTAACAATTTCTAAGTCTAAGTTATCAATCATCATGTTCTGATTTTTAATCATTTTGGCTTGCTTCCTTAGTTGTTAACTTGCTTCCTTATTTTGACAATGCAAAAGAACAAGAGAGGAAAGCAAAAGCAAAAAAAACTAAAAAAAAAAGTCACAATTAGAAGTCAATATGTTTCTAGTAGCTTCTGACTTAAATAAACTAGAAGCCAAAAAAACAAGTAGCCAAAGCAGTTTGAAGTGGGCCCTAAAATGGCCGTGCTAACTGTTGACTTTGGGCATGTTTGATATGGCTGCGACTTATGGCTTTTGGCTGAAATTTTTGAATTTTAGCTGTTTGTGACAGAGATTACGAAGAGAGATACTCGCTTGCGATTTTGGTTGATACAGATATTAGGCTTTTAACGTGTACTATAATTAACTTGTAGATCACATCTTGAGAAAATACTCTATTTAAAAGTTAGATACTGTAACAAAAATTAAAAGCTGGTTTTAGAAACAGTAAAGAACAAACCCTCTATCCTCCCATGTTGGTATCGCTAGGCGGTCTTAGACTCTTAATAGTAGTGAGCCCATTTTTCAGCCGCTACCAGCCACCGAAAAAGAAGCAAGCAACGGTACACCGTGCACGTTTTGTACAGGCAAATTTTGTTGAAACGTCGAGGCCAAGTGCCACCCACATTTGACTATCTTCTGTAGCAACTGAACGTATTGAAACAATAAAAATCTGAAAAATTTAGGTATCTACCACCGAAGTATTCCTAATTTAGATATATACCATCGAAATAATAGTTTACTTTACTTTATTACCCCACCCCCCCAAACTTCCCAAATCTCCTCCATATGCCCCTCCTTTTTTCTTCTTTTTCTTTTTTTGCTTCCGTCGCTCCTCCCTGACGGTGACTCCACGCGCTCGCTCGCCTCTGCAACCCCGACGCCACACCTCGCGCCGCCTTCCTCTGCGCCCCCGACACGGCGACACCCTCCAAGCCCTTGCGCCGCCCCGCTGCTTCTCTTCTCCAAGCCGTAGCGCAGCCGCAGCTCTGCTTCTCGCTCGACAAGGAGGTTTGGTGCGCCGTCGTCGCTGCCCTGTATGCCGCCTGTCTGTCTCCGCCCTGCACGTGCCGCCACCCTGTACGTTGTCGCCACCGCGGCCGTGTACGACCCTGTACGCCGCCGCAGCCCTGTACGAGGGCTGGCAGTACGACGCGGCCGATTGAGTCGGGAAGCTCAACATCGTCGTCGTACAGGAGTGGAGGCCTACAGCTGGTCAATTTTGGCTCGATGCATTTCAAGTTATGTTTTTTGTCCTTTCGCTTAAGTGTGCTCAGAGGCATGGCAACAGCAAGTCTTTCCAAGTTTTCCCTGTGGATGCAAAAGCTGGCGATGTTGTGAGCAGATTGTATATCTAGAGCTTTTTTACGGTATCATAAAATAAATATGAGTCGTTTAATCTTTACTATTCAATAATTCAGATTAGTTAAAATTTAATCATACTATCACCTACACTATTAGCAGTAGAATCTTTAAAAAGGTAAAATTGTAAAAGGAACATATGATGTAAGAGAAATTTGTACAAGCGTCGTGGCTGTTCGTGGACGAGAGGTACATCGGCAGTGCTGACGAGGTGATGGCGCTGCATGAGTAGGCACGGCTTCGGCTGGTGCTCCCGCGAGCTGCCCCCCGAATGCCTAATTGGGTGAGATTATGAGATAGTGAATCTGTCTCAATCGTGCAATGAATTTTTGTTGTCTCGATACGATGTTTTGATCTGAATAGTCATATAAGATTCTTGCAGTTTTGATCTGACATATACGATTTCTTGGAGTGAAGAACTGAAAGAATGATGAATTTAATCTCTAGTCATGAAGATTGGAGTTTGGGTTTTTACACGAGAGCAATGTGGCAACAATGTGATGTTACACACACTGATAATGGAATATGAAATCTCAACGCCAAAAAAAATCAAACTATACTAAACAAAAGTGCCTGCGCTATCAAACTTTCCATAGTATCATTCTGTACACGGGAGCTCCACAAGCCAGGACATGGTGCTCCCAGTCGGACGCCACGTCGAATGGGTTCTCCATCCGGCCACCACCGTCGTCGACATCATCCACCACGAGCTAGCCCTTGCCGTATGAGATGACCTGCTCTTTCATTCCGAGGAGGAACGATTTCACGTCAGACTGTAAATAAATCTGCAGTGCCATTTTTTTTTTTTGTATTGTAATTAAGCAGAGGCTGCTTGATCTGGAAGGAAATTCTTATATTGTTTCACCATTAGTATAATTTACCATGTGTAATTAATAATAGATTTGAAGGAAAAGTCTATAATATCCATATGAAAAAATACATTTATAAAGAAAAGTCTATTATACCCTTAGAAATCTACAACCACCCTCTTACTATCAGTAGAATATACTATAAAAATTTCATGTATCTGAATCGAGAACATTTCACTAATATATAACCAATTTTCTCTAAAAATTTAGAGGACAGCACCAAAGGTCCAAAGGTCTACGCCGCTTGGCTAGATAATTTTAAAGAAAAGTAGTAACATAACTACCACCACAAAATGGATCAGGACGCTAGCATAGCATTGTAGTTTTTGCTCAGATCGAGCTTCTTAAAATTTGTAAGATCAAATCCTCCTACTAACAAACTCCACGCAGCCGGCCGAGGGATTTGAACGCTGCAGGTCGATCTCAACCAAGAAAAACTCGGTTTCTATTAACCGGAGTACAACTAGCTGGCTGCTTTCAGCCAATCACTCTCAAGGTACCAGTATTTAAGGCTGAACTGTGCGCAAAATGCTGTCATTGTTTTTTCAAATTTAATCTTTGAATACCTTTTTTTTTACAAATTTAACCCCTTTTATGAACCTACCAAGCTCGACAGGCACCTACCGAGCCACCCTGAGCGGTATGTGCCTTAAGTATACATTAATTAAGCAATACAATTAGCACTTTAATTAAGCTCATAGTTAAATCACTAGTTTAGGGCATACAGTCGACCCTGCCGCACAGGGTGCCTGTTGCCGAATTACTGTAGCTTGGCAAGGGGCTGAATTTGCAGAGAGGACACTTGGAGATCAAATTTAAAAGAAATGGCTGGTACCTTTTACATGAACAGTTCCTTCAGACTGGCTGGCCAAGCTTGCAGTAAATGCAAGGGTACAGCTACTTAGACTACTGGTAATAATTAATAAACTAATCACATGCATGTGCCCACAACTCGTACAGCCCCGTAGGGCTGCATGTATTACGAGCAGTATAATCATTCCAGCATTTGACTAAAGGATTACCGGTACTAGTACACTAAGTTTCACGCATACTTTCGCGCAGTGTGCAGCTCTCGATGCGGTTTCCAGTTGCGGGATTCAGTGAACAGAGCTGCACAGCCTTCGTACGCCGTTGGGCGCCAAAGTCTATGGTCTGTTTGTTTTGCTGTGATTTATAGTTTTTAGCTGAAATTTTTAAATGTTGGCTGTTTACGGTACAGATTACGGAGAGATCGGTACTCACTTGCGATTTTGGCTGGTACAGATATTGGGCTTTTAACGTGTACTACGTTTAACTTGTAGACCCCGTCTTGAAAAAAAACTCCGTTTAAAAGTTAGGTACTATAGCGGCTGCGAAAAACGGATCGGCTTATGGCCAGCCGACAGGCCCTAATTTTGGTCGTCCCAAACAGTTCAAAACTGCGAAAATTTACTAGCTACCTCTACCTGATGCGGTTAAGATCTCAATACAGGCTTACTAAAAAAATATTCCAGCTTTTCTCAAAGTCAACCCCAAGTTTGCCATTGGATCCTGGAGCCAGACCAGCTTAAGAAACCAAATCGATTTATCCACTCCAGTTCACTGCACTGATCAACCACTGCTGGATGATATAATTTGGCTGGCAGAATCTTTGAAAGGGACTGCAACTCTAGCTTGGTCCTTTCTAACCTCTGCACATAAACAACTAACCAGTAGCTAGCCAGATCTGCTCTGCAAGACTGCAACTTGTCCTGGGATGTCTGTGTTGTGAGATGTCATATGCTCGCTCACAAGTTGATCCAAATGCAGAGCACAGTGAAGCTGCTCGCTTGCATTTTACTTCTGTGGGAGATAAGGTACGGCGTGTTTATGGAGCGGCTCCATCTGGTTTATATTCAGTATTGATCTGATTGTACTAAACGTACTATCAGTAGGTGCCGCAATGTCTCATCAAATTCATCTGATCTCACCAGGCATTACATTACAGCTAGCTTTCGGGTAGGTGCAGAATTGCGGTGCAGGCTGCATGCCGTTTTTTGGCAACTATGTGGGCATACGACCACTCTAAAATCTAAAAGCTCATGACTTATGGCTAAAAATACTGTAGCTGACTGAAAAAATATTGTAGCTGATAGAGACTTATTTAGCATAATTAAATTTAAAAAAATTTAAAAATATAAAAAATATGTTAGCCCAATATGTATAATACAAACGAATACGGGAAAAAAAGAACCGGCAAAAAAACTCAACAAAAAGTCAAAAGTTCAGAAAAAAACGAAATTTATGAATAGTGAAAAATAAGCCAGAAGTCAGAAGCTCAAGCCGAACCGATCAGGGCAACTTACTGCCCAAAGCTGCAGTAATGGAAATCAACAGGACAGCACCTAACACTGGTCACATTGTGCAATGCCACTGTTCCTTTTCTCTCTTCCAACTTAATTCTACACTTTTGCCTTGCGATTTGCATGCATAATCCGAGATCTAATACAGCTGCGCTTATGGGGAGGGCATTGTTGTGCCATCACTAGCATGGCATCTCTGAGCTAAATGGAGAGACAGTCTCTTTCTTTCTTTTATTTTCTCCATGACAACAAGTTTTAATAATGGTTCAGAGAGAGAGAGAGAGAGAGACTTGTGCGTATGAAAGGCTGATCGACCATACGATTCACTTCCCTCTCCCTCCGGTCTTCCTTTCCTCAGTGGAGGAGCATGGCTTTCCACATGGTTGTTGGCATTATTGCCTGCCTTTGCATGCACCCTTGGTGGATTGGATTGGATCTCAAGGTCCAACTTTGTCCTGTGGAAAACAAGTCAAATGGGTACTCTTTCTTGCCATCAATTGAACAAATGTCCTTTTAGGGTTCATAGATGAGTAAATTGCACCACAGGTACGCAATTTTGTAAGGTCGGTGTATCCAGGTCACAAAAAATAAAACCATGCATTTAGGTTAATAAACTTGCTAAACCATACAAAGGAGATCTAAAAGAGATTTTCTAATAATTACAAGGCATCCATGTGGCACAAATACTTACGTGACGTTGATGTAGATGGTGACATAAGAAAGTGAAGGCATCGGTCTCCAATCCATCTTCTATTCCTATCTACGTGTCCATCAATGTCATTCCAAAGCGTTCAAAAGTAATTTGGTTTTGTTTAAGAAGGAAGCTACAAGCTTGCTGTAGTGATGAGATTAATTGCGAGGTGAATTCTTATTGCTTTCTGGTCGCATGAGATACATATGGAACTGATGCAGCTATTAGTAGATGGAGAAAAAAAGCCAATGAAGAAGAACATGATGGGCCTGTCCACGTGCTCCATATTAGGTCAGTCGTATTTGACTACCTTCCGTAGTCCCTATTTGAGGAACACATCGAGTCATCAAGTTGCGTCCCTCCTTTGTTGATGTCATCTCCTTCTGCTACTAGGCCTCCTCGCGAATCATACTACTCCCACTTCTTGACAAGAGGGTGCGGCCTAGGACCTGAAGGCATTTGTCAATGCACATAACTAGGTTGTTTACTATCGAACTTGGAATAACAATGAGAAACACTGATCACCAATAGACTTTATTAATGTGGCTAAAGAGTATTCACAAGAGTGACAATGAATATGAATAACTTTGTTATGTTGTTGCATGCTTGTAGGCCTCCCTATTTATACAAATCTAAAGGGTGACAGTTAATATTTGAATATGTGCCTCTTGCCTTCACGCGTGAGTTTTTTTTTGTGTCTTGAAACGTTGCATCCTTTCTCAAACATAGTAACTTGTCGGAAAACACCATTAACCACTCTCATGTATCGAATTAAACACCCATGTAGAAAATTGTATCAGTCCTAACTAGTTAATACTCTGCTTGAGGAAGTGAATGATTACTAGTCGTAATTGACCACAATTGGTTGTCGTTTAGGTGTAACCGGTCTTTAACCAGTTATATTTATTAAAAGGGAAAACTTCTTTTATGTGCTCGCAGGATGGACAAGATATTTAGTGTATTCTAGATATGTGAGCATAGACAAGGAGTTTTATTTTAATTCATGCTGATCGAATATGTTGACTAAGTCAAGAATCTTCGTCAGCGGCCAACTAGGGTTCAACAGAGATAGCGAAAAGAGAGTATATGAAGGATAGAGAAAAAGTAGGTGAGAAGAGAAAAAGGAGAAGAGCTCCTACATAAGGGCACTCCTAATGCAGAAACTATGAGATAGTTTCTATACTTGCCAATTAATGTAGACACTACCAATAGAAACTATACTCCCAATGGATAGTTTCTACAAATAAAATTTTCATCCAATCATCTATCTTCTCTCTCCTATCATCTACCTATCACAGCTCTTTCTATCTTGGTTCCTGTATAGACATGGTGTCTATATAAGAAACCATTTCCTTATCTCTCCTCCTTAACTCCAATGACACATCAGCATTTTGCTTACTTGGCACCTTATTTAATGCCATAGAAACTATCCATAGTTTCTGCATTAGGAGTGCTCTAAACGCCACATAAGTATTAACGCTATGTGGATACTTCGTCAGCTTTACAAAGCCTCTTTTGTATAGTTTGACAATTTCATTGACATAAATGTATAATTTCATAGTTTAGTGACCTATCTCATAAGTTTATGCATTTATGGTGCAATTTACTCTTCATAGATTCCTCAGACCTACACTCGTGTAGCAACTTATTCGCATTGCACGCGCCGTCAGATGGCAAATCAACGCTTAGGATCGGCTAAACTGTGGGAAGACACCGTGCCACTGGCTACTACGAAATTTTTGTGAAAGAGCAGTGCTAGCTACACGATGCAGCAATCGAGAGGCATGTGCTTGGGACTGAGCCCAGGAATAATGGTGTCCGAGAGCAGATGTTGTTTTTTGGCTTTCTGATCTGATCATCAGGCAGCGCTCGGTGATGAAGCGCCAGTGCGGCCACAGCGACTTTCATGCACTACAGCCTTGCGTTTGTCAGGGAGCCCCCTTTTCTGCTTGCTTTTCGTCGTTTATTTCTCATGTGGGCACCGGTTTGTTTGTACCCATGCACACTGCATTAACCGAAAAGAAAGAAAAAGAGTGACGTCTCAACCTTTGGTTGGTTCCTGTAAAATAGCACGTATAAATCTTCGGCTTTTTTAGAATAGATTGTATATGTATTGATTGTATTCTGGTATTCTTTCTCAGAGTCTACATCTCGGCAAAGCTCGCATGAAGGTGAGGGGGTCATGATGTAAGCAAACATGGAAGATGGTGAAGGGCGCTTCACACCTTGCCATCTTATATAAATTGAGGGGGGGGGGGGGGTGGTAAGTTTCTCATGTGAGGTTCTCTCAGATGGTGAGCATGACCTGCTGGCTTCCCACTGGAATTTGGTTCCCTCATATGATGCCGAGCATGAGCGTGATTTGTCTTCATGAGCCTCCCCTCGTCATCAGCTCCACAAGAAGCTGCTGAGAGTGAGGGTTCCCTGGATCACTCACAGCGTCCCCTACCATTCTCCTACAAGGTACTCACTAATGCTGGCACGCTTAATTTCAGCTTCTTTTATCTTCTCATGGGGAGTTCTTTATCTGTGTCGTTCCATCTCCTCTTCTCCCCTTCTTCCACTGTGGTTTCATTTTAGAGCTAGTTAGTTCAGATGCAGTGCAAGTGGGTCTCTATTATGTCTGATTGTTTGTTTATGGTGCTCTGTTCAATTACCATGCCATGATCCGGAGTGAAATCCTCACATTCCGCGGAGAACAGTTTTGTTCTGATTTGTCAGCATGGAAATCCTGTTTCTGAAATTGAAATTGATTTCCCGTTCTAGGTATTCCGGTTGGTGTTTTGGTTTGATTTTAGTCTTCAATTAGCAGTGGACAAGACAAGAATACATTAACTACTTGCTTAACCTAGATATGGCACCCACCGCATGATTAAAAAGGGGTCAAATTGAGATCACTGACAAGGCAACGGCAATCCAAAACTCAACTCAATCGTCTTGTCTTAATTTCTTTTTCCTTCTCGGTTTCTTCATTTGCACAGACACGGACATTGACTTGCATTACCAGCAAAGTGCCGTCCTGTTACACCTTTTGTCAACATTTCCGTAGATCTTACGACAGAGACATATGAACCACCAGTTCTTCATTTATTTTCTTTTTTACATTTCTGGTAATGGTGACACGTTTCTTTCCTCAGTAGAGAGTGTTAGAACTGTAATCACGCTGCGACATGGAGAGGAAGAAGAGGGGCTGGTTTGAGCGCATCAAGAGGCTCTTCATCTCCGAACCGAAGCAGAAACCGAGACCAGAAAAGGTTTACGCTTCTTGTCGCAATCTCGTTAACATTTGAAAAGATCTATCGATCCATGAAGCTAACGAAGAAATCTTGTTCAGAAGGCGAAGAGCAAGAGATGGCTGGTAGGGAAGCTCCAGACCCAGCAGTCGTTCGCCCTGCCGGCTCCGGCGCCGGAGCCGGAGCCGGAGCCAGTGATGGATCAGATCAGGCAGGCGGAGGACGAGCAGAGCAAGCACGCGATGGCGGTCGCCCTCGCCACCGCGGCGGCCGCGGAGGCGGCCGTCGCAGCCGCCCATGCGGCCGCCGAGGTGGTCCGCCTGACCGGGCAGCCAGCATTGCCGGCGCATCCCCCACTGTCCAGCCAAGAACAGGCCGCCGTTGTGATCCAATCAGTTTACCGTGGATACCTGGTAAGTGAACATTGCATCCTGTTCTGTCTGTGGGATAGGGAGTGTTTGGTTGGCGGCATGCGTGATAGACGACAAAATGCTAATGTGATTTAGCGATTGTTTGGTGGACGATCACAATTTAGCTCCCTTGGCGGACGATTGCGTTTTGGCCGTTTTCAATCAGTTCCTTCGGCCAAATTTGTGGGCACATAATTTTGGGCGTCATCAACCGGCTAGCCGGGTAACTATGAAGACGAAATGGCCTTTGTGTATATGGCAATTGACGGCCAAATGCCAATAACGGATTTGGCATCCAATTCGATACGTGACCAAAATGTTCTTGATGCGCCGTGCTGTTGGTCCTGCCAAAAAATTGGCATATCAGATCGTAGACACCAACCGAAAGCTGTCTTGAAGGTGAAAATTAAACTGAAGGTTATATTGTCAGGCTCAAGCCCTCGGCTTCGCCTCTATACTTGGCTGAGTCATGCATCTATGCCCTTAGTTCTGCCGTATATACGATAGAGCTCTGTTATTTCTTTATTGTTAGAAAACTTTTAGAGTCGTGGAATTTATTTTTTTGGTAGATTGTTTTTGTATTTTTATTAGAAATTTTTTTAGTAAGGTGTAAAAGGAGTTAGACATTAATTCTTCCTTTTAAGTTCATATCACACAGGCACGGAGGGCATTGTGCGCGCTTAAGGGCCTGGTGAGGCTGCAGGCGCTGATCCGCGGGCAGGCGGTGCGACGGCAGACGGCTGCGACGCTGCGTGGCCTGGAGTCCCTCATGAAGATCCAGGCCCGGCAGCGCGCCAGGGCGAGCGCCGACCACCCACCGCCGCCGCCGCCGCCGGCGGACGGCATGGACGCGCTGCTCAGGAGAGGACGGGAGCTGTACGCCGCCGCGGTGCACGTAAGTAACCCTCGTCACCTCGCCGTTTCCCTAGTTTTTCGGGCGGTCTTCGTTAGCTGGAATGAATAGGGATTCGTCGAACGTGCGAATGATTTGCGACGCACATGCGCTGCATGTGGGTTAAAGTTGGCAGCAGTGCAGAGGTGAGGTGACTGGGCGCGTCCTGTCAGCTCGTGTGTCTTCTTGCCATGCCATCCTCTGATCAGCAGTGGTACATGCGTGCATGTGGATGTGGGTGATTATTGAGGTTGTTGGTGTTGTGTCTGTCCCTAGACTAGAGGCTGCTGCTATATTCCTGTGCATATCTACACTACACTGAACTACACATCTGCATCAATCGGTTGCCATTTGGGCCTGCGGTTGGCTGGCCAGTGGAAGAAAATCAATCGAGAAAGGACCTCTCATAAGATCTTTCTATCCATCGTTGATCTAGGGGACCGTCATGTGAGGCCCTCCCCGGGGAAATGGGCTTCTTGGCCAGTAGCCCGTAGTAGACCCTTCCCAAAGTGGGACTAGACTTGCATGTACGATGTTATCCGTCGACCACCCTCTGTATGATGATGCATGGACTGGTAAGTTCTAATGGTGTAGATCACACGAGGCTCTGCCCTCTGCGTCTCGCAGAGATCAGAGAGACACGGGTAAGTAGGCAAAAAGTGAAAGCTGTGGCGTACGGGCTGACAGGGCGCATCTTCTTGGCATATTTCGATCGACGTGCGACTGTGCAAGCTACTGCACCCGTGAATCAAGTGTCGGGGAAATGATTGGTTCCCGTCGTCGCTGTAGCCCGAAGCAAAGCTACCCCCGTCCTGAGGAACGCTTGCTTGCTTGCTTGTTATTTGGCCTCTGTGCGTGTGTGCAGGAGCAGCGGCAGCAGAGCGGTGGTTGGGACAGCAGCATCTTCTCAAAGGAAGAGATGAGCGCGATGATGAGGAGCAGGGAGGAGGCCGCCTTGAAGCGCGTCCGCGCGCTGCAGTACGCCTCCTTGCAAAACGTACGTAATTTCCCCTATTCCAGACTTCACTGACATTACCACACACTTCAGACTTGGCAGTTCAGTCCAGGGTACTGCAGTGTGTACCAAGTACTGTGCACCCGAACTGTCCCTGACAAACGTACGGGTCTCAGCTACATGTGCAATTAGGTTTAAATTTTTAATTTCTACCTTCTTAATTTCACTCTTTTGACTTTTTAGGTTTTTTAAAGGTTTTTTTTGTATTTTTCTCTTGTTTGTTTGCATTGTTCGTGATATAATCTTTTTTAATTTTTAAAAATTAATTACGCTAAAAAACTACCAACAATTATAGTAAAAAAATCTACTGCAGTACCAGAAAAGCTAGAAGCTTGAGTTTCACAAGCCCAATGAGCACCCTTAGACATGTTTGTCGGTGACAGTTCATATTCTGCCTAATTCCAGTCGGAGTTGAACTATTTCATGTGAAATTTTTATAAGTTTCATGCATTCTAAGCGGGGCCTGGTTGTGCCTGGCTGAGGTGTTGATGCTGTGGTTTGTCAGGAGAAGATTGGCATCAGGAGGCAGTCCATGTCCAAGGACGCGCTGGAGACGTTCAACCAGAGGTGGAGCTGGCTGGAGGAGTGGGTCGGATCGCAGCCGTTCGACAAGGACATCCCCGTGGTGCACCAATCTCCGTGCAGGGACATCGCCGTCGCCGCCCAGCAGCAGCAGCAGATGCCGTCGCCGGTCGCCGGGCGAGACACCTCGCTGCCTTGGCTCGCAGCGGCGGCAGCAGCGGCAGCGGCGGCTCGGCTACTCGGCAGCGGTCGCCGTCGCGCCGAGGCGGCGGCAGCGAGGACGGCGACACGCGGCGCGTGCTCGCCGGCGCCGTTCCCTGGGTACATGGCGTCCACGGCGTCCGCCAAGGCCAAGTTCCGGTCGATGAGCACGCCCAAGGAGCGTTCCGGCGCGTCGGACGTTTACTCGGAGCAATGCTTCCCGTTCGCCGACCGCCTGCTGTCGCCGATCCCTTCCATCGCAAGCGACATCGTCTTTGCTCGGTCCAGCAGACCGCCGGTCGCGCAACAGTCGCCGCGGGTGAAGGGGCCCATGACGCCGACGAGGTCCCGGTCCCGGAGGTCGCCGAGCCACCATAGCTTCGGCTCTGAAGCTGCGCTGCACCAGTTGCAGATGGCGCAGTACACCCCTATTCGGTAAACAAAAAGTGCTTGTAATGCAACGACTGAAGCATCTCCGGTCCCTTATCTGACGATAAAAAAAATCCTTTTCGTTGTGTCTGTTCATGCTTTTTTGACTCGAAGGCTTCTCAAATTGAGCTATGCGGCAATGCAATATGGATCTGAAACTTAAAGTGACATGGATGTGACACGTACACATAGAAGATCCAAGAATTCAAATTGAGCTATGCGGCAATGCAACATGAATCTGAAACCTAAGTGACATGTATGTGGCACGTACACACAGAAGACCGAAGAATTCAAACAGTACGGCTTACGAGAATTCACTCACGAGTTTATATAATTGTAGCTAATATTCTGATAAGCGTTTCTTGATGACAAGCTGACTTTACATGAAAACATTAGGATACGAACGCACACATTGTAAACAAGGTCCCAAAGATCCGTCGAGAGTGTTCAGTAAAAGGCAAAACCGCAAAAATACAGTTGATACCAGATTTGACATACACATGGGTGCTCGATCGAGCAGTAACCTACTACTGCTGTACATTCCAATTGCAGACTGGAGCGAACGTTGAAGCGTCAATCGGGGACGATTCAAGAGAAGCCATCACAATTGGGACCATGATTCGGGCATCGAGGCAACAAAGTCCTGATTAAATAATGTGGAGATGTAATATGAGTATTTAACCAATGTTAGTGACAAGAAGAAGTGTAGAAAGTTTGATTTTCTTTTACTTACAAGGAGTGAAACTCACACGGAAACACTGTAGATCAGCTACTTGATCATGTAGAATTCTAGCATCTCCTGTTCCACAGGACGAGTCTCTCCCACTATGATGAGGCAGGGAAGGGGTGAACCAAAATCAACATCTAGTAGTTCTTTCATAGGGACAGCAACAATCTTCTGATCATCACTTCCGAGGCGAGCTACGCCTCTGCATAGTGAATCCACGCCATATGCTGGAAAATAAAATGACCTTTAAATGTTAATCTCACATTACGACCCAATGGCCTACGATAAACAGAGCATTTAAAGTACTGTACAAAAAAAACAATATGTGCCATCACAGGACACTATTCAGAGTTGGACTTGCAAATACTCCTGTTTGAGAAGCGCATTTCTCAAGAAAGCCGACTAGAGAAAACACTAGATCCAGCACGCACTGCTCTACCAAAAGCTGACTTATTGCAGTGTTCATGGTCATGAATCTCGGTGGTTCATACACCTTCTTTCCTCTGAATGCATATAGCCAAATTAAATCCAATGACAAATAATAGAGCTAACCTCAATAACAGAATAAAAAGCACAGCTAATAGAGCTGCTTGCATCTCACAGAACATTGAACAAAGCTAATTATCAAAAGAGATGTAATTCTGCACTTCTGCACTATGAGCTACTGAGAATCATATACAAAAAAAATTACCGGCAATAAGGACTCGAGTGTTGGCTCCTTCACACGAATATCTGCATTAAATGATTGAATTGATCGACATGTTTATCTTTAAAATACTGAACAAAGCCCACTAGCAGTAGCAGAGAAAGTGATAATAGTACAAGCAGTAATATTGAAAACTCATGATAATAAAAGATTCTTGTGGTTCGAATAACTTAGGCTAGAAATATGAAACGTTACACGTAGCAAAAATCACCACATAATCTAGTATCAGTAGTTGCTGCCACTAAATTACAATGTAGTGACTAGTACTGTCATATAGAACAAGTTTTATATATTCAAATTGTTGGAACTATACAAGATAGTGACTAGTACTGTCATATAGAACAAGTTTTATAAAGAAGGAGATTTCAAGTGCTCACTTAGATTTTTGCTCACTGTACTCTCCCTTATATAGCCGAAAGGAGGAGGGAGAAGAGCTCGGCGTGGTGGCCACCAACAGCTGGAGCTAAAGCTTCCGGGCCACAAGCGCCGCCTGAGCCACCTTATCTCGTCGAAGCCACCGTCGCCGCCTCCCAAAGACCCAATCCGATCGAGTGAAGCGCCGCTCGGGATCTCCTCCCCTTATCTCCTCGGTTCAGTCCACTGACAGGTGGGTCCCTTTCTCTCTTTTTTTATTTCATCTTTTCCTTAATTGAGAAATTACTAAAATGCCTTTTGTCAAAAACAACATAAGAAATATTTCACTCTAAAAAAGCTAGGTTAGAAATGGAGGCGGATCCACACTAAGCGAGACACGGCTCGGTCGCGAGCCTGGGTCTGTGCGCCTGAGGCTCCAAGGCCAAACCCGCGTCCCCTCGCGCGCTTGAATTGAGACGTGTTCCGGCCGTGCGCCGGCGCCGGCGCTGCCGGTGCGCTGTCCCGTGCGTATGGACGCGCGACGTCAAGGCGGGTGGGGATTGCGCACGCGCCCCCATGTTGCAGTTCTCAGAGCCAATAGCCATCAACTATGTTAGTAAGAAGGGTTTCGCCAACTTTTCTACACAAATTTTCACAGGCAATTGCATTGAACCATCGAAGCTGATGATGGGCTGATGAAAACAGCAGCATCTCTACCAATCGCAAGAGGGCCGAAGAACATGCTTTTCATATAAGTTGGGCTCTAGTACATAAAAGATGGATTACAGAGGATAAATGAAATGAAGTATGATACCCGCAAAACAGAGAAACAGCTTTCTATTTCTTCTTCCCAGCTTTGCCCTCCTTCCTTCTGACAACCTCATCGGCATATCGAATACCCTTTCCCTTGTATGGCTCGGGCGGCCTCCACTTCTTTATAGCAGCAGCAAACTCACCAATTGCGCTCTTGTCGTAGCCACTCACAACGATCCTGGTGTTCTCTTCCACCTTAACTTGTAGGCCATCTGGGACAGCCATCCGAACAGGGTGCGAGAACCCCAGGTTCATCACGAGATCTTTACCTTCCACCGCCGCGCGGTACCCAACCCCCACTAACTGAAGCTTCTTATCAAATCCTTTTGACACCCCTACGATGATGTTGTCCGTCAGGGTCCTGCATGGAATATTTGCACCGATGTTTTTAGAGGAACTAACCGAATACTCATGCTTTACTATAGATAAAAAAAGGCATAAAACACTTGATCGATACTTGCTCGCGCATAAAACACTTGTATTTGAATACCCCTTAACCAAGGTGTTTGTTTTCCCCAATTTACACATGATATCTTCCTATTCCTTTTATTTATTAAAAGAATACAAGGAGAAATTGTAGCCCATTGCCAGAAACACTAGATGATATTTGGTGTATGGACAAAGCAGATTTTACAGTTCCTAAACTCCAGGAAAGCAGCTATTTCCTTGGTATGAAATATGAATAGAGAACAGAGAATGATAAATGCAAGTAGATAAACATTCTTATCCAAATATTTGACAAACGTATGAGAACTGTGAGAGTTTCTTCCTTCAAGATAGATTAGATTTTATTCGGTGTACACTCAGAAGCATATATCGTAGTTCCTGAACTCCAAAACAAAGAGAGATCATCACCTATATTGGTTATTGGTAAGATAGGAGGTCAGAGAACAATAAATACAAGAAGTTAAATACCACTATATAGAGTCTAGATCCTTGTAGCTGTAGGAGCTAATAATATTGTAGGAATGTGCTTACATTTTCCAACATGGCAAATAACAGGTGTGAGACAACTTATTTTAAAGGCTCTGGTGTTATCACAATCAAATACCCATGTGAATCCAGTGCTTATGGGACATTTTCCATACTACTGCTCTTGACTACAAGAAGTGATGGCTCAAATATGTGAATTGTGATGAGACATGAGAGCAGAAAGATGATAAGTTGGTAGCTAACTTTAGGAATGCTAGGAAAGGATAGGGACACAAAGAATAAAATAGTGAACAATGAAACACATTATGAGCAGTTAACAGGCGAAAAATGAAATAGGCACACTCATTTTGTAGTTTCCATTTGTCAGTTTTACCTGAAAAGGCCATGCATCTGGTTCGCTCTTTTGGTTTCGACTGTCTTGTAGAGTCTCAGATTACCAGTTTCTTCTTTCACAACTTTCACTTCACCTGGATAACTTAGCGATAACTCCCCTAGTGGACCCTTAGCTTTGACAAACTGCTCCTCTAGTGTGAGGGTAACATTTGATGGAACTTCGATCGGCTTCTTTCCAATTCTAGATTCCTTGCATTCCACTACTTTTCTGACAAAACCAACTCTGCCAGCTGGGATAATACGAAGACGAATCCCTTGTGTCCTTCCAAGGAAGCCAGTTCTTGAATTGCTAATTTATTTCAGACAAGGATAGCTCCATCAAAATTCTCATATTATATTGTAGAGAAAAACAACCTTTCATATTAAAAAAATAACGCATTACTTTAGTTTTGAACACAATAGTGAACAAAATGAATTGAAAACCATGGACACTCAGCAGAACAATTATTACTAACTAGAAAGATGGGATCCAAAAAAACAAACAAAAAATCCACAAAATCCCAATATTGGTTGCTAAAAACAGCATCTCCACCTTGAACTATTCGGGCAGCATACCAACTACCAAACTGCTTTTCTTTCTCAGTAGCATTTTTTTCAACAACCTATATTCCTGGATTTATTTCAATTTCTGCCTGAAACTTGCATCAAATCGAACTCCTTGTTCGGTATGTGGTTTATCATTAGTAGGATAATGCATCAATACATTAAAAACTTTTGACAACGGGGTTGCAATCTTTTTTTTTTTGCGAGAATTACAGCATGGAAACCCTTGTAAGCAGTCTTAAACCGCGTTGTAGGGAGTCCCCCTCAGTCCACTGTTGTTGATTTTTGTTTTCGTCTTGTAAAACTTTGTTTTTGTAATAGCTTTGTACCTTAATGCAAAGACACACAAAGCTTTTGGATTTTCTCTAAAACAAAACTTTTCACTTTGATCTGAGGTAGGTCATGAGGTTGTCACCGAACAGCGGTGCTAACAGGAACAACTTCATGAATCATCATTACTACCACATTCTGTGAAGTTATAAGGTTTCGGATATCAAAAGGATAATACAGAGTATAGGTAGGATATCAACTAGTGATCCATGAAAGCAAAATAAGGTACTATAGCACAATGAACTAACTGATCGGACAATTATCCTCGTTCATGCAACTGTAACATTTCTGTAAGACACGGCACTGCACTCATCCAAATTGTTGACACCAATTGAGATACTTCCATCCAGAGCTACAAATCCTATTAGGAACAAAATGAGCAAGCCCACTCACATTTATGAGCCTTGCGAATTCTAACTTACTAAGCTGATTGGAATTCTCCTACAAATGTAGAGAGCCTATCGGCACAGTGTCCCTAATCCAACTGCGTCCGAACCAAGAATGTTCGGTTCTACTACCACCCTCCCTTGCCCCTTTTCTTGGCGGGGCTACAAGACTACAGCAGCCGGTTCTTGGGAGCAAGAAACACAGCAAATTTATCCAAGACCGCCGCCATGGGAGCGATTCTTGACCTATGCGGGTGGAATCGCGGCACTTGGTGCGTTTCCACAAGAAGGAAAGAAGAGAGAGCTCACATCTAGGCACCGAGGGGGGAGGAAGGAGGAGGCGTACCAAGGGAGGTGGAGAGAAGGGGAGAGGGACGCCATGAACGAGGAGGAACTGCCTCCGCTCGCTCGCTCGGTGCGTACTTGCTCGTGTGCGGTTTTCTTATCGATATGCTCGCGGCCTTGCTCCTCTGTTATCCACAACGGAGGAAGAGGAATGGGGGCGAAGCCGTCAAGGGAGACGGGACGGGTTCGGGTCCCGTGGGCGTGGATGACAAACCCATCTTATCAAGTTCCAGCCCACCGTTCCGAATCCAAGGCTGCCTGTATTTTTGTTACAGCTTACATCTTTTTAATTATAACTTATTAATCTAATAAATAGTAATTATTAAGAAAAACTAAAAACTAAAGGCCACTGAAAACAAAAAAACAGGGCTCAGTTTTTGAGCTTATAATTTCTTTCGAATAAACAAAAAGTATGATTTCTTCGTCGCCGTTTCGAAGCAGCTTATCGTGACAGACTTTTTGAAGTGGTTTATTGGTTTTATCGGCGTTCAATTTATTTACATAAACGCTTATACTAAAGCAAAAACTATCAAGCACAACTATGGACCATTAGCCATAAATAAAAAAACAAGGACCTAGGCTCGGTAGATGATCAAATGTTTTCCAATAAAAATTAGAGTAGCCACCAAGAGTGCAGCCGTATATCAATGGATGAATTGGAATGAAACATAAATGTAAATTTCGGTCGTTTGGGACATATTTTTTCGAGGGACCTTGGAAACATATTTCAGTGATAGATGATAGTTTGCTTGTGCTGAAATTCAATATCTGACAATCACAACTTTTTTTACAGTACACTTCAATGATGTAGCAAAATACTAGTAGAACATAAAAACACTTCAATGATTTAGCAAAATACTAGTAGAACATAAAAAATTACCAATAGAACTGTTTAATCACTTAGGGTGTGTTCTTTTCGACTACAGCTTATGGTTTATGGTTGTGGCTTACGTTTTTTATCCTTACAATGAGTGTTTGTGCGAATGAACCGAATGCTGATTAGCCGCTTCGAAAAAGCTATCTAATAAGTTGTTTTTAAAACGGCGACGGAAAAACCGTGAAGTTATAAACTATAAGCTGAAAAAACTAACTGTTGTGGCTACAGATCAAACAAAGAGAGAGATGATAGTGGAGAGTAATGAAGTTGTGTGTAATAGCCTCTGTCCCTCCCCATGGCTTGTGCTATATATATATGCGCGTGAGGAGTGCTTGTCTGATTATGCCCTTACATCCAGTTATTCCTGCAGAGGCGCTATGTCATTACACATGGCCTATTCAGGCCTTATAATCTCTTACCGAGCTCTTTGGGTTTAGGTGGGGCCATCCCTACGGCGAGAGCCTCTCATGGTAAAGGGCTTTCACAAGGCCGAAGCCATGTTGCCGAGTCCTTGGCCCTCCGTCCCCGCTACTGTGAATTTTCCGAACTTCCGAGGCGTGTTGTAGCCGAAGGAGGAGTGCGCGCGCCGCGCTGCGGCGCTCGGTCTTCGGACGTCCACGTGGTGCAACGTGCTTGGCGCGGTGCGGGCGTTGAGGCGTCATGACCATTAATATGGCGGCGGGCATCCGGTGGACTTCTGCCGGTTGGCTTTCATTGGTTGGCTCCCTGCTGGTGGGGTATATATGGTCTTTGGTGGCGTTGCTCCTGCTTATGTTGTGACTGAAGCTGCTCCACTAAAACGGGCCTCTGCCGTGCATCAACATTCCTGGGTGACGCTAACCGGCTTGGGGAATGTTGATGCCCAGAAGGAGGTCTATTTTTCGTGGGAGCTTGATCGCGTCGATTCTGCGAAGCGACCACGCGCGCCGTAGGCGACGGCGAGGTCTGCCCTGTTTTTCTTAACAGGCCTACCTACGGTCGGCGTTCCTGAGGGAGCCCGCCGGCATTACCTTGCGTGTTGATGCACCGTAGGTGGCCTATTAAGGAAAACGAGGTAGATTTCGTAGGACAAGACCCCCGTCTTTGCTGCGCAGCGAAGCTGGCGCCTAGTCGAGGTAGACGCGCGCTTGGCAGCGCAGCGAACGCCTAAGTTGAAGTAGAGGCGCGCGCTCCGTCCCCTATCCTTCGAACGGGTGGCAGCGAAGCTGGCGCCTAGTCAAGTAGACGCGCGCGCTTGGCAGCGCAGCGAACGCCTAAGTCGAAGTAGAGGCACGCGCTCCGTCCCCTACCCTTCGAACGGATGGCATCTAAGCTGGCGCCTAGTCGAAGTAGACGCGCGCGCTCCGTCCTCTACCCTTCAAACGGGTGGGAGCGAAGCTGGCGCCTAGTCGAAGTAGACACGCGCGCTTGGCAGCGCAGCGAACGCCTAAGTCGAAGTAGAGGCGCGCACTCCGTCCCCTACCCTTCGAGCGGTGGCGGCGGCGGCGCCTGGTCGAAATGACCGCGCGCTCCGTCCTCTACCCTTCGAGCGGGTGGGGCGGCGGCGTCTGGTCGAAGTGACACGCGCGCTGGCGCGCAGCGAACGCGTGAAGTCGAAGTAGAGGCGCGCTCCGCCCCTACCCTTCGAGCGGGTGGCGTGGTGGCGCCTGGTCGAAGTAGACGCGCGCGCTTGGCAGCGCAGCGAACGCCTAAGTCGAGTAGAGGCGCGCGCTCCGTCCCTACCCTTAGTAGAGCGCGCGCGGCAAAGTAACGCCTAAGTCGAGTAGAGCGCGCGCTCCATCCCGTACCGCCGAGCGGGTGGCGCGGGCTGGCGCCTGGTCGGTAGGCGCGCGCTTGGCGCGCGCAGTAACGCCTAAGTCGAAGTAGAGCGCGCGCCGCCCCTACCCTTCGAGCGGGTGGCGCGGCGGCGCCTGGTCGAAATAGAGCGCGCGCGTTGGCGGTCAACGTGACGCCTAAGTCGAAGTAGAGGCGCGCTCGTCCCTACCCTTCGAGCGGGTGGCGCGGCCGGGCGCCTTGTCGAAATAGGCGCGCGCTCCGTCCTCTACCCTTCGAGCGGTGGGGCGGCGGCGCCTAGTCGGTAGAGCGCGCGCAGCGTGCAAGCAACGCCTAAGTCGAAGTAGGCGCGCGCTCCGTCCCCTACCCTTCGAGCGGGTGGCGCTGGCGGCGCCTGGTCGAGTAGACAGCGCAGCGCTTGGCGCGCAGCGGCGCCTAAGTCGAAGTAGAGGCGCGCGCCGTCCCTACCCTTCGAAGAACCGCCGCCGGCGGACCGGCTTCGCGAGGCTCGTCTGGTTGGTGTCGAGTCGTCCCCTTGCCTTCGCCGCGCGTCTTCCTCCGCCCTAGCATATTCTTCCATCTTGTCGAAGAGCTTTGCCACCGTCTTGATCGGATTCCGCGCGTTGTAGTCAGCCATCGGGCCCGGACGAAGGGCCTGTATGGTCGCATTGACGATGGTGGTCTCGTTGGCGTCCTTCACTTGACATCGAATCTTGGCGGCGTTTGAAATAGTCCGGAGCTTCTCGAGGGTTTTGCTTTCTGGCGAAGAGTTGGTCCGCATCGACCGGTCGGCGTAGTTTCCTTGGAAGTTGTTGTGGAGGCGGACACGGAGCCGCTCCCACGCGTAGATGGAGCCGGCTCTATGGTAAAAAACCAGAGAGCGCCACTCCTTGTAGCGCGAGGAGTCCTTTGCCTTCGTGGTGTCATCTCGCGCCGGCCAGCCATGGTTCGTATCTGCGCACGAACTCACGGGGTCCGTGTCGCCTTTATACGAATCGATGGCGCTAGGGAACTTGAAGTCTTGGGCCATACCGCTGCTGCAACCCCGCCAGAGCGGGGACTCGGATCCACGCGTCGCAGCGCGCGGCTGGGCGTGGGGGCCGCGATCGTCCGCCCTTTCCGGCGCGGGCTCGACGCGATTCTTGGCGCGGCCGGTTGACTCGAGCCTCTTGCATGTCTCGGCGGCTCTGCGAAGTCCCCAGCTCCCCGGAGCGCCGAGCCGCCAGCGGGACGCTTTCCATCCCCGGTCTTTGGCGGGTCGCCGGTGCTTCCGACGGCGGGTCGGTGTGAGGACGACCGCGTCGCGGTCCCGAGCTGCCGCCGTCGCTCCGTCGTGGCTACCTCGGACCGCCGGTTCGCCTCGCGCCGAGGCTGCGGTGAAGCGGCGGGTCATTGTCGTTGCGTCGGCGGTCGGTTGTCTCGCGCCCGTGTCGACATCTTGGACCGCGGTCCGTCCCTGTAACGCCGGCGATGGGGTTGGTCGTCGCGGTGCCGTGCCGGTCGATCGTCGCCGCGAACATCAAGCGCCGCCACCGCGCTGCATCGCCACCCACGTCGCCATTGTCGATGGCGGCTACGGTACTCATCTGGCGCTCGGCGGCCGCCTTCTTTCCTTCGCGCGGTGAGAAGCTTTTCGGTGCCATCTTTTTCTTCGTTCTTGAGCTTGTCTTCGTCCCTCCCACGGGACGGCACCAGCTGTGTGGCTCTGCACCAAAGCAGAGAGAGATGGTAGTGGAGAGTAATGAAGTTGTGTGTAATAGCCTCTGTCCCTCCCCATGGCTTGTGCTCATATATATATATGCGCGTGAGAGTGCTTATGCAGATTATGCCCTTACATCTGGTTATTCCCTGGGGCGGTATGTCATTACACATGGCCTATTCAGGCCTTATAATCTCTTACTGAGGCTCTTTGGGTTTAGGTGGGGGCCATCCCTACGACACTGACCTTATAGTGTGGTCCCCTTCTACCCAACTTAGAAAAAAAACATGTCAATTCGGCAATTACTAAGTATAATCTAAAAAATTAGGGAATTATGGCCTGTTTGGGAGAGCTCTATCAGCTCCAGATCCACGAAAAACAGATCCACTTCACGAAATTTTACCCAAACGCTCGACTCGCGAAATCGGATCTACAAAATCCCGGATCGAGGGCGGATCCATGGATTTCATGGAGCTCCTCAAGGGATGCTCCACCGTGGAGTTGGGTGGTAATTACCCACCAATGCCACTGGTTACACACCCTATCTTACCAAAAGTGATCATTCCAACCAAAACCTCAATTTCGTGGATCTGGAGCTGCTGTACAAGCCAAACACTCCATGGTGGGATCCCAGATCTACAGTGGAGCTGCTCTATTGTGAAGCTGCTACTTCAGATTTACGTTTTTAATGGTGGAGCTCTCTCAAACAGGCTCTTAGAGTCAAACTACTTCCTCCGTATTCCCAAACGGCCAAACTACTGGTAAATGGTAAGGGAGATCATTGCCATCGTCACCATCAACCCGAGTCACAGGAGACAATATTGTCAATATAGCACCAGCGCACCACGAAACCCACCTTCCCCTCGCTTTTCCCCTTCTCGTCTTCCCCACTTCCTCCTCTGTATTCCCTTCATCTCGCTGGAAACCTAGCCATACTCTTTTCCGGTCACTTCCCCCGCGGCGGAGGCGGCCGGAGATGGAGGACGTCGGCGGTGGTTCATCTGGGCCGTACGCCAAGAAGCCGCCCCACCTGGCGCGATCGCTGACGTACCACCACCACCCCTACCAGGGCCAGGGGCGCCGCCTGCCGCCGTCGCCGGCGTCCAGGTCACGGCGCCACCAGCTCCCGGACGACAGTCCCCGCGCTGCGCGGCCACAGGCTGTTGTGCTGTACACGACGTCGCTGCGCGGCGTGCGTCGCACGTTCGCGGACTGCTGCGCGGTGCGCGCCGTGCTGCGGGGCTTCCGCGTGGCCGTGGACGAGCGCGACGTGTCGATGGATGCCGCGCTCCAACGCGAGCTCCAGGCGCTGCTTGCTGCGCGGGGGCGCGCCTTCTCCCTCCCGCAGCTCCTCGTCGGGGGCCGGCTCGTCGGCGGCGCCGACGAGGTCAGGCAGCTGCACGAGGCTGACGAGCTGCGGCGCCTCCTCGAGGGCGCAGCGGGGCAGGACCCCGCCTTCGTCTGCGACGCCTGCGGAGGCGTCCGCTTCGTCCCCTGTCCCACCTGCGACGGCTCCCGCAAGGTGTTCGTGAAGGAGGAGGGACAAGACAGCCGCTGCGTCGACTGCAACGAGAACGGCTTGGTACGCTGCCCCAATTGCTGTTCTTGATCGCTTAGTATATAAACCGGCGTGTTAATAGTACAAGGATGAAGGATTAGGTAGTAGATAGAGGCAAGAAAGGAGGCGCCTTTCTTGATTTCTTGGCCCGTTAATTGTGGTTATGTACACATTTGGGTATTGAGTTTGTTGTTAGTATTTAGGCGAGGAGATCGAATGAGTTCTTGCCCTATAGTTGTGAAATTTGCAGTGTGGCAAAAAATCACGCTTCGTGATTTACGACCGGTGCTTATATAAGTGTCTGTATGTATGAAATGTATCAAATATTCAGCACTGGTGTTGGTCAGATCAATGTAAGTAATAGGCTTTGGGATAATCATTATTCATTGTATGTCTCTCCCTATTTTCCTCTTATCTTTTTGATGGTTTGCTTAGACTTCTAGGTGAGTGGACAAATAAACATTTGTGCTGCTTTCAAATATGTTATGTGCATGTGATTTAACACATATCTCACTCCTGGCTTAGTATTATTTTCATACAAGAACTACGTTCATACAGTTCAATAGATTAATCCTAACTTAAAAACCCATAACCATGCAGCTTAGTTGTTCATCCATAACTACAATATCATCCCTTTTTTTCTTGAAGAATGGTAATATTGTTGTTTGTAACGTGTAGTTTTTAAAACATTGTTTATTCAGCAACTTGGTTAAGTTCTTCCTCTTATTGAGAAAAAAAAACTTTACTGCATATAGTATTGTAGTGGCACTGAACCAGGTTTGACAAAGCTATTCCTTAGCGTGAAAAAAATCTTTCCACATGACAAGCTTTAGAAAAAGAGACAGATAGATGGGTCAGCATTCAAGATAATCAGAACAGTAGAAGATCAGTATTGAAAATATGTGTTCTTCCTAATTAGTACCTCCATTATCTTTTACTAATTAGTAATTTGTGCCACTGAAAGTCTGAAATTAACAAAGACATGACATCCATTAAAACCTGTTAAGCCATTGGACAGAATGAACCAAAAAAGGTTGCTGTCATCATTTTGGGATGTACTTGGTTGTAAGTAACTGGCAAAGACTATGCTTCATCTCTGTTTCACAAAGAGTGAACCTGGTTCACGTCCATGGGTATGTTTCTTGCACAAATAATGGAAGGAGAATTAAGAACTTAAACGGAAATGTTCACTGTGTTAGTTGTTAACTTCACGACATTGATATTTTTGTACAGTATTTTTCTTTTATTTTGAATGAGGTGCGTTGTTTTAGGAAAACAATTCTTCTTTGACAGTTTATCTGTTCCTGTTTAGAAAATTCGTGATTATCTATCATCTAGTCATAACAGCTAACATCAATAAGAAAATAGCACTAAGGATGAAATTTCTATCAAGTGCATCAATTGTCTTTTATTACTAGTTGATAAACTGAAGGTTTGGATTTGATAAGTTCAATATGTCATCACGGATTGGTTTTATTTGATATGATGACATAATCAAATAAAATTGTGACCATCTTCCATCTGAACAGCAATTGTTAGCTGATGTTGTGAATTAAACTCCGAGCACAAGTTTTGTTGTTGTAGTCCTCCTTTGACAGTCCCCAATTCCCCATTATCCTGAAAGCATGCTGTTAGAGCCTCAAAAGCCAGGCCCTTTCACCTTAGGTGTACTATCTTTGTTGACGATAGTGCTTCTTTCTATTTTAGATATTCAAATCTAAGTATATATTTGATTAAAGCATGGCGAGTTTAAATTTTTCAGGAGGATTATTATTTGCTGATATTTGCTGTACCTGCTGATGAGATGATCAGCAGCCAGCACAGCAAGAACAATTAATCTCTTACATACTGCTACTCAACCTTGACAAAATTACCATGTTATAGTTAGTAGCTAGTTGTTATGTCAGTTTATATCTATGTTTACTGAGAACTTTACATACTTTGGATAGGAAAGTTTGCTGTGTGATGTATAGCTTTCGCCTAAACTGCTTTGCTCCAATTGGAGTTTGCTAATGGAAGCCTGGCTTCAGGAATTCCTTCCTGTCTAGCACTCCGGTCATAAAACTTTCTCCCTGCGGCTTTTTTCAAAAGGCCTGGCTACAGAATCAAGAGTTCAGCAAGCAGCTCGAACATACTTATGTAGGGTAACAAAGCTTACATGAGATGCAAGAACTCTGAACTTGCACTGAGTTGTCTCAGATGTTTATCCTTTTAGGTTGCAGCTGATTGCTTTTGTCTATATTTTTGGAGACAGAAACGGATGGTAAAGATGCCGATGCGGACAGCACACACGGTTTTGGGCTCAGAAAACCGTTTAAAAAATTCGTTCAAAAAATTACATCCTTTTTTTTTACTTTCAAAGAAGCCAAAAGTCCGAAAGAACGAGACCAATTTTATAGTTGCTAATGCTTCGTAACCAATTCCTACAAACTGTCATCTTCCTGTTATTTTATGGAAAATCGAATAGTTGCGACAACATTTCCGCCTTGCCATTCGTAGTTCGCAGCAGCATTTTACATGCCTTGCCAAGCATATCATGTTTTCTTTAGAAGAAATAAGGGACCTGCTGAACACAGAAAAATGTGAGATGGAGAAAGACCACATTACCTACTGAAAAGGAAGCCTGAATGGTGGGCCAAGTTGGTGATGTATTGCTAAAGTTCGATCCAATTAGCCGTGTATTTTCACTTTTCTTTCCTATGGCAAAACCCTCCATATTTATTCAGTATATGGCAATATAATTGTGTTGTAGGATTAATATGACTGCATTGTTAATATGACGAGCTGCAAACATACTGCCATTTTTCCCTTACTCAAATACTCCCTCAGTTTTTTACTCGGGGTTGACCTCTCACGGTCGCTGAGATGTAATTTTAACCGTTATTTTTTTAACTTTATATTGAGATGTACTAAGAAAATTATAATATTATAAAAATATTTTTAACCATAAATCCAATAATATAACTTTATATAGCTAATCTAGATAGTTTTAAATTTATTGATGATTAAACTTTAAAAAGTATGATAGCGAGGAATCTAGAATGTAAGTAAAAAAGAAATGATGAGTATCTATGACTCAGGTTGTAAGTTTGCAAGTGGGAGGAGACTGCGAAGGTCAAAAGGTGAGCCAGTTCGGTATGTACTGAAGTTCCAGCACTCTGTTTCTCTCCCCCTCCTGCATTGTGTGTGTGCCTAGAGAACAATCCAGGGGATCACTTATCCGATTATACAACCTCCACTACTAATTTGTGACAATGCCTCATGTATCTATCTTGAGGTATGTACAATTTAGGGCCTGTTTGGTTCATAGCCTAATAGTACTATAGTTTGCCAAACGTTTATGTCTAACTTGCTAAAGTTGTGGCTAAGAAAATTAGAGTCACAACTTAGCTTGTCTAAAGGAATCTTGTTGTGCCTATGACGTGTATAACCCTAACTGAAAAAAAATAGTATGTCTAACTTGTGGCTAGGAACCAAGCACTAGACTAAGTTGGCCAAATATACCTAAGGGACTTGTGGCAAACTGTGACAACCTTTGGCTACAAACCTAGATGTTCTGGCTCCTGAGTCTCCGAGACATGCACATTTGGGACTTCCATTGCATTTGGTTGTCACTCCAATATACTGTTGTAAGTTACAGCATATTAGATTGAACTTTTGCCGGCAGTACTTTGTTTGCAAAGAATGGCTAGGGAGTGTTGTGATGTTCTAATTAAGGGAGTATTGTGATGTTCTATTATGGAGTTGATTAAATGTTTGCTTTCTATATGATTTAATGTTCTTTCTATTGTTGGGTATGGCTTCGCGAAGTGCACCAAGTGATCTAGTTGCCCTAATTATCTCGATCTAGGCTACATTTGCTTGACCCATGGCATGGCAATGACGCTATAGCTTGATGTGTGTTACTATAATGCTATTGACAACGGGAAGTTCTTGCTTTTGTGGCTCTTAGTGCTATTTTTGTTTGCAAATCTGGTTCCTATGGTAATGTTTATACGGATCTAGGCCCCTCCAGAGTGCGGAAGAAGGGGCACTCAGCGCATGGCACATCCCACGCGCCCCGAAGCGTGGAAGGGTAGCGGCGACCACAGGTGCACGCCAAGTGCAGCCAATGGCAGGCCCGCCCACCTTCCGTGTCACTAGAGCGCATGAGGTGGCCGCGTCCCTATCTAGCTACCCGAGTGTGGGAATAGGCGGTTCTGCCCCCACCCCCCATAGGTGGCCCAAAAGAACGGCTTGCTTTTGTTCCTCACTTTTCCTTTACTGATTGTGATGAGTTTATAGTAGAGTAGTACTAGTTTCTAAGCTGCCTGAAAAAATAAGCTACTTGTAGGCAACTTTAATGAACCAAGGTATGAAACATTCTTGATTCAATGCTCCTTATTTGGGCATTGTATGGATTTTCATTCTTCAAGAAAGCGTACGTGCATGGACCATTTGTGACCTAAGAGTTGATAGGTGTTCAGTGGAGACTAGGTCTAGGGGCCTGTCTTCCACGGACAACCAGGGGATGATGCGTGTTCCGCCGTCGGGGGGGGGGGGGGAGGCGAGAACCGGGGTACCCATGCGCTCCGGTGGTGTGGAAGGTGGGCAACACTGTCTGGTCATTGCTTCCCTTCCACGCTCCGGGGGTGCACACCTTCTTTCGTGTTCAAAAGGGAGCCAGGTCCATAAAAAATTACCACAGGGCCAGATTTAAAAAAAATAATCTAAAGGGACTACAAAAGCAAAAAATTCTGACAATTAGTCCCACATCGCAAGCTAAGGGAGGAGGGCAGTGGTGGAAGTAATGCGCCCAAGAGGAGGAGGCACTTACAAAGAAATCTAAGTGTAACACCCTATTTCTAGAGACGCTGATAATCCTCGCAACTGCTTAGGACAGTTCAGTCGCGAAGTACTATATGTAAGTGAGCTCCACAACAACACATGTTTATATAAAAAAAGAGCCAAACTTTATTACAGAAGTATGGTTTATCAACTAATTTTTGACACAGCAGGTGTGCAAGCCCAAATTTATCTTACATTAAAAAAAGACTCCATAGGCAAGCTTAAGCATGGCTAAGACCTAAAATCATTCGTTATCAAGGAAGTAAGGTTCTTCTGGAATTTCATCAACAGTTTGTTTATCGTTGATCCATTAATCCTTTGTTTGTTGTTTAGCAAGTAATGAGTACAACCGTACCCAACAAGTCACAAGAGTAAATCCTAACTTATCTACTTGCAAGAATATTCAATGGATGGGAATATACTGATTTTATTAGTAAGAGTGGATGCAATTTTATTTGTAAACATTCTTAAACAAAAAATAACAAAATAACTTCTTAAGAGTAAGGGAATTTTCAATAGTTCCTTTCTTAGTTTACACCAATTTTAAATATAACAAAATCTACTTATGTCTTGCTGTTGGAATCACCCAATAAACATAGCTCCATTAACTGGGAGCACGGTATATTCGAATACCATTTATTTTACTCTACATAGTTGCCTAACTTTACCTACAAGATTTCTTAAACTCTCAATATCAAGCTATAGACACGCTACATTTAGCATGCGACTGAGTTGAGAAAACAAGACTTTTTACTGCTCAATTGTTTATATAGCCTCTACTCGGTAGGTCTCCACTCAGATTCGGGTATCTATTAACCAGGCCTAAACACTCATGCTCGTCCTGAGTGGTAGCTACCGTTGTTAGGTATGGTTACACTGTTCCCATACCAATGCCCCCATCATCTAAACTCCTACCTCCTGTAGATATTCAATCTAGTTGAGTAGTTACTAGACCGGGGTTGACAAGTCAACACTTGTGGTTGAGCGATTACTATGTTCTTTACTCAGCATAAAGGTTCAATCCTTTTCACTTGAGGCTACCATTCACTATCCAGATCCTCAGTGCTCGACGGCACCACCACCTACTACTCATGCCTCCTCCCTAAGGTAAGGTTGTGGACTCCAACCATCTAGTGGCTTTCCATGATCCTCCTTACACCTCCTTACCCTAGAACTGTTTAAACAAATCTACCGGCCAAAAGCCAGGTCACTTAGTAGTACAAAATATTAGATGAGCCAATCTATAATTATTTATATAATAATTAAATATTACTAAGGTTGTCAAGGTGAATATGACTCAAATTAAACATGGTATTTTCAGTGGTAGGACATAACTAATTCACATGTCATTCTATACATTTCTTTTAAATCAAATAACATTGCGTAAGCAACAATAATGTAAATACTATAATTAAATAATCTAAATTTCATGAGATTCAATATGATAAAAAAACATGTAATTTGCCTTGCTGTGGAAGATGGGTGGTGGTGTCTAGTGGCAGGAAAGATGGTCTCGAACTTCATTGCGGCGCTAGAGTTACTCGGTGATTCTCCGGTGAGGTGAAAAGTGATTTGACCATCTATGGAGCATAGGGTTCACGGTAGAGGTGGTGGTTTGAGCTGTCCACGGAGGAGGTGATCTGGCCAGTGGAGGTACACAATGCTAGGGCATTCAAGAAATGCTCTCATTCCATTGAGTTGTGCTTGATGATCATGGTGCTCTAGGAATGCTTTGGTAGCGAGGAATTGAGATTTGGTGGTCGGAGGTGGGAGTTAGGTTAAAAGGCTCACTGGCTCATGGGACTTCGGCGATGAGGCTACGGTGAGAAGGAGCTCAATTGAGTGGTTCTAGTGGAAGGTGGGGAGTGGTGCGGGGCTCCCTGTGAAGCCAATTGAGTTAAAAAGGTGAGGAGAGGCAGTGGGAGCAGTGGCCTTGCTTGGGTAGCGCTGGTGCGTGGAAGGGAGAGAGCGGGAGTTCTACTGGGGCAAGGGCATGCAGGGGAGGTGGCACTGGCATCTCTGCAAGAGTTGGCGAGGGAGTGACAAGGACTTGTACGACGAGAGCGCGCACGTCGGGCAGGAGATGCGGTGAGTTGTGGCGGGAGCTAGCACAAGTCAAACGAGCACGCAGCACGAGGAGAAGGTGAGATCAGCAGGGAGGAGTGAGCCACTAGAGAGTGGGGCCGCGGCGTTAGCTTTGGCGGGGCAGGTATGAACGACTGAAGCGAACTCAGCCGCAAATTTGGGCGACAACGTGTGGCCGTGTGGAAGGGGGAACAGGGAGGCAGTGGTGAAAGGCGGCTTCCTAGATGGCGCTAGTAGGAGGGGAAGGTGAGATGGCCAAAAGGAGAAGGTGGATTTTCAAGGGAGATTGCCAAATTGGGAAAGATTTGAGAATTCAAATAAAATCCAAAAAAAATCAAATGGTTTTGAATTTTGAGGTGCTTCACTAAGTTTGAGTGGGAGGGTATACGGAGACCCAAAGAAATGAGTGGGTGGATAGGGATTTTGATTCGAGGGGGAGACAGCATAGAGAGGAAGAGATGAAAGGAAGAATGGTTCAAGTAAGATATTCATGAAGAAAAATGCAAAAATTAGGCAAAACACCCAAATTTCGAGCTCCACGTTCCTTTTTAGAGGCTAAGGACCTATTTGAAAGCCGAAGAACACAATTTCCACAAAAATTATAGTTGTTATTACCTTTTCAAATGGAATCACTCGTGAAATTATTGTGTTATAATTTCTAAACGCTCCGTACCCTAGAAAGGTGAAGCTAACTAAATGAATTTTTCCATACCGTTCGCAGCTACTACCATGCATGTTTGATGTAATCCATATCGAAATGCTCAACCAATTATGAAAGCAACACATGATGAGTTCTTTTTCGGTTATGGGTTTATAGTTTTTGGTTCTAGTATATGTGTTTATATATTCCTTTTCCAAAAAAATGTGTTTATATGAACGAATCAAATATTGATAAACCGTTTCAAAAAAGATTATACCAATAAACCGTTTCGAAATAATGATAAGAAAAACCAATGGCAGCTTGCACGCACTGCTAGGGCTGTAAACGAGCCGAGCTCGAGCGAGCTTGACCTAGCAAGCTTGAGCTCGGTAGAAACTCGAGCCGAGCTCGAGCGAGCCTGAGATTAACATCGAGCTTTAAGCTAGGCTCGAGCTCGGCTCGGACAAAACTCGAGCCGAGCTCGAGCTTCGCATGTGTAGGCTCGGTGACAGTGGGAGAAGTCGAGTAGAGGAGTACTGCGAGGAGGTGGCGGCGGTGGCGGGGGACGGCCGATCGCACCTTCACCACGTGGTGGCCGAGTGCAGGGACGGCCGGACGGGTGGCGCCGCGGGAGAGGAGAGGCGCGGGAGGAGGGCGCGCGGCGAGGCGGCGAGGCGGGCGAGAAGGGCAGGCGCGGGGGAGAGGAGAGGGACGAGGCGAGAGAGGCGTCGGCGGGAGGTTGAGGAGGAGAGGAGGCGGGCGGGGTGGGGCGAGGAGGGGGACGCGGGGCGGGGCGCAGCGCAGAGAGAGAAGGAGGCGGGAGGAGGGGAGGGGGGCGGGCGGAAGAGGGTCGGCGATGGGGCGAGGAGGCGGCGGCGGGGACGAGGCGGCGAGGGGCGGGGTGGGGCGGCGGCGGCGGGGCGGCGAGTGCGGTGGTGGTGGTGGGGCGAGGAGGCGGGAGGGCGGGAGGGGCGGCGGGGCAGCGGCGGGCGCGGCGGCACGCGGCGGCGAGTGGCCGTGGGGGCGGGATTTGAGAGGAGATGGCGGGACGCGGTGGGACTGCGGGAGGGGTGGGGACTGGGAGTGGGGAAGTAAAAAATCTTAAGCTTGCGAGCTATTTGAGCTCGGCTCGTTAAAACTCGCGAGCTTAAGAAGAAGCTCGAATTTGGCTTGTTTGGAATTCGAATCAAGCTCGAATCGAGTCTAGAGCGAGCCAAGCTCGAGCAGCTCGCGAGCCTCAAGCTTTTTTTACAGCCCTACGCACTGCTGGGACGAACCATGGGCCCACTTCCAGCTTCGCAACGATGGGAAGGTAAACGAATCCAAATGCAAACCGGGTAGCCGGGCACATGCACCGACCAGATCCGAACTCGAGGAAACGGAGCGTGTCCGAACGAAAGCCCGCTAGACGGCCTACTCCGGCCCAAACTCCTCCCGCAAAAACCCTAGCGAGCGAGCCCCTCATCCCACTATAAATTCTCACCCACGCCGCCTCCTGCAAACCCTAGAACTGGAAGCCCCCCGCCTCCTGCGCTTCCACCTCTCTCGCCACCCTCTGGTAAGCGCGCTCCCGCCGCCGCCGCCGCCGCCGCCTCCTCCTACCATCTCGCCTTGTTCTCGCTCGCCGCTGCATCTAATCTCGTCGCCGTGTGGTTCCTCGCAGAGATCGTAGATCCGTTCCGGCGGCGAGAAGAAGAAGAGGCCATGTCGTCCAGCGAGGTCGCCTGCACCCTTGCCGCCCTCATCCTCCACGACGACGGCATCCCCATCACCGTACGTCCTTCTACCTCGGTTTCTTTCTCTCTACGTGCGTTTCTTTGGTTGGTTTCGTTGACTGAGCCTGGGCGTTTCTTGGTGATGGACGAGCAGTCCGAGAAGATCGCGGCGCTGGTGAAGGCGGCCAACATCAAGGTCGAGTCCTACTGGCCGGCGCTCTTCGCCAAGCTCCTTGAGAAGCGCAGCGTCGACGACCTTATCCTCTCCGTCGGATCTGGTATACCTTCCTTTGCTCCCTCTACTCTCATCACTTCCGGTTGCTTATATTATATGAATTAGCAGCTTTTTACCTATGCTAATTGACAGATATTGTTACTTGTCTGGTGTTAACCTTTGTTAATTTAGGTATGGTATAAAAAGTACTCGCTTTGATCATGCTAAGTAATTGTATGTGTCGCTCTTGTTGGAGGGTTGTGGGTGCAGTTGATAAGATTAAATCAATTTAGTTACATAATTCGACAGTAAGTTTGGGTTGTTTGTGCCTTAGCCATGTTTTTGGTTTGTGATCGTTCTATTACCTCTGCTATTTCATTTGCAAGCTGAAAGCTAGGCTTGCTTATTGCGTATGCTAGTGGAACTATTGTATTATTTGCCTAGTAATTGGGTCGCATGAATTGGTTCTGTTCAAATTATGCATGCGCTTTTGTCAAAGCTGGATGAGATACAGTGAAAATCGAGTTAAAATTATTCATGTGCTTTGTACCATCAAAGCTGGATGCATTACAGTGAAATCAAGATCTCTTCTGTGTTTGGTTGTTGCGTTGCTCTGTTGTTGATGGTTTAATTTTCTGTTCTGGAATCAAGCATGTATTTATTTGTGCATCAATTTTGTTTGTAGGTGGTGGTGCTGCTCCCGTAGCTGCTGCAGCAGCAGCTCCTGCTGCTGGTGGTACAACTGCTGCTGCCCCGGCTGCTGAGGAGAAGAAGGTGAGCTATCATACATCTAGGCAACTCTTTTATTTGCACAACCAATACTGTGTTCAATAACTGGGTTTTTGGTTGACTAATGTCAGGAGGAGGCTAAGGAAGAGTCTGACGATGACATGGGTTTCAGCTTGTTCGATTGAGCAGTCAGATCCCAGTTAGCAAATTCGCCTATGCTTCCCAAGACTATCTTATGTTATATGTCTTTTAGGTTTTCAGTACTCAAGTTTTGTGGTTTTTGATATGTGATGTTATGGGAATTTAGTGTGTGTGTCATGAGAACTGCAAACCTCTTTGGATGGTCTCATTAGAATGAAACTGTTTCTACATTCTATGCCCATGCTTTTCATTCGGTGCTTGACTGTTCATTGCAATTACGAGTCTTAGTTTCTCTAATTCACTTGCTCGATTCTGTTGTTGACTGTCCATTGCAAATATGTTTCATAGTTGCTCAAATTCAGAACGACAAGTTTGAATTTCATCGACAGAGCTAGGTGTACTGTAAGTCTTATTTTAGTTGAGCACTTAAGCTGTGCACATAGCTACCCAATCAATTGGAATTGATTTGAAATTGGATTGGGATGCCTAAAATCATTCTTTGTGGCCAATGTCTTTGAAAATTCCCCAACATCTGCAGCTCGTGTTGTGGCGCCCTGAGAAGGTGCCACTTCGGTGAGGAAGGCAGGGAATAGGTTAATGTGCCAGCGGTAGTTTTTTAGCTCTTCTGTATTAGTTTGCTTAAAAAACCCTTCTGTATTAGTTATTTTGTAAGCTTCAGGTATTCTTTTGCTACCTTCTTTAATATATTAGAAGAGCTCCTGCTGTTTGGTCCAAAATAATTTGTTGTGGCTTATATTCTTCGCGCCATATCAAATGGTGGTAGTTAGAAACAAACTGCTAACTGTACTGCATGTATTAGTTACTCAAACTCGGTTAAGTTCTTCCTCTTATTGAAAAAAGGCTTTACCGCGTGTAGTATTATAGTGTAACACGCACTGAACCGGTTTTGACAAAGCTAATCATTCCTTCAGCGTGAAAAAAATCCTTCCACATGACAAGCTTTAGAAAAAGAGACAGATAGATGGGTCAGAGTTCAAGATAATCAGAACAGTAGATCAGTATTGAAGCTTCCTTATTTACCTCCGTTCTCTTTTACTAATTAGTAGTTATTTTTGCCACTGAAAATCTGGAATTAACAAAGACATCCATTAAAACCTGTTAAGCAATTGGATAGAACGAACAAAAAAACATTGTTGACGTCATCATTTAGGGATGTAATTGGTTGTAATTAACAGGCAATGACTACGCTTCATCTTTGTTTGACAAAGTGGACCTAGTTCACGTCCATGGGTATGTTTCTTGCACAAATTATGGAAGAATTAAGAACTTAAACGGAAATGTTCACTATGTTAGTTGTTCGACATTGATATTTTTGTACAGTATTTTTCTTTTATTTTGAATGTGGTGCGTTGTTTTAGAAAAGCAATTTCTTCTTTTGACAGTTTTACATAATTCCTGATTATCCATCATCTAACCATAACAGCTAACATCAATAAGAAAATAACACAAACTCGGGATGAGATCTCTTTCAAGTGCATCACTTGTCTTTCATCACTAGTTTGGATTTGATATGTTCAGTATGTCATCACGGTCACGGATTGGTTTTATTTTTTATGACGGCATAATCAAATAAAGTTCTATCCTTTTTTTGTTTGCAATGGTAAGATCATATGTGCTTTCCAAACAACCATTCTACCCAAGGATCCCTCCAACCAAAACATCCCCAAATTTTGAAGGCCTCCTGTTATGAACTGCTTGATACTTCTTGGATTGGAGCTTATCTTTCACTCAAGAGCCCTCGAGGACTGTTCCAAGTTTATTGCAAGGGATGCGCGCACGCTGGTGGTAGATGGAAGCGGAGATGGAGGCAGCTAGGCATCAGTTTTGAGTTCGAGATCGAGGCCAGCTTCAGCCACTATTGCTAGGACGGGCTTAGACTGAGAACAGGTTGTTTTCCCTGCTATGCTACTTTCTTCTTTCTTCCCTGCTGAGGGCATTCCTTTCCTGAACATAGAGCCAAACAGTCTTGACCGGAACTACGGATTCCTTCCCTTCTTGAAGAAAAGGATACCGAGAACACCATCCGGGCAATACCACTTGGAAAAAGACATGCTCGTAAAGCCACACCTTGCAATCAAATAAAAAAAAAACAACTAAACTTGAAGTATATATCAAGTATACCCGGGCGTTGCTACGGGCATCTCAAGACCCTTGTTTTGTCGCGTAAGGTTACTTCACTGGAAGTCCCACGGAAAAGAATTTGAAGGAAAGTCAGAACGTAAGAGCCCAACATTATTGCTCCTACATCGTTACAAGCAATGCTACTAATTATTTGTCCTTGATTAGATCTCCGGACTCCCATGACGCAAATTTCAAAATCTTACATCCAGCAGTTCAATTTCATCTTTTAATCTGACAAATCACCTGAGCGTTCAAGGCTTCAAAATTCTGCTTCAATATGGCATAGGCTTACATGCATTCTCCTATTCATCCTCCAATTGAAGTGTTCCGGAATGAATGTTCATGCTTCATGGCATTTCACCATGATTAGCTACAACATGTTAGAAGTCTCAAGCGATTGCAGATCCTGCAGTAACATCGCTAGAAACATATGAACCAATGGAAACTGAATTCCATACAGGCGTAAGCTACATCCTTTACATGTCATGAGTTGCCATTAGATTCCTCTATACCACAAAATGGCGACTCTTAAGCAGTTCATAGCAAACAATAGATTGCCATGAATTCTACATCAGTACCACTCAGGTTTATATGAGTGACATCCAGTCATCCACAGGCACCAAGCTAACATAAGATGATTGCTAAAACAGGCTAAAAATATTTTAAGTAGTTGGCTTCAGAATCACCGCCTATGTCTGGCTACAGTTCTTGCAATGTGATTCATGGGCTCATGCCAGGAAAAAGATGAATTTACTGACCATTTCACTGTTCCTTCCAAATTCTCCCAGTGACCCGCAGCTTGAGCTCCTTCCTTTCACCACCGGAGAAGAACAAGGCCATGTTTCGCTGGATGATTAGCCCATCATAGCTATCACGGACCTTCCTATGGCTGTCTCTGATGCTCCGGGGAACCCCTTGCCAGATCATCTTGCGCCCATTGCCTCCTACCTCCAAGCTGTAGCTGTAGTTCTTTGCTTCTGTGTCATCTCCCATGAACCTCAGGAAGGCGATGTAGACAGGTGCCATGCCCAACTGAAATGCTTCAAAATGTAGGCAGAAGTACTGGCCAAAGCAGCTGAAAACCTAGATGGAGACATTATAATTACTCAGTTCACTTCGTTCAATGGAAAAGGAAAAAACTCAAGGAAAGATCGCATTTTAAATCACGCTTAAATAAAAAGGTGAGGTGAAGAAAGGTAGCAGTCTAGCAGATAAAGAGGCCATTTGAAATGTTAGTTAATCTGCTGAAAAATAGGCACTGTTACTTGGAAATAGATGCAGGTGGAGCTGTACATGAATAATGTCTTCACAGGTGAGAAGTCATTATGATTATGGTCCAATAAGTATGCAACATTGTTGACATCTTCATCATATATGTACGAAAAATAGTAGCATAAAAAACACAAACCACGATCTTATTTGACCAGTCCAAAAAATATCTTCTTTTTTCGACAGAAAGGTCTACAAAAGTTTAGTAGAAAAATATACTTCTTAGTATCTTTGCAGAAGTAAACAACAGCAAAAAAAAAATGCTCAATGTAAATTCTTAATCAACATGTTGGTTTTGCCAAGAGATACCGTAAGCATCCAGGTGGCATTCTCAACTTCATGAGGATTTGACTTAACATAGCGATGGTTGAAGGTGCTTCCATTGTGCATGTCAACTTTGTGATCATCTTTCAAGTGATTTACCAAGTATGGAATGTCGCCAGCAACTGTGCATTCAGATCCAGCATATGGACAACTATAAGGCCTATATTGGCACTGTGACTCATGCTTCAGCTTGCAGTAGTAAGGATAAATGCCTAAGCAACCAGAGCTCTGGTACTTGCATGGAAGTTCAAGAGACGCAGCCACTTTCTCGAGAGCAAGGCATCTTATGTTACCTAGTTCATGCCTACAAGTTGGACAGCGATTATGAACCCTTGGTTTGCATCCGGAGCACAATGTATGACCATTAGAGCACTGCATACACAAAAAAAAGGCATTACAATATAGTAAAAGAATGTGTGTTGTGCACATACTATTTAGTCAACTTGTTTTTTGGTGCTTAAGCATACAAAATAACATTTCAATAATGGAACAGAACATATACGGGAAAGCAGCTTAGAACGACCGTTTTGCACTTGAAATAACAGAAAGCAACAAGAGTGGTTCGTAAACACTGGAGTATAAAACTATCTAGAAAATTTCATACAGATCAGACTAAAAAGGTGACAGCAGTTACAAACTCAGGAGTCAGGATACTGAAAGCAACTCGTAAACTAATCCATATTTTGTTATCTAAGTGTCTATATTTGAAAAAGACTAACTCAATGTAAGCATTTAACCTTTTTGAACTAAAAAAATGTAATGGAATGCATAACTGCGCACCTGATGTATAGGAGGATACATGGCACTCAAGCAGACCGGACATTCCAAAAGCTCACGCACACTGCTAGAAACTACCACATTTGGTTTTGGTGAATGCTGAGCGGGATCACCAACAAGTTCAGTAACATCTAGTACCTCGGACTTTGGAGGATCAATAACCTCAGAGCAGGAATCATCAATATAAGCAGCTGAGGCCATGGGCAAACTCCAGAGATTGTAGTGTCCTGCAAGGGAAAAAGGTCAAATATCTGACTTATAACATGAGAGTTAAACAAGGACGGGAAAAAACAATAAAGCCAGTAGTTCCTGAAGGAAGATAGAGTTGGGTGGAATTGGATGTGTTGCATTGAGCCTCTCGGGTGTTATATATAGAGGTACAAGACTTGGGGGGCAAGATGGTACAAGGGATTGTAATCCCAATGGACTCTATCCTACCATATATTGTACTCTAACATCCCCTCGCAATACAACGGAGCGCGCAGCAGTGAGACGGAGAAGAAGCCGAAGAGCTAACATCCCCGATCATAACCGCCGGCCGTGCGTATGCCGTGGATCGAGCAGAACCGATGAGTAGCTCAAGCAAGGCGGTAGCCCTTTGTGCCGATGTCGAGGTAGCCGAGCGCGAGGGCGGAGTAGTCGTGGTCGAGGATGCCGTGCTGGAGATGACCGTGGTCGACGTAGTCGTGGTCGGGTTACCGATGTCGAGACGGTCGCGCATGAAGTCGCAGCGCAAAGAGGCGCCATGGTGATGACGAGACGTGTCGGCGCGCGTCGTGGAAGAAGCGATGCCGAGGTCGACGCAGTCAGGGCCGTTGAGGATGTAGGCGAAAAACGGCGATGCAATCGAGGCAGACGAGACAGGAACGGGAGGGTCGATGCCGAGGTCGATGCAATCAAGCCGCTAGAGCCGAGGCGTGTGCCAGTTTGCCGGACCGCAACGCGTCGAGGACGAAGCACGCACCGTGTTGCCGATCACGGACGTACAAGGGAGAGGCCCCAACCAGCGTGGTTGTGCTTGGAAGAAGTAGTGCGAGCGACGCTACTACCCGGCGAGCAGTCCGGCAGACGCCGCGCGCGCGGCGAGCGCCCCGACGCAAGGTACGCGCGGCGGCGGTAGCGCTTCGATGTCGGTGATGAAGGCCCGATCAAGATATGGCGAAGACCATGTGCGATGATGGCGCACAAGAGGTTGCGCACCACGATACCGTCGATGCATGTGGGACGGCGATGTAGATGCAACAGCCGAGGACACACGCGCGGCGGTCGCGGCTCGAGGAGGCGAGGCAGCAGCCACTTCGTTGCTCGGAGAAGATGCGCGTAGTACTCGGCGACGGGACGCCACAGAGCCGGTGGATCGCGCACAATCGGCCGATCGATCGAGTACGTGCGGCGGGGACGACGATGGAAGAAGTCGGTGAGGCGTCCGTCGTGGTGGCGATGACAAACGGCGATGAAGACGTGCGGACGGGATGACGAGACGCGACGCGCGCGGCGTCCTCGACATCGCGTGCGGCCCGCCGCATATCGAAGAGGTAGAGGCCGGTGTAGTCGACGCCGATGTCGGAGTAGATACGTGAGTGGTCGACGGGCGATGGACGACTCAACCCCGATCAGTGATCGGGAAAAAAAGAAAAGATACAGCAGCAGTGGGATCCGGGCACCAACCGACACAAAGGGGTCCGGGCGGCACCGATCGACACAAAAGATCCGGGCGGGCGGAAAACTCCAGGCGGTGCAGGCCCCGGAAGCGAGCGGCGGCTAGGGTTAGGATCTAAACCTAGACGTCTGATACCATGAAGGAAGATAGAGTTGGGTGGAATTGGATGTGTTGCATTGAGCCTCTCGGGCGGTATATACAGAGGTACAAGACTTGGGGGGCAAGATGGTACAAGGAATTGTAATCCCAATGGACTCTATCCTACCATATATTGTACTCTAACAGTTCCTACTAACACTGACATTGTTAACAAAAACCATTGGCTCATCGACCCATCTCTTGAGTGCAAGCACAATTGCTCGGTTCCAATACAGTCTCTTTATATGATTGGAAAATGTTTAAAGGCTTTGAAAGAGATAGGACCATAATGCAGCAGAAATCATGAGAGCACATGGGCTAGGGCCTCACCAGACAGGTCTTATTAATACATATGCAACAAATAGATCAAAAGTGACATCGTGCTTGTTGATGTTTCGTGTAGGCTTTATTTTAAGAATTTTTTAGTACACCTGTTAGAAAAAAAGTACATTTTGAGGAGGGGGGGTGACATTTGGAATGCGTTTTTCATTCATTTGTGCCCTTGTAGATTTAATTATATTTAAGTTGAATTAATGCTTTCTCTTTTTTCAGAAGCATGGCTTCTTTTGAGGAAGAAAAAGGTTACCGTTATTTAAGTAACATAGAAAAAACTTTGCAGATAAACCCTAATGTCTGCAAGTACTGACTATAGCACCTTACTGAGAGAGGTAAATTTTCTATTGAGCTAATAATCCCATGTACAGGTCGAGCTATAGCAAAATATTGCAACTCAATATAATACACAACTGACACATCCAAAATCCCGGGGAAGGGAATACCAAACGTGTGAGCCCGATCTAACAAGCAAATTATGAGCACATCCGCACAACTTACTCCCAAGATCAACACATCATAGCTGAGCCTGTGAGTACAGAAATTCGTAGAGAACTTAGCCTACAAGTGCATCAATCTCTACTAAAACCTGTAACAACACGACGGTAGCATATACATAACCACATCCCAATTAGGCACACCATCTCGAGCTCCATTAATAGCCATTATGCACAAGAAATAGTCAAAGATGGACGACAAAGATGCCAAGAACCCTATGGGCTAACCAAATCAAGCTTAATTTTTTTTCTCAACCAAAGCAAGAAAGCTAATTGGAAGAGGGATTGATTCAGCTAAGAAACAAGCGCATCTGCACGGCACGAAGCCGCGCCAGATCGAGAAGCAAACAACCCGAAAACCTTTGCCCAAACCAAGCAACCCACAAGCACGTAGCAGCAAAACCCCTACTCCTCCAGCCGCTCCGCCCGCATTTGAACCACTTGAACGGAATCGACCCGTGGACTCGACGAACACCTCGGGAACCCCCCGAAAAACCCGATCTTTCAACCCCAAAACTCTGAAAAATCCCGCACAAAAGAAAACCAGAGGGAGAGAAAGCAGCAGCGGCTCGAGAACGGCGGCCTACCGCGGTGGGGTGGGGGGAAGAGGGACCGGAACGGAGGCCGGCTCCGGCACAGCGGTCTATGGCGGCGATGGTTGGCGAGGGGGAGGGGGGGGGGAAGAGGCGAGACGAGAGGGGCGAGAGAATTCGAATTAAGCCTCTCTCTTGCGTTTCGTTTTGTTTCTGTGCTTGTTTTTTTGTGTGCTGTGAAAGTTGTGAAGCTTTTTCGTGCGGCGTTCGTTTGGGCCCACTCCTCCTCTGTCCTCGGGATTCGGGCCCTCGTTAGTTAATTAAGTGACAGTACTCGCTACGTACGGGACGCACTAAATAATCAACTGTTAAAACAGCGGAACAGACTCGAGGAGACCCGCGAGAGCCAAGAGTCAGAGAGGTGTTGGTGGCTGCATTGCCTATTCTACCCTCGAAACGAATTTGGGTCAAGAGTCACAGACGTTGTTGATGGCTGCATTGCCTATTCTACCCTCGAAACAAATTTGGGCTTGTTTGGCAACGTCTACGGTTTATGACTTTTGGCTGAAATTTTTGAATTTTGGCTATTTATGGTATAGATTACGGGGAGAGATACCCACTTGCGATTTTGGCTGGTATATATTTTGGGTTTTTAACGTGTACATCGTTTAACTTGTAGACACCGTCTTGAGAAAATACTCCGTTTGAAAGTTAGGTACTGTAGCAAAAGCCAAAACCCGCTAGCTTCGGAGGAAAAGAACAGGCCCTTTACCTTACTGAGAAGATTAGCCCCGCTACAACAGGCTTCGAACCGTTGGCTGAAGGCTTCTGATTAAAATTATACTATAGTAGTTTTTAGTTTTTTAAATATTTAATTAAAAATAAAAAATCTGTTATATCTATATAGAATATACAAAGAAATAAGAAAAAGGTAAAAAAAATGAAATTAAGAAGCGAACGTGTTTATTCTGGCTTCTAACTTCTGAAAGCCAGAAGTTAGAAGCCGAAGTCACTTAGAGCGGAGCCTTAAGGGGCTAGCTATACTAATCTGTCATTTAGTCTGATCACTCTCTCATCAGTTTCTACCCTGGTTGATCTGGTTGTTATAATACTTGGTTGTTTTCAAACGTCGAGATGCATGCGTCACCGACTCTAAGGTCGGAGACCAGAAAATTAATGGAGGTAGAAGCCAAAGAAGAAAGCTTTGCTTTAGCCCTGTTTTTTCTTCGGTTTCTTCGAAAGTCAAAATAAACTAGGTGACTTCTCGAAGCGACTTCTCTAAACAGTTTCTTAAACCTAAAACTTTGTACGCCGTCCATGTCAGTGTCTTTATCATCCACCACCGTATCAAAAAACGTAGATGAAAACAATCAGCAACAACCAAAAGCTATCAACTGTAACCCAGAAGAACGTACATTTGGTTGTTCAGGCAAGCAACACAAATACAATATGGGTTGGTTTCTTTTCCTACCTTGGTGGAGTTCCACGAGTGTGATGGAGAGGGCATGATCTGGCACCAAAGAAGCGAACGCATCCAAATCCAAGCTTTGTCAATCAAACGATTTGAACTGGAATGGGAACTGATGGTTTGCTAGTGACAGCCAGGAGCAGTGTTTTTTCTAATAGAAAGACTACAAAATGCTATAGCATTTTTACTCAATCAAGAGGATAACATCTAATCGTTCAATGTTCTTATCCATGACTTCATCTACCACCAATGCCTCTCTCTCTAGGCAAGAACGTCCTTGTCGCTCTCTTCTCTTTGTCTGTGTCCCCAAATGAGTTTCCCCCAGACCTCTTTCCTATTCCCTCTCTCCCCAATCCAAATCCCTCCTCCATATCTTCCTTCTCTCCATGCTAAACACCATCAGCCGATTCGCAGCAAGCGGAGGTGAATCTCATGGCCATTGTGAGACACATGTGAACGTAGAAAATAGATGTTGCAAGAGAGTCCCATTGCCTCGGCGACCTCCATTCTCGTCATCAGTTTTCCCATTTTCTCCACCCTGATGCCCCATTCTCAAAGTTGGTATATAGAAAATTTGGATTTGGTGGATGTGTCCTATACTCTATTAGTACTTAGATTTCTATGGTTAAGAAGTTTCATTCGCAGTTAATACAGTGATTATAGCTAATTTTTTGCTCGATGTACTTGCTAAAACTTGCATGAAACTATATTTCTGTTGATACCTTTTAGAGTAATTTCTGTTGATACTTCATATGTGTATGTAGATATGTATGTGAACATATGTAAACCTACGTTGGGACCATCGCTTCAATGTTGGTATATCCATGATACGTCACATTTAGTCTAAAAATGTAGCATGCTTCTAAATAATGGTTAGATGTTATATTCTACACTATACAAATGATGGGGTCATGTTCTTCCCAAAATTATGGTTCTAGTTCCTAGAGTTAACATTATTTTGTAAAACTATTTTGCTATGTTCTGTTCTGTGCTTACCATTCTTGTCAAGAACTGTCTCAAGTTTCATGAGGTTTCGTGATGTCTCAGCTTGTTTCATAAGGTTTCATGACATTTCATAAAGTTTTGAGAGGTTTTCATGACTAAGTTTCATGGGATTTTCATTATTAAGTTTTTATAGTGTTTTATAAGGTTTTAAAACTGACTTTCATGAAGTTTTATGAAGTTTTTTTTGTAGCGGCTCCATATAGTTGAATTTTCAATTTTCATGAGGTTTCATTAAGTTTTGTGAGTTTCATTACTATGTTTCATAAGGTTTTATGACTAAGTCTCAATATTTTATTTTGTAATTTGCTCAAGTTTTGTAAGGTTTCATGAGGGCTTAGTTTGTTTCATGAGGTTTCATGACTAGATTTTCATGAAGATTACTGAGGTTTAATGTTTAAGTTTCATCAAGTTTGTAAGATGTTTCATGACTAAGTTTCATGAGGTTTCAAGGCCGATTCCAAGTGTTATGAAGTTTTTGTAGCGGATTTATGAAGTTGAAAGTTTTTTTATAGTAGATTCATGAAGTTGAATTCTAAGTTTTATGAGATTTCATAATGTTTTAGGAGGTTTCATGACTAAGTTTTATAAAGTTTCATGAGATTTTTATGGCTAAGTTTCATGATGTTTCATAAAGTTTCATCAGGTTTCATGCCTAAGTTGACTATATTTTATAAGTTTTTATGTCTAAGTTTTATAGTGTTTTATGCGGTTTTACAAAAAAAAGTGGATTCTTGAAGTTTAAAGTATTTTTGTAGCGGATTCATAAAGTTGAACTCTAAGTTTCATTAGATTTCATAAAGTTTCAAAAAAATTTATGACTAAGTTTAATGAAGTTTTATGAAGGTTCATAACTAAGTTTTATAGTGTTTTATTAAGTTTCAAAATGTTTCATGTCTAAGTTGACTAAGTTTCATAAGGTTCTATGTCTAAGTTTTATGGTGCTTCATGAGGTTTCATAAAGGTTCATGAAGTTGAAAGTTTTTTGTAGCAAATTCATGAAGTTGAGCTTCAAATTTCATAAGATTTTATAAAGTTTTAGAAGGTTTTATGACCAAGTTTTATGATGTTTTATGACTAAGTTTTTATGGTGTTTCATTAAGTTTCATAAAGTTGTAGGAGATTTCATGTCTAAATTGACTAAGTTTTATAAGGTTTTACGTCTAAGTTTCATATTGTTTCATGGGGTTTCATAAAGTTTCAGGAGGTTTCATGCATAAATTGACTAAGTTTCATGAAGCATGTTCAAAACTCTCTGAAACTTTGGAAAACTCATGAAACTTAGATGGAACTCAGTAAAACTTAAATATGCCGTTAGAATCATTTATAATGGTGTACCGTACGTTAGCATGACTCTTTTTCTTTTGAAATTTGAAACATTGCATGAAACTTGCTTGAATTTTTCTTTGCACACATGAAACTTGTTGAAATGTGGATACCGAATTGTGAAACTTGTTGAAATATGGATGCAAAATTTTGAAACCTTTTGAAACTTGAAACTTGTTGAAACGTACTGAAACCTGAGACTTTCGTGAAACTTACTTTTGAAACATAGAACTTGCTTCAAACTTTCATAAAACTTTCCTTTTGAAACTTGAAGTATACATAAAACATACTTTTACTTGTATGGAGAATACTGTGTTTTCACTGACCATAAGAGCCTCAAGTACATCTTCACTCAGAAAGAGTTAAATTTGAGGCAAAGAAGATGGTTGGAACTGATTAAAGACTATGATCTCACTCTTCAGTACCATCTATGCAAAAGTAAATGTGGTTGCCGATGCCCTTAGTCGCAAGACGACACCCTCCACTGTAGGTTGTCTCGTTGCTAACTTTGAACGGATGGGAATTTCCTATTGCTATGCTGGTACAGCACATGCAGAGACACAGTTGTTACTGGAATTAGCAATTCCAGAACAGGTAAAAGAAGCGCAACAGCACGATACGTTGCTTCAAAAAGTGAGGAAGCGTCTCGATGAAGGAAAATCGGGGGACTTTAGCCTTGATGAGTTGGGCACATTATGGTTTAGGGGCCATCTTTGCGTGCCACAAAAGGCTCAAGTCAAGGATGATATTTTAAGAGAGGCTCATCGTATCCCGTACACGGTACATCCTGGCGAGACCAAGATGTACCGGGATTTGAAAAAGAGCTTTTGGTGGAAGAGAATGAAAGTGGATGTCGCTCGGTATGTGGCATCTTGCGGGATTTGCCAACAAGTGAAGGCTGAGCATAAGCGTCCTGCTAGAGTAATGTAGCCTTTAAATGTTTCAAAGTGGCCATGGGATGATGTTACCATGGACTTTGTAGTCGGTTTGCCTCGTAACCAGTGAGTAAGGATGCGATTTGGGTAGTGGTGGATCGATTCAGTAAGTCCGTGCACTTCATCCCTATCCATACGACGAATTCGGCGAGTGATTTGGCACCTGTCTATGTGCGTGAGATAGTAAGATTGCATGGTCTGCCCAAAATGATAGTCTCGGACAGAGATGCCAAGTTTGTCTCCAAGTTTTGGGAGAGCTTGCAAAGCACTTTGGGCACAAAACTCCAATTTAGTACCGCTTTCCACCCATAGACGGATGGGCAGTCCAAACGCACCATTCAAACACTAGAGGACATGTTGAGGTCCTATGTTTTGTCATGAAAAGGTAACTGGGAGGATCAGTTGGCACTCGTGGAGTTTGCCAACAACAACAGCTACTACTCCAGTGTTCGGGCCGCGCCATTTGAGATTCTGTATGTGCGAAAATGTAGATCGCCACTTTGTTGGGATGCCATAGGCGAAAAGGCAGTTCTGTGTCCAGATTGGATCCAACAGACAGTGGAAAGAGTGGCAGAGATTAGACAGAATCTGCTAGCTGCCCAGAGTAGGCAGAAGAGCTATGCGGATATTAGAAGGCGAGACTTAGAGTTCGAAGTGGGGGATCATGTGCTTTTGAGAGTGTCTCCCACTAAAGGAATTGTGAGATTTGGTATCAAAGGGAAGCTTAGCCCACAATATATTGGGCCATTTCCGATTCTGGCACGAATTAGAAAGTTGGCATATCGTTTGGATCTTCCCAAGTCTATGCGACGAGTTCATAATGCATTTCATGTTTCTATGTTGAGGAAGTACTTAAGGGATCCGGAACATGAGATTGTTCTAGAACCATTGCCCCTTAAGCAAGACCTCACCTTCGAGTCCCGTCCAGTTCGGATTCTGGAGGAATCGGAGAGAGTATTGAGGCACAGAACGTTAAAGTATGTTAAAATCCTATGGTCGCATTAGACTGAGCGAGAAGCGACGTGGGAATTGGAATCTCGCATACGCGAGAAGTACCCAGAGTTGTTCTCCATGGGTATGAGTTAAGAGATATTTTCTATTTGGCTCAGTTTGTTTGTTTTCCGTATATATTACTGAGTTTCAGAATTCGGGGTTGAATTCTGTTAAGGGGGGTAGAATGTAATATCTAGGCCAGCTTAGCCCGGCCCATCTCATAGCCCTATAAGAGAGGAGGGCCAGGTGGAGGGAGAGGCAAAAGCAATTTTCGCTTCTCCTCCCCGTGCTCACCTCGCTGCCACTGCTCTCTCCTTTGTGCTTGCTGTCGCCGCTTGCTACCCATTGGCGCCGCCGCTCGCTAGTCCCCAGCGCCGCCGCTTGTCGCCGTCGCCGCTGCTTCACCTTGCTGCACTGCCATCATTGTCCCTAGCTCGCGTGTGTTGCTTTCGCTCGCGCGTGCCGTCGGTAGCCGCCAACGCCGCCCCTTGCTTGTGCCTCTCCTCACCGCGCTCACTGCCGCCGCCACGGGGGGGGGGGGCAGCCAGCGGGGAGGTGAAGGGGAGATGGCTGTCGGTTTAGGAGGGGAGGCGACTGAAGGACGCCGGTCGTGAGGAAGGGGACGCGGGAGATGCCGATCGAGTGAGGTGAAGACGAGAGTGAGGAGTCAGCAGAGTGAAGAAAAGAGAGAAGAAAGAGGAGGGAGCCGCCGGCTGTGAAGAAAAGAAGAGAAGAAGGAAGCACCGGCGATGGAAAAGCCGTGGAAGGAAAATAAAGAGAGGAGAAGAAAAGAGGAAAGCGGGCGCCGGCACTGGAAAAAAAGAGAGAAGAAAAGTGAAGAGGGAGAAAGGAAAAACAAGAGAGGAAAAAAGAAAAGGCTGGCCCGCTGCTAGATCTGGCCAAGAAGCAACAGGAAGTGCCCCGCTCTAGTTGTTCGGGGCCAGGGTAACACCTCGAAAACCCTTCTCCCTGCTTATTTTACCGAGTCGGGCATAAGTTAATATATTGATAATTAGAATTGATGCATGCGATCAGTTAGATATCGTTTATTAATGTGAATGCCTGATCAGTGCAATCAGTACGACCACTGTAGATCTGGTCGATCCATGGCAGAAGAGGGAGGAGAGAATAAATTGAGATTCAATAGTGTGATTGATTAAAGTGAGATTAAACATGTAGAAATCGATCAGCGAGTATAAATAATAAGATCACTAATTTTAAGGCTGGTTAAGCATCGGGAAATGAGAAGTTGCCCGGTGAGACAGGGTTTGATTATGTTGGGTTGGACGTTAGAGTGATGTCATTTGCTCGTATATGAATATATTGTATTAGCAATGAATTGACATAGTTAATGCTTGTTCAGGTAGCGGTTCGAGTCTGGTGTCGTCCACGCATCGTCCGCCAGGTGAACAGGCAAGTGCATGATAGAACAGTAAATTGTGGTGTATGTTTGTTATTCGTATTCTCATAACATGATTTACAGTATTTATGAGAGGATGTATATGAATTGTGCTAATCATACCTTGATGAGTACCGTTTATGATTAGACATCCATATTTGAATCATATTGCATCATGCAAATGCATCCATATTTGAGCCATGATGGTGGGTCTCCATAGTCATGGAGCCCAATGTTTCTGTTTATGTTATGGTTTGTGAAATATGAATTTAGTTGTCTTTACAATTATCCTACAGTTATTTGTGGTTTGCTCCCTGTGGGTAATCATATAAAAAGAATAGGGGAGGTGCTGCTAAAAGTTGAATTAGCAACACTTTTGAATTGGTAAGGGTGTGGTGGTAACATCTTGGGCTCTGTGGAGGGCTGGGGTGTTACAGTTAATTTGGGCTATGCTTGATTGAGGAGTCTTAAAAAAACAATGTCAGTTGTAAGGACAACTAAATTTGATGTTTTATTCACCGTTTGATGACACCTTGATGGCAGCTAGTATAATACTATATACTGTTTTGCTATTTAAAAATAAAGGTTTTGCTTCAATCTCAGTTGGAGATGAATGATTTAAGTGTGAAAAGGAGTTTATTTTTTGCGTGGATACTACAATATTTTTCAGTTATCGGAGCTTGATACGAGAGGTTTATTGAAATTTATTCTCCATTAATTGCACAAGAGTTTCTTTCATTTGGACAGTTTTACAGGAGCAGTTTCAACTATGTCATGGAATTCAATCACCTTTGAAGTCGGCAGCTTAGCGTACGTGATTGTTACATGTGCAATAAGACTGTTCTAGCTTTCTTGTTGAAAAGTTTCCCATTCAATGAGAGTTGTTTGCCGAGTTTTGTATTCTAGGTGGAGCATGTCAGATTCCATAATATGATTTCTTCACTATCTATCCAGCGCCACAGGTGATGTTATGACTTATGCCTTTTGATGATTGAGTATTTGTTTCCATAGGTTAGTTGCACAGACTCAAGTTTTGCTAAGCTTATAAATTGTTGAAGACCCATATTTGTTCGTCTATTTTGTTAATAGCTATGTGTTCAGACCTATTGGTGGTTTGCTTAATTTTGCTTCGCAAGAAACGTTTGGACAAGATTGTTCCAGTCTTTCTGCTTGAAGATTAGTCTGATGGACTTTCAGCGCACAAGGTGTTCATGCTGATTTTATTAGAAGAGTTTTTCACATTCTTTGACTACTGGAGTGAATTCGGGTCAAGATGAAGATTGTTGAAATTGACATTGATTCGGTTTTCTCTCCATGTGGGACTCGTTTCTCATCCAATATACATGTAGAAGAGAAAGCACTTTATTATAATCTCTCATCGTTATAATGATTTGCCTTCAAACGTTCGTGGTTTTTTCTTACAGGAGTTTATCGCGTAAAAATTCGTGTCTTTCATCTCTATTTTTCTGTGCATTATTTGCAAGGATATAACAAGTTGCTGCAAGTAGCGATAAGAAGGTGAAAACTAGAGGCCATAAAGAACAAGGGAGTGATTATTACACAGATGATTGTTTTTTACTTCTTCAGTCACTTTTTTACACTGTAATTTTAGGTAATTGAGAGTGCAACTTCAGGAGGAGGAAATTAGTACACTGCAATTTTAGGTGATTGAGTGTGTAATTTCAGATGACTGAGAGATAAAAAAATTCACTTGTCTGTACAATAGCAAAACCGAAAGAACAAACCATTCGAGGTAACGCAAAGACGAAAGCAAATTGTGTGGTTAATTTCTGAGCTTCACTTCCCGACCATGGCAAGCAGCGCGTCCTTATAATGGCCATGGGCGTTCTTGGGCACCGCTTCCACGAGCTTGGCCCCGTACAGCTTGTGGTAGGCCTCCTTGATCTCCTCCGTGTGGGATCCATGTCGGAGCGGGACACGACGACCCGGGTGAGAGCGGCCTTGGCCTGCTTGTCGGCGCCGTCCTTGAAGGCCTTGTTGATCACCTGCAAATCCACATCCATACAGACAGTGAAGTGAATTTGGACACGTCTTTATAGAATCAGCGAGAAAGATGCAAACCCAAGGTTTCTTGGGCTTAATATAAATCTCACCTCGCTGAAGTACTTGGCTGGCGAGTCCAGGCACTTGACAGTCTCTTGCAGGCACGGCTCAGCAGCAAAATCCTAATCGGTTGTAGACGCAAGAAGTAAAGATCAAGATCAAAATCAACCATGAGTCATGGCACAAACTAAACGACTAGCTAGAAAGGATCAAAGATATGTACAGCTAGCTAGATTGTTTGTTCACCTCTTCGAGCGGCTTGCCGTGCAGCTACTTGTAGAGCCTGAAGGTTGCTCTGAGCTGCGGCTTGCTCCTGGTGGTGAGCACTCGCACCACCTGCTCGTTCTGCAGCAGCTTCACCGACGCCGACTTGACGGCGTTGCCGAGCGCCTTGGCCAGCTCCCCGTTCACGCGCGGGCCCTCGTACCGGTAGGCGCCCACCAGCCCGACCAGCAGCTGCACATAACGAGTTACACACCAAAACATGTGATTTTCCGGTTTCATTTACTTGAGGATATATGCGCCGTCGAATGTGCTGGGTAGATTTAATCAGAGTATGCCACGTGTGCGTTTAGTGAAAAACATGTGTTCAAGCTTTATGAAACTTGAAGCCTCCGCAAAATTTCTAGCGTATACAGTGGTCGTCCGCATATGTCGGTGTGTGTGGCATGACTAGGGTGTGCATTTTCTCTAGGGAAAACGAAGTGCTGTGTCGATCTCGTTGTGTCATGGAGTAGTGGAGCACGCACGTTTGCGTAGGCGTCCTTGACGCGGTAGGCGACGTCCTCCTCGAGGGAGCGGTGGTAGAGCGCCTGGTAGGCGCGCTTGGCGCCGAGGAGGTCGTCGGCAGAGCGGGTGCAGGTGATCTCGACGACGATGGCGGCCGGGTGCGCCTTGTGCAGCACGTGGTGCGCCCACCGCGCGTCGCGCTCCCACGGGTGCATCGCCCACAGAGCATGTATAATGCAGACGCTTAGAGAGATGCTTAGCAATGAAAAATTAATTTTTCTTGCTACATAGAATAGATAAGGTGCTTATTTTGAAGCATCGATGTTTAAATAAGCATTGGTGCTTAGTAGATGCTTATGTGTATAACTATATCTATTAATAGATAATATAGCATTTAAGCACCCACGGAAGAGATGCTTGCATTGGAGGAAATAACTTTTGCATGGGTACTTAATGATGTGATTATTTTCTCTCTCTTTAAGCATTCATATATAAGCATTTTGTATTGTACATGCCCTTAGCATATCTAGATTTACCATAACGACAAAAAGGAAAAAGATGGAAAATTGGAAATATAGTGGAGCAATTAGATGAAGGCATGTCACCGCACTACCTTGTCGTATGGCGATGCCTTAAGATCTAATGTGTTCCATGCTTCCACCTTTGACAACTGTTCGACACTATAAATTTCTGCCAAGCATTATCATGAATAACTTCCATTGTGTCCTTGTCTCTGGGAGCATGGTCGTGCATGCCTTTTGTGGATGTACCGGCAACAAGATATACAGAGTAAATTTGTTTCCAGAAAGAATTGTATAGTCAGTGGAAAAACGCTTCTGTGTTGGATCAAGAACATACTGTTGCTCTTGTTGTATGTTTTACAATTGAGTTACAATTTGACCGAATGCTTCTTTGTTATCCAATGTTGTACTTTTCAGGATATCATAATCTCATATAAACAAATTGCTTTGTTTTGATCCCTAATCAGTTAATGTCATCAGAACCTTACTGGTAGAAGTGCATCCATAAACCCAGACCACAGTAAAACTGGCCTTCATGTCTTTTTCTCTCCATACTTGGCACTGCAGACATACAGAAACTTATTTCTCAAGGCCTGCGCTTGACTCCTTTCTAGTTGTTTCTGTTGGTAAAAGGCTGCTCTAGAAAGCTGAGTGGAGCTGCTATAAATGAATCAGTGTGCCACTCATTTAGCTTGTTGCTGCATGCTGAAGCTATTTGATACTAGCATGCATGATATTAATTAACAAATGACCGTTATTTCTTTGATGAAGTCATGTCCTGTACAACTTATATTTGTGTTGCATGGTCTGTCAACCAGTATATTGTGATGAGATGGTGGTTTAACAGGCACTAGCTTACTGATGTGAATCCGGATTCTGGGCCACTGGTCTCTGTACTGGTACTATGTGATTATTATATCTTATCATGTCAACTTTGTTTTTCAAGCCATATGAATTGCTTAAAGCTATTGTTTTGCAAACCATCTTAAACATCTATTAGATGAACATTATTGATTAAGTATAATGTTGTTTGGTAGTGAAAGTATACTTATGTTAGACTATAGAGGCTACATGTGTTCATAGAATATAGTAAGGAATTGGATCAGGGTGGGCATTGAGAAAAGATTTTTTTAATCAGTTTACAATGGACACTGAACAAATATATACCACTGAGAGGACCTTAAATCTTTGCTGCCAGTGGAAGGAAATTGACAGATATTACACCATCATATAACAAAAAACCATTGATGATTAATCAGTATATTTTCTTTAGGTGACCTTCAGTTTTTGTTTGAAAGGTCAGTGGGTCACATTTACTCTGTAAACTACTTTAACAGATGGAGGTACTTACTGCATTATATTTGGAAGTTTTTCAAGTTACCAAAATTTTGAAAACAATCGACAGGCGAGGATCTTCAATAATGCTTAAAAGGTTCTATTGTGGATATAAGAGAAGTGTTTTTGTTATAACTTCCAATATGCTATGCTTGATCTGTCAAAACATGGCATGGTTCTGATTTTATGTGATTCCCTGGTACATGTAACATTTAAGCTGCTAAGTTCATTATCCCTTTTTACTCATTACTTATCAGCATCACCTCTATGGAAAATCATCCTCAAGTGATTCTATTCCTGGAAGTATTTGGATGTTAGTGCAGCCATGCACTCATTGAAAATCATTTGTTGCTTATGTTGTGTGAGCATAACCATTCCCTTTAATTGTTATGGTTGTTGTGCTATGGTACTGTGTGCTCCTGCTATTTTCTAGACTCTATCATAGAGCTCATATTTGTCGACCAATACTTAGGCAGCTTTAAGATTGAGCTCTCACTCTATATATTTCCAACTTGGTCCAGGTATGTGGATGACGGAAGATCCTTTGGCAACACATAGTCACTTCTTCTACCGGCTGTTCAGATTTACAGTACTGAGGAACTGTATCAGTACTATATGACAGAGAAGGTGAGATTAACTGTGTGGTCAGCAAATAAAAATAGTTTACAATATTTTTTCTGATAGGCCTAATGATAATATTTTTATGCTTCTAGGCTTGGAAGCTTTGTGATCCTGATGCTGAACATGTATTCAAAGATTTAAGAAAGGCTGGAGTTAAAACTGCTGTCGTCTCCAATTTTGATACCCGTCTATGGCCACTTCTACAGGTCCTGAAATATGATCACTGGTTTGATGCAGTTGCTGTCTCTGCTGAGGTAGGTTGACCTACTTGTAACTGCAGACTGCAAGTTAGCATGTATCAATTATACTCCGCCAACTGCTATGTGGAGTCAGTTATAAATGTAATTTTCCCAAATTTCGTAATACCATTATTTCCAGGCAATTTCGTAATACCATTATTTCTAGGCAATCTTCTGTATTAAAAACTCATGTTTCTGCATACTCTACAAACAGGTTGCAGCAGAAAAGCCAAACCCAGCAATATGTTTGAAGGCCTGCGAGTTTTTAGGTGTCAAACCTGAAGAAGCTGTGTATGTTGGTGATGATCGTAGAAATGATGTATGGGGAACTAGAGATGCAGGCTGTGATGAATGCTTTGGGGCAGTGGTGTTCACTCTTTCAAGGAGGTATTTCTATTTCTCTATATCCCAACGTTAACCATCTTATTCTATTGGAAATTGTTTACTGGGCATAGTAGCTTGCGTTTAGCCGTTTACATCTCTTGTTATGCTTATGCTGGTTGTAACTCGTAAGTAATTTTTGGTGTCAATATGCTGGCTGCGTGGGTTCTAGCGATCATTCAAGAGATCTCTCTTCACAGCTCTAGAGCTAATAGGTAGCATCACCGAAGTCTATATCAGGCTTGTTTACTGACCGTAGGATAAGATTACATGCTGTTTCGGTGCACTGGACTGTGTGGTCCTTGATTTTTGATGAAGGTACGGCAGATGTATCATGCGTTACAGGGAAAATGATGGTTACATTTGTGGTCTGTTCACTTGTCACCCTCTAAGAGCTAATTCAGATGGGAGGAACACGTCAAATAGGCAATTATGCAAAAACGGATGTATGTTCTAACCTGTCACCATCGCGTTAAATGCTCCTTGTTCTGGAGGAGCCTGCCCGTTTGAGGTTCAGATGATAAAACAGTAAAAGCATGCCAAGAGCTTTCTGTTCCATTTGTTTCAATTCCTTAGGAATAAGCATCAAACACAATAGTGGTGCCATGTAACTCAATCACAGGTCCGATAGTCCCAGCAAAATGCTCCTTCAGAGCAGTATAAATACTCTATCTAATGCTTATCTTTGCTTATATTGGAACTTTTTTCTCGATGCAGGTTGCTGAGAGGATCGGAGTTGAGGTGATGAAGTGATCGCCAGTGGTCGCCCTTATGAGCGATGGATACCCGGGAGTGCGGTCGTGATGTACATGGACAGCAGAGACCCAATCCTTGTTGCTCGAGCGTCTGTCGTACAAATTTGCCAGAAGAAGACTGTTTAGCTAGGGGTTGCCTCAACTCTGAAGGCATGTTCACTGATGCAGGAGCCTTTGAGTCGAGCCATTTAATTTGTCCCGGTGCGTTCTATGTTTCCTATCCGTGGCGCGTTTAACTAAGCAGGAGGCGTAAAAACGATCTAGGCATAGGACCGCCGAAAATAGATTCGCCGCCGTCCGCAGGAAGCAAGGCCGTGCGCCGCCGCATCTCGATCGGTCCGAGGTCAGGCCATCGTCTCGTCGGCCACGGGACCGTGCGACGTGCGTCCCTGGCGGGCTCCCGCACTGGCCACCAAATCACGCGCTGCGCCCGGGCGGCAGCGCCGAGCCGTCAAGGATGTCCAGGCCGCGCGAACACCCGCGCCGGCCCTCCACGTGAGCTGAGACTGTTGGTGCCACCGTTTTCCTTTGGTCCGCTCTGCTGCCTGCGTCAAGTCGGCCCATCTCAGGAACGAAGCGGTCTGAAGTTTCCAATCCAGTTCCAACCTCTCCCGGCTGTTTTTTTGCAATACTCTTTTTGCGGACACAGTCGTGGGGAAGGAGGAGATGGTTGAGGACGAAGCATAGCTAGAGGCCATGGCCGAGGCAGATCCGAAGGTGGAGGAGGAGGCACACCCGGATGGGGATCCAGTCGCGGACGGAGATGCTAGCTCGAAGGCATCGTCGGACGACAGGCCGACCTTGCCAAAGATGGAGGAGGTGGCCAAAGAGGTGGATGTGGCGTCGCAGCACACTCGGATGGTGGCCAAGGCGAAGCCGGATAAGGATGGATCTGACAGGGGAGGGCCTAGAGCAGGGGTCAATGAACAGATTGGACGGGGCGACGACGCGGAAGGGGAAACCATAGAGCTGGGTGTAAGCGAGAGTGACGAGGAGAAAATTGGATATTTGCCACCGCTAACAGTGGGCTTCGCAAAACTGCCATCGTTATTGTCGACTTCGCAAAATTGCCACTCAGTACGTGTGTCTCTCGTATTCCCTGCCATTGCACCCATTTTCCTCATTTTCTTTTCTATTTGCCTTATTTTATTTTCTCTCCGGACCAAAATGCCCCGGGCATTTTACATACGGACTAGGGTGTAAAAAGCTCGAGGCTCGCGAGTCGCCGAGCTTGGCTCGCTTTAGACTCGATTCGAGCTTGGCTCGAGCTCCAAACGAACCGACTCGAGCTTCATCTTAAGCTCGCGAGCTTTAACGAGCCGTCGAATAGTTCGCGAGCTTTAAAATTTTTACCCTCCCAATTCACCCACACCCTCCGCTACTCCCGCCTCTTCTCTCCAAATCCCCACTCCATCCGGCCATCTCAGCCAGCATGCTGGCCACGCGCCCACGCCCGCCTCCCGCCCCACGCCGCCCCACGCCAGCCCCCTCGCCCCACGCCTCTCCCGCCGCCGTCCCCGTCCCCCTCGCCCCGCCGCGCCGCCGCCCGTCCCCTCGCCCCCCTCCCCCTCGCCTCGCCCGCCGCCCGCCGCCCTCGCCCCCCGCCTCGCCGCGCCGCCTCGCCCGCCGCCGCCCCGCGCCCGCCCCGCGCGCCCTCTTCCCGCGCCCCTCTCTCCCCGCCGCGCCGCCGCCTCTCCCACGGCGCCTCCTCTCCCTGCCGCGCGCGCTCCTCGACACGGATCCGCCGCGCCGCTCCTCCCCGGCGCCCCTCCTCTCCCTGCCGCGCGCGCTTTCGACCGGATCCGCCGCCGCCTCTCCTCCCGGCGCCCTTCTCGACCGGATCCGGCCGCCGCCTCTCCTCCCGCGCGCCTCTCTCCCCGCCGCGCCGCCTCCTCGACCGGATCCGGCGCGCCGCCTCTCTCCCGCGCCCTGCAGTACTCCTCGTCCTCTCGAGTTTTGTTCTACACGAGCCTACACGAGCCGAGCTCGAGCGAGCTCGAGTTTGGTCCGAGCCGAGCTCGAGCCCGCTTTAAAGTTCGATGTCGATCTTAGGCTCGCCGAGCTCGGCTCGAGTTTCTACCGAGCTCGAGCTTGCTAGGTCAAGCTCGCCGAGCTCGGCTCGTTCTGACCCTATCGGGACGCGTCTCTTCCTCTCGCGCGGCGCTTCCTCTTTCTTTGCGGCCGTGTGAGAGCGCGCGCCGCCACCGCTCAGACGCGACGATGGCGCAGACGATCGTCTGCCGTGGCGGACGCGCGCCACCGCCTTAACCGCCGCCGCCGCCGCCGACGCGATCGCTGCATCGATATGACAAGATCAATTGGTTGGAGAAATAAACACTAGTACGCCCGCGATCGCGTCGGGCGGCAGGCGGCGGTTCGGGCGGTTGCACCGCGTCCGCCACGGCAGAAGACGTCCGGCGCCATCGTCGCGTCTGAGCCGGTGGCGTGGCGCGTCTCACGCAGCCGCAGCAAGAGGAAGCGCGCGCGGAGAGGAAGAGACGCGTCAGACGTAAAATGCCCGTGGGCATTTTGGTCCGGAGAGAAAATAAAATAAGGCAAATAGAAAAGAAAATGAGGAAAAGGGGTGCAATGGCAGGGAATACGAGAGACACACGTACTGAGTGGCAATTTTGCGAAGTCGATGATAGCGATGGCAGTTTTGTGAAGTCCACTGTTAGCGGTGGCAAATATCCAATTTTCTCAGTGACGAGAGATCAGGGACAGAAAGAAAAAAGCCACCTAAGTAGGGGCTAGCAGCCAGATCTGGTGGGTCGATGTAGATCGATGGCGAGGTAATGCTAGAGATGGCAACGGGTAAATACCCATCGGGTATTGCCATTCCATACCTGTACCCGCTAGGTGTAAATTTACCCGTCAGGTTACCCGTATCCGCACGCGGGTAGGAAAATTTACCCATACCCGTACCCGCGCGGGTATTACTACCCGACGGGTAACCCGTACCCGCATGCATACCCGGTTCAACACATAATATCATCAATTTAGACATGCAAGCAATGGCTATTGTCCAAAGGAGAGTGGCTATTTTCATAGTCAAATTGTCCAAAGATGTTGGGCCAAGATTCACAATTAAACAAATTACCAAGTTCATGACATAGCACAGACATAGCACCATGCCAACACCATGCCAACTATTGACTGATCAACTGCATGATGGATGATAAATAAGACATAGCAAAGACATAAAATATGACATAAGTTTTTGACTAAATGAAAAGTACAAACATAGCAGTAGTTGTAATACCAAGTTCATGAGTTCTAGGACCACCACAGACATAGATGAACACCACAGTACCAAGTTCATGAGTTACAATAGCAGCATTACAATCAAAAGGAGATACAATAGCAGCAGCCAGCATTATAATAGTAGAGTAAAATAGCCCAGAGTACACAATCAAAAGCAGCAGCCAGCATTACAATAGCAGCATTACAATCAAAAGGAGCAGCCAGCATTACAATAGCTGCAGGCAGCAGATTTGCATATTACAATCAAAAGGAGCAGCCAGCATTACAATAGCTGCAGGCAGCAGGCAGCAGATTTGCATTTTTGACTTGGAATAGCTACAGGCAGCAGGCAACAGGCAGCAGGCAGCAGATTTGCATTTTTACTTGGACTAGCTGCAGGCAGCAGGCAGCCGGCAACATTTTTGACTTGGAGGGCGGATTGATTCAAAGGGCAACCTCCTACATGAACAGATTTGCATGAGTAAGCATCCATGAGAAAGAGCACATATTAAAAGCAAAAATTGAGTGATTGACAATGTTTTTTATTTACGAATATACAACACAAATATAAAACATGATTGACACATGCTAAGCACGATAACCTGCAGCCCCTCTTGTATATCTTGGAGGCAGGACCAAAAGGTAGCAGCAGCTTGCTTGTTCTTCTCATCAACTATGAACATAAGTAAAGAGTTAGTTTTCAGACATAGAAAGGAACTATGAAATGGACAAGTCAACATGTATACCTTGGTATTTGTTCCGAAGCCAATTTTGAGACCACATTAGGGCCTCCAACATCTTGGAAGTGAGCCTGCTACGATGCTCACTAAGAACCCTTCCACCGGTGCTAAAAGCAGATTCTGAAGCAACAGTTGTAACAGGGATAGCAAAGATGTCCCTTGCAATCCTTCTCAAAGTAGGAAATCGAGTTCCAGCCACTTTCCACCAATCTAAAACTTTAAAGTTTGATGTATGCATGTCCAACATCTCTTCATCCAAGTAGCGGTCAAGCTCAGATTTGAAACCCATGCTTGCTGGCCTTCTACTTGCCACACGTGCACTCATGGAAGATAAGAAGTTCTCACTATTGCCATGTGAATCTGCTGCTGGTTCATTCATCCCCACATCCTCTTCCACATGGTACCCATGCATCAAGTCAGCTAACAAGTTCTTGACCTCAAGAACCCTATCCTCATATTCTTGACCAGTGGTCCCAAGTAAATCCTCAAAACAAATCAGCAACACTACGGTCTTGAATCGAGGATCAAGAAGAGTTGCAATACCCATTAGCCCTTGAATATCAGTCCAATATTTATCAAACTTGGCTACCATATTAACTGACATGGCTTCTACTAAAGGATTGCCACAACTTGACCATTGCCTAATTTTCTTTCTAATCTCAGCAATTTGAGTAAAGTAAATGTTAGTTGTCACATAATTAGTCCCAGAAAATAACACAGTGATATCATTAAATAACCTAAGCCTCTCCACAACATCCTCGGCAAATTTCCACTCCTCTTCAGTTGGCAAACAAGTGTACTGCTTATCTACACGACTTGCTCTTATGAAAGCAGTCTTGTAGGGCAATGTAATGCTAAGCATGTTGAAAGTTGAATTCCACCTAGTCCTACAATCAAGTCCGATCTTTCTCTTGGCAACTTTCTCATCAATTTTAACATACTTAGCTATCTCCTCAAACTTTTCAATCCTTTTTGGTGTGGCTGTCCAATAAGCTACACTATCACGAATATTCTCAATTGCATCTTTCAACTCATCTAACCCGTCCTTTACTATCAGATTAAGGATATGAGTAGAACAACGCATGTGCAACAATTTCCCATCATTCAACAGCTTATGCCTGCCAATATTCCTAATAAGATAAGGGATTACCGCATCATTTGTAGTGCAGTTGTCTAGAGTAATTGTAGATAACTTCTCATCAAGATTCCACTCAACCAAGGACTCATGTAGCTCTTCACCAATGACTGTAGCAGTGTGAGGTGCAGGGACATAAATGAACCTACATTCGAATTATTATAAATGACATAAGTAACTAGATCTAAAATAAACTAGACCATATCTTAGTAAGCATGATAATATGCAATCAGATCTGAAAGAATTATGAAATATGTAATTACCTCATGATAATATTTCTAAGAGCCCAAGATTCATCAATGAAGTGGGCTGTGATGGCCATGTAACCTCTCTTTTGGTTGTCAGATGTCCACAAGTCAGTAGTGATAGCCACCCTTGATTGAATTGCAGCCATATATTCAATGGCTTTCTTCTTCTCCAACTCATATTGCATCATAATATCACATCCGAAATAAAAAAGGTTAGAAAATTCATTTATCATTAGGAGATGCACAACAACAATTAGTAGTAAGTCATAGGCTGATGTGCAACAACAATTGGCTCTTATACCTTATTGTGTTCCTTGTCCCAATCTTGAATAATGGCTGAAGTGCACCAACAAATCTTCGAAAGCCAACATGATCGACCATGCTTAAGGGGTATTCATGTAATACTATCATTGCACTAAGTTCTTGCCTAGCTATATCTTGATCAAAGGTGTAGTTCTCCACTGAAACTGTCCCTGCATCTGTTCTACCAAACCTCAAAGAAGATTGTGCCATTGTCTTTCCATGTAGCTTGATCTTCTTTTGCACGCAAGACTTCAAATGGAGACGAAGGTGGTTAGTCCCATTCCTTGACACTCCAGAAAGCTTCTTGGAACAATAGTTGCATTTTGCCCGGACTGTGCCCCCAATCTCCACTTTTGTGAACTCTTTCCAAACAGCTGATGTGAGCTTCCTCTTGGAACCAGCCACAACTACACCTTCATCATCATCATCATCTATCTCAATCCCATCACCATCATCTATTCCAATTGTCTCTGTCTCTGAGTTATTGAAAGATTCAGGTTGGGGTGATCCAGAGATTGGACTTGACTCTAATTGTATATGCGAGCCTTGAGATATTGGACTTTGCGGCTGACTGCTACCATTACTCCCATTGGCTGCAGACATTTTTCTTAATCTGTACCAGCACATTGATCAATTAAAAATTGTTACCATCTTTGTTGTTTTCTGTAGATCAAGTCTGTGTGCTACCGTGAATAGGTGTTAGCTACTTAGCTCTATGCAGTTTTCAGAAATGATAAGTCTAACTTTACAAATCTAAATGGTTTAGACTTTGGATACTTTACAAATCTATGTAACAGCACATTGATCAATTAGACAGCTACTGTCATCAAGTGTATATCTCAGGTACATTGATTAATACTTAATACAGCTACTGTCATCAAATGTATATCTCATTACTGGAAAGTTTTCCTTAAGACACATTTCTTCTAGCAGCAAATGTATACAATAGGAGAGTTTCCCAACATATTCTGCCAATTCAAAAGTAGTTTCCCCCCTCTCTTGTCCATTCTAATTATTAGCAATGTATATAATAGGAAATTGCAAGAGAGATTGAACAAGAACTTGATTAGTTGATTTACAGCACCATAGAGATGCAAGGGGAAAGGGTATGAAGATTATCAGTAGACATGAACTATTGGATTCAACAATTTCCCTTCTCCGTTCTGGTTATTACTTATTAGCAAATGTATACAATACATGAGCTACTGTCTACTAGAGAATACTATCCATTACTGGACAAGTTCATCAAATGTTTATCTCATTAATTCCCATCAAAACGCTTTATTTGTATAAGTATGAACTACTGTCTACTAGAGAATACTATCAAATCAACGGAGAACGGAGAGCGACGAAGGTTCTGCTTCTGGTTTTCTTACCCGAGGGAGCGACGAAGGTTCTGGTTGCGGACTTGGAGAGTAGCAGCAGCTGTAGTCGTCGAAGACAAGGGCGGCGGCGGGCTATCTCAGCAGTCCTTGTCCTTGGCTTGACGAGGCGTCGACTCACGGCGGCTGCGGCTTGCTTCTTCTCGGCCACACCAACACGGCTTGCCTGGACGGTCTCAAGCAGTGGAAGCAACGGAGGAGCAGCCGGGGCAGCCGGTGGGTCGTTCTTGCTCGTGTCCTCCGGATCCGGCGGGTGCAGGTCGGCGTCCCTTGGGGACGGCGTCGGAGTTAGCAAAAGGCAAACGGACAGCAAGGTTAAGGACTTAAGGTCTTAAGGATGAGGAAGAGCATCACCGGCTGTCCTCGTGCGTGGTGCCGAAGTTCGCCGCCATGGATGGAGACCGTGTGCGGCGGCGGCTAGCAGGGGGAGTGGGAGGGGGAGGCCGGATCGCCGGAGGCAGGAGGGGAGACCGTGTGCGGCGTAGACGGTAGATCTAGTGCGGCGGCGGCTAGCGGGGAGGAGGCCGGATCGCCGGAGGGGAGACCGGGAGAGGTGTGCGGCAGCGGCTAGCAGGGGGAGGGGGAGGCCGGATCGCTGGAGGCAGGAGGGAAGACGGGAGACCGTGTGCGGCGGCGGCTAGCAGGGGGAGGGGGGCGACCGGACGAAGCCACGAGGGGGAAATGGGGAATTGAGGCCACGAGAACGAGCCGCCGCAGGAATGGGATTAGGCTAGGGTTTTGAGAGTCAGCACTCGGCAGCCGGCAGGTGAGTTCTCCCGTCTCCGCAAGGCCGTAGTATATGGGCCATGACCCATGAGCCCATGAGTATGCGGGTATATTTTACCCACGGGTATGCGGGTACGGGTAGTATATAGCCGTACCCGTACCCGCTCTACCCGATGGGTAGACATTTTTGTCCATTAGTATACCCACGGGTGAAGATATTTTCTATACCCACCTCTTTATCGGGTAAAACCCATCGGGTACTCGGGTTTGGGGTACCCATTGCCACCTCTAGGTAATGCGGTAGGCAAAATCCTAGAGCGAGCGAGCGAGAGCATTGTGCAAACGAGAGTAAGGAGCACTCGGGGTGGGGAAAGGGAAAAAGTTGTCCGCATAAGCCACTTTGAGAAGCCGTGTGTTAAGTTGATCCATTTGTTCCGGCATTTGGCTTCTCCGGTGAGAAGCCAGAAGCCACCCCACAAGTCGGATCAAAAGGGCTCTTTATCTCTCGGTGGCCTCGCATTGTCTATCCGTCGATCTCAACTAGCAGGCTGCAATTGGTTTAGGGTTATAATAACTGGTTAGCTAATCTTAACCTAACTGGTTAGCTTAATCCAAATTTTATATTTGAAAACAAACTTTATTAATCTAAAGTCCTGTTTGGCTCGATTAGTTTGGTTAGCACTAGAAAAATAAATTTTAGAAGGATTAGTTATGTGGGGCTAACTTATTCTACTAATTTGATGAGTTAATCCTAAAATATATTAACGGGGTTAATTTTATCCTCCTAACCTATGATCATGTTAAATTAATCCTCCCTAACCTAGTGGTATTTGGCGGATTAAATCCCTACCCCAAACCAAACGGGGCCTAGTCCTCAACGCGTTACCGGCTAGTTAGTTCTCAGTTGCCAGGAGCCCAACACCACCGTTCTCCGGAAGGTGACCAACCACGTACCAAGACAACGTACGTATTATATCATCGGCAGCAGGCAGAAATAAACACGTGCATGCATGCTTTAATCAATCTACTCGGCGGCGGCGCACTCCGTTTGTATATATATAGTTCAGACGACACATTATACTCATGCATCATTATACACATGGATGCATGACATATGCGAGGGGATGTGAATCGTAGATATATTAGAACAGAACATATTAGAGCAGCATGTGGCGCCAACTACCGACCATAGAGATAGACAAAAAGCCAATATAAATGGTTTGCTTCTTGCAGCGGCTGGGAGAAGCCGCTTCTCTCGCCCGCGCACGCGAAGGCGTGAAACGTACTGCCAAAGCGATTAGGTTCACAGGAGACACCTAGTTGGCCACTACTCCCGTGTCGCTCACTTTCTCCATTCTCGCGCCCCTCTCGCACTCTTGCCCATTCTCCCGCAGCGCCCACTCTACTCGCCCCAGATCCGCTCACCCCCACCCAGATCTGGGGCGAGGGTCCTTGTCGCCCTCGCTGTTCGCCAGGTGTAAGTGCCTGGCTGTTTGATCTGCATCGACCGAGCTCACGGCGCCATCCGCACCACATCTCGTCCCCGTGGATCCAAGCACAACATCCGCGTGCATGGTCATCGATCCCCCTCTACCGCGTCATCCTGTCCATCTCCACTTTGCAGTCGTCCCTGAGTTGTAGATCCAGATGTAAGCTCTTCCTTGCCCCTACCTTGCACGCTCACAATTTGTAAGTGTCGGTCGCCTATTTTGTCGATGCGCACATCTCGTCTCTTGTCGGTGTGCTTGCCATCTTTGTTGGTCCTAGCTAGCCAAGTGCAGGACTATTTCTTCTACTGTTTGAGAACACAAGAAACGGGCTTTTTGGCTTTTTTCCCTTCACCTGACCGTCTCTAGTTTTTCCCTTATCAACGCCATTCCCATCTAGCCTTGTCATGGGCACTCAGATAGGCGGCAACTGCGCGAGCATCGCAAGTTGGGATGACGAAGCCACCATCATTTTCATTGCAATTTGCTTGGGGAAAGTTGATGCCCCCAGCTGGCACAAGGGTTGCCTTAATGCTAAGTGGTATAGCAACTTGGTGCGCAAGTTCAAAGACCGCACCGACTGTCAGTATACTTGGAAGCAAATAAAGAACAAGTGGGACACACTTAAACATGATTTAGCTCATTGGAAGACCCTCAAGCTGCGATCTATCAGCTTCAGAATCAATTTGAGGACTGACAGTATTGCCGCCATTGATGAGTGGTGGGAGGAACAAGCAAAGGTGAAACTGTTCATTCTGTTTGGCATCTTTGCGTTTGACTCTTCGATGATTGGTGAAGCACTCACGAGCGCTCAGTTTGTATTCTTTGCAGAGCATGGCGATCATCATGAAATTTTGGAAAGCACCTCTCTCACATGAGGACCTCCTGGAGAGGCTATTCAAGGACATGTTGTGCACCAATGTTGACTCGTATGTGCCTGGTGAAGAGCAGACCTTTGGGCGATAGGATGCCAAGAAGACCAACCTCCCCACTGGAGGCGACAATAGCGGTCTATTAGCCACAACTAAGGGGAAGTGTCCAATTGCCCAGTTTGTGATAGAGTCTCCAGAAGCAAAGAAACCGAGGAAGACGTACCGCAGCATGCAACTCAAGCGCTTTGTTGACCTGTACGAGCAGTCCAGAAGGCATAGTGCTTCCATCGTGTCCACGAATTTGCACCTCATGAGCCTATCCAAAGAGGAAATGAAAGGGCTGCTGAAGGGAGTCATCGCTAGTGGAGGTCCTGAGGGAAGTGATGACTACTACTACGCGAGCTAACTCTTCTTGCACATCTGTTACCATGAGATGTTTGAAAACTTCACCACTCCAAATGGCTGGCTCAACTAGATCAGGAGGAACTAGGCAGACAAGAAGGCCAAGTGATCAGAGCCTTGTGTGCAACAACCAGCCGTTATGAGTTTTTCACATAATTTGTTTGTTTGGTCAGAAGAACATTTGGTCCCCATTTCAATTATTTGGTTGCACAAACTATCCTTGCATATGTGCATTGTGTGTTTAGCTGCATTTCATTTTTAGCCTGTATTCTGCAAACAGATGGCTGTTTATTTAAGTGCAAACTTCATTTTGTATAAATTTGAATTCATCTACATGTTGCTTCGGTCGTGCATGTTCTCTGTTCTTTGTTTCCATCTTGTGGTTTTGTTTTAGTTCTCGATTCCTCCCAATTTTTACCACCTCAAAGCAATTGAAATCATTGCAGATGTTGTCATCGAGTGAGATGCACACAACAGAGATGGATATTAACTCTGTCTCCATCACCACAAGTTCATCGATTGTGCTATCGGAGCAAGTCATTTTCTGGGGATGATGAGGGGGAGACTTTGTCCTGGATACCATGGAAGGTTAGCAATAAAACTGGCATATAGTGGGTCGAGGAGCAGCTAAACAACCCATGTGCTTGCAAGGACATGTTTAGGATGTGAAGGTCAGTTTTTATTGTATTACATGACACTCTAGTGTGGGACTATGGAGTTGAATTGACTCATCAGACTAGCTCCAAGAAGGCACTTCGACTGTTCCTATAGACATGTGCTGCCTTGTAGTCCAATCGGTAGGCACAGAATAGATTTGAGCATTCGGCTGGTCACTTTAGTGAAAAATTCAATAGGGTTTTGGATGTGGTTAAAAATGGCATGAGATATTGTATGACTGTGTCACTGCAGCAACCTCATCTTCATCCTCATTTCAACAACTGTGTTGGGGCGATTGTCGATACTCATGTAACAGTCTCTATACCTAGTCGTGTAGCACCAAAGCACTACAATCACCATGAATACATGAGCTAGAACGAGCTCATGGTTTGTGACTTTGATCAGCATTTTACTTTCATATGTGCTGGGTGGGGTGACACAGCGCACGCACATGTGTGCTGCAGTACTCCATGGTGACTTACCAAGACTACTTCTCGCACCCTCTACCAGGTATGTTTTTTGATCGTTTGTGCGGTACTCATTTCTAAGGGGATTTGCGTGCACTCAATAACTAGTTCTTGGACTTGAATTCATTGTAGGCAAATAATATTTGGTGGAATCCAGTTACCCGAACAAGGAGGGGTCCCTAGCTCCGTACAAGAACCAGAGCTACCCCACGTACTAGAGTTTACACAAGGTGCACTGCTGGTTGGGATGAAAGAAATTTTTACTTATCACCACTGATCGCTCTGGAATGTGATCAAGCGCGCATTCATTATTTGGAAGAATATGTGGCACATCTTGTTGAGTGTACCGAGCTCACTACTACAGAGAAGGCTATGCTGGATGCCTCATCATAGACGGTTCTTCAGAATCTATCAGTGTTGTAATTATTACAGATTGTTTTACAAGTGTGATCGTCTATGTTATTAGCGATGGCTAGAACCGTCTGTGATACATAATTATCATAGATAGTTTGTGGTTGGAACCGTCTGTGAATTATCACAGACAGTTTGGATTAAAAATGTCTGTGGTAAATGCAGACTTCATAGACTATTTTTAATATGAATCGTCTATGATAATTCACAGACACTTCCAACCATAAACCGCCTGTGATAATGGAATAAGTCACATATAGTTTTTAATTTGAACTATTTGTAATAATTCATAGACGGTTCTTAGCAAGAACCGTTTGTGATAATTATGTATCACAGATGGTTTGTGGTTGTAAGTGCCTGTGATATTTTCTGCATTATTAAATGCCCGGCCCATCCTGACAGATACGCAGTGAGTAGGGGTTTGAATACAACCGTCTTTGGGGGCACGTTTGGTGAAAGCGTACCACAGATTTGCAAGTGTGCTTGTAGATCTATTTATTCTTGGTGATATAAGATTATATTTGCTTCTAATTATATGCATTATAATCAAGGGCGATGATAGCTAGTTTTAGATCTACATTGGTAGTTTGCTCCAATTTAAGAATGGGTCTCACTACTCCTACCCTATTTCAATATATGCTTATTTGATATATATATATATATATATATATATATATATATATATATATATATATATATATATATATATATATATATATATATATATATATATATATATATATATATATATATATATATATATATATATATATATATATCACGATCTTGCAACACAGGACCTAAGTGTCCCCGTATATCAACGAGCACAAAGACGTGGTACGCCAACAAAACCTAGGCCGGTCGGAGGTTTGGATTATGAGAGAGCACAACCGTTAGTTCAGTGAATGGTTAAACGTGTGATTCATTGGGAGGTCATCAAGTGACGATCTGCTGCGATGGTTGGTAAAAGGGCCAAAATATACAATTGTGATATGGTACGGATATGACATAAATGGATACATATTTTATACGCCAGCTCAGGATAGGAAGAGCACAGTCTAGAACAGTGGTGTCCACATAGATGCGTTTCAGGAGCATTTCAATACCGCTGGGCCAAACATAGTGAAACATGGGTTGAGCTCCTACTATGGATTTGTAGAGGAGATTTGAGAGTTTGACTATGTACTTTTCAGGATCCCTTATTTTGGTGCCGTTGGGTCCAACGTCCACAGGGTGTGAAGGTCGACAAGTATGACATCACTGTTGTGGACCTCGAGTTGCCCCCATTCGGAGACAACATCGGGCCCGAGGAAGAACCTAGTGAGGAAGCTAGCTATATGCACGTCGATCATTGTGAAAGGGCTATTTCTTTAAAGGAAATAGCCAAGTAAAATTTTGAGTTATAATTAAATCACTTTGAGTTGTAATTCAATTTGAGTTGTAATTCAATTTGAGTTGTAATTCAATTTGAGTTGTAATTCAGTTTGAGATGTAATTCAGTTTGAGTTGTAATTCAGTTTGAGTTGTAAATCACTAGCTATACAAAAAACTATCATAGACAGTTTTTTGTATTAGCCGTCTGTGATATGTACATATCATAGACGACTATCCATTTGTGATACGTGCATATCACAGATGGTTATTTTTAAAAACTGTCTATGTTGTGACTTATCACAGATGTAATTGTTAAGAATCGTTTGTGATAATATTCTCCTATATATATCAGGGCAAAAACCTAACTCACTACAACACCAAACACTTAGGTTTTTCAACACACCTGCACGCATTCTTAGCTCCCCCCTTTTTGCACATCCGGTGTCGCCGACCCCCATCCCTACCCAAGCGCCCTTGACCTCAACGCCGCTGCCCCCAACCTCGATGCCACCGACCGCCGTCCTCCACGCCGCTAGCTACATATCTAGATTTCTACAAGGTTTCTTCACATCTCACTGATTTGAATCTAAACTGCTAATCAAAGAAAGGTATATACAACTCTCTCTCTCTCTATGAAATCCCTCGATCTATTTCTTGATCTTATGTTACTTGTCATATCTTCGGCTTGCATTGAAGCATATATAAAACTAGTTACATGTGTCCTACGAAACCCTATATAGAACTCTATCTACGATATGGCATAAGAGAGATGTTCTATTTGATTCATATGCATATCTAACTAGATAATTTTTTATCACATAAGCAAGTAATAGCTAGCTAGCATTCCTGCACTGATGCACATAAACTGTATGTAGTAAACATATATAAAGATATACCTCATTCCTTTTTAGATATCTAATTCAGAGATTGCCTTTCTGTTCATCCTTTCCCTACCTCGATCTCTTTTTTAGAAAGTTAATCCAACTTGAAACTTAGCAGATGATACAATCTTTATTTTCATACTGATTTCCCATATATATATATATGTATAGAAATATGTGTATGATGTATACATGCGGTTGTGAAATGTTGTTGTCTACTACAGAGATGCTTTTTTAAGGGATAAAAATTGATATAAAGAATGTTGTTGTGATATAGATACGTTGATTATGTTTGTTGATATTTGACATTGTGTTTAGAATTGAACCTATTCATTCTCGTTAATTAAGGTACTTGAAATATTTTGTTCTTTAAGAAAAGTATACATGTTTCTTGACATTGTGTTTAGAATTAAGCCTATTCATTTTCTTCTTGACATTGTGTTTAGAATTAAGCCTATTCATTTTCATTAACTAAGATTTCTTCTTTTGTCTTTTGCTAAAAAGTTTCCATAGATAGCAAGTTAGCGAGATGGCGTCCGCATAGTCTTTGCCACTATCATCGATGTCGTTGAATGTGTCTGGCACTCTGATGAAAGGGGTACGTAAGTGAGATGGCAGATGAATATCAAAAAGGCCTGAGGACTAAATGACCATCTTAGAGGTCACTTTCGTTGGGGTCCCTTTTCATCCCAAAAAGTAGCGGCAGCATTTCAGACCACTTGCGGGATAGTTGCAAGGGAATAGGTCCCCATCACCACACCAAGCTAGAAGTCTCTGATAAGAGTAGAGAAAGAGCAGTTGTTGGTTGAAATTTCAAGGTCGTTCGAGATCCCAGCAAAAGTCCAAGGACTTGTGCGATGGCAGACGTTCCTCATGATGGGAAAAGTGTGGAAGACCTTCAAGAGTACACTTATCACGGAGTACATGAACAAGGATCAGACGCTCTTCACGACGTATCCTTTCGTGTCGCCATATACATGGGACGCCTTTGTGCAGATAAAGATGATGGCCAAATTTTAGGAGCAAAGTGTGGTGCACAAGACTATCCAGGCATAAAACACTCACCCCTACATACTCGGTACCTCTGGGTATGTGGGTAAGAACCCGCAATGGAGGATGGAGGAAGAGGAGGCAATCCAGTCAAAGGCCTCCCTGCCATTTACCAGGATCACAGAGTGTGCCTGAAACTGGTTAAGAGCGAGTTCATTAACCATATCTTCGGGCACCATTCCTTTCATAAACCCAGTAGATGAGGAAGTGTCCCAATATCTGGTAAGATATATCAAACTACCTAGTTGTTAATAAGTCCATAATTTCATATGGTTTAAAATAACATGATAGTTTCTTGCAGCAAACACTGATTATCAAACCTTCCTAAGGCTCCTTCGAAGCAATCAGGGAGAGGGATATACTATCCATGTCCCTGGAAAACAAGGAGCACCTAAGTTGCATGTGAGGCGTTAGGGTTTACGTACCTTAGAGACAGGGATCCCTACATGACTTCGAGGCATATAGGAGTAGAAAGAGATCCAAGGGCGAGCATGAGAATGGATTGAAAGAGGAGATTCATGCAGAATTTCAAGGAGAGATAGCATCATTGAGGGAAAAACTGAATTAAGTCCTCAACCAGTCGCAAGTCCCCCTCAACATCGGAGCAGCTGTGCATCAATGCTACTTTCTGAATATAGCAACGTCCAATTACCTATCAACGATATCCAGGTAATGTACATCTCTAGAATACTACATAGATTGATCTGTTGGACATCTTAGCTAATCATGTATCATTATGTACGAGCCCACGTCATGCAACCTCAGAGTTAGGCTTGTTGGCTCTATTTCTGTTGAGGTTGGGTGGGGATGGCATATCCATGTCGACTAGGGACGCTGGTGCATAGTGCCTAGCTAGGGACCGATTTTACGAAGGTCTAGATGGACATAGTACATGATGTTTTCAGGGCCACCCCACTGGAGAAGCCCCAAATGACGAGATCATGACACTAGGGGATACCGTTCACACATTCGTCCAGTGGCCTAAGAGGGAAATCGCCCTGGACCCTTCTGTGCTGGTATCTACCCAACATGAACAGCTTGCCTCTCCACACAATCATCTACAACCTATGACCTCTCTGACCCTACCTTTGAAGTCACCACGTGCATCTGATCCATGTTGGTAGGCCGCCATACCAGCTCCCATGAAGACTACATTGAGCATAGATCAACAGTGTGCCCATTCGTCTCCTATGAAGAACAAATACAAGCATGCCAATAAGACCAAATAAAAGAAAATCAAGGCGTCTCAAGAGCACTGGACATTCTTGCTAGGAAAGCCATTGGTCCCGAATACGCTCGTAGCTAGCCTTGGAATGGGCGTCGCTTCTTTGCATGCGTGGTACATGAAAAAGACCAACCAAACAAGGACGCAATGCCTTACGGGTTGCATCATGAAGTACATGGTGGGGCATTTTTTTCATGAGCCTGGCTACTTTGTGGCGGGCTTCGATGACTTGTTCGACCTCTTCAATCTCGACGCCTCACTTTTAAGATGCTAGAAATTGTAGGTGTATACAATTACGGTTTACATTCATGTAATACTGATAACTACCATAACTCCTTGCTTATGTATAGGCACATGATGTTAGAAGCTAAACAAAGAATAGAACCGATTGGTTTTCTTGACTCACACTTATCTCCAAGCAATGCATCAACGAAAATGCATCCTACATCGAGGATTATGTAACAACGGGACTGCTTGCTCACAATGACAGAGAGTACATACTTCTACTCTACAACCAGTGGTAAGTGCTTCACTTATTGCTATACTCATTGATTTGTACTTCATATGCAACACGAACTTAATTTTAAGGACTATAACGCATACATGTGTAGGTGGCACTGGATTCTAATTGCCATTGTACCAAAGTGGAACAAGGTAATATACCTTGATTCCCTAATCAAGAACAAGCACGATTTCACACTTGTGCAACAATTAATTGATAGGTAAATTCATTTCATCCACAAAGAACCCTATGTATCCTTTGTTTGCAATGGCTGAGGCTAACTTTTTTGAATCGCGTAGGTCATTTGCTTTATATGTTGACTAAGGAGGGAGACATGTGGAAGGGAACACCACACTGCGACATGTTACAAAATTTTTTTGTACCTGCTAGTACATAATAATCCTATATCACACTTCGTAATTAATGATGCTTCTCAAGCTGAACAAACCTACGAATGTAATTCTATTTTTGCAGTGCTACCAGTAGCTACAAGGTAACGTATGTGGATCCTATGTTTGCCGTCATATGCAAGAAATCATGGGTAGTACGCCCAAGGATCCAGAGGTTTGTCAATCTCACAATAATTATTCCCTACTTATCAATTAATATATATAAGTGCTTATGACTTTACTCTTTTTAGAGATAGGGTATCAACATCGCTTTAAGTACAGTTCAAATGAATGAACTCTTCGAAATTCGAGAATAGCTCGTCACCTTCTTAATGGTGGAGGTTATTAACTCAAAAGGAGAGTTTCATGTGTCCGAGGTTGACTAATTTTTTAATGACAAACAATGTTTTCTTATTGTATCTGTAAACATGTTGTAAAAATATTATGATAATTCATTTATAATCAATCTGTAAATTTATTTATCTATGATATATATGTGTATTTGTGATATATCTATGTATTTGTATATTTGCTTGTATCTGTTATCTGCATATTATTTTTAGAAGGCGTAGCTAGCATTTCCTAAGGCTAGCCGAAAAATAGAAAAATTCTATATATAGAGCAAACTATCATAGATGATTTTGTGGTATAAACTGTTTGTGAACGCCTACTATCACAGACGATTTTATGTGCCAACCGTCTATTATATATAGTCCATCACAGACGGTTGGTAAACAAAACCGTCTGTAATGTCTAACATATCACAGACAGTTTTATGGTCGAAGCCATCTATGATAGTAGGTCTTCACAGATGGTTCTTTATACGAACCATTTGTGATGTGATTTATCACAGATAGCTCAAGAGTCATTTGTGATAATCACCTATTATCACAGACGTAATAAATCAGATGGTTCAGAAATCGTCTATAATGATGATTTAAAACCATCTGTGATAACTCCCTATGTGGTTGTAGCTATAACGTGGACACCTAGAAGAAAGTTATAGCAGTGACTATAGTATTGCATAACCTTGTCATCGACACTATGATGCTGGATAATAACTACTTGGACATTGAGGACGATGACAGGTACGAGTTAGAAGAGGGCGAGGGCACCGAGTCTCCAGATGGTAGTCTTGAGAGGTCAGATAGACCCATGGACGTGCTTCGAGACAACATTGTGCGGGCTTTGGTAGGCTAAAGTATAGCTAGACCCACTGTTGATGTCTCATGTTTAGACTATTGTACGGGGTTCCCTGTGTAAGTTAATACATATTTTTGATATATTGTATATTGTGTTGTGCGAACACTACCATATTGTAGCTGCCTATATCGTAATTTGCTACGTTGAGCTTTCGATATGTCGTAACGAACTATGTACTTTCCTATATTATAATTCCGTATATCACGTGCCATCCCGTACGTTCTAAATCCGTGCGTTATATCGTTGTTTTCCTTGGAACTAACATATAATCAAATCAGCCAAAAGTTGAACGTAGTTTCTAAAAACCACTTCTTCTAGCTATTATTATTATTTATTTGCTGTCAAAACCCATCAGCCCACAAGCAATACGAATGCCCTCCTAATAGTTGATCGATTTCGATGAGATGTAAGAAGCTGAGGAGTGCTTATCGTTGTCTCGGTCGGTCGAAGCGAGATCAGTTGGCGCCAACAAATCTGCATAATCGATTCTCTCGTTGTTGCATGGTCAAACACCAACTAAAAACCGTGTCGCCCGCTGTGTGCGGCGTACATTTATACGCAACCTGCCCTATGCTAGGTGACTTGCACATAAAAAAAACTAGTGCCCGCTGTTCTTCTATTTGTAGATATTTACATCTAGTTTAGTAGTACGCACTATACTGCTTGGATTGCATATTCGTTTGCATGCTTGCATATGCAGTGCATATATCTTGGCCTTCACCTAGCGTCAACCACTAATTACAAATAATTATATACGGCCTTAAAGTTTAAATCAAGCGCGTGAAAAATCGTACTCATGCCGTACACGTCCATGTCGAATCGAATCGATCACGATGCTTAATTAGGAAAACTCAATGGGCGGCACCAACAATAAACGATGGCCTGTTCTTTAGGATGTGGCTGATAGTTTTTGCTACGGCCGATGTTTTTTATCTATATTTTTTAAGATGATAGTAGACTATGAGAACATCAACGTGGACAATGTATACGATTTTAAACTTAAAAAACTATTTAAAGAATCTACTTTTAAAAAATGGTCTACTTTTCTGACGTTTGAAAAACCAAAAACCAAAAAACAGCACCACGATGGACTTCCTAACGCCACGATGGATCGGCCAGTCACTAGCAAGTAGTTGGTCGTTTGAACAAAGACACAATTTATGTAGCTAGGCAGCTAGCACTACTTTAAAAAGTCTAATACTAGACGTTACATCACAGACGGTTATACAAAATCATCAGTATTAAAAATAATCATAGACGATTTTAGTTTAGAGACCGTCTGTATTAATGCCAGCACTAAAAACAATTTGTAAAGATGTAATATCAAAGACGGTTCATAGTAAAAACCACTTCAGATGGTTATTAACAAAAATCATCTGCGACATTACCAAAATATCGCAGAAAATTTTCTATTTGAATCGTATGTGATACTTCATAGATGGTTTGTATTAAAAACTGCATGTGATAATTAAGTCATCATAGACGGTTTTTTTATTAAAAACTATATGTGATAATTCCACTATATTAATTGCGCGCAGACATGTCATCCCTCTATCTTAAATTTCAGATTTAGGCTGCTATTTTGAGCTGGAAGCGGGGCTTTGAGGTGATTATTTGGTGAAAGGAGACTATTTGGTAAGAGTGATTGTAAGTCTATTCATTTCTTGAGTACCTATGGTTAATAATTTGTTCTTAATTGTGTTATAATTTATATCTAGGTTTTGGTGAAAAAAAATTGAAGATGGTTTATTTATATCTAGCATAGTCTAGGGTTTAGGGTTTAGTTAATTCATAGTCAATTTGTACTTAATTCAATTTAATTAATTATTCTTACTACATATAGCTACTCTAGATCATATATATATAGGGAATTTATTTCTTTTTGAAGATTAAGAAAGAGCCGAAATAGTTTGAAATAAATAATAATTGTTCCGATGTAACCTTCCAATGAGAATTGGCCATTCATACATGGTATAAATGTAATCTTAATGAATTAACTGACTTATTTTACTTATTAAAATAAAAATATAAAATCTAACCTATTAGTGTTCAAAGGTCAAAAGTGTAGTTAAAGTAAAAAAATCTGCTTTATATATCCTTAAATTGTATAAATGGGGGTAAATTGCTCATAGAAATTGTTTGTTACATTAGAATCAGAAGAAACTAATTTGTTATATGTGTAATATAGGATCGAAGCTGGATGTACGCTGGGAACCGTGTGAGTGAAGAGTACATTAATGACGTGTCTACTTTTACAAGCGCTACCGAGGAGGATATGTTGAATAATGGGCAGAATATATGTATTGTCCATGTATTGACTACGAGAATCTAAAGATGTTTAAGAACCGAGTCCAGATTGAAGTGCACTTGATTTGAAGGGGTTTCAAAAAGGGGTATGCACGTTGGACCAGTCATGGTGAAGAGCAAATTACACAGGAATGTAGTAGTAATGACATCACTAATGAAGTCAATGATATGCCGCCGGATATTGTCGATTGTGGTTTTGATTCGGATAGGCTGCGTGATGTCAATCTAAATCAGATGCGTCGTAATGCAGAAGGGAACTATGATGAGAGAGAGTATGTTAAATTCTAGGGCTTGATGGAGGACTTAGAGAAACGTTTGTTCACGTGCTGCAAGTGAAAGTATACGAGGTTAGCAGCCATACTTGAACTGCTGAAATCGAAGACAAGCAATGGTTGGTCCGATAAAAGTTTCACGGTGCTGTTAAATCTTTAAGTGGATATGCTTTTAGAGGGAATTGAGTTGCCCAAAACCACTGTCGTAGGGGTGGCCTCCACTTAAGCCCAGCAGGCCTGTCAGGAGGTTATAAGAACCAGAGTAGCATGTGCAATGACATAAGTGCCCCCAATGAGGAGATATGGGTGTAAGGGCATAATTGTAAAAGCATACTTCATGTGAATATATATATACAGGATGAGGGGGAGGGTAGAGGAGGACACTCCCACCTCTCCACTACCATCTCTCTCTGCTTGATGCAGAACCACAACAGCTTGGCGCCCGTCCGTGGGAGGACGAGGACAAGCTCAAGACCAAGAAGAAGGATGGCACCAAAAAGCTTCACCAGCGGGTGGCGAAGGGAAAGACGGCGGGTGGGCGGAGCGCGCGTGAATGCCGTGGCGGCGGGAAAGACGACGGCTGGGCGGAGGTGGCGGCGTAAGCGCAGATGGTCGCGAGCATCGACGCTCGCGCTGCAACGATCGACCCGCCGGGCCGCGCTAACGACATCCAACCCGTCGCGGCACTGCGGCGACAGCCCCCGCCACCCTCGCCGGCAGCGCGGATCAGACGGCCGGGGGTAGCCGCAACGAGCCACCCGGCGGATCTGGAGTTCGCGAGGCGATGGCCCCTGCACCGACCCGTCCGCTGGGCGTTCCGGCGGACCCGACAGCACCTGTGGTGGAAAGCGCCCTACTAGCAGCCCTCAACGCGTTCCAGCGGGAACTAGGGGACCTTCACGGAGCCATCCGCGATATACAAGAGGCTCGGAGCCAGCAGGCCGCGCCAGTAATCGCGCCCGAGCCCGCGCCGGAGAGGGCGGACAGCCGCGAAGCCCCACGCCCAGTGCGTCGTTGAGGCGCCAGATCCGAGTCCCCGCTTTTAGCGGGGCTGCAGCAGGCGGAGTGGCCCGCAGACTTCAAGTTCCCTAGCGTCACCAACCCGTACAAAGGCGACACGGATCCTCGCGAGTTCGTGCGCGTGTACGAAACCGCGATCGAGGCCGCGGGCGGAGATGACACCACGAAGGCGAAGGGACCCCCTCACGCTGCAAGGAGTGGCACTCTCTTGGTTTTTACCATAGAGCCGGGCTCCATCTACGCGTGGGAGCAGCTTCGCGACTGCCTCCACAGCAACTCCCAAGGAAACTATGTCGAGCGAGTCGATGCGGACCAACTCTTCGCTGTGAAGCAAGGACCCTGAGAAGCTCGGGACTACTTCAGCGCCGCCAAGATTCGATGCGGTGAAAGACATCAATGAAACCACCATCGTTAATGCAGCCATACAGGTCCTTCGTCCGGGCCCGATGGCTGAGTACAACGCGCGGAGGCCAATCAAGACAGTCGTCAAACTCTTCGACAAAATGGACGAGTATGCGCGGGCGGAGGAGGATGCGCGAAGACGCAGCATCACCGCCCTCGACCTCGCCCAGGGGGAGCGCCCCCCGCGCGAAGCAGGGGCGGGTGGTCCCTCCTCGCAGCAGGGCCGCGGCCGCGAGCCTCGCGGAGGCCCTCCCCGAGGCGGCGACACCGAGATACAGGAAGGCTCTTCAAGGAGCGGGCGTAAGCCTCGGCGCCGCCAGCGCAGGACACAGGCGGCCCATCATGTCCGCGACACCGAGGGCACCCGCCAAGGACCTGACCCCGCCTCATGGAGGGGAGACCAGGGATCGGAAGGCGGACTCGATTACGACGGCCAACCCCACGCAGAACAAGCGCTCCTGCACTATGGCAAGTGGTGCGAGGTACACGGCTACGGTGATCATTACACAAGGGCATGCGCTGCAGTTATGGAGCTGCGAAGGGTGACGGCCGGGTCTCAAGCTCCGCCCCCAACGGAGGGCGCGCAACATCGCACCGTCAGCGTCATCACCAGAGGCTCCTCCTTAAAAGCTCCCGGGGAGCAGCCGCAACTGTGGATGCCACCCCGCAACATCACCTTCGACTTGAACGACGCCAGGGGTGTGGAGTACCCTCACCAAGACCCCCTAGTCATCCAGGCCCACATAGCACGCTGTGACGTCAGGCGCGTCCTTGTCGACGGGAAGCTCGCGAATATCTTGTTCGCAGAGGCCCTCGGCCGTATGGGGATCCTCGGCCGCTAGAGCAGCCGGGAGCTCCACTTCAAGGCTTCGGGGTCAACGGTTGCAGGAGCCTTGGGCACGTGTCCTTCCGGCCACTTTCCGTCGGGAGGGCAACAAGGGTAACATCCGGACCGAGCATGTCATCTTCGACGTCGTCGATATCACGCATCCCTACAACGCCATACTGGGTCGGCCCGTCATCAACTCTTTCGAGGCGATCCCACACTATGCGTTTTTGTGTGTGAAGCTCCGGGCCCGAGGGTGTTATCACCGTCTTGGCGATCGTGGCTGGCCGACGGGCGAGGTCGGCAGCCGCGTTCCGCATCGCCGGTGCATGCCCCTCCCACGACGCGCGCGACGGCCCTCCGCCCCGGATGGACGCCCAAGCCTCGGCGAGGGCGGAGCCAAGAAGGTGCCACTCAGCGGAGGCGGTTTGTGTCCATCGGCGAGGGCTCCCACCGGGTCGAACGGATCTGCTCGAGTGCTTGAACAACGTTGACATTTTCGCATGGTCCCGGAGGACATCAAGGCGTAGATCGGCAGTAATCAAGCATCGCTGGCGGTCGCCCGACGCCAAGCCGGTCAAGCAAAGGCTTGGCGTATGTCAATGGATCGGCGTGAGCGGCCAAAAGCAGTCGTCGCGGCTTCTTGGCGCGGGGTCATCCGCGAGGTCCACCACCTGAGTGGCTCGCCAACCGGTGCTAGTCAAAAAGGCCGGCGGGGCTCGGCGTATGTGCATCGACTTCACAAAGACTCAACAAGGCGTGCGAAGGACAATTACCCCTTGCCGCGCATCGATCAGCTGGTCGACGCTGCTGCTGGGTGCGAACTCATGAGTTTCCTGGATGCCTATTCTGGCTATCACCAGGTATACATGGCCGAAGACGACGAGGAGAAGACCAGTTTCATCACACCACTTGGGACGTTCTGCTTCGTCAGAATGCCCTTTGGCTTGAAGAACGCCGGCGCTACCTTCACCCGCCTCGTCGCTATTGCCCTGGCCGCCCAGCTCGGGAGGAACGTCGAAGCTTATGTCGATGACGTGGTGGTCAAAACTCAGCAGCTTGCTCTGCATGGCCGGGACCTCCAGGAGACCTTCGACAACCTCCGGAAGGCGGGCATCAAACTCAACCCCGACAAATGTGTCTTCGGGGTGCAGGCGGGCAAGCTCTTGGGTTTCCTCGTCTCCGGACGGGGCATCCAGGCGAACCCCGACAAAGTAGACGCCATCCTGGGTATGGAGCCGCCCAAGAATACGAGGGAGGTCCAGAGGCTGGCGGGCCGCATGGCAGCACTAAGCCGCTTCCTATCCGTGGCGCGAACGGGCTTGCCATTTTTCAAGACGCTCCGTGGGTGCGATGGATTTCGTTGGGACGGAGATTGCGCGAAGGCCTTCAACGAGCTTAAGGAGCACCGCCGCCTCCCACGCTGGTCGCCAAAGACCACGAGGCTCCTCCCGCTCTATCTCGCGCGTCGACCATCGCGGTCAGCATCGTCCTCGTCTTAGAAGAAGGCGCCACGCAGCGGCCCGTCCACTTTGTCTCCGAAGCCCTCCAAGGCGCCAAGACAAGATACACGGAGCTCAAGAAGCTCGCCTACGCGCTGGTCATGGCCTCCAGGAAGCTTCGGCATTATTTCCTGGCCCACCCGATCACAGTGCCTTCCTCATTCCCCCTGGCAGAGATGCTGCACAATAAGGAGTCCACAGGGCGCATCGGCAAATGGGCTGCCAAGCTCGCTCCCTTCTCCTTGACGTATGCTTCGTGAACGGCAATCAAATCCCAAGTCCTTGCGGATTTTCTCGCCGAATGGACCTCGCCGGCCCAACCCGTCCAGACGCATGATGACCCCGTCTGGACGCTCGCGATCGACGGCGCTTACGGCGTCGCCGGCACGGGTGTAGGGGCGGTGGTCGTCACGCCCGAGGGGCAGCGTTTGCTATACTCGGCGCGCCTTGCCTTCCCCGCCACCAACAACACGGCTGAATACGAGGCGCTGCTCTTCGGCCTGGCGAAGCTCAAGGCGGTTGGCGCGAGACGAGTTCTAGTCCGCACCGACTCGCGCTTGGTGGCTGGTCATGTGGACAAGTCATATCAAACCAAGGACCCTGAGTTGGCCAAGTACCTCGCGGCGGTGAGGGCGAGGGAAAGGCACTTTTTGGGCGTCACCGTCAAGACCATCCCCCGCGCGGAGAATGAGCAGGCCGACGCCCTCGCTAAGGCGGCTAGCCAGCAACTGCCCCCCCTGAGGGGGCGTTTTACGAGGTACTAGCGCAGGCGACCATCGCGCAAGACAACCGGGACGCGGCACTCGTCCACCGCATTGACCGGCCAGGCGATTGGCGAGAGCCCATCTTCAATTTCTTGCAAGGCATCGCCGAGCCCGACGACCCCGCCGAGCTTCGGCGCTTGCAGCACCGCGCAAGGTCCTTCCAGGTGTTCGAAGGGATACTCTACAAGAGGGGGGTTTGCGCACCGCTCTGCGCGCTCTCGACTCGGGGAAAGGAACTCTGGCGGAGATCCACGCGGCGTGTGCGGATCCCACACGGCGCCGAGGTCATTGGTGGCAAGGCGTTCGAGCAAGGCTTCATCGCCAACCGCCACCACCGACGCCAGACCTCGTTCGCCGGTGCCAAGGTGCCGTGGATGGCGCGCATCATCCGCAGAGCCCCGATGAGCCTCAACCCCATTCCCGGTGTGGCCATCGCACGCGGGGCCTCGACATAGTAGGACCACTTGCCCGAGCTCCAGGGGACCTCCGGTTCGTGGTAGTCGCGCTGGAGTATTTCTCCAGATGGCCGGAAGCGGTTGCCTTGGCCAAAGTAACTTCTGCGGCCATACAGCGCTTCCTATGGCAAAACATCATATGTCGCTTCGGCGTGCCCCGGGAGCTCACGGTTGACAATGGCCTGCAGTTTGACGCCACCCTTTTCAAAGACTATTGTGACAGTATGGGCATCACCCTCCGATTCGCCTCGGTAGGGCATCCCCAGTCCAACGGGTGTAAGATCGAGGAGGCCGACTAGAAGGGGGGTGAATAGGAGGTTTTAAAATTTTCGCCTAATTCTAATTAGCAATTTTAAACTTGATGGATATACTAGAGCAGGATAACAATAACACCACTAATCAACCTAGTGAGGCTCAAACAATCACTAGCTCAAGTAATCGACGAAGAGCAATATCAAATAGTAGAGAACAACAATTGCTACTCTAACTAAGCAAGCAATCAAGTAATATGAATGAAGAGCGTTGCTTGAATGAAAATGATCACAAGAGAGCAAACCACAATTGACACAATTACTTTTTACCGTGGTGATCGGAGACTTGCCGGTCTCCCCTAGTCCACGTTGAGGTAAGCCCGAACAAATCGGACCGGCTCCACGAATGAGCCTAAACACCTCGATCACTATTGGTAGCCCTTTCCCTCTCCGGGTAGGCGAGCTCCGAGCCTTCACAATCTTCCGGGCCTTCTCACAATCTTCTTGAGAAGATCACCGGACCTCCGCCAAGCCGTCTAGGTGCCGGCAAGCACCAAGAGAAAAGATCACAGCGGCTTGATCTCACTCAAGTGCCTAATGGATCAACTAGAATGCAATGCACTTGAATTTTGGGTCAACTATCTCAATTTGAATGCACAAGTGAGTGAATGAGGTGTGAGAGGTTGCACTAGTCTCAAATGTATTCAATGGAGGTTCAACAACAACTACAAGTTTTGGTGGGGATGTATTTATACCCTCACCAACCTCAATTAGCCGTTACAAAAACAATTCTGAAAAATTCAGAAACCGGAACTACCGTGAAGCAAAACCGCGGTACTTTGGACTCGTGACCGTCGAACGGCTATGTCGTTGAGTCGGCAACCGTTGGTCAATGAGTGCGGTACTACCGCCGTTGAAATCGCGTACTTAGGAAGTCTGAAGTTCCGCTCCAAGACCCGTACTTCGATCTCGCGAAGTTTAAGTTTTATTCGGCACTCTCTGGAAATAAAGTTCGCGACGAGTATCCGAACTTCCGCATGCGGTAGTTCCGCAGTCAATCCGCGGTACTTCCGTTTCCGAGAGGCTAAGTTAAACTCCGGCGCTCGAAATAAAGTTCGCTCGGTGCGCAGACTACGCCATCCGGTAGTTCCGCATTCAACCCGCGTACTTCCGTTTCCGAGAGACTAAGTCCGAGTCCGGCGCTCTCGAAAAAATGTTCGCCGCGCCGCATTACTCTGGACTGCGGTAGTTCCGCCCAATTAACACCGGAACTACTGGATTTTCTGACAATGCACAGATTTGATTTGATTTTAATTTCTAAGTGCATGCATGATCCTAAATTGATCCAAAGGGCACATTTGAACATGATCAAGCAATCACCATGATCCCTCTTAATAGTACGGCGTCTATCCTATAATCTGGTCTTTCAACCTAACTCCAAGACCGGTAAAATAAAATAGATACCTAAACTATTTACCTTGTCGCCCTAGAGATATTTGAATCTTCATGGGATATTTTGTGAGCTTCTTTCTTTGCCATTTGAACTTATCATTTCAAACACTTAATGCACACATTAGTCCCATATTCACATAATTTTATTAATTACCAAAACCAATATTTTTAGGGGCCTAGATGCTTTCAACGGGGCGGTCGAACGGGCGAATGGCGCCATCTCCGCCGCCATCAAAAAGCGCCTGGTCGGATTGCCGAAGGGCAAGTGGCCAAGCGAGCTTCACAGCTGTTCGTGGTCGCCGCATAACGGTAACGCGCTCGACGGATTCACGCCGTTCAGGCTCCTTTTCGGAGATGAGGCGGTGACGCCCGAGGAAATCAAGGCCAGCTCGCGGAGGATCCTCGTCCAAGCACCCGAAGAGGAGCGCCGTGTGTCCTTGGATCTCCTCGACGGGATACGGGCAGATGCAGCCCACCGTGTGTCAATAAAGGTTGCTGTTCCCAAACCATCCCCTGTCCGTGTTGAGCAGAACAAAGTCTACGGACTATAAATAAGACGTAGCGTTGAGCTCAGCTTCCGCACGCGAGAGTCTACGGACTATAAATAAGACGTAGCGTTGAGCTCAGCTTCCGCACGCGAGAGTCTACGGACTATAAATAAGACGTAGCGTTGAACCTAGCTCCGCACGTACCAGTCTACGGACTATAAATAAGACATAGCGTTGAGCTCAGCTTCCACGCGCGAGAGTCTACGGACTATAAATAAGACGTAGCGTTGAGCCTAGCTCCGCACGCACCAGTCCACGGACTATAAATAAGACGTAGCGTTGAGCCTAGCTCCGCACGCACCAGTCCACGGACTATAAATAAGACGTAACGTTGAGCCTAGCTCCGCACGCACGATCCACGGACTTTAAATAAGACGAGCGCCGAGGTCCGCCCGCACGCGCGATCTACGGACTTTAAATAAGACGTAGCGCCGAGGTCCGCCTCCGCACGCACTCCGCCACGGACTTTAAATAAGACGAAGCGCCGAGGTCCGCCTCGCACGCACGATCCACGGACTTTAAATAAGACGAAGCGCCGAGGTCCGCCCCGCACGCACGATCCACGGACTCTAAATAAGACGCAACGGGGACGCCTCGCGCGCGCGCCCACGGACTTTAAACAAGACGAAGCGCCGAGGTCCGCCCCGCACGCGCGAGTCTCCGGACTATAAAGGAAGTCGAAGCGCCGAGGTTCGCCTCCGCGCACACTGCACGGACTTTAAACAAGATGTAGCGCCGAGGTCCGCCTGCACGCCGCGAAGTCTCGGACTATAAAGGAAGTCGAAGCGCCGAGGTCCGCCTCGCGCGCACCACCCACGTGACTTTAAACAAGACGTAGCGTCGAGGTCCGCCTCCGCACGCGCGAGTCTCCGGACTATAAAGGAAGTCGTAGCGTCGAGGTCCGCCTCCGCGCACACCAGTCCACGGACTTTAAACAAGACGTAGCGTCGAGGTCCGCCTCCGCACGCGCGAGTCTTCGGACTATAAAGGAAGTCGCAGCACCGAGGTTCGCCTCCGCACGCGCCACTCCACGGAGTATAAACATTAGGCTCAGATCTTCCCTTCGCGTTCGACGGCAGGTAACACCAAGTATGAGGTATTACTTGGTTTCGTTATAAAAGCAAAGGGGTTACATGCTTACAAGCATAAGAACCAGTACATCACCCCCCCTCGACCAACTGCTCAACCTTGGCTCGGTGCGGACGAGCCCGTGCCGTCGTCGCCGTGACGCTGAAAGACTCCTTCGAGCCACTGGAGGAGGTCCCCCTCCCCATGCAGCGTCGCTGAACGGCGACCCTCGCCGCATCTTCCCGGCGACCCTGCATCCGCTGATGGAAGTTCGCAGCTAGGCCCGATGGAGCGAATGTCATCCGACATGACCTGCGGTCGGCCGGTGGATCGATTGAGGATTCGCCACTCATGGGTATGTCTACACCCACGAGTATGAAGCAGGGCGAGGGCGAAGCACGCACCAAGATAGCCGCAGTGCTCGCCAAACGTTCTGGCGCCACGAAGAGCAACGCCTGCCCCCTCCTCGATCAACCCGAGTGTCTCCGATAGGGCCTCTGGCCCGTGCGTAGGGTCCGGCACTCTGACGCACAGATCTCGGAGGGCCTGGTTCAAAGACTCCATGGCCCGCCACGCCGACACGGACGCATTTTCCAAGACGCGACTGTTTTCGGCAGCAGACTCCGCCAGCTGGGCGTTCTCCCCTTCTAGGACGGCGACCGCCGCGACGGCGGCGCGCTCCTCAGCCGCGGCGCACTTGGCTTCCGTGGCCTCGAGTTGTGCGGCGGCCATGGCGCCCTCCAGCGCGCGAAGTTCTTCATCCTTCGCAGCGAGAGCATTGTTTGCTTCACGAAGGCTGGCTTCCAGAGCCCTCCACTCGAACGGGCCTCGTCAAAGGATCGGCCGAGGCAAGCGCCCGCAAAAACAACAATCGAGAGGCGCCCAGCGAGCACTTACAAGCTGAAGCGCACACATTTACACTCATCTCGGAGGCCTGCAGCGCGAGCGCTAGGAGTTCCCCCTCGCATGATGACAACATCTCTCGGTTGAGGCCGTGGTCGGCACGCTCTGCGGCTGCGGTAAGGTCGCAAAATATCTCCGGGCAAGGGAGGAAGTCTGAGCGAGCGAGCCTCGGTCCCAACGTGCCAGGATGCATCGAGGCCACGCCCACGTCAACAGCAGCGGACACCTGCGGGGCACCCTGCGCAAGGCTTCGGACTTCACACATACCTCCGCTGCTCGATCCTTCGCCACGTCCGGGAGACTTCGTCTCGCCTGATGTCGCAGAATGAGCGAGCAGATCGAGAAAGTCTCGCAAGTCAAGTGAAGAAAGGGACTCACGCCTACCTCCCGCGCCTCGTCGCGTAGGAAGTGGCGCCGCTCACCGCCAAAGCGGCGCGCGCCCCGCGGTCGGTAAGGAGGTCTTCGCCGCGCTGACGCCGTAATCCCGAGGCAAGGCCCCGCAGCGCATATCGACTCGCGGGCGACGGACCGAGTCCGAGGCGCGCGCTGCGGCGGCACAGCGATTCTTCCGTGGCGACACCAGCTATGGTTACCGCCGCCCCACGGTTTCTCTGTAGGGGCACGCCGCCGCCGCTGCGGTGGAGCCGCCAGAACGACGCCACCCGGGTTGGCGAGTTCAGCCAACGAGGGCCGCAAGCGCGCCTCGTGGGCGTCGGCGAGAGGTGCCGGGGATCCGAGGCGCACGGTCCTCCGGCGTATGGCTGTGCCCACCGCCGGCCGCACGCCCGCCTCACCGTGTTAGCTGCCGGGGCCACCGGCTGAACCCATCCTCGCGGGGCCGCTTCGTCAACATACTTCCCGGGAGGAGAGTGGCGCCGCCCCATACATTGTGAACTCCTCGGCTAGGTCGCGCAGCTCATTCGACGGCGACACCGACAAGACTCAGAGCTTTCGCGTGTCGCCAATCTCGCCTTCGACTCGGCGTCATCGTTAAACGCGATCGCCCACCTCGGCATTGCATTCTCGCTCTTGCCGGCCACGGTAGTAGAACCACCGCCGAGTCCAGCCGACTCCCATTGCCCGACGAGGTCGGGCGCGGGAACAACGCTGCGCCACGACACCGAGCACAAAGTCCACACCGCCGAAGTTGGACACCGCCCGCCAACCTTTCGGGTCGGCAATGCGCGCCGTGTAGTGTGGCGAATAAGCTCACGCTAGACTCCACCCCTCGTCCGCATCGCCCACGTAAAGACAGCTAGGCGGAGTATTGCGTGGGGCGTCAATTGGGCTAGCTCCAACTTGTAGGCCCGCAGACTTCGCCACGAACAACGTGGAGGGCATTCAAGGCCGGCGTCGAAGAACGCGGCAAAACAATCGCCTCCATTGCCCGGGCTGCTCGCCTCGCCCCGACGGGGTAGGCGAGCCCCATCGTGATTCACGATCTTCCTCTCATCCACGAGACGCCGCAGATCCCTTCTGGTCATGTGGCTCTTCCCAACACACGGAACAAAGCAGCCTCCCGAGTGCTCCATGGCGCCCCACCACTTGTTGGCGCGCGAGCTCCCCGCGGCACCGCCTTGTACTCGTTGGAAGGATGGGACACCTCGCCCAGCTAGGCAAGGAACCACCGCGGGGATGGTAGGTGGTGTCGCCATGGCTAGCCATCGCTCTTCGTGACTGAGGAGGAAGAAGCAAGGAAAGGAGCAAGCGGCATGACAATTAGCACCTTATAAAGTCCGCCGCCTCTCATATGGTTCAAGCGCAGATGATCAAACTCGCTGCGATTCGGCTGCCCAAGATTTGGAAAGAGGAACCGCCGACCTAGAGGGCCGTGGCCGGGTAGGTGATCAAGCAAAGACACAACGCCGCACGCCTTCAACACGCGCCCAACTTCCCTAGGAAAGGCGAACGGCCGCGTCACGCAACCGCCATATCCCATGATGCACCGCCATGAGGCGCCATGTGTCCCACCTCCGAATAGCGCATCGCACGACGCGACAACCGACTTCGCCAGCCAGCGTCGGCGCGATTCCACCGCCATTAAAAGCGCACTACCAGCCGCAAGGTCACAACAGCTCAAGCGCCACAATATCGGCGCCAAGCTTCAATCTTAGCGCTGGGACGCAGCGCGCGCTTCTCCGACCAGGCGCCGGCCTCCGCCACCCGCTCAAGGGTAGGGGATGGAGAGCGCGCGCGCCATTTCAACCAGGCGCCACCCCGCCGCCACCCATTCGGCGGTATGGAACGGAGCGCGCGCGCGCTACTCGACCAGACGCCACCTCGCCGCCACCCGCTCAAGGGTAGGGGACGGAGCGCGCGCGTCTCATTTTCGACCAGGCGCCGGCCCTACCGCCACCCGCTCAAGGGTAGGGAACGGAGCGCGCGTCTACGCCGACCAGGCGCCGGCCTCCACCGCCACCCGCTCAAGGCGGGGACGGAGCGCGCGCCGCCGACTAGGCGCCGCCCTCACCGCCACCCGCTTGAAGGGTAGGGGACGGAGCGCGCGCGCGCCGCTTTCGACCAGGCGCCACCGCCGCCACCCGCTCGAAGGGTAGGGGACGGAGAGCGCGCGCCGCTGACCAGGCGCCGCCTCGCCGCCACCCGCTCAAGGGTAGGGGACGGAGCGTGCGCGCGTCTACCTCAACCAGGCGCCAGCCTCCGCTGCCACGTGTTCGAAGGGTAGGGTACGGAGCGCGCGCGTCTCGCCGACCAGACGCCCGCCTCCGCCGCCACCCGCTCAAGGGTAGGGGACAGAGCGCGCGCCTACTTCAACTTAGCGCCGGCCCGCCGCCACCCGCTCAAGGGTAAGGACGGGCGCGCGCGCTACTTCGACCAGGCGCCCGCCTCCGCCGCCACCCGCTCGAAGGGTAGCCGACGAGAGCGCGCGCGCCGCCGACCAGGCGCTAGCCTCGCGCCACCCGCTGAAGGGTAGGGGACGGAGCGCGCGCGTCTGCCGACCAGGCGCCACCTCGCGCCACCCGCTCGAAGGGTAGGGACGGAGTGCGCGCGCCTACTACGCCGACAGGCGTCGCCTCGCCGCCACCCGCTCAAGGGTGGGGACGGAGCGCGCGTGTCCGCTTCAAGAAGCCACCTTCCATCCCAAACCTCGGGCTCCCCAACCACGAGCACCGAGAAGTTCACAGTCGCAGGGACGGAGGGGGCCAACGACTCGGCGACATGGCCCGGCCCTGTGAAGCCCTTCACCATGAGAGGCTCTGTCGAGGGGTGGCCCCCACCTAAGCTCAAAGAGCTCTGTCAGAGGTTATAAGAACCAGAGTAGCATGTGCAATGACATAAGTGCCCCCAATGAGGAGATGTGGGTGTAAGGGCATAATTGTAAAAGCATACTTCATGTGAATATATATATATACAGGATGAGGGGGAGGGTAGAGGAGGACACTCCCACCTCTCCACTACCATCTCTCTCTGTTTGGTCTGTAACCACAACAACCACCTATAAAGCTAAGAAGGTTCTTTGTTCATTGGGAATGGAAGTAGAAAGAATACATGCATGTCCGAACACCTGTATCCTCTACCGTAAAGAGTATGTAAGTATGCATGTATGTCCGGTGTGCAACACATCCCGACACAAGCGTAAGAATCAATCAGATGACGGCGAGGGAATAGAGGTGAAGAGAGGACCTCTTGCTAAGGTGGCATGGTATCTTCTTGTAATTCCCCTTTTAAAGTGGTTTTTTGTGAACCCAAGGAGGCAAAACTACTGCGTTGGCACTCGGAGGAGTGTAAGAAGGATGGAATGCTTGACTTGGTTGATATGGATATCAAGCCTGAGTTAGCACCAACAAAGACAGACAATGGACGAACTTAGCTTCCCCTGCTTGTTACACTCTGTTCAAGTCCGAGAGAACTGAACCATGCTAGTGCTTGCATGGTGTGAAAGTTCCATCTAGTTACTACGCCAACATGAAAAAACTTATTTCGATGGAAGATTTGAAGTTAATTGGCATGAAGTCTCATGATTGTCATGTGCTGATAACACAGATGCTCACTATTGCAATTAGAAGTATTTTGCCGATCAAGATCTGAGAGACAATCAGGATACTATGTTATTCTTTTAACACAATTGCTCAAAAGTTCATCGACTCCGAAGGACTAGATGTTCTGTAGGATGAGGTGGTGACGACTCTATGTCATCCTGATGTATTTCCCTCTGTCATTTTTTGATATCATGGTCTATCTTATTGTTCATATTGTGTGAGAGATAAAAATATGCGAGCCTGCGTTCCTAAGTAGCATGTACCTATTTAAGAGGTTCATAAGAATTCTCAAGTCCTATGCATGAAATCGATCTTATCCAGAGGGCAACATCATCGAAGGTTATGCAATTGAAGAGGTCATTGAGTTCTGTGTCGATTACATGGCTTAGATTGAACTGATATATGTGCCTTGATCTCACCATGAGGGGAGGCTCAAGAATATCGGGACCATCAGAAGAAAAGCTATCACTCTAGATATGGATGCGTTTGCTTAAGCCCATTACACGGTCTTGCAATACATAACTGAAGTGTCCCCGTATATTGACCAGCACAAGAACGTGCTTCGGCAACAGAATCTGGAGCAGCCGGATGTTTGCATCATGAGACAATACAACAATCGGTTCAACCAGTGGTTGAAAGAGCGACTATCTAGGAACTCGTTAGGTGATATGCTGACATGATTGGCAAAAGAGCCAACATTTATAGTTGTAACATGGTAAGGATATGACAAAAATGTGTACATATTCTATACGTAGACTCAGGATGTAAAGGGCACTAAACAGAACAGCGGTGTCCGCATAGATGCGTTTAGTACTGATGGATTGTGGAACTTCTACTATGGGTTCATAGAGAAGATTTAGGAGCTCGACTACGTCCTTTTTAAGATCTCCTTGTTTCGATGCCGTTGTGTCCATCTCTCACAGGTGAATGTTGACAAGTACGGTATCACTACCATGGGCCTCAAACATGTCGGATACAAAGACAAAGCATTCATACTCGTTAACGAAGTTGTTTAAGTTTTCTATGTAACCAACCTGGCAATAAGAAGCACCACATAGTTATTCATGGAAAAGGAGAATTGTTGGAGTTGAGAATGTAGTGGACGAGGAAGAATACAATCAATTTGATGAGTTGTCTCCTTTCGAAAACGGCATAAGGGTTGAGAAAGAACAATGGAACAACATGATGAAACTAGTTACATACGTATCAATCGTCATGAAGGGCTAATTTTTAAAGGAAACAAGCAAGTGGAATGATGAATGAAAGGTTTATGTGTGATATGTTCTGTATTTGCTTTTATATATGTATATGAGAATGTGTGATATATATATATGAATTTGCATTTATGTATATAAGAATGTGTTATATATATATATGTGTGAATTTGCATTTATGTATATGAGAATGTGTGATATATATGTGAATTTGCATTTATATATATGTGAATGTGTTTTGTATATAATGTTAGGAGGGATTATCACAAACGGTTTTAAAGTAAAACCGTATGTGATATTTGTCATCACAGACAGTTATAAATTAAAAATGTATGTGATGTTTTATTATTACAGACGGTTTTACTTGAGAATCATCTATGATGAAGAATATCACAGATAGTTCTTAACTAGAACCGCCTGTGATTATTCCCCTATATATATGTATTGTGCACTAGGGTTGTCCTCACTGTACTAATGCTACTCCCCACTAATGCCATTGCCTCCCCCAAGCGTGTCGCCCTCGTCATCCTCCCCCGACTCCGGCGGAACTCCTCCCCTGAGCACACCACCTCCCCCGAGCCCATCGCCCTCCTCCAACTCCCCCGAGGCCAACGCCGCCTCCTCGGAGCCCGTCATCGCCTCCCCTGAATCCATTGTCCTCCTCCTCCTCCCCCGACTCCGACTGCAGTCCTTCCCTAAGCACATGGCCTCCCCAAAGTCCAACGCCACCTTCCCCGAGCCCATCGCCGCCTCCCCCGACTTCGGCGGCCCTCCTCCCCTGCATCGTCAACTTAGTGGCTTAGATTGCATGCCATTGCGGCTGTGAGTTTTCCTTTGTACTTTGGTATTTAATATGATGCTCAGTTTGCTGTGCTAGTTAATCTCGGTCGTATTATCTCTAAAACTCGTAAGTGCTAGCACTGGGGGACTTTGTATGATAGTTTGTGGGTGCTATGATTGCTAAATGAAGAATTTGGTTAACGTGAAATTCTTATGTGACAATTTGTGATAATGAGTTAGGCTATGAGCTGAGTTATTATCTTTACATACTGATTCTTATTAGACATATTTTCAGTAAGTAAGTCATATATCTTAACATTTTTGTTAGAGCAATTTACTTGAAGTAAATAGTTTTGATATCTGTCTATAGTTCATTGTTAAGTTTACTGCTGCTTGTCTTTAGATATTCAGTAAGGTAGTCTAGAGTTCAAAGCCTGACTGATTAGAAAAATTGTCACATAAATATGTGATCATATTAGACCCTTGTGGTGATGAGGCCGTGCTGCTAGTAGGTGCAACCTAACACTTAAGAGCAAATCCATTAAATCAATCTGTGCATTATGTAGATCATTGTAGCCCACTTATTTGCTCTGTTAAGCATGAATTCCTGCTTTTATGGCCTGAGTAGTCTATCTGTATCAAGAGATGTTTATTTAATACTCATGTTATACATTTGTTGCTGGAATTATTCCAAATTCACCAAGAATTGGCTCAAGAATTGCTCACTTCTATTATCTTTTGAAGATGCCATCCGCTCATTCTTCATCATTGTCACTGGATGCGTGTGATGCACCATCTTTTGGAAAATCCTGAAAAGGAAGAGGACTATCGAAAAGACCCAAGGGTCGATTTGCTATCACGGATGCCAATGCATCTGGGACCTCTCAATCTTCACCGAGCAGTGTTCGCATTCTGGAGATTGGTCAGAATAGTTGCATGGGAATGAATTGAGATCACATTCGATTCGTGGAAGAATGTGACTGACGTTCGAAAAAGTGAGCTGGTGATAGAAGTTTTTCGATCGTTCAAGATTCCTAAAGAACACTAGGTCTCTGTGCGACAACATGTGTTGCTAGCGGCGTGCAAAGCATAGAGGAACTTTAAGAGCATACTTATCAAGTAATACGTGGGGAAGGATCTGATACCCTTTCACAAGTATCCATTCCTGGAACCGCAATGGAAATAGTTTGTGGTAATAAAGACAACAGATAATTTTAGGAGTGAAAGTGCGATGCGTTAGGCCCTCTTGGCAAAAAACACGCACCCCACAGACTCGACACCGCTGGGTATGTAGGTAAAATCCCGCAATAGAGGAAGGAGGACGAGTAGGGGTGGAAAACGGTAACGGATAATTCATTTTATCCGATATTCGTATCCGAGAAAACGTGAATGTGGTAAGCAAAAATCCGTATTCGAAAATGTTCGTATTCGTATTCGACAATATTCGTATCCGTATTTAAGAATATTCGTATTCGCATTCGTATTCGAGAATATTCGTATTCGTATCCAAGAATATAGGTATTCGTATTCGTGAACATTCATATTGCCGCCGGCGCCAGCTCACCAATCGCCAATTCATCATGGCGTGAATGGCACAGCCCGACAACCTATTGGCGGGCACATGGGAACTAAAGGGAGGCGCCAAGGCAGGAGTCGCGCGCGCGGGAGTCAAGACTCACGAGTCATTCTCATTCGGTCAATCGAGTGCCGAGTGGCGAGTCTGGGCCAGCCAAGCGTCCGAGTGTGAGTCTGGCGACTGACTGGCGTGGCGACTGGCGAGTACCGAGCGGCAACGCCGACGAGCGAGAGCGAACTCAGCGTCTCAGCGAAGTAGCGAACTCCTCACTTCCTCAGTCCTCAGTCCACTCCGTGTCTCCGTCACAGCGTCAAGAGCAAAGAGCGGAAGAGGAAGAGCAAGACCTCAACTAGTACACTCCTCATTTCACTCAACTAGTACTCAATACTCAAGACTCAACTCCTCATTTCCAGATTTCCTCAACTAGTACTTAACCTGCTGCCATTTCGGTGGTCGGCGGCTGCTGCCAGAGGCAAGGCGCCGAGGCCAGAGGGCGGCGGAGGAAGGGGAGGCCGGGCGAGCGTGGGGAGAGAGTTTGGGCGCCGGCGATCTGAGTTGGAGCCAAGAAAGAAATCGAGGAAGCAAGCTAGGAAGCAACCACTCATCTTCCCAGCTGGAGACGCATCGCCTCCGCCATGGACAACAATGACAGGAAGAAGAGCAGCCATGGGCGCCGACGACTGCTGGTCCTCTGCGCTATCACCGCCGTGGCCGCCCTCCTCTGCTCGACCTCCATGGCCCTCACCCCGGATGGTACGCAGCATCTCTCCTCTCCCTCTCCCTCTCCTGCAGTATGTAATCCGCAACCCCACCCAGATTAGTGTGCTTCTTCTTGCGGTGAGGCCTTGCTTGAGCTCAAGGCGGCCTTCAACGCCACCACCAAGAGGCTCACCACCGGTGGAGGCCGACCGACCCCAACCCTGCGGATGGGAGGGCATCTCTGGTCCTTCCCGACCTCGTGGTCCAATCCATGTCCGTTCTCCTCCTCCTTGAGCTGCATGCTCTTCTTGCATTTCTTCCTCTCCTACGTACTTGTACTCGATTAGATTAGCCGCCCCCCTCTTTTAATGGCATCAATATTTAATTTCTCTTTATTTTTCCTCCTCAAATATTCGAAGGAAATGCCTGACGGCTCGGTGCCGATGTGTTCTTGGATTCCATGTCGCTGAATAATTTGTGTGCCCTTTTCTTTGTGTTGCAGAAATCTCCCTTACATGCAGCTTGGAGGCATCATTTCACCTAGCATTGGGAAGCTCGACAAGCTGCATAGATTGTAAGATTTCTTTCACCGTCTTTGTGCACAAATTTTCCCTTATCTGCAGGATGCAGCAAGCTCTGATACTCTTATCTGGTTGCTCTTGGTTCAGGAAAAGCCTTAGAGTAAGTAAAATTATAGTTCTGCATAATTCTTATCTGGTGTCCTTTTTCAAAATATGTGGACCTTTATACTTCCAAATTACTTTTTCCTACAAGTATCTCCATGAAAGCTTCAAACCTCCAATTGTGCATCAGAATTTTGAACCAGCTAACGTGCTCCTTGATAATGCATTCTCGGTGTGTGTTGCTGAATGTGGATCGCAGAATCGATGCAATCAAGTTCATCACTCGAGTAAGCTATAAATTGTGATATAGATGTTGCACGTTCTTAGGACACTAAACAAGGAGAGGAGGCTGTTAGGGTCTTCTTCTTTTTCATCATGACCAATTTATTTTAAGTGCTGATGGTGCTATGGCTAATACAGCACAAAGTTAGCCTTATGTGTTAACAATGAGATATCAGGCACAACATGCACTAGCTCATTGTAGGATAATTTGTATTGACAAGTCAGGGATGCACTGGCGGAGCTACAGGGTGGTCCCTGTGGGCCGCGGACCACCCTGCGCTCGGATAATGAGGCCTTCATGTATTTGATCGTAATGCAAAAACTTGTTGAATCACAGTTACATTTTACCTCCCGCTAAATCATTTAATTTGCTCTATATGTGTCAAGCTAATGACATGCAACTTGGGAATCTAGATGTACAGTAAAATCGTTGGCTAGCTTGGCATCTAGATGTACAATAAAATCGATGACTAGCTTGGCATGTTCATATTGAAGCAGCAGTTGATGGTTTTAGCTAAAATAAATAGTAATGACTAAAAAAAAGCTTTTAGTGGGAGGATACGAGTGGTGGGGAAAATAAAAAAGAGATGCGTGTGCGAGACAGGAGCGAGAAGAGTGAGGTAGTGATATGTCTGTGTCCCATAACTTATTTTCAGGATGAGAGAAATAGAGAAATTATTTTAGAAAGTTAAATATTTATATTACCTTCTTTCTTACGTGAATGTAAGTCGGTGTAAACGGTCTCGTAAATTTGCCGAGGTAGGTATTTGTTGTCTTAGCTTGCATTTGCTCCAAATGCGGCTTCAGAAGTTACCCATGCAAGCAAACTCTTCGATCTACTCCTTTATAAAATGTATTTTTAAATAGCTTTGTCCATAAATATAGAATGTATTTAATGTTCTAATATAAAATTAATGTGATGTTCTCTTTATATCCTGACAAGAAGAAGAAGTAGTGACGTACTGTTCTTCAACTACTATGGGTATGTAATATTTCAATTCTATGTTAAGAAAGCTATATTCGTCTATTTTATGAAGTTCGTATGTCCTTTTTCCCTTAATTGCATTTCGTAATTCATATACTTGTATACCGACATGTTAAATTTATAGCGGTTAAATAAATTTTAGACAATGGACCACCATAACTACAAATCCTGGCTACGCCACTGCAGGGATGTTGATAATCTGCTTAGCTAATGTGGTTGCATATTGCATGATGTGGCATTTCTGTCTTCCTGTAGTTTTTCAAAAAAGCGGATATGAATCATTTAGTTGGTCTATTAATATTAGCAAATAGTTGTGCTTTATTTTAAGGTTTGGAAGTGAGGTTACTGAATTCTGATGGTGAATAAGCATGCTCATATATGCATCCAAGGTATGAAAAATGAGGATTCTGGTAGTGGGGATAATAGATCAACTCTCCTAGTAACTCCTTTGCCTGTTAGTCCAATGTAGTACCATCCTGTTCCTGGCTAATCTTTGACTCAACGTATTAGAAAATGCTGGATGGCCCATTGGTTGGAAGGAACTAAATTTTGATTTACCTATAATTATTAATCACTTTACTTTTTTGTTCAAAACATGAATCACTTTGCTATTAGCTGACGCTTAATGCTTTCCCAGTTTGATCGCAAATGGGTAGATTTAGCTAATTTAATTTGGCTAGGTAGTGAGAAATGCATCTTGTTATGCTGATGGAAATGACTGCTGGTGTACTTACAACTGGTATATTTTTGTTCCAGTTGTCAGGTCGGATGCGTGCATTACTAAACTATAAAGTGCCTGAATTCCAGGAATCTGAGATCATTACAGAATGAGGTGATGTTTACAATTTTGGTCGATGGATACAATTGCTACCGTGTAGGCTACATGTGCGAATAAACAATGGTGCCAGAAATATGAACTGTGGAAATCATATTTTGAGAAAAATTTCAAATGTCAAATTTTGAATTTAAAACCGTTAATCGGAAAAACCGGTCGATTACGACATTCGTAGGAGGATATTCGTATTCGACCGAATTAAGCATATATCCGATTCGTATTCGTTACGCCATTCGATTCGTATTCGTATTCGAGAATGTTTGAATTCGAATCCGTATCCGTTTTAAAAACATGAATCCGTATTCGTATTTGAGACTATTCGACCGTATCCGATCCGTTTCCACCCCTAAGGACGAGTAGGCAATCTTGCGGGATACCTCCCCACCATTTGTCAGGATCTCTGATGAGCGCCCAAGACTAGATAAGAGCACGGTCATCCACTGTGTCATCGGGGGCCATCTCCTTTTGAAACCTCGTAGATAAGGAAGTATCCCATCGCCTCGTAAGATATCGAACTACCTAGTTTGTAATTACTCCATAGCTTCATAGAAGGTGAAATGATATGTCGGGCTCTTGTAGAAAGCGTTGAGTGTAGAATTTTGCCAAGGTTCATTCCAGGCAGTTATGGAGAGAGATATACTCTCTATGGCCCTGGAAAATAAGGAGCACTCGGGCCACACAAGATGCCTTGGTCTTTACTTTCCTTAGAAACATGGTTTCTCAGATGACTCCAATGCGTACCGGAGCAGGAAGAGAGCTAAAGCTGAGTGCGAGGTATAGCTACAAGAGGATATTATGGCATCTCTTAGAGATGAGATGCAAAGGTATATTAAAGATTAGATGGAAAGGTATAGGAAAAATCAGCAGGAAGCCTCCGCCACTCCTGTGCTAGGCAGCCCCCAACCGTCGTTATGTAGCCACTGATAGGCCTGTTGGAGTAGCTAATTTTGTATCATTATGTAGGAAACTATGAAGTGCAAGCTCCAAGTGGCTAATTTTGTGTCATTATGTAGGTAACTATGAAGTGCAAGCTCCAAATGAGATATGTCTCTGTTGCCCTGTATGCTCGACATTGATCTTCCTACCGATAGGTTGCGTCCATCGATACAACTCCGTTGGAACAAGTCGACTTTAAACAAATTTGAGAACAGTGTGCGTACTTCTTGATCTCTAAAGTCATAAAATAAGATGATGAGTTTCACAATATAGAATGAATTTGATTATGACAAGATTGAGCTTAATTGTACATATGTGTATTTGTTCAGGGATGATAATTTATTTTATTTTAGTTAATTGATTTGTGAAAAGGGTGTTCTTGTTTGTGAAATGAATGAATGCGAATTGGATGTATACTGTGCTGATCTGCTTGTTTCAGAGGGCATGGCCAGCATTTACTAAGAGTAGCCAACAAAAAGGAATAGATTTAGGAATAGAAAAGAATATCACAGACGGTTATTAATTCATAACTGTCTGTGATAGTGTACTATCACAGACAGTTTTTAGTTGAAACCGTCTGTCATATATGATGTACTGTGATAGTACACTATCACAGACGATTACGAGTTAATAACCGTCTGTGATAGACTGCATTACAAATGGTTCGAAAGCTGTCTGTGATGATATCATATTATTACTGACTCAGAAACTCAGACGGCTTATGAAACCGTCTGTGATGATTTTTTTGAACTGTCTGTGTTGAACTTTTTTTGCTGTAGTGTAGCTACTTAAGCACGACGACAACATGCTTAAATTCACTGCTGATCGATCGAGATCGAGCACGTAAACCAAAAGACTGGGTGGCCAATGTATGGTGACGTAGTAGTGTGCATATGAATAACGAATTCTATCAATTACCAGAATCCATATATAGTACGTACCCTCGATTTTCTTGAAAGTTCACTTTTCACTGATTTGGCTTAATATTGGAGAGTTAAAATGCTGACAATTACCCTCTGTTTACGAATGATTGCTGTAATATGCATGTGGTCAACTTTTTCATAATTTGACCACTATCACACCAACAAAAAAATTTCTAAATTGGTCATATGAAAGTGGTACTAATAGATTTCTTGTGAAGAATACCTCCAAATTATTATAATTTTAGATTTCTCCAATATATGAGTATATATTAAAAAGAAGAGTGACATTGGGGTGCTCGTTCTGGCTTATAAGCCTAAGCTTATAGCTTATTTGGTATTGTTTGGGTTTGTTTGCACTATAGCTGATGCTAGTTTTCAGCGTAATTAATTTTTTTAAAAAGAAAAAAGGTTATATAATCTTGAACAATGCAAAGGAATAAGGGAAAAAAGAAGAGAAGTGCTAAGGAGCACTCTAGTGTTTTTTGAGATTGAGAGTACTTAGATTTTGGGGCGTTGTATCTTCATCCAATGGATCCCCCATACCCCCTCCAAAAAAATGAATCTGGGCCGTTGGATCTCTATTCAATGGACCCCCATACCATCCCCTCCAAATAAAATGAGTGCTCCGAATCTAAGGCGTTGGATGGAGATCCAACACCTAAAAATCTGAGTAGTCTCAGCCCAAAAACATCCGAGTGCTCTCTAGACACCACCAAAAAAGAAAAGACAAAAAAAAATCCCGAGAAGCCAAACAACCAAAAAAAGTGAAATTAATAAGCTATAAGTTAAAAACATAAACCGAAATGAGCACTCCTGGATCTCATACATTTATGAACAGAGATGTAATACAATAATTAAAAACTGAAAAGCCTATGTTTTTTTAGAGTATATGGTAGATATACACATTCAACACATACCATACTCACATCACCTATACACTAGCGGAGTAGTGGAGGACGCATGGGCCAAACAGTCCACCAAGTCAAGAAAAGAGAGCCAGCGGCGGCGCTAACCTAGATCCCGGCCTCCCGGCAAGAGGCGAGGACGCGGCGCGCGCGCCAGCGAGGAGGAGGCGAGGACGAGCGCGCGCGGCGCCCAGCGGAGGAGTCGGAGGACGGCGCGGCGTGGGCGCCAGCGGCTAGGGAGGCGG